>JAJMGI010000003.1:0-600000 GCA_030568615.1 Suhomyces bokatorum
CGGTGACGTCCACGTCTCCAAGAGAGACTTCGACGCTTCTGCCGGTGCTCAAATTGCCCATGAAATCTTGGGCGGTCTTTTGGGATCTGGATCCGCTGGTATTGGCGGCGATGTCCATGTTTCCAAGAAGGAATTTGAGGCTGATGCTGGTGCCCAAGTCGCTGGTGAACTTTTGGGTGGTCTCTTGGGATCCTTTAGCGCTGGCGTCGGTGGTGATGTTGATGTGACTAAGAGAAGCATTGAGGTTGAATCTGAACTTGGTTATGGATACTTTGATGTTCTCAGACACAACTTCGCTAAGGTTGGTCAAAACGTGATGAAGACTTTCTCCGGTAACGTTCCTAAGGCTTCCTTTACTGTTTCTGATGTCGCTTGGGTCAAGGATGACTTATTCAAGGTTACTGTCAACTTCGAAACAATCGAATCAGCTAAGCTTTTCGGAACCTTCCAAAATGAGATGAGAAGTCTCTTGATCGAGAACACTGGTGTTGAGTCTGAAATCCTTATGTGGGACGGATCTTCTGAGAGTAAGATCGATAACTTCGCTAAGTGGTCTTCCACTGTCTTGGTTAAGGCTTCCCAACACAACAACCTTTACTGTCTTCCAGATGACTTCGCCATTAAATTCAACTGGGACTCTAGAGACTCTAGCGCCTTGGAGCAACAATGGAAGCAATACTTTGACACCTCATATGAGTACACCTTCTCCAAAGACTTCGGCACATCTCATCCATCCAATGTGAGGGTTGACAGAAGATGTGCAGAGTCTTCTAACTCTACCATAATTGCTGACACCAAATTGGATTCCAGCGAATTGGAACAATGGCAAGCATCTTCGAATGTCTTGCCAAATTTCTGTTGGACTAAGCACTGTTCCGCTTAGATTCTTGGTTAGCATTAAAAACGAGTCATACAAATCACTTTCACTACCCACGTCCTTATATTTTCTTCCTTGAGGGTTTTCGTTATTCTTAATCTGTTGAGCAGATATGCTGAGTTAAATCAGTTAGTTAGTTAGAGTTAAGTCTAGTATATATGTTTCAATGTGTTGATATTATAAATGAATTGTAGCATTATGAATATGCGTGCTACGGTGAACTTTTCTTGATATTGACTCTTAGCTGTGGACTGTGTATTTTATCTCAGTTAAGTGGTAATGGTTTGTCTGTTTTATTGTGAATTTTCACGGGAAGGTTGTATTGATGCAGGAGGTGTCGCTTATGAAGCTGGGACTGCTTGAGTGTTAGTGTTAGTAGATGTTCTTCTTTGTACACGTTTCGCTATCACTGCGGTGTACTTTCTGTCTATTCTGTTGGTCAAGTAGCGCCATGAGTACAAGCCCACAGGGATGTAGGCCAACAACACGAGCTTGATGAGGAGCTCGTACCACAGCTCGTCGTGGACAAACCCGAGACTCAAGAACAACAAAATCATCTCCGATACGAGCGCCACGGGGAACAGCACGTAGAAGTTGTGGAATTGCAACCAGAAGAGGAAGTCCGGCACCCACCGGAGCTTGATGCGGAGAGCGTGGTAGGTGTAGTGGATGATGTTGGGAATGCACCAAGCCACTATCAAGAACGAGTACGACGTGTGCTTGGCCACTCGGGGATGAGGGAAGATGACTCCGTAGCAGAGCCAAGCCATTCTCAACCCATTGCACACGCTCCAGAGGTCGCCGGAGCGGAGGCGTGTATCTATGAGGGTCTTCTGCATGAAGAACGTCACCAACGGAATCAACGACACCACATGGAAGAAGTCGGCAATGCCGCCAGGCAAGAACTTGCGGCCAACTAGGGGCAAGAGAATGGCAAAACGGCACAAGCAGCAGAACCACAAAGTGGCAGATGCAGAATTCCAAAAGAACACGAACTTGAACGGTGTGGAAAGGGTGTACCTGGACATGGTGGAGGCAAAAAGGAAAAAGGGGGAAAGGGAGAAGAAGAAGGTGGGTGTTCTAGTTGGCGTGAAATGGTTGTAAAAAGGTCCCGTTTGGGCTGCGCGCACGACCAAATATACAGGGAGCGAGCTGTGTATTAGTGGGTACCGAATGTCCTACATATAATTACAATAATAACAAATAATAACATAACAATTCACTGTTCCTTTGATAAACTGTAGGTGTAGTGGATTTTAGTGGTTCAGTTCCCTACATTTCATATCCATTTACTCTGGCAGTATAGTTATAACGGTGCGCGCACTACCGCATATACAAACGCATTACTACACAGCCTGGCAAGACGTGTCAAATGAGAGTGCTATCGGTGCTAGTCACGCTTTTCAGCGTGTTATTTGCAGTCCAGGCTGCATGGACCAAGGAGGACTACGAGATCTTCTCTTTAAACGACAAAATCCGGCAAGATTTGGGCCTGCAGGCCACGTTTTACTCGTGGTTAGGTCTCGTGAATGGACCCAAGTCCAACCCCAAGGAGATCACCAGGGCATACAGAAAGTTGTCCAAGACGATCCACCCCGACAAATTTGCCGGATCAAGCAGAAAAGTCAAGAAACAGGCCGAAGAACGCTTCCAGCGCTTGTCGTTGGTGGGTAACATCTTGAGGGACCAATCGTTGAAGAAGAGATACGACTACTTCTACGCCAAGGGTTTCCCCACATGGAAGGGAACTGGCTACTACTACTCCAAGTACAGGCCCGGCTTCGTTTTCACATTGTTCGTGTTGTATCTCTTGGTCAGTGGGTTGCACTTCGTGGCGTTGAAGATCAACCGGTCCCAGGACCACAAGAGAGTGGTTGCCTTGAAGCAGCAGATCAAGACCCTGGCATGGGGTGGATCCTTGGTGCCTCCTATGGACGGTTCGGACAGAAAGGTCCTGAGCGAAAACGGCAAGACGTTTCTTGTCAGAGCAGACGGCTCGGTGTATTTCGTGGAAGAAAACAAGGGCGAGGAGTACGTGCCCTTGGAGGAGGACCATATCAATTTATCGCCTGGTTTGAAGGACTCGCTTCTTTTCAAGATTCCTGCCGGTATTTGGAACGCCACTTTGGGCAGATGGACCTCCAAAATTGACACTTCTGTCACCTACGAGACTCCCAACAAGAAGGACGACGACGATGCCCCAGTGAAGAAAAGGACCAAGAAAACCACCCAGAAGGGGAAAAAGATCGAATTGCCAAACGGTAAGGTTGTGTACTCGCGTCCAGGTAGAAAGTGAGATCTTCTGTCTCAGTTGTAATAGACATTTTATATAAGTATTCGTGTACAGTATTAATTCTATATAACGCAGTACTCGTACAGTATTAATTCTATATAACGCAGTACTCGTACAGTATAATTCTATATAACGCAGTACTCGTACAGTATAATTCCATATAACGCAGTACTTGTACAGTATTAGTAATTTATTATAATTGATATAGTATGCTAATGTTTCACTTCAAGAACGATACTTTTCTTGTTTGTTTTATTCACCGTGCTTTGGAACTCGTTGAAGTTCGTTCTGGTCACCTTCCTCATCCGAAGAGCTGGATCCAGACAAATTATCCAAGAAGTCGTTATCTTGATAGCTATCCTGAAACTCATCCTGGTCGTCATCGTCCTCTTCGTATTGCAGTTCAATCTGACCGCTTGGTGACATGTTTTGAACACGTACATCAGGCATATGTACCTCTTCCATGTGGTCATCCTCCTCAACATTGATGTTCGACTTATCGTTAATGAACATGTAGTGGTTAGACTTGTCTCCTAAAATTATGAGATTTTTCTCCCCGTTTTTAGTATTGGTGTTGTGGCTATTATTGTCATATGTTTCGAGATCCAAATATCCCACCGTGGAAGAATCAAAGCCGTAATCGCGATCAATCTCGCCATCCTTACCTCTTGCATGCTCTTCATCTTCTTCGGGCTCAGCTCCCAAAACAACATTGTACGTTTCTCGAGTCTTGAGCAAAACATCGTTGACAAACCATTCCCAGTTTTCAGACTGAATGGATTCCACAATCACAGGAGATATCAAGTCCGGTTTGTAAAGCGAAGTGAACTTAACCACCTCTTCACTGATAAGAATTAAATGACCCATGTATCCAGGCCTTGGGTTTTCTTTCTTTCTGTATGATTGAACTATCAAACCACTCAAGTCACACTTGTCCGCCTTAAAAAGCTCAACAATCAAAAAGGAATTGTAGGAGTTTAATTTTCCGTTGAATATTTGTTGGATCAAATCAAAAACAACGTTATGAAAGAAGTTGTGCCAAGGAAATTTAGTAAACCGTATTATGATCTCATAGAGAATGCGCAGATCAACAAGCTTGATCTTGAAGTAATCTCCAACACAGGGGTTCTTTCTGATCGTTTCGTCACGCTTGTCGCACACAAATGGATTCTCCGTAGAAATGACTGGCTCTTCATCTTCCGAATCGTCTTCATAGCGGTCGGTTTTCAAGGCTTCAAGGACTTTAGAGTAATCTTCGTCGTCTTCAAAATGAATATCGTCCAAAGACACGTCGTCTAAACCGTTGGTGACATCATGAATAGACAAAACCGAGTTTCTAGCCGACCTGGAATCAAACACCAACGACTCGTTAAGCGCGTTTTTCAACCTCTTGTTCTGTTGCGATCTGACATGATCTCTAATTTTGATAATCTTTTTGATTTTTCTCGAGTTGAGAAGAATCATGTTCGAACAATGCAATAACTCAGCAATCAATTCGGAAATTTTGAACTTGGTGAACCCCAACTTGGAGTCCTTGCTGTCTGCACCAGTTTCCGACTCGCGAGAGACTAGAGTGACCAATTTTTCCAAGTTGTCCGAGAATATTCTCAACATTTCTCCCAAATAGATGGGATCACGAGGACTGGGTGGGTTCTGCTCAAAGTCCTTCAACCACTGGAACATGATGTACGAATTGATCTCGCTGTTTCCGCCGTCTCCGTTGTTCAACATGGAGCTGTAGGAGCCGCAGTTCAAGTCGTAGTCGGAGTTGTTCTTTCTGATGAGCTCTATAATGATCCCCACGCAGTTGTTGATCCCGTGCTTGTTTGTCTGGTAGACGTTTTCGGAGTTGGGGACCTTGTATAGCATGATGTCCTGGATCAAAATGTTGATGATCTTGGGCGAAACCAACTCTCGCGTCAATTGGTTGGGCCCAATGTTAGTTTCGAGGACAACGGCCAATGCAGTGTTGGACGAGATGGTGATCAAGGCCTTGATGAAGTCCGTGGCCGCGGTCTGCTTGAAGAACAACTCGTGGTTGGGGATCTTGGAGGCGTCGGGGTCGAACTGGCTGGGGTGGGGCCGCAAGATGTCGACGAGCTTGGGAATCAACTTTTGCAGAGACAACGTCTCCAAAATACCAGTTGGAGAGTCGGGCTTGTCGGTCTGGATGATGCGGAGGAAGAAGTCCATCAACATGGGGATCTCGATCTTGGCGAGAAACGTGTCCACGAGCTTGGGCTGCCTGCGGATGAAGTTGAGGAGCTCGATGCTGTTGGTGTCCATCAACTGGTCCAAGATGTGGATGAGGTACGAGACCGACGGCAGGCTTTCCAGAAGGTTGGGCAACAGCAAGATCAGCCACAACTTGTTCATGATGACGGGCGTCTCAATAATGCGGTTCAGAATGACCCAGATGTCGATGGACAACACGTCGGACGCAGTCTGGACACAGCGACGGAACTTGTCGTCGCTGGACTCTGCGTCGGGCTTGTTGCCGGCGTCGTTGTCGTTTGACGTCTCGAGCTCGTACTCCGTGTCGTTCTCATCGTTGTTGTTGTTGCTGTTGTTGTCGTCTTCTTCATCATTATGCTCGTCCTCTTCGATCTCGATGTCGTCGTCGTCGTCGCCAGGCAGCTGGGCGTTTTGGCCCAGTTTCTGGATCAACAGCGCCAAGGCCGCCTCCTCCTTCATGCTCTGGGCATGGAAAAAGTCCACGCTGTCCACGAGGTACGCAAGGAACCCGTTCAAGATATGGGGCTGGAGAAAGAGCTCCAAGAGCCTGGTGCCACGGCCGTCTTTGGAGGCGGTGGCGGCGTCGTTGTTGGAGGACGTGAAGGACGCGGAGTCCAGGCTCAATGCGCTGTTGTTGGAGTTGGAGGCCTCCAAGCTCTGCAGGAACTGGAACCCGGCCTGCTTGTTATTGTTGAAGGAGCCCTTGATGCTGTGGATCTCGTTGACCAATTCCTCCGCCAATTCCGGGTCGCCAATGAGATCGTCGACCTGGACCACCAGGAAGTCCTGGACCGAGTCGAGGAACTTCTGGAGCTGGCTATTGCTGTTGGGGCCATTGGAAAACGGCCAGAAGGACATGGGGAAAGCTGGGGACACACGTGCGACTGGGACGTCGGGGAAACGGCGGGATGGGTCTATAGGGGGTTGGGATGTTCACACCAACTGAGTCGCCGATAGCCAGACACTGTGCCTAGTGGATGCCTGGTGCTGATAAGGTCGGTGTAATTGGTTTCTGTTGATTTGTTGGTCATGTGAGGAGGTGCGTAGGGAAGAGTAGGGAGGGTAGGGAGAGAAGGGAGAGTGGGAGAGTGAGGGTAGTGAGAGTAGGGAGAGAATAGTGAGAATAGTGAGAATAGCGAGGGAGAGAATATAGGGAGAGAATAGTGAGAATAGTGAGAATAGTGAGAATAGTGGAATAAGGAGAAATATATGAGAATGGGTTGTAGTAGGTTGGTTTATATAGATTATATGACGCGGGATGTTGTATTGGACTAGTTTGGGTGGCCTTGGCCCGTACATGGTGTATTGTGGGGTACTGGCCATGGAATGGACGTAGACCGTAGACTATTTCTAGTGAGACCAACTGTGGATCGCCTGTACCCAGGGCGAGCGCGCGCAGAAGCTAGCGAGGAGAGTGGACGTAGCGAGCCACGCTAGCGAGAAATCCAGTAGATGTTCTGGTGAGAATTTCACAGGCTAGCGAGAAGATCCACTAGATGTTCTAGTGAGAATTTCACAGGCTAGCGAGAACTATGACTTCTCCAGAGAGTGTATCGCGGGGATATAGCGACACCACGTCACACACACTGGATGCCACGCTTCAATACCTTGGAGTACGCCTCTCTTTAGTCCCCACAACGGTATCGGAAAAACAGCGTCGGCGGGACGGACGCATCCGTCCTATTTTAAGAGCAATTGCGCTTATCCCACAGGCAGCGAATCCAGATGCTTCGGAGCTTCTCTTGACGTGCAAATGACACATAGTGCATTTGGGAGCACCTGTAATTCATGCAATTCGTATAATTCCACCAATCAGCGGCCACAGCCCCACCTAAGCCTTTGACGGCCCCTGTTTGAACCCACACCGTGTGGACGCCTCCTCGATGCTAGAACAGTCTGGGTCGGCTTTATCCCCGACAATTCCTTCCTTGGGTTGATGCGCTTGCCACGTAATCCACGGCGTATCCTTGTCTTGAACTCAGTTGCTCGAACTCTTGGTGAATATGTAATTCTTTCCATAAATGCAGTTCCTGGCAAAAACAGGGCCCCTGTCTCTACCCATCAGTGGGAAGAGACCGGAGCAAGTCCAACGCCCTTCTATATTCTCGCTCATAGAAAGCAATCAATTCCGCAGCATATTCTCGTACTAGATTCCGACTATTTGCAGCCGTATGGCGGATCCATTCGTGGATGGTCATGGCCTCCTCGTTTTCTGGCATCGCAGAGATGAAGTTGGTCAATTCGCTGTCATAGTCGTCATGTAGATCGTTGGTGGATTTGGTGAGCTCTTTCAAGTCCGCAGATGTGTCCTCCATGTTTTTGAGAGTTTCCAAGAATGGACTCATGGTTGTTGGGACCCATGTGGAGTCTTTCTCCGCTTTATCTTCGTGAAGTCTGCCTACTTCTTGATTAGAAATCCGGAGTTTCTGTGGCGTACTTGATTCTAATCCATTCAATTCGCCACTTTCTTCGAGTTTACTGCTTGGAAGGGATCCCAATGAGGAGCGAGTATACTGGGCAATTGGTTCCAGCGTATCTGCAGCATTGTGGAAACCGAAAGTCGATCTTCTGGTGCCTGCACCATTTCGATCAGAATCTGTCTCCAGGCCTTCTTTTGCATCCATTTTGGCATCCTTGTCTTCCACCTCCTCCGATTCCCGTTCGCTTTTAAATGATTTTTCCGAACTTTTGTTTGGACTGAATTCAGATTGAATGCTGAATCCGGACTCAGATCGCCGGGAATGATTTTGCAAGCTGTTGCGTGATTCTGTATTCAATGCAAATGAACTCCTTGTTCCGGCCAATGCCAACACTTCTGAAGCAGAATCTTCCACAACGGATGAATTTTCATTTAGTTTGATACGGAAATCTTGACTTTTTACACTTCTCTCTCCAAAGTTTTGACGCATGCGAACCAGACCTCGAGAATGTTCGTTTGTAACATCTGTCTGATGTGTTCCCGAGTTTTGTGGTGAAGAGTGTGCTATTTCTAGTTTGGGGTGTCTGTCAATTAACTCCTCCGATTCATTGACTGGTCTGTTTTCCTTATCGTCATCATCATTAATCGAGGAAGAATGTGGACTTTTGGATCTTTCATCGTCAGAAAATTCAACTGATTTCTCAATCTCCTTGTTTATCTCTTTTATATCCTTGATATATTCAGAATAGAGGTTTCGATCAATATTCTCTTCTTCAGAAGACAAGTCTAATATTCCCTTTTTTGGAACTGGTGGTTCCATTGAAATGCTACTTTCAGGCAGTGTTTCAACAATGGAAGGACTATCTTTCAGACTTTCCTGAATTTCTTCTCTCATTTCCGCTTTGTTTTGAATTACATCTTGCTGGTCCTTATGGTCCTCATTCCCATTCTCAGTGTCTCCTAGTCCGAAATCCACTTCCATGTTGTCATCCCCATGTTGAATAACAGTTGAAACAGAAATGTCTGCTGGTAGTTCATCCTGGATAGGGCTGCTGAAATTTTGTTTTAATTTTGGCGATGATTTTTGAACGAATTTAGAGCGTTCAGGGCTAGTTTTAGATTTTTTGATAGTTAGACCATCTAGCAAAGAGCTTGGACGTTTTCTTTTCAAACTGAAAAAATCGTCCTCAAATGAGTTGTCAAAAATATTTGGCTTTCGTTCGACTCCAAATATCTTCAGTTGTCTTCTTTTAAAGGGGTTGCCCTCACTCAATTTAATTGGCGATATCACTGGATTCCGTGTAGATTGGACAGTAGTAAGTAAAGATGGAGGCGATAACTTGTCCAAAGCAACTGGGCTAACATTTTTTTCCCAAATCCCAACATTTTCATCATCATAGTCGTCAATATCATGGTTTGATGTTTCAAGTTCTTGTTTAAGAACAGGAGATTCCGATCTACGAACAAGTTTAAATTTCTTCTTTGTTTTTGAAAAATCATTTTCTGCTTCGGGAAATAAATCAGTTGGAGCTTTTTTGAGTTTTATCAATTCTTCTGATGGCTGGGGTTTCGCGGTTTCTACCCGAATAGACTTATTTGCAGTTGATTCAAAGGTTGAATCAGGCTCAAATTCAGATTCATATTCAGAACCCAGACTTTCATCCTCCGATACTTCCTCTTCTGATCCTTCCTCTTCCGAATTTTCATCCTCTGACATTTCTTCTGAGGCATCCACATCCGAACCTTCAACAGAAGCAACTTCTTCATCTCCAGTTGGATTAGAATTTGCTATGCTGTCCTCTTCTTCCTCAGTAGAACCATCATGGACTCTCAGACGAGCTCTTGTTTTGAAGGTATGTGTGTTTTTTGCAGGCTCCAATTCTGTTAAAGTGTTGGATTCTTCTTTCAAATTGCTGACCTCATCACTATTCATAGAAATTTCGGGCTTTTTAGGCTCGGACAAACCTTTGCTTCCATTTGGCTTATCCGAAGTCTCTGATTCTGATTCAATAGTCCCTGACTTTGAGCTAACAATATCAGATTGTATTTCAACAGCATCTACCTCAATTTCGTTATTGAACTCTCTCTGTTTAGTGTTTGAAATAAAGCCTTCATGCGAGATTTCTGATTCTTCTTTGTCAGAATTTTCTGTATCAGAATCTATCCTTCTAGCTTTTGGTACTTTTTGCGTTGCGGCCATGAATTCATTTAATAAATTATCATCTGGTAGCTTATTCCAATAGGCATCATTAGGGTCGGGGGTGAAAGTAGATTTAGGTGATTTCTTTGAGACATTTTTCTGCTTTTTTGAAAAAGTAGAAGTGGTCAGAAGGGAACTCAAACTCCTTGAATGAGAATTTGCTGGTTTAGCCTCGACAGGATCTTGAATGTCAAAGCTTAAATCTTTCAAATGATCAATAGAGATATCCTCTGCATTGGTTCCAAGAGGTTTATCAACCTCTTGGACATGTATTACTTCATCAGTTTGTGCATTCTGAGCATTATTGTTTGGTGAAACTTGATGTGCATCCAATGAAATATTAGGGACACTCATGTCAGAATCCAATAGCTTTGAATCCTGATAGCTTTCTTCGTTAGATTCTAGAACTTCGGAGACATCTTCATCTTCACTTTCGTCAGAAAGAACGCCCAAGTATACATTCTTGGTTGCTTTTCGGGCGGGCCTTGTAATTCGAGTTTGAGACTCGGGCTTTGCGGATACCGATCGTCCCTTTGTTTTCTTTCCATGACTGCCAGACTTCTCTTCATTCAATAACCGGACAAAGTAACAATCAGGAAAATTGGAAATGTGTTCGTCCCGAGGAATATCTTCGGCTTCCCAGTGGTCTAGAGTGCATCCACAATAGATACAGAAGACCTTGTCATCTCCTGCTTGAACAGGGGTGAAAAGAAAGCCCGCCTTTGACAAAGACTTGCTGTTGGGGACATAGTTTTTCTTAGAATCCAAGGGAAATATCTTCCCGAATGAATTGAGACGATACTTCTGAGCTTCTGTGGTGAATGGCGACAGCAATATGCTCAAATCTTCGTCTCTCCAGTAGTTATGTCTGTCCTGTGCTGATTCATACTTTTCTCTAACCACGGCCGATTTCACCACCAAGGCCATCAAACACGTCTTGTTTTTCAGGTAGTGGTTCTTGGTGATCTCAGAGATGGTGGAATCGTTCAGTATGGTCTCTGGTTTGTTGCAGAAAGCGCAAAGAACACGGGTCTTGTTGGACTTGACCGGGGAGTAATAGAATCCTGCTTCCACAAGGGCCGTGACGAGTTTGTCGTCGTTCTGATCTGACCACAACAACTTTTCCGAACCATTGGGGAGGCCGACCTCCTCCTGGAACGACCTGAGCCTGTCTTCTCTGTATTTCATAGACTCTTTCTTAGCAGGTCTCATTGAAAAAGTGCCATATTTCGGTGTTTAAATTTTGGAAAAAAACAATTGTTTGACAATATCGAGAATAGTGAATCCAAAGATGGTGTCGATGAGTTATTTATTGAGATTCTCAATGATTTATGCAGATTATCTTAAATACGTCTACCGTGGTTTTGGGTAAGATGTTTATGATCTGTGTTGGTAAGTACGCGACTTTTACAGTGGCTGCAAAGAGAGGAATATGAACTACTTGTAGATTTGAAAGTATTGGACAGATGAAGTAAGGTTGTCTTTTTATTGTATAATTGATTGTCATTTGATTTAGTTTTGATGACTTATTTTATTGTCATTTGATTTAGTTTTGATTACTTATTTTATTGTCATTTGATTTAGTTTTGATTACTTCTTTGATCGAGTTTTGATTTAATTTTGATTACTTATTTTATTGTCATTTGATTTAATTTTGATTACTTATTTTACTGTCATTTGATTTAGTTTTGATTACTTATTTTATTGTCATTTCATTCAATTTTGATAATTAATTTATTGAGTTTTGACTTTTGGCATCCTGTCAACTTTTGATAGGAATAGTGGTGTGGAATGATGAATGTTATTTTGGTAATCAAATTAGTATTCTATGTTATTCATTCAAATTAAAGGCGTGTTTTAACACACTCAAAGAATATAGTGACGTATTGGAATTCACTGGAATTTGAATATCGGCGATTTCAGGTTTTTACTGAACGTGAAATCTAAACAGGAATTTAGGCAATTTTGGGTTGAATATTGTTATTTTGTGATTTTTGAAATTTTGTTCAGATTTATCATAAAAGTCGTACCCCGAAGGTTAAATAGGAAACTACTCCATCCATTCTCGAAAACAACAACTACTAGAATTCTCCCTTATCTACAGTAGATACGATGGAAATATAAATTGACAAAAATGACTAAAGAATTAAAGATATTGATTTAGGAAGTAATGGAAGCCACAACAACACTAGACATTGGTTCAAAAAGCCCCATTCACATGAAAAGACAAATACCATAAGTCTTTTTATGAGCTCGACAAGAGTTCAACCTTCCAGAACTTTTAGAAACTGTGTCCAACTAACAATTGTATAGTTCTCAATGCTTCATATTTCAATTCATTGTCACTGTTAGTGTCATCTAAGAACTGCATGATCAACAATTTGTACTGTCCTCCCTTTTCAGTGTTAATGAAGTTGATCAACTCTTGGCCAAGGTTCTTGATCAAAAACTGAAGGTCATTCAACAAGATAACCTTGCTAGTGGTATGATTATTGTCGGAAGATGCTAAAACTTCAAGAATCCTCTTGATCAACTTGAAGGAAGAGTCCTTGAATTTACCAGAGTTTTCTAACCAGAATTCACTGGATTTGTGAGTGGGAGACGACCAGCTAATCAAGTTAGGATTTTCCAATTCAGTCAAGTACTCATCCAAAGAGGTTAATTTGGTCTTAACGATCTCATCCAAATTGTCATACAAGTAGGTCAAGTCGGAGCTTAATTCTTCGTCACCACCATTAGAAGCGAATTTTCTTTCCTTAAGCGTGTTGATAGCGGACAAACCGTCGTGGAACAATAACAATTTAATAGTCTTGAATTGTTCCTTCTCAGTAGTGGCCGAAATAAAGTTTTTCAAAATACCGACTGCCACTCTAACAATCTTCGACTTGATGGAATCCTTTGAAATAATGAGCAAGCTTCCAATCAATTCTGGGAAGTTATGAATCAAAGTCTTGTTAATAGAAGGACTGAAACTCAAGATCCAAACAGTCAACAATAAGTTGTACAACAATTGCAAACCCGAAGAATTTGGGTTCTTAGCCAGAACAGAAATCAAGTGGTTGATAGGCTTGAAATGAGTCACCAAGTGAGCGTTTTCGAAAATGGCTTTGTATTTCTTGGAAATAATAAGCTCGAGTAACAATTGGATTCCAATAAATTGGTAGTTAGCTTCTTTGCTGGCAATGAAATTCGTAGAGGCCAAGACCTCGAAGATTTTGATCAAGACTTCCTTGTCCACGCTAGAGCTGGCATCAGATTTGGAGGCCTTGGCGAGGAGAATGACCAAGTTGTGCAAAGACAAGGCCTTTACGACGTTGTCCTTACTCTCCAAGTGCTTCAAGAAAGGGTCATAGGGCAAGGAGGCGTCGACAGTTGATAACTTCAACAAAGAGTCAATGAATTCTTGGCCGGGCAATTCCAACAAGAAGTCATTGATCAAGGTTAAAATGTTCTTTAACACGTCCTCTTTCTCGTTGACTTGCAACTTGTTCAAGACGTTCAATATGGTGTTCGTGTACAAGTCCAACTGAGATAAGATGGTGGATTTTCTGTTTTCTGGAGATTGCTTCTCCAAGATCTTGATGTGGTTGGCGTCATCTTCTGAAATGACACCAGATCTGGACAATCCCTCCCATGGAATGATTCTTTCTTTGATGATTTTCTTGGAGTCGGACAAGAAGCCACTGTCAATAACTAAGGGAGTCTGATGTTAGTAAATTGTTCCACTCATAGACTTAGTACGGCAATTTCTCCGGCAAAACCACCCCAAAACCACCGTTTTTCCTTGAATTAATGGACATTCTTTGATCGTGTGGCTAAACGGCTAACACATCGTAGAAGTGGCCAAGAGCGCATTCTCCACTCAATTCTCAAGCAATCAACAATCAATCAACACGAGACCGAGTCTGTATAGGGTTAAATGTAGATACTTACATAATCCGATACCATCTTGGCTGTGGGATGCTCTTGATATCAAAAGATGTTCTATCTCGGATTTCTATCAACATAGATTAATTGGATGAAGATTGTGCGCGCACGACCCACGGTCAAGACGAAGAATGATGGACACGGAGGGGCAAAGAGGAGAGATGGAAGCATTGTTGGGGCAGAAGGTAAGGATAAGAGGTGGATTCTTGTTGTTGGCGGTTTAAACTCAGTTTGAAATGCTTGAGTTTAAGTTAAAAAAATAAAGCAAAAAAATCTGCCGTTCCCAGGAATCGAACCTGGGTTTGTTCGGCCACAACGAACTGTACTAACCACTATACTAGAACGGCATCTTCTGAGAGGGAAGCGATTACTCAAGTAGTGGAGCTAGCTATTGAAGAAACTAGATAAGGAGAACCAGTATGGGTGTGGGAGTTTGTAACTGTGGTAATATGTACCTGTGAAGCAACCTATTAGAAGTAGTTATAATAAATAATAGGCAAAGTGGGAATAAGTTTGTGAATCAGATGAACGCAGTTGTGTCGAAGAACCCAGGAAGGAAATAGAGTACTATATTTGTATAATACTACAGAATTATAAATTTTGGTCAACAACCATCTCTTGTATAGAGGTTTAAATTTGCTTGTATTTTCGGTATCCATACAATCAAAATTTATTTTCCTAGTATGGCCAAACATAAGAAGTAAAAGAAGAATTCATGTGGTATTTGTTAACACTAATAAAGCTAAGCTGCGTGCATTGAGTTAAATATCAAGGTTACGATTGAATTAATTTCAATATTTAGCACGGACCAAGAGTAAAAGACGGAGAGATTTCTAATTTCTTGGATTTGAAGCAAAAATGGGAAGTAATGAATATGGAGAATTTCATCACCTACGATTAAATAATTGTGTGGAGTATTTAAACATCACACATCTTCATAGAGTTCAGCATGTGCAACAAATCAAGAATGACGACTCAAATTAAAAAGAATTAGATTACAGAGAAGAAACATATGTTCCAATCACTCCAGGATAATAATCGAATCAATCCAGGACCTGTGTTAGCATTCCATACTTCCTTAGCCCATTAGTTCAATTCTTTTCGTCATAGCTCAAGAAAAAAGAAAGGAAGTATAGCCATAGCGCATAAGCATATTGCGTTGTTCAAGGTCAATAGAATAATTATCTTATTAGAGAGGAACTCCAATATTTGGAAAACTCGCTTTTCCAGCAAAAATAATATTCCCAATCCTTCCTCATCCATTTGAAATAGCTGGCTATATGCGGTTATTTAATGAGCTTCCCAGATATAGTTGTGGGCGAATTTAGTTTTTGCATTATCAAATATGCACAAGGGCTACTACAAGCTTATGAAGTACTGAAAAAAACAAGTTGATTAAAAGAGATTTTCGGAAATCACCACAATAGAAAGTCTAAAAAGTGAGAAAAACTAATCATCTAACACTCGGGATAAAATAGAAGAATAATTTTATCAATTGTTCCGACTACAAGGCAGAAAAAACCGTCGATCCTATTATTCGTTTTTGCAATGAAAAGTTTATCCGACCCAGGGTGCACCACATACAAGCTTTAATAACATTCCATCCAGGGACGTTCTTTCTAGCTTCATGCATGAAAACCCAGTTCTGTCAAAATCCATATTTGACATAAGTGGAAGCACCGTGTTCTTTTCCCCTGAAATCACAACTCACATTCATGGTGATTCCTCTTTATAGTCATAGTGATTCCACTTTACATTCACGGTCATTCCACTTTATAGTCATAGTGATTGCACTTTACGTTCTTGGTGATATCACTTTACGTTCACGGTAATTCCAATTACATTCACGGTGATTTCACTTTACGTTCGTGATTCCACTTTACGTTCGTAATTCCACTTTACATTCACTTATTACTTACGCGTTTCAGTGAACCCTGTCTCTGTTTCATGGATGAAACAAACCTTCGACTACTCATTTCCTTCATTTTCAACGTCTCTTGATGTCGCTTATATTTCCCCCTCTTCTTCGCTTGCAATTACACTTCAGGATGCTATTCTTGGGCGGCTGCAAAAACACAGACAAACACACAAAGTGTAACCAGGAACATCTTCCGATGTAGTCCGCATTAATCCACTAAACACAGGTGTCGGGTCCCGCCTCCATGCATTGGCCCAGTAATTTTTGACTCGGCTGAGCAGAGTGACAAAACGCGGAACCTGTCTCCGGCAGGAAACCAGGCACGATAATGACATAGACATAACAAGGAGGGAAGATGCTATTGGAGACAGCCAAAGTGGGCACTGGAGACAGCGTGTAGTGGCTGCTTTCGGTGGAGGTGGCCACTGTGGCCTCTTCTGGAAAGAGGCGTTCTGGAGAAACTTTCCCGAGGTCAATAGCTTGAGCGGAAAGCATACCAGCATCCCCACCCGAAATGGAAATGATTTTCCGAGACCTCACGTAACGGAAGAAGTTTGCGCGTCACCCGTCCAAGCGAAGAAATCACAAGCGAGGCGGAGCGTGCGCGCACCGATGCAATGGGACTGGCCCTCCGTCACAGTTCCTATCCTCTTTGGGTAATGGGCCACGAGCTAGCCGCGGTGCTCGATGTGTCATCATCATACAGAAGCTCTGCCTCCTCCAGTAAGCAACTTGAGGCCCAAGTTGCTATGGCCATTGCCAATATTCCCTCGTAACAATAGCCCTCGAAGCCTACTGGCCAGTTCGGCCAGGACAGGTGTGAGGCACAAATGTGATTCGTTCCTGTTGAGGGAATAGTTTGCGGGAAATACTCGGATTCTACAATGTGAAATTTGCTCATGCTGAATCCCCAGATTCGACAGCCTCCAGATCGTAGGCACAGATTGTGTGGGGCAAGGTGACGAGACATGGACAGACCGGGAGGGAAGGGAGGAAGTGTGTCAATTCTGTAGTGAACCGATGGATGTGTTGGACATGAGTTTGTAGAAGGAAGCCTAGGATGAGGTGCTACAAAAGTGCATATGTTGAAACTGGATAAATTTTATGCTGAGATGATTGCTGAGATGAGATGAATGCTGAGATGAATCGGGCACATTTATGTGGATAGGCTAGTGGCATTATATTGGATATGTTTGTGACCATGGATGGTCAGTTCTGGTTTAGCCACTATGATGTCAAGCGGTTGAAGTCTCCAAGTTGCTTTATGATGTACATTCGGTTTATTATAATTGAACATTCGGTTTATTTAGTATTTAGAAATTTGAAATGCTTCATTCAGTGGTCGAAATCTTCTGGATGCCTTTCGGCCTCATATTAATCTACCAGTTGATAATCTACCAGTTGATCTTATCATTTCTCCTAATTTTAAAGAATCTGGTTAGATTGTAACCAAAGCTCGATAAGATAAATGAGTTGCTTCACTCGTTCTTTACTTCGTTTCTTTACAAATAGGTAAAAGTCCATCGATCTGTCACAGATCAACTGGGAATCTTTACATTGAGTCTATAAGCACATACTTTTAATCATGCCGTGAAAGCAAGCAAATTACTATATATGTGGGGGAGGAGAATTAGAAGGTTACGTTGCAAAGATGGACATCTTTAGCTGTGAAATTTAGTCAGAAGTCTCTCTGGCGTATTCCTTGTACATGTCAGCGTCTGGGATAGAACCACAGATGGTTTCCACCATGATACCAGTGACCAAGTATGGGTCAATGTTGGAAGCGGGTCTTCTGTCTTCGAAGTAACCGTATCCTTCCTTGGCAACGGATCTGGGGATTCTGACAGAGGCACCTCTGTTGGCAACACCGGAGGAGAAGGCCTCCATGGAAGCGGTTTCGTGACGACCAGTCAATCTTTGGTCGTTGTCAGCTCCGTACAACAACAAGTGTTCCTTGTGTCTCTTGGCCAACTTGGAGAGAGCAGACTCGATGTCCTTCATACCACCTGGGACTCTCATAGCCTTAGTAGAGACGTTGGTGTGGCAGCCAGCACCGTTCCAGTCACCCTTCAAAGGCTTAGGGTGGAAGGAGATCTTGACACCGAACTCCTCAGCAACTCTTTGCAACAAGTAACGAGCAATCCACAACTCGTCACCCATCTTGATACCCTCGCAAGGGCCGACCTGGAACTCCCATTGGGAAGGCATCACCTCGGCGTTGATACCAGAGATGTTGACACCCGAGTGGAGACAGGCTCTGTAGTGGGCCTCGATCACGTCTCTGGCGTAGACCTTGCCGGTACCGACACCACAGTAGTAGGGGCCTTGGGGAGCGGGGAATCCGCCCTTTGGCCATGCGTAGGGTTGGTCGTATTGGTCGAACAAGGTGTACTCTTGCTCCAAGCCGAACCAGACTTCTTCGTCGGCGTGGGCCTTCATCAACTTGGCACACTCGTGTCTGTGGTTGAACTTGTTGGGGGTGCCATCGTTGTTCCAGCACTCGGTCAACACGATGATGTTGTCGCCCTTTCTGAAAGGGTCAGGGTAGAAAGCAACGGGTCTCAAGTACACATCAGAGTCGTGGCCTGGGGCTTGGCCGGTGGAAGAACCGTCGAAGTTCCACTCTGGCAAGTCGTCCACGGTGCTGGGCTTCTTGTCCAAGGTCTTGCACTTGGATCTGGTGTTGCCTTCGGCGTCTATCCAGACGTACTCAGCCAAGACCTTACCGTTTTGGTTGAGGTCCAAGTACTTGGCTAATATAGCGGTTTGTTCGGTAATGGAAACCATTGTCTATAGGGAAATGCAGAAGGGAAAAGAAGTGGTGATGCGAGCGATGAAGAAAACGGAAAACGGGGCGGCGGTGGTGGAATATATATACAGCGATAAGTGGGCCGAAAGGATAAGACAGGTGCGGTGACCGGCGATCGCAAAAGCACCTTTGTACCGGGACGTTTCTTTTTCGAGGGTGTGATTTGGCCCGGATGGGCATTTCTTTTTTTGGCATGTGTGCGTAGTTATTGCGGATAAGACAGGGACGGGCTTAGAGCCCGCGCACGCTGGCGGTGCAGGGGAGGCGATCTTTATCACAGCCAATGACAGCCCGCACCCTGCAGACGGGCGCAGCCCGGGCTCGTAATTGTCCGGTTCCCTAGTCCCGCGCCCCTGCTACCAGGATAGTCCCACCGCCTGTTTTCAGCCCTGCGTCCGCCGCGGGCTTGCGGGTCCGAGCCGCCCCCAATGCCCCCAATGCTTGCCCCCAACTGTTGCCCCGTCCCCCACGACCAGACTCCGTTTGCAACAACTTCAACGAAGATCAACACCCACCCAACACGCCTTGGTTGACCCTGGAGTCCGCCTTCTGGCCTCCAACTTCCCCGGCGCTGATCGGGCACCAAACGCCCCGAACAATAGCCGCTTCCGTTGATCCTTCGCTGCCGTTTTGGGCGATCTTATCGGCCAATCAAGGGGAAGAGGAAACCAAGCGTGTGATTGTGATAGATTGTGAAAGGTGATCCAGGTTCCAAAATATGGGGGGTTGGGGGATAACCACGTATAGGGGCGTGGTGATTGGTTGTGTGAGGGCGTGATAGGCGTTAGGGACGTGGGGTGGTTGCTAAAGCCCAAGAAGAAAGTGGTGTTTAAGTGAATATTGTGCGCGATAGCGAGAGGAGATATAGAATAGAGAGAGGAGATAGAATAGAGAGGAGATATAGATAGAATAGAAGAATAGAAGAACAGATAGAATAGAGAGATTCGATGGAGATATGAAGACATTAGATTATAAGGAAGTAGACTAGCATCATAGACACTATGCACCTGATACCTTGCCACGTCTAATTTATTACTGCAATTATTGCAATTAATATTTTGACTCCATCTATTAACTTCTACTGCCAACTCTATTCAGGGTCTAGACACGAAACTACCCGACATCCACGTCCATTTACATTGCCCATTGCACGTAGCATTGCAATGTGCCGAAGCCCCAGACCTCGGGCACAATCTGGGGTCCTGGATCACGGGCTCCGTGATCCATGGGGTAACGGAACCAGGCTTGGTTCCTTTGTGGTTGGGAGCTTCGGGACAAAGCAGACATCACAGACTGGCCAGGTCATGGACCAAAGGAAGCGTCGGCGATGGGCCGAGATGAGCCTTCACCGGTCATTTGTGGAGAACAATGTCATATGATCTGGGCATCTCAGGGTCTAGAAGAAAGAGGAAGAGAGGGAGGAAAGGGAAAGGGAAAGGGAAAGGGAAAGGGAGGAAGAAAGGGAGGAAAGGGAAAGGTGAGGTATGTTAGAAGGAGATAAGATAAGAGAAAGGGGCAGAAGGAGAGAAAGAGAGAATATGAGATAAAAGGATAGAAATGGTAGAATGAACTTTATGTTAATTATCGAGGGTAGAGTTGGCGATCTAGATGTTGGAGGCTCAATTGGACCCCTCCAGCATGGCGATACTTCCAGTCTTGGGCTACACCAAGAGACTATTGTCAATTCTTACAATTAGCGTGATAGTGACAGCCGTGATACTATGGATTCGATGACTTTCATCGTGATTCTCATTCGTGATTCTCATTCGTGATTCTCAGTTCATATGATTCTCAGTTCATATGATTCTCAATTCAATACCACCCGTCTTTCCTTTAATTCCACCTTTTTCCATCAATACCACATGTATTCCCAACTCCTCCTGTTCCATTTGACAGATCCATTCGGCTAGTGTCTCGAGGCAAGCGAGATGCCCACCAATGGCCCTTATCCATCCACCTCTTCAATTTCCACTTTCTGCGATATGGCCTAATCTTATCTCTACGGCGATAGCCGACACATATTGCAGGTCCTCGCAACAGCCGCTTCCTGAAGCAGAAACGCTCGTTATCGCCTCATTGCCCAACATTCCACTGTCGTTTCCGGAGCAATATCCCACTTTCCGCTAGATAGGGTCGGACTTACTACTAGGACTAGAGACATGTTGGACTTACTACTAGGAGAGACATGTCGGATTTACTACTAGGACTACATGTCGGACTTACTACTAGGACTACATGTCGGACTTACTACTAGGACTAGGAGACATGTCGGATTTACTACTAGGAGAGACATGTCGGACTTGGAATTACGAACATGTAGACGAAGAACTAAGCGTTGGACAACGCTACATGAATCCTCGGAATATTCAACGGAATATCCACCGCAATCATCCCGACAATCTCTTCCACTTCTATTTTCTATTCTGTTCTGGAACATCGTAAATGCACTTGGGGCAATGGCACTATTCGGTGATTAGCCCGAAATCTAGAAACTGCTACTGTTCCTGAGGCGTTCCTCCTATAAATTCCACACTACCCACCTCGTGGTTTTCCCGATCTAATCTGCCCATTTTCAGCCAATGGGCTTCTAGATGGTTGCAGATCGGATCGCCAGAAACGTCAATCACACCTGTCATTACGGGCCAACATGTGATTGCAGATCGGATCGCCAGAAACGTCAATCACACCTGTCATTACGGGCCAACATGTGATTGCAGATCGGATCGCCAGAAACGTCAATCACACCTGTCATTACAGGCCAACATGTGATTGCAGAGACCACCTGCATCTTCGTATCTGCCCATGTGTGTGATCTTTCCAGTACACGAACAGAAAGATCTCTTTTTGTAGTAGCAGAAAGGTTTCTTCGACATATACGGCATTCCTGACCTTTTAGAGTCCTGTAGTTTTGGGGCCTGTGAAATCAGGAAAGATCAAGAACTGATCTTATGCAGTAATTTCAGCTCAAATGATGCAATTTGCTCTACAAAGAGAAGTCTTCCTTTCTTTATTCATTAGTTGTTTCGGCAGTTTGTTTCTTCACCTCACCTTTTATCTACATTATATAGCGGTGTTTGTATTAATGAAGCTACAGCATGGCTAATGATACATTAGCTAGCGAATTCTTCGGATAATTACTGAAAAACTGGGGCTGAGAATCGAAACGGCTGACACACGGGATCGTAGATCGCAAAAGCCCTTGTTTCGATCGTACCGATCGAGAAATCGTGGAGAAATTTCACGACAAAGGAAGTTCTATCCTTAGTTAAACGACTCCAAAAATAGCAGAAGCGAAGTATGATCTTATTTGCTCAAGTCAAGTCACTCTAAACCGAATGCCCTCGGTTTGCAATTAAATTTGATTTTATTCCTTGCTTGAGTCCAAAGTTATTGCAAATCTAGCCCCTCTCTTCTCCTCAACTTGAAGACTCGTTTCACTGGATATGGATGGTATTGTGGTAGAAACTCTTAACATATTTCAACCTGGAGTTCCATTGTTTGTTCAGCTTACTGGATGTATTTCAGGTTCTAATCTTCCTGAAAATTTGCTGCTTCAATCATTATCCCTGAGTTGGTTCTGAGGCAACTTTGATATCTTCTTCAGTCTTCTTTCCAGGACCAGCATTAATAACGGTATCCTGGTGCTCCACAACATGTCCTGAAAGAACCTCTTCGGCTGAATCCTCAGCCACAATGTCAAGAATGCTTTCGTCAACCACTTCATCGACCTCAAAAGATTCATAATTTTCATTCACCTCTCCCAAAATATATTCAGAATTTTCATTCACCTTTCCATCAATTTGCTCTTTGCTCTCGACAACTTCTCCATTTAATTGTTCGTCTACATGCTCATTTGAATCAAATTCTTGGATGACAGGCTCGTCCTCATTCACTTTAGGAGTTGACTCCTCAACCTCTGGAATTGGATCTTCTTCCTCATCAATTTCGTCAGACTTTTCCTCAGAAGCAACGTCGTCTTCAAGTTCAGGTTCAGCGGATTCTTCTGGTTGAGGGACAGGTTCTGGCTCTGGTTCGGGAACAGCAGCATTCGGAGCAGCAGTTTCAGAAGAAGAATCTTCCTTCACTTCTTCAACCTCTTCGACTTTCTTTGGATTTTCTTTAACTTCCTTCTTTTCTTGTTTCTTAACTTCTTCCTTGACTTCTTCCTCAACTTGCTCTTTCACTTGTTCAGCTTGTTCTCCATCTTGAGTACTCTCGATGGTATTCTTCTCGGCCTCCCAAGCCTCTTCAAGTTCTCTGACCAAACTCTCTTTGAATTGGAATGCAATATTGGCCTTGGCTCTGGCCAATTTCAAGTAATCATCGTTGTCTCTGAGCAAGAAATTGATGTGGAACTCCACATTTCTCAAGTAGATATTCCAAGAATCCAAACCAATTGTCTTCAATTCTTTGTTGTTCTCCTTGTTCAATTTGTACTCGTTGGCGGTGTCAATGATGCTATCACGGAATTCAAAAAGTTGTTCCTTGACCCGATGGAATTGTTTCCATGCTTGCCACGAAATCTCCTCGTTCTCGAACTTGAGTTCTTCCAAGAGACTGGTCAACAGCTTGGAAAACTCCTGAATCGTAGTGTCAGCAAAAGTTTCCAAAACGTCGATGGTGTCTTGAATTTCTCTGAAGTAATTTTCAACAACAAACTCGTGAGTCTTGATCAAGAAATCGTTCTGAATCACCTTGGCCAAGTCCTCTGGCAACTTGTACGATTCAGCAATGACATCACGAACGTCTTGTCTCGAGTATGATTCAATCGAGGTGTCGTTGCTGAGCTTGATTTTCTCGTAGTCCTTGTTGATGCCCTGGATCATCTTGTTGAGTTTCTGGTAAAGCTTGTGGTTTTCAATTTGCAATTGTTGCATTTTCGAGCTGATGTCCTCCTTGATGGACTCAATTGACCGGTCAACAATTGGCTTCATTTCAACCTCCAAGTTTTGAGCTGCCAACTCGATGGTCCTGGTCACTTTGGTTTCCCACAACAGCAATTGTTCATTCAATCTGACCACATTTGGATCCTGGTACTTCTCCACACTAATTCCCACTTCACTGGGGGCAGCCTCAACCGTGCCCAAGGCTTGTGTAGGCTGGTTTTGCGTTTCTGTGATGGTAGAAGTCAAGAAAATGGTTGCAGGTTCTTCGTCCTCGTCTTCGTCATCCACCAACAAAGACTCGATTTCTTCATAGGTCTGGGACTGGGCTCCGGAGAACTCGTTGAACTTGAGTAAATTTCTGAACTCGCCTCTGATGAAGTCCAGTTTCTCTTGAAGGAAAGGGGAGTTGGCCTTGGCCAAGAACGCATCTAGAGAATAGGTGACCCAGTCCACGGCCCTGGCCACCCATTGGGACTCGAGCAACCTCGTAGCGTAGGGACTGGCCAGACTGTAGATTTTGAAGCCGAAAT
The DNA here is from genome assembly GCA_030568615.1 of Suhomyces bokatorum. Classification (NCBI taxonomy): domain Eukaryota; kingdom Fungi; phylum Ascomycota; class Pichiomycetes; order Serinales; family Debaryomycetaceae; genus Suhomyces; species Suhomyces bokatorum. The sequence goes on from JAJMGI010000003.1 coordinate 24,095, forward strand.
CAATGATCTGGGGCTCGACAGCGGTCCATTGGGTCTTCGCTTGAGCCTTGACAATACCGTAGTAATAGTGGCCCTTGGCGCAAGCTGATTGGCCCAAAATGGCGGCCCTAGGAACCAATTCCTTCTCGGTCCAGCCACTGATGAAATCCACGCCGGCCTGGGCGTCGGAGATCCTGTTTTCCACGAAGTTGGACACCTTCTTGTCCTTGTCCAAATCCACAACAAAAGAGGTCAAACGGTGCAAATTGGCACGGATCTGGAGACGGGCATCGATGTCGTCCAACAAAGGCGCCACATTCTGCTGATACCGAGGAAGAACCACCGTCAAGTAGACGGGCTTGATGTATTCATGGCCAGTGACACACGTGTGGTACGTCACTGGAGAAGACTGGGCAAGAACCAGTGCATCCAAGGGTCTCACATCGTTAATGGGACACACCACAGAAAGCGTGTACACAAAGTACGCCAACAAGGCGTTGAATGGTAGCCACAAGCTAAAGAACATGGTGGATAAAGGACACGGTTGATTCTTGTTTGTATAAAGTGCGAAGACCTTTTGGCAGGAACAGAAGAAGTGGAAAGAGGCGCGTTGAGGCGGCAATTGCGGACGAGGCAGTGGACCAATGGGGCCAGAATTGGGCTAGAGTTGTTGCGCTTTCAGAGACGAACAAGGGGCAGTTTTCGGAGTGGAAAACGGAGCACCACAGACCTCTATACGAGCAGAATAGATTTAGGACCATGAAGGTCCGAAGTCATAGGAAGATGAGAGAGGGAAAGATTAAGGGAGTGAGGTGTTTATGAGGAATGGAAACAAGAGAATACAGTTATTAAGTTAAATAAATTACTTACATGCAATTAAGGAAATATTGTCAACGATAAAGTTAATGCTATAATCAGTATATAAGAATGTTCATATTAATTATAGTGGAGAGTAATTTCGACGTGTATCGTAATTATTAATTCTTCTGTCAAATTTGAGTTCTGAAATGTCAAAAACCTTGAACTTGATGTAAGACAACATCTCCTTCAAATCCAGATTGTAACCATAGCATTCAATAAAATATTAGCTCTGGTGGGCCAATTTCTACCTCTATGATGTAATCAAAAGGGACTGCTCCATGGAATCATTTAACAGCTTTCAACAGGATTATTTCCTAGATTATGTAGCACAAACTAGTGCAAATTTAGAAAACTTTCCTTACACGTATTCAATACAATTTATTTCAATTTGACTTCATCAATATGTTTCTTCAGTGAAATGACCGTCCAGTTATGATAGTATCAGAATTCATTCAAATCCAACCAAGCGTTATGGTTTCTTTTAACTAAATAAAAAATGTTTAGACTTCTACGCAAAGCGTGAAATATAATTAAAGTTGACTAGACGTTTGAATGCCTTTTGGTCGGACTTTAGTCAAGTGATGGCTTAACTAGCATCGGTGGCTTGGATTAAATCTCACCGTGCCCATATCCGAATTATAAATCCATATCCACATTACATTTTCACGTCAAAGTTGGAGATAATCTCAATATTCAAGACAAAGAATTAGTTTCATTCTAACAGCATCGCAATTCGCAATAGACTTTGATTGAACCAAAGCCATAGTGAAGTTTGTGTCAATATTTCCATTTCCTTCTACATGGGATGTGAATAAAACAACAGATGATATTAGATCACAGTGAAAAATGATTTCCGAAAAGGTTAAATATTTCCATACGTCATCCGCTTATCTTGCATTCAAACCTTCCACTGCATTCGCTTCTTTTCATAATTATAAGAATAGACGAATTCAGCCGCACTATTGTTTTCAGAATTGCCGATAGAAGAAGCTGTACTCGATTGCCCAAACTTCGAGTTGGAAACTCTGCAGATGAATTGATCTTATGGATTTAATATTGTTTTCAAAGATGAAATAGTCGAAGTGAAAGCCTCATTTTCGAGAATGATGTCAACGCAGGTCCAATAAAATTGGAAGTATCTTTTATTGACAATACTTCTCAAGTCTTTGGAAATCTTAGGAAAAGATGTCAGAAATACATTAGAACTAGAAGGAAAGAAGACAAAAAACGCATACTTGGAGTTCAGATGAGAAATTGGACGTTGAAACTCCAGGTTAATTAGTCAAGTATTATATTTCCTTGAATCGTTTGGATGAAAGATTTCAACGTAATGGATTCACTGTTTTCATAGAGGAAGGGAAAACCGAACTAGGAGTCATACGAATTGAATTCTAACACAGGATTCATACGAATTGAATTCTAACATGGAATTCATGCTTTCTGACGGATTGCCTACGATATTGATGGTTTCCAGCTCACAATTGTCGGTTATCAGGAGGTCCAAATCAATGAATATTTCTATCCAGAGAAGACAATAACGCCCACTTTAAGAAGCGATTCACCACTGAATAGAAGCCAAGATTGGAATTGGTCTTATTGGTGAAAAGTGATTGAATTGATCACATTTCTCACTATTAGCTTTTCTTGTTCAAATTTCTCCATATTATCTATCAACCAGAGACTAGCAATTCTACACATCTGAGCCTTTCCGGAAGTTGGCTACATTCGTCCCTATTACGCGCTGATTACATTTTCGACGAATCCAATTTGATATATGTCATGTCTGAGTATAAAAATATTCCAGATTAGTGCTATATTACGTGCATGCCAGATACCCAATTCGACAGGTAGCCGTTGACAGATTTTTCACTCAGGCACCAAAAGCATAATATTGCATCGTGTACATGGCTTATCACACACCAGGGCTGATGCGATACGCGATGCAATACGCAATTGATATCCCTTCACTGTTTTAACCACATTGAATGAGTGTTTTTTGAGAGAGAGAGAAGCACATAGTAGAGGAAAAGTCCGAAGAGGATAAATGGCCGTGTTTCTTGACAAGAAACAGCCACAAACGATAGCAATTCACAAAGCACCGTTGGCTGCATTGGTCCATAATTCAATCATTCCATTCCTCATGCTCATTCGTCAAGTTCACTTTCAATCGCTTTCACAATGATTATTCACATACCGGAGTAGTTCCTTTCGTGTCCTGGAATGGAACATACCCACCCGAGATGGCCCCACTGCACTGAATAGCGCAACGACACCCAAATTCAGCCAATGACACCCAAATTCAACCAATGACACTTCTTCTACACATTCCATAAATAAGCATTTATTGATACAACCCGGGCCCAAAGACCCAGCCAGGTATAAACATCGGACACTATATACTGAGGGCAGCGTCGTTCACTTCAGGAACTGGTGGTAGTAGGTCTTGGCCTGGATCCACGCGGCCAACAAGTACTCGTACACCTTGAGCTCCAAGAACTCGACCCACTCGAACGCCTGGTGCACGTAGCCACTCAAGTGGGTGTGGTAGTGGGTCTTGGCCACAGCAACCTTGCCCTCCACGTCGTACTGCTTGAAGAGGGGGTGCGAGTGCACGTGGGTGTCCAAGAACAGGTTGACCTGGGCCACATAGGGCTTCAAGTACTGGGATCCTTGGCTCAACGCGTCACAGGCCTTGTGGTGGGTGTGGGCCAAAGGACTGAGCACTGAGTCGAGGGTGTGGTCCACGCCCGACTCGTTCAATTGGACGCATTTGTAGAACGCCAAGTAGATGGCGTAAACCACGAGGAAGCAGGAGAGATAGCACTTGGTCTTAGCAATACAGCCCATTTTGGAGAAGAAGAAGATGGGAAAATGTTGGACTTATATTTATGAGTGGCAATGTTTGGACAACAGTGCGCACGTGATATTGGCGATGGGTGAGACGGGGTGTCTGGAAAGGGGGGGAGCTGGGGCCCGTGGGGGCACGGGGTGCGGGTTTGGGGGCGCCGTGGGGGCGCCGCCAGCTCGGGCTCCTATTGGCCAGAATACGGAGGCTCAGGCGGTCCCGAGGGGGAACTCTTCCACGCCTGGAGGGCCAGAGGTGTAGAGCACTTCCGAGGGCAGCCGCACGTGCGCCGGTCGAATCTGGAAGGGTCCGCGCCGCACCCCGTGCGGCGCATGTTTAGATCTGCCCGAATCGGGAAATGCCTCTGATTGCAAAACCTACTCCTTCTTCCTCTGCCTTTCTGCCTCTTCAAGAAGTCCCACATTTGTTTCAACCCGCCCGATCCCCCCTACTTAAGCCCAACATCGAAGCCATCTCCCGAAAATCCCAGTTTTCTGCGTCTTTTTCCGACTTTTCACTCCTTCCACGTCTTCCGAACAATGTCCGACAAAGAGAACGTCATTCCGGTGACCCCATCGCCAGCAAAGAGGCAGACAAGACCCGTTTCCAGCACGCCATTGCGGGCTCTTCGCAATGATCCCAACAACTTGGGCGCTCTTACGGTCAAGGACCGTGCAAATGAGTACTTGAAACAAGTGAACAGTCGTCTGAACTTGGGGTCCAAGACGGCCACGCCCGGTTTCAAGGGGCCCAATGGACGCCATGTGGAGGCTTTTCAGTCCAGACCATCTGCTGGACCCAAAACATCCAGAGATCTCCAGCTTTCTGACCCGTTTTCCGCTCCTCCTGTCACCCATCACCAACAGCTTCTCAACTCCTACAAAGACAAGACCAACCAGATCAAGCAGCACGAGGAGAAGATCCGCAGGCTCCAGTTCGAGTTGCAGGAAATCGCCATTCAGCTCGAACAGCAGAACAGGGACGCCAAATTCAAGGCATTGGAAGAGTCCAACAAGTTGGACATCTTCAAACAAGCGCACCTCGAAACCACATCTGAGCTCAAAAGAATGACCGAACCAGCCCCAGAAGCAAGCCAGCCCTCCGACATACTTGCTACGATCAGAACCAAGGCCTCCAATATGCTTGAACCCAATCACGATGACTTCCTCATCAAGAGCATCTCCAAACGAGCCTCCAGCATGTTTGCCATCAACGGCGACGAATTGGCCAGCATGAAGAACAAGGCCTCCACCCTCTTTGTGCGGGACGACCGTCTCGACGACTTGGGCATCAAAACCACCAAGTTTTTCAACGATGTCATCACCACTTTGTCTCCAAAAAAGAGATCAGTTCCAGAAATACCCACCCATATGGTAGCAGAAGACACCTCGTTCACCTTGGACGGATTGGCCTTGACAGAGGCAAGCGGCGAAGATGAATATTTGCACATCGACGACTACGAAAGCGACGATTCCTCTGCATAAACCCGGCGGGGCCTACGCTTGTATATTATCTATTGGGAACGGTTGGAGTGATTGAACCACCACAAACAGAAATATTAGAAACTTCCCATTGGTCGCCATATCCATTCTTTCACTCCGGTTCATTAAAAAATTATTTATGATGTTCTTACTATCAGTACAAATGTTAAATGAAAAATGAAATATGTGTAGGAAAAGATTGAAGCAATAAATTCTAGAATTTTGCTAAATTGTAATTTTGAATAATTATGGGATTCTAACACAAAAGACTGGAAATTTCGAAATAGCACAATTATTCAAGAATGTAAGAATTCTTGTAAGTGCAAATTATATTTTGCCTATTGGACATAAACATCAATTAGCTCCATTTGTGCTTAAATTGATTTTTATACCAGACTTGACACAACTCTTATATGATACATCTATTCTTGTACCTATATAGCCTGCATCGATAAACCTCTCGATGCGATTGTATTATTTATTTAATCTCTCCTACTCACTACTCATCACGAATGGTGCTTCTAATCACCGACAATCGAAGCACAATTCCAACTTGTCATAATTAATTAGATCAATTAAATTAATAAAATTAATTCAATTAAAAATTAATCAAATCACTTGGAACACTTCATCCCAATAAAAATTCAATTATAAATTAATCGATTCAGTCGGAATCACTTCATTCAATTATATTCCTTTCAATTATCTTATTTCACTTCTTCAAACAACATCAATTCACTTTAATGATATTAATTCACTTCTTCAAACAACATCAATTCACTTTAATGATATTCACGTCTTTTCTGAAGCATTTCTTCATTATCAATTAGGTACTGGCTTCTCATCTAACCAGCCACGGGCACGCTCGATGGCATTCTCCCATCTTCTCCAGAAATGTCTTCTCTCCTTGTCTGGCAACTGCGCCTTGAAACTGTTTCCACTGGAGTCCTTGGTGTCATGGATCTTGGCCACACAGTCGTCGAAATCCTTCCACACTCTGTCTTCAGGGTCTTTGAAGGATAAACCGGCTGCAATGGCTGCTCCCAATGCGGTACATTCCGAAATGACAGCCCGTTCAACGGTTACACAGGGTCCCAAAATGTCAGCCTGGATTTGAAGCACTTCATCGGCCTTGGACATACCTCCATCCACTGCCAAAGTGGACAAAGGGGCCTTTTCGTGCTGGTTGGTCATGGCCTCTTCAAGGAAATCCTCTGAGGCACCGGCATCTTTGGCCATGGCCCGAAGAATAGCACGCACTTGGAAACATACACCCTCCAAAGCTGCTCTTGCAATGTGACTGGAAGAAGTGTATTGCGTCATACCAAAAATGGTACCACGGGCTCCGCCGTCCCAGTAGGGAGCATAGAGGCCAGAAAAGGCAGGAATGAACACCACCCCGCCCGAATCAGGCACCTGTTCGGCCAAAGGGCCGATGTCTTTGGCATTTTCAATTAATTTCAAATTATCTCTTAACCACTGAATAATGGAACCAGCCACCGCAATGGAGCCTTCCAAGGCGTAGTGGGGCTTTCCGTCGTCGCCTTCGAGCGTCGGAAACCAGAATCCCAACGTGGTAAGCGTTCCGTGTTCGGAAATCAATTTTCTGGTGCCGGTGTTGTACAAGAGGAAACAACCAGTTCCGTATGTGCACTTTGCCGAGCCGGGTTTGACGGCCAATTGGCCCACCAAGGACGCAGACTGGTCACCCAAGCATCCGCAGATAGGCACGCCCGTTATGGCCTTCAAAATGTCGTAGGCTTCCTGGGTAATTCTGTTGTGGAAGCCCAAATTGGACAAGTTGGGTGCCGCAAAAGAGCCGTAAAATTCACTGGAGGAAACAATCCGAGGAAGACGGATTTTGGAGGGGTCAATGCCCCAGAAATCCAACAAGTCGTCGTCGTAGTCCCGGGTTTCAAGGTCCATGAAGTAGGTTCTCAGTGCGTTGGTCACGTCCGACACAAACGTCTTCTCTTTGGTCATGTGGTAGATCAACCACGTATCCACGGTTCCGAACATCAAGTTGCCGTCTCCCTTCTCGTATTCCTCACGAATGGTGTCGTCGTTGTCCAAAAGCCAGCGCAATTTGGCTGCTGAAAAATACGTCAGCAACGGCAACCCGGTCTTCTGCTTCAATTCCTCCTTGCGGTCGTCGTCAATCATCTTCTCCAAGTGCTGGACAATTTCCGCAGTTCTTGTGTCGGTCCAAGTGATACCATTGGACAAAGGCTTGCCGGTTTTGCGAGACCACACGATGGTGGTCTCACGCATGTTGGCGATTCCGATGGCCTTGACCTTGTACTTGACCTTGAGGGCCGGGTTCTGGTTGATTTTGCGCAAGGTGATGAGACAGGCCGTAAGACACTGGATGGCATTGGCCAAGATGTGCACCGGCATGCACTCCACCCAGCCGGGTTGGGGGAAGCGGAGGGTGGGACCCACGGAGGCGGCGTTGTTCTCGATTTCCACGTCGTCGTTGATACTAATGGCGATACCTTCGGCGGTGAAAATGGGCTCGTTGTGTCTCAAAAGAGAAGACCGTCTTCTGAACTGGTCCGTGTTCAGCGACTCGGCCGGCGCCTCGGATGCCGTGGTCAGATACTCGATCTGGTGCTTGGCCACCTCCACGCCTTCTTGCGAGAAGAGAATGGCACGGGCCGAGGTGGTACCGATGTCAATGGTGGCCACCACTGGAATGGAGGGAGCGTTGCTGTTACGGCGAGGCATTGGGGTGCAAACGGGAGCTGTGGCGGTGCAATGGGACGGGAAATGGGGACAGGGGATACAGGGGGCGGAGGACGCAGGAAAGGGGGCAGAACGGGGGTCTGGAGGTGGAAGAAACTGGGGCAGTTGGAGAGAGAAATGGCAAAAGAGCACACCTGGTAATTATATATAGTGCGAGACGGAAGCAGCCGGTGAAATGGCACAAATGCGCGGCGGGGTGGGGGCAGGGCGGTAGGGCCGGTTTGGCAGAGGCGGAGGGCGTGGGGCTCGGGAGACCAGGAGAAGAGCAGGTGGAGGGACCCCCAAGGGTATGGGGGAAAGTGGAGTTTGTAGGGCGAGGAGGGGGCCTGGAGGACGGTAATTTTGAGGAGTGGTGTAGACGGGGGTGGCCTATCCACTCCAATAGCTTGGGGTGCGTAGAGGGACCGTCTTGGGGGCCAAATCAGCAACTCTAGATGCCTACAAGTGGTGCTGTTTTGCTGCTGTACAAGTGAAGTATTTTCTTGTCATGCAGATGTGGGCAGCCCTACCTACCGAAGACGCCCGCACCGGGAATTACCTCGGTCCCGACCCTGTGTGTCTGCATGGCTGCTAGACAACTTGCTTCGTGCTTGCCTGGTCTCGCAATTTCCTGGAATTTTGCCGTCCGATCAGGAACTCTTCCCCACCATGGTTGCATTACCTGCCCCAGCTAGCGAACACAGCCTTTTCGGCCCCGACTGGTGCACACACATCGCCCTAGCTGGCGTCTTTTGTGGAGAGCAAAGTGCAGGCGCAATATGTCATAGCACTTGTGGTGTGCAGGTGCAGGGCAGACACTGCCCTGCACCTGCAGACACTGCCCGGGGCCAGTAGTGTCGGGGACCGGGGACCCTCGGAAGTGGTGCTACTACCAATTAGGAACACGTCCCGCAGTGTCTAGCTCTTCAACATTACGAGATCAAACCATCGCTAGCTTGCGTTGGCACTACATGCAAGATCCAACAGCAAGCAATGGCTGTGTTGGCCTGTTGGACCTGGCTACGCGGCGCGTTGGGTCATGGTCCCTGGGCCCGGGTGCATCGAGACAAGCCCGAGACTCTGGCTGCAACAACAACAGTTGCTTACCACGGATATCCACGATCTGACGCCGTTTGTTTGATTTGTCTGACTTGATTAGTTGTATTTGCTTGATTTGGTGTATTTGCTGATTTGGTGTATTTGCTGATTTGGTGTATTTGCTTGATTTGCTTGGTTGTTATGAACAGTGGATGTAGGGGTCTATTCTATTCCTTACCTACTCTGAGATACCGTCTTCTTCGTCCAAGGAATACTCCGGATACCGCACACTGAAAGGGTCGGCATGGCCCTCGGGGTCGGAGCTGTCGTCTGCGTCGAGCTCGTCTGTCTCAGCATAGTTATCTAACCACACGTAATTATGCATTAAGGCTTGCTTGTGCTTTTGGAGATGCTCGTTTGCTTGCTTGGAGTCCACGTACTCAGTGCCGCACACGATCTGGAAGATGGTCTTGAAGTACAGGATGAGCGACTGCAAGCCCCGCAAGTATCCCCGGTCCGCGAGGTCGGGATGGGCAGGAGGAATGGTCACGTCGTTACCTGTGCCCATGGTAGCGTCTGCCTGCGGGAAAATCACCGATTGCGCAAAGTCAATCACCTTGACCTTGACCTGGTCGTCCTCCTTGGCCCCGTCATACATCAACAAGATGGACGAGCCGTACATGCGGTACCCAACAAGGCCGCTGAAAACAGTGTAGAGCTCGGAGAGTTGGCATACGAGGCCAGATATTCTGGCAACAATGGAGTAGCACGACTGGCCATCGTACAAGAACTTGGCCAAGATCTTGCAGAACTGCTTTCCGATCTTGATGCGGCGTCCGTAGTACTTGTCTCTAACCAACGGCTTTTTGTGCAGGCTGGAACCAGACGTGCTTTGCTCTGACTCCTTCTTGAAGATTTGCAAGCCGCAAACCCGTACGCCCAATCTCCTCGAAGTAGTAGCTAGGCACTTCCGACGCTGGGATTTTTGCTTACTGTGGGTTGCTTCGATTCCATACTGTCTCGTTCCCATTTTCAAGTCCAAGACGCAAGGACGGGTCATGTTGGAGGTCAAGTCTTCGAGGAGAATGAATCTTTCAAAACGGGTGTGTTTACGAACGACCGGGGACATGGGTGCCGTGACCTCAGGCGAGTCGTCTCTGGCTGTTTCTTCATCCATGGCAAAGATATCATCTTGGGCTGCCGCAGGACTATGGAGCTTAAGGGAAGGCTGGAACACTTCTTGGAGAATTTGAACCTGGAGGTCGGTATTGACAGTGGTGGACCCAATGTTTGCCACACGTCCCGACCCATGGACCATGCTGGCGGAATGTGAATGTATGGAAGAGGATGCGGAACATGCTTCAGTGTCTGGCTCGGCAACACTATGATAACTATTGTGGTGGCTACCTGCGAGATAGGACTCTGCTTTTGGGGAGGGCAATGATTCGGAGTATTGACGCCAGAGGGAGTCGGGGATGATGTGCTTGTTGTCGTCCAAAACCACTTCTGGTCGATCGACGGAGGCCCTGCTTTCGAGGGCCAATGTTCCGGGAGACAGGACATTCTTGTCTGTGCTGTCTTCGGCGATAATGCTGGAGTATCTGACGTTCAACACGCCGATATATTTGGGCATGAAACGTAATAAATTAGGGTGGTTCAATTCGGCCGCCTCGTAGAAAATGTTTTCTCGGTTGACCAATGCCTTGCAGACTGCCCGCTTGGAGAAGCTGAAGATGGCCGTGTGGCCGCCGACCTTGTTTTTGAAGGGGCGCAACTCCACGGCCAAAGGGAACAACTCGTGGTCGACCTCAGTCACAGACTCAAGCGCAGAGGGGGGCTGGGTGCCGCATGGGGGAGCTGCTAGCGGCCCGTTGAGAGCCACGTCCCGCATAGCGTGTTGTGAAGGAATGGGCGCATCGAGCAGCGGCGATGACGTTTGCGAGCGTATGTAGCGGGCGATGGCGCGGGGGTCGGTGTCGTCGATGTCGCCAATGCCCTTGATTTTGGTGATGTCGCCGTTGACGTGGTGCTCGAACTCGACCTTGGCGGTAAGATGCTGCGTTTGGGGCAGGTTCTGGTCGGCGTCGTCGGCCGCGCTGGTTCCTGCGACGTTGTTGGACTCGGCGCTGGCCTCGGGGTCCACTGGCATGTGAGGAAAGTAGGTGGCCGAGGACACTGGCTCGAGACTGAGCGAGTTGCGGTGGTCGTTGTGATTGTGATGATCTTTTTGGTGGTGGTCTTTTTGATGACGCTCTTTTGGATGACGCTTTCTTGGATGCTCGTTCTGGCGCGTCTCGCTGTGACGGTGCTCGTTGTCTATGACCGTGGTGGCGTCTTCTGGCGCCAGGGCCACCTCCAGGTCATGCACAGAGTCGATGTCGGGGTCGTCGGAGGATGCAGCGGCGCCTCGGAAGAGACGCAAGGAACGGGCCGCTTTACGGCCGGTGAGAAGGTTGGGAATGGCGATGTCGGCGGGGGAATGAGAAGAAATGGATTGTTTTCTGGCCACCGAAGAAAGGGCAGAAGAGGCGGTATTTATAGTGCCAGAGGAGGGGACGGAGGCCAGGGGGTGGCGGTTCCCAAGTGGGGTGGATGCAGTGGGGGAGGATGAGTTTGCAGAAGGTGCGTCTCGAGCTGCGGACAGCGCAGCTGCCGGCGTAGGGGGCAGCTGCAGCTGCAGCACGCATGCAGCGGCAGGTGCCTGGGGGTGCCCGAGTTCCATTTTGGATGGATAGACAACAGAGGGCAGGAAAGGGTGTGGACTCGAGTGAAAAAAAAATGATTTAGTCAAATGTTTTGATCAGACCTGATAGCGCACCGAATACACTACTGGGGTGCGCCAGATAAGGCCTGCCAAAAATGGGGCACGGGTGCTGCGCCAGGCGCTGGGATCGCCACGGGTGCATGGTGCATGGGGGCCCACACCGACACCAAACCCTAATACTGCTCCCCTCTTGCCTGGGCCGGACAGTGCATGCGTCATGCCTGCCAACGTGTGCGCCGGGTGCATGGCTGCTTCCACAAGCAACCACACCCGAAGGAAGGTGTTGGAAAGGCCTAGCTGGCCTGTTGCGAGGCTGCATTGGAGGGGGTGCATGGGCCAGGCCCACTCCAGCGCCTAATGTGCACTGTACGTCAAGCGCAGAAACATACAATTGTGCTTGACTTCAGTGGCACTTTGCCCTGTCTCATTACCGGGCCATGTGTCTCATCTGAGTAGTGTCTCATCTTGCCAAACGTGGGACGTCTACGGAGTTCATGCAGCCGGCACCATGACGTGCCTGCCGGGCGCAACCAACGCCAGAGCCCCGACTAATGGGGAAATGCGGAGATGGGATGTGCTTAGACAGCGGTCTGATTGTAATTGCATACACTGCTGCTGCACAATCCGCAAATGGCATAATCGGGCACACGTGTGCTGTTGTCTTGCTCGTATAGCAAGTTCTGGAAACGGTTCCAGGGGCGAGGCGTCTGCGAAGGTGGAGGTGGACCTGGAAACGGACGCAATTGTGCCCATTCCGGTGCCTTTTCCTCAATTACACTTCTCCGACCTATTCTGCTGTGTTGGACCTTTCCCTTGACTTCTCCGATTAGTGCAGAGTACATGTGCGCGACGTGCGCTGCACAGATCATGCAAAGAAGGTCCGTGGCAATGTACCTGAAGCGTTTTCCACGACGGCAGTCCATGCCAGAAACATCAGTTTGAGCCCAAATCCGCCAGTGACCAGTCCAAAACAGAGTGCAACGTCCAAAGTCCATCTGTATCGAATTATGCCGTTTTTTTTCCGCTTCAAATGCTAATATTTCTAGTCTTCTTTCTTCTCGGTGCCAGAGCAACCACCCTTTCCAATGCCAGCTGGACACATTCTGCTGCTGTGGACATCGAAGGCATCACCCCCCTGTACAGCAATGGCAATGCTTCAATTCCAGTCCAATTGAACCGTCCAGTATTGGATTTTTCAGACAATTCTTCCACCCTCATCTCAATTAATTCAACTGGTCCACACGACAAAATAGATCCAGAGTATCCATGCTTTGCCCATGAAACGTTTGTCTGGGACTTCTCTCTGGAAGAAGACAATTCAAAGCTCTTCAAGGCGTTCCTCAAAAATGTCTCCACAAACCAATCCATCACAATAGACAAGACAGATCCCAATGATACCCATTTCAGACAAAACGCCACCTTTCTCTGTTTGGCACGCAATTCAGACACCTTCACGCTATTGGAGACCATTCAAAACCTCCAGGACCGATTCAATTGGAGATACAACTATGACTATACCTTCCTCAACGACGAGCCGTTTGACCCCGAATTCATCTACCTTGTGTCGACCATGATTCCCTATGGTAGGATCAATTTTGGTGCCATTCCACCACAACATTGGGGCTTTCCTGACCATATAGACCAGGAAATGGCCCGAAAAATATGGGAAACTGCAGATTATCCCTACTCCAAGTCGGAGAGTTATCGCCACATGTGTAGATACTACTCAGGCTTCTTCTACAAGCACCCTTTGGTGGCCCAGTACAGGTATTATTGGCGATTTGAGCCAGGAGTCAAGCATTACTGCGACATCGACCACGATTTATTTGCATACATGAATAGCCACAACAAGAAGTACGGCTACCTTATCAGCCTATTCGAGTACCTGAAGACCATCCCATCACTTTGGAGCACTGTGCAGCGCTACATCTCCGATTTTTCACCTCCTGCAGAACTTATACGGCTTGTACAAAACGACGACCTGTACGGATCGTACAATCTCTGCCACTTCTGGTCCAATTTCGAAATAGCCGACCTCTCGATGTTCCAAACGCCCGAGTACGACCACCTATTTGAGTACTTGGACCGAGCAGGTGGTTTTTATTACGAAAGATGGGGCGATGCCCCAGTGCATACTATGTATATTGCGCTTTTTCTCCACAAGCACGAACTCCACTGGTTTTCCGAATATGGCTATTTCCATCCACCCTTCACGCAGTGTCCGTCCATTCCTGCAGTGTACGCGTCCAATCGCTGTTCCTGTGACCCGGACCAAGACTTTTCGTACGGTTTTTGGAGCTGTACTCCACATTTCTTGGACGTATGTGAACAATAGGAAATAGGCGGATTGACACGGCGACAGGGGCCAGAAAAAGGATGGTGCCTGGAAATGGAAAGGGGACTCGGGGTCAGGACCCCGAGTGCAAATCCCGAGAATGGCGATCGAGAAAACACAAGCTATAGACAATCTATAGTGCCTACGGTATGTGCATTTGCACAATGTGCACACGACATAGAATTAATAGAACACGTCAAGTGGGCTTCCCCACCCTGTAGGCTGCACAATATGCTGCAGGACACCGAAACTGCACAGGATGCAGCGAAGCACGCTGCACCAGATGGGGCGGCTGGCACCAATTGGGTTTCACCCGGAATAACCACCACCAGGAACACACACAGTACAACGCAGACATACGAACTTCAGTGTACATTGAAGTGTTCATGTGTAGATTCCTACGCCTCCCACGCATCCCACAATTGGCACAACGCGCGTCCGATCTTCGCTAAATTCCCACCCCGCTGCAACTCTCCGACGCACCATGCACTCCCATGCACTCGACACTTACCACGTAGCCACTGTCCTGCACGGCCAGGCCACTCCATGCACCCAGCACCAATTGAACGATGCCATGCCCGAAGTGGGCAGCTTTTTACTGGTGCTTTTGAATGACCGCTGTCATCTTCTTATCTACTCCCCTGTTGTCGCCCCTTTCGCTTTCTTTATTCTTTACACCACTGTTCTTTTCCATCTTTTCTTACAACAGGCTTGTCCGCTCTTTTCCAAGGTCCCCTTCCGTGTCCCTAACCTGGCAACACACACACCCTCCACTTCCGCCTGCTTGTTGCGCGTGTGTCGCATTCGACGTGCCCTACTTTTATCGTTCCTTGTCCGGCTATTACCTCCACTAATACCTCATCCACTTGTTGTCCAGGTTTCGTCCGTCCTTAGCATTTGTTGGTGTGAAGGATCCTGCCAGCGTGTATTTGGCTCCAATCCCAGCCCCCCACCCTCGTCCCCTGCCTCCACCGTGCCCGTGCCGAGCGTGTGCCGCCCGTGCAACGTTCATTCCTCGCACTGATTCGACACCTCTCGAGCTGTGTCGCTGTCAGCCAATTGCTTGATCTGGCTCGATCCGCCACTCTTCCCAAGGCCCCTCTACACTAACAGCACCGGCTCGCCCGTCTGCCCCCGCTGCCGTCATGCATAACCCCATCCGTGCCCTCATCATAAAGTCCCGGCTCTTTTTCCGGCGTCGACACAAGTCGGCGCTAGTCTACACCATCATTGCCCTCGTGGTGTTGTTCTACTTCATACTCTTCCAGAACCTCTCGTTGTTGCTGGAAAGAGAAGATTCCGACCGCAGCACTGCCATCCAGAACCCAGATCACGCCCAGTCGTTGTTGGCGCCGCTTGCCGCCTTGGTGGGCAAGTTGTCGATCTTTTCAAAAAAGAAGACTGTTCCTTTCAAACACACCGACGCTGCCGCCGTAGCGTTGGAAGACGCCAAGAGCAACCTGCTCAAGCTCGATCCCAGCATTGCCGCCAACAACCCGGATCTTTCCAACAAGGCCGACCCCAAGAAGGTGGTCGAAGCGCAAAAGGCCATCGAAGCCCAAAGAGCAGCCAATGCAGGCAAACCTCCCGTCAACCAGCCGCAGGTAGTCCAAAATGGAGGAAGTCACGAAAAACTCACCGACGAAGAAATTCTCGCGTCGTTGCAGGAGACCGTGGAACAAGAGGCTCCAAAGACCAGACAAAAGCCCAAGATCATTCCCAAGCCACATCCCATCATCAAAGACACATCATCTGAAATAAAGAGAAAAAAGAAGGCCTACTCTTTCTACCAGGATGTGTTCAGTGTATTGCACAATGGTAGACCTGTCACTCCTAAGTTGAGAGATTACTTGACCTCAGAGCGTATCTACCATGCCAGATACGATTCCCTCGCCCAAGAAGATGTTATCTTTAGTGAAGACTACTTGGGTCGCTTCATCGTGGTGAAGCCTAAGGAATTGGCATCAATGAAAAATTCTCACAAGTTTGTTGTGGAGAACTTGCCAGACAAGGCTCCCTCGGGATTGTACAAGGGCAATGGTATTGTTTATGTTGGAGGTGGAAAATTCAATTGGTTGACCTTGCTCTCCATTCAAAACATTAGAGCATTGGGAAGCACCTTGCCAATTGAAATTCTTATTCCAGAAGCCGGCGAGTGGGAAGCCGAATTATGTGAAACCATCTTCCCATCGTTGAATGCCCGCTGTATCTATTTGCCATATGAATTGCATGATCCAAAGGATGTCGGAAAGGGATTTGTTCTTGAAAATGATAAGACCACGAAGTTTGATTTCGAAGGTTATCAATATAAGTGTCTTGCTCTTCTCTTGCTGAGTTTCGAGAATATTTTATTGATTGATAGTGACAACATCCCAGTTCGCAATCCTGACAATTTATTCGATTCTGAACCCTTCACTTCTCACGGTATCATTGTTTGGCCTGACTTCTGGAAAAGAGCCACCTCGCCAGATTATTTCAAGATCGCCGGTCTTGATATTAGTACATCTGAGTTACTTCCGGAGTATGACGAGATCAATGGTTACTACAAACCCGTTAGCAAGAAGGCTACTCCAGAAAACTTGAAGCTGATTCCATTGCATCAGAGAGTTGGCAGTATTCCAGATCCTTCTTCTGAATCTGGTCAATTATTGATTTCCAAGAAAACACACACAAAGGCCCTCTTGATGGCCTTGTACTATAATTTATATGGTCCATCTCATTATTACCCACTTTTCTCCCAAGGTTCAGACGGTGAGGGTGATAAGGAAACCTTCTTGGCGGGAACAATTGCCACTAAAAATACATACTACCAGGTGGGCAGATTTTTGAATGCTATGGGCCACTTCGATTTGAATAACAACTTCGAAGGAGCCGGTATGGGACAATACGACCCTATACAAGACTTCCAATACTCGAATTTGATGAAGAAGTATGCGGATAAATCGCCTCAAGAATTGGAGAAATTAAAAGAAAATAACAAACAATTCACCAGCCCATCGCTTTTGTTCATCCACGCCAACTGGCCAAAGCTTGATCCATGGGAGTTGTTTGTGAAAAGACGTATCTTTAACAAGAGAGCGGAACGGATGAGACTCTATGGTACAGGAATGGTTGTGCGTACTGGCGCCGATTTCGAGGCAAGACAATGGGAGTACCTGATCCACTTATTATGCGACCGTAAGATAGAGCTTGACATTTATAGAAAGGTGGACAGAAGACTTATGTGCGTGGAGCTCAGACGTCATTTTGATTACTTGAAGTCTACTCAAAACACGCTCGAAAGTTAGAAGCATGATACTTCCATAATTACAAATTAAACGATAATTTATTGAACGTGTAGAGGAAGCAGGAAGTAATTATTATACTTGCATAGACTTGCATATTGAGTGTGATCAATTTAACTTCGTAATTCCGGAAAATTACGGCGGAATTAAAAGAGGTTATGATGTATGAATACTTTCGATCGCTGCACATATATACCTTTATATATTGAACAAGGTCTGTACTTAATCTAGAACGGTTTAGAGGGTATCTAGGATAGGTCACGTGATCCTCGATCACGTGACCAAATCAAGTTCACAAATCAACATTCACTACTTCAACAACTACAACGATGGCTGTTCAGTTTCTTTTCCTCTTATCCAGACAGGGCAAGGTCAGATTGTCGAAATGGTACCAAGCAATGTCCCAAAAAGAAAAGAGCAAACGTACACGTGAATTAACCACGTTGATTTTGGCCAGAAGAGCCAAAATGTGCAACGTGTTGGAATACAAGGACATGAAAGTAGTGTACAGAAGATACGCTTCGTTGTTTTTCATCATCGGTATCGACAACGGAGACAACGAATTAATTTCGCTTGAGTTGATTCATCGGTTTGTTGAGCAAATGGATAAGATGTATGGCAATGTTTGTGAATTGGATATTATCTTCGGATTTGAAAAGGCATACCATGTGTTGGACGAGTTGCTTCTTGACGGAGTGATTCAGGAGTCATCGAAGAAGGAGGTGTTGAAGAGAGTTGCCCAGCAGGACGAGTTGGAAAATATGGACGAATTTGACAGTGTTCTCTCGTGATTCGATGAGAATCATTGAGGTTGAACCCGCTGTTGACACCAATGCAGCTGATCAGGAGAAGTTCGTTTGTGGGCATGAAATTACGATTTAGATGGTGACCGGCATCGCATCATGATATAGACATAATCTACAGATTTAGGGACTGGTGTAGGTTGGTGAGTTAATGGACCTGGAAAGGACATTAGAAAGTATCATTTACACAGACAAGACATTTACACAGACAAGTCATTTACACAGACAAGACGAATCTGAAGATCTGAGCCACCTGAACGTGAAAGATGCTATTAGGAAGATGTGTGAAATTGATAGATCATACTCGAAGTCAAAAACTAGCAGATGGCGATTTTTGAGGCTTTAGTGAAACTTCCATATGGATTGACTGCGGCTTGTGGTCTGTCCAATCTCTACAGAACATGAAAGCCAAGAATATTCAACCTGTCAACTTGATCTTGCTAGTGACCAGCCGTGGAATCCATGGAATCCATGAATTGGTCCATTCTTTCTGTCAAAATTCTGGCCAGGTGGGCCAGCCCACCTGAAACTGTCCTGTTGAAGTAATATGTGCCCACGGTGATAGTTGACGCTACAATAGAGCTTGCTCCAGAGCCAGAATGACCGAATTGTGTCAAGTAGGAAGAAGAAGTACATGTCATGTCAAGTCATTTAATAGTCAACAAAGATAGCTGTCAACAATAGACACAACTATAGACTGTATTCCTTGACCAATTTTGACGCATTCTGCCCACTGACAAGACAAGACCAAGAAGGGATCCTTGCACATAACCGTGTCACATCGCAATTTAACACTGCATTCATACCAGGCTCAGCGGATATCTAGAACGAAGTATTTACGGCCAAGCTTGGAGAAATGCAGATTCAGCCTGCAGTCATGCACAAGCGACCGTCTAGAAGAAAGCACACGGCATGTTTCTCCACAATTCAGCGTGAAATGTTTAAGCCTGGTGGTGAAATTTTTCACTTTTTGCGAATTGCACCCTCTGGATGGTACAAGCCCCACCGATTTTTCTGGGTATTCTGGCTGTGAATCGAGAGGATAGAGCCCCTATTAATTCCAGTGTGAGTAGAAGATAGAAATACAGACTGGTAAATTTACTACTGAAACTATGCTGCTGAAACTGTACTATAGAAACTGTATGCTGCTGAAACTGTACTATAGAAACTGTTGCTGCTGAAACTGTACTATAGAAACTGTATGCTGCTGTAATTGTATAACTATAGAATCGGTCTATTACCGAAACTGTATGACCAGAAACTGTCTCTACTCAAACTGTAAGACTATAGAAACTGTCTAACTATACAAACTGCATAATCCGATTATTCTCTACTATTCCACTTGTATTGACACTTCAAGAGGGTCTGTCGTAACTTGCTGAAGACGTCATAGCCAGCCTTCGCCCACGATAACACCGTTGATAAAGTAGATTGTCTCTACGAGATTGTGCCTGGAGATTGTCTTCAAGGTGAAACTTTCAACTATTGTGGCCGCTCTCTTTGACAGACAATAGGTCTAAGTGCAAAAGTTACTTTTGGAGCACTTGTCACAGGCAAATATCTGGGCATGAGGGGGGAGGCTTCGGACTAGGGAGTGGCCAGGATAGGCAGGTGCGAGGAGCAGGCGATGCTGGTCATTTCAAGCTATCACGAGGCTCGGTATCGCTACAGACGTCAGTTTTGGAAGCATACTACGATTCCACGGTGAAGTACTACTGAAGCCGTCAAGCGTTGGGCTCATGCACGGGCTATGCATGCCCATGCACGAGGTGCATGGGAATCCGTGGCCTGCATGCAAGTGTGGCAGGAGGGAGGCACCCCGGCTCAAACAGGCAGGCCTCTCTCGTTTTGGTGCGAGTTTCCTACGGAATGGGACAAGCCTCGATGGATAGGGCAACCTTCGTGCATACAGCTAGTGGGCAAACCACCCCGCCAAAGTGCCCCTGATGTGAGCTGAGCAAGGGAGTCTCGGCAATTCGTAAAACATTCGGTGCATGGAGATGCAAGCACCATGCACTGGGCGCAAGTGGGGCCGGTTGTGGTGAACGTAGCAGTGGCGGCAGTGGCAGCAGTGGCAGCAGCATAGGTGGGTGCGGAAGGTGCATGCTGCTGCAGGCGATTGACAGCCTCCATAAAATACCCTTGTAAAAGAACTCAACCTTGCAAGGTTCAGGGCCAGAACCGCCAGAACCCGGAATGAGTGGAAACGGTGGGGTCGGAACGCTCCGAACCACGATCGAGAGCATGCGATCGTTCATGACCTGACCCGGTATGTTTAAGCTGTGGTCTGAACGAGTGGGTGCACCATACGCACACAGTAGAGTACTTGTACGCTGGTGCTGCACGCTGCACGACATCCGACGCACCGTCCCACAACAACTGTGCGGTGCTGCGGTGTGGGCTGCGTGCAGGGATCTTGCAGTTGCAGTGCAGCATGCATCATGGGCTGCATGTACAACCCAAACCAATAATGTCCTTGTCATAGTGCCGTTTCCCCTAATGTGAGCCAGTGACACCAACGCTGCGCCCCCACCCCGCCAGGCCCCAGCTAAAGGTTGCCGGAGTCTGCAGCGCCACGCCGCCGGAGTCGTGGTACAAGCAACCTCCCGAAAGGGAAACGGTGCGCGCACGCCCGACCCCTCAACGCACCCGATGGGGGCAGGGCGCGGGCTCGCAACGCACGCACGCCAGTTTTTTCTCGTCAGGGCCGCCGTGCCCGCATCTACGCCCAGACCCAGATCTACGCACGCGGCGCCAGTGGCGGTAGTCACATAATAGCTTGAGGGATTTTTGGTATTGGTTACATCATCGTGTGTCGCAGCCGGCACTATTTTTGCAGTCCATAGTAACCTCTTTCTATATAAGCTGGTTCCACCGCCTCTTGCCCATTACTCATGTCCATACTATCGAAGAAGAAGTCCAGTGCACTGACGTCGTCCTCCGTGTCTGCTGGTTCTGGTTCCAGTTCCAGCTTGGCCTCCTCTGGCAACTACACCACGGCCAAGGGCAGTTGCTGCTTCTCCAAGTTTGACGAGAAGAAGGACTACGTCAAGCGGTGCCTGATGAAGGGCAGTGGCAAGGCTGCTCCACGGCTGGTGCTGTTCTGTCTTGGTAAGAATTAGTGAGGCAAGACTGAGCCAGACTGAACCAAGACTGCCTCTTGGTGACCGACAAACACCGGTACTCGACACATTGCTCGAGTATCATCATCAATCACATTATTGATATTGGATTTCTCCAGCACTCGACACGCTTTTGAGTATTGAAGATTATTGAGTGCTGCTGGCTTCCACACGCCGGCGCGCACGCCAGGCTAACGAGGGTCGGCAACGACCTCCAGGCTCTCGGGCCTGTCATGACTTACGATGGGACACACTGTGTAAAATTACTTCTGACATGTATAATTAGGGAATACACCGGAAACAAGAATGTAATCAGTGAAATAGACTACTGGAGCTGGCACGATAGCGACAGTCCATACAGGTGAGTCTAGTGAGTCCAGTCAAGGGATGTAGCGAGAGTATTTTACCAGCTAGCCCTTTTGACTCAGTCCAGTAGCACCATGTCTGCTGAAGTGCCAGTAGTACCATTTCCAACAGCTAGCACCTTTTGTACTGAAACACCATTTCTCCTGAGTACCTGCTACCACCTCTACTGAGGACCTGTTAGTCTACTGAGTACCTGCTAGTACCTTCTCTACTACTGAGTACCAGTAGTACCATTTTATTGCAGTCCAGTAGTACCATTTCTACTGACTCAGTACCAGTAGTAACAGTAGCACCATTTCTCCTGAGTACATGTCCACCATTTCCTGAGTACCACCATCATCAGTGGGCCTGACCCCAGTAGGGGCCCTTGGCCTCTCGAAACAGCCCTCCACTAGCCCAAACAGTGGAGTGGGATGACCCACAAGTGGTGCTCCAGGCAGTTGGACGCGGAGACAGCGGAACATAGCAAGCAAGGAAGAGTGAAACACAACTGGAACTACTTGAAGAAGTAAGAACTGATAGAATCTACTCATCGGGTCATTTGGTCATCTGGAGACATGAGTCTCCTATTCAGAAGAAGAAACGAAGACGGTCCTTCACGTGAAGACGTCAAATGCCAGTGCTACTCACTGCAGGACAGTGTTCCATGGCCTGGTGGTGGGCCCTTTCACTTCTCGATATTATTGGGCCCTTTTCGTTAATCGATATTATTATGGCCGTTTGTCTGAATTTTCGTGGCAGTCCAATTCGGCCTGTTTCCTAACAGGGCCAAATCCTCAGTGGTGTGCTTGTGATGTTGCATTCTAGGAATGAGATATTGTAGGATTTATCAGTCTCGTCTCACTAAAATCAGTGCACTCTTCACCCAATAAACTATTGAACTCTTTTCTTTGCTTTCACAAACTATTTCACTTCTCTATTTTGACGTCCTTTCTTTTCCCTCTCTCTTTCTCCTTTTCACCTCGGCCCCTGTCATTCATCTCGCCTCTCCTTTTCTGGTCTAATTGCCCCGTCTATCTAATTTCCTCGCTAGGAAAGATCAAGAACAATGCGTTCCACCACGCGCAACCAACCATCTACTTCGTAAGCCTTCTCTCCCTATTTCGCTTTCTATCCTCGGTGAATCCAGCCATCTCGTTCTAGTTGGACAGACACGTACGCTGGGTATATTAGGGGTCTGTCCTATGACTCTGCATGGCCTCTGATCATGACTCTGTATGGCCTTTTGATCATGACTCTGCTGGCTGTGAAATTTCCACTATTTCAGCCATCATCTCTATCTAGCGCCGTCTTCGCGCCTCTTTCTTGCTCCGCTTCCGGCCTCTGGCTCCATTTCCGCTTTTGCTCTCGTAA
Source organism: Suhomyces bokatorum (assembly GCA_030568615.1). Taxonomy (NCBI): domain Eukaryota; kingdom Fungi; phylum Ascomycota; class Pichiomycetes; order Serinales; family Debaryomycetaceae; genus Suhomyces; species Suhomyces bokatorum. The sequence continues at coordinate 47,050 of JAJMGI010000003.1, forward strand.
GTCAAAGCCCTTGCCCTTACTCGCCATGCATGGGGTGATGTCTCGGTTCAGTTCCTTTAGCAATATGCCAATGAGTCGCACTGTCCACCACTGGATTTAGTACGATCTGGATGAGGTATCCTCGCGGCTAATTACCCACCCAGCATATTCCGTCCGGCCTGTTCCCCTTTGTGCCATTTCTTCGAGATGGAAAAGCCAATCCTGCTTCGGCTACTGCTACACAAAAGGTGTCCTCACAAATGTGGAAAAGCCTTGGTGACGAAATTCGCGAATTGGAGTGAAAAATTTGAAAAGTTTTACGAATGAAATGCCTGAGAGATGGGGCACACTACGGATTCAGCCTCGCTGGGTTTCGCTGTAGCGACGTCCCAAGTTTCGTGATGTGCTCCTCGCTACTGGTTTCAATGTTTTCAGAAAGTGCCACGCCTCGAAGTTTGGAGCTTTTTGCCCTTGTATTTGCCCGAAAATTGGTCTATGGAAATCCACACTCCAAATTTAGAATAATTGGAACAAGGGTCAAATCTTTCACATTTCCGCCGGAACCGCATTGATTCATTGGGCTCTCGTAAAATCAAGCACCCACCAAAGTGGTGGATTTCCTAGAAGGGTCCAGAGATGTGGGAACCCAACGTAGATCTTCTTGATGTAAGGGCGCCTGAAAAATACGGTTCCAGATCAATTCAAAAGGATTCGCTTGAGTCTCTTGCTAGAAGTGCCATAGAAGTTCTCATGCATCAGTAGTAGGCCTACTTGACGGTCGTCTTGCTCACAAAACTACTCCAGCTGAAACCAACTGTACTTTATTTCACAGACTAACGACTAGAAGAATTCGCTTCACACAGGAGGCGTGAACGCTATTTTCTTCGTTTACTTGTTTAATTCTAATTATCCTTCCTCAACATGTTCTCACTCTGTGGCCCGCCTGACTAACTCTACAAAATGGTAGAATAATAATTGTACGCGTTATACCCAACAACCCGTTTAGGCAATTCGTATTAAAGTTATCAACTTCAACAATTAGATGCTGTAGGATAACGTGTGATCCTACAAACCTAGACTGTGGACAGAAGCGGAGAAACATGTCACCCCAATTCATTGCTGAAGACTAAAGTCACGCCATTTTCTTTGCCTTTATAGTAGTTTCAAATCTTATCTTGGATCAGTGCAGTCACCATTTTTGAAACTTTAATTATACTTCCAATGTCAAACAACATGTTTGAAACATCAAGATTAGCCTGGCTCTGACGATAAGCCTGCATTGATTAAGGGGTATTAACTTTCTTGAAAGTTTAAAGTTCAAATAGATAAAGTCGAATATTGAGGGAATATTAATAGTAAGTTTTGTTCGTGCTTGTGAAGCTTCAACGTGCTCTAGAACCCTTAGAACCACTTAGTAGGTTTATCAGTTGGCTCTAGAACCACTTAGAACGACTTGCTAAGTTTATCAATTGGCTCTAGAACAAGCAGACCATTTTTTTAACTTCTCTGAACCTCGCTAGCTATTTTCTACTTGCTCATAGACACATTTTGGCTTCTTCGGATCGTGATTGCAAGTATCTATCTTCTACCATTCTAGGACACATTTTTGCTTTCCCGTACTCTAGACCACACTATTGTTCTTTGGACTGCTCTAGAACACACCCTGTGTGTAAATCGTATGTTGGACCATCCAGGATGCTATTAATTTAATTAAATAAAGAAAATGATACTTCAGCGCAACAAGGTATATTGGTCGTTAGCAGCAAGGTACCTGCATCACTATGAAAAATTACTGACTTCGTAGTGGCAAGTTCTCAAATATAATGTCCAGAATACCAAGCATTTGCATTCAAATGGAGATTACACTCGAATAGAGCCAGGTTTACTAGACTAGTTTAAATGGGGAGACATTTATCACTTCGCCAATATTCTCTGTAAGTCCAATATCCTTGAAACAATTCGAATCATAAATTAGTTCCATGCTTCAGAAACAAGACCATTTTCTAGTACATTGAAGACGCACTTGGTCTTCAATTTGTCAATTAGCAAATGCTAGAATTGATTTAACAGCACTTAACTCCAATAAATTCATCGGGAAAAATTGGCAAAGATCGTCATAAAAAGAACAAAACCTATACTAGTATCTGTATAAGTTTTGTGCTCGCCAAGTACTATTCACTGGCCCATTATGGAGCTTCTTCATCAATATTCTACACATGTACAAACACTCGTAGAGTCATGGTTCCACTGGTCTAGACCCACAACTGAACTAGTGTTCAATCGATCTCCCAGGCTAGAGAGGACGCAACACACTAGGGACTAGGTCCAGCATGAGCGCTCATTGCAAGTGCCCGGTATTAGCATGAAGAAAATTTTCACTTGTAGATGGCCTTATATATTGTGTGGTCGTGCGCGTACCGCGTTTGCATTTTGGCTGCGAAAACGGACAAGTAGGGCTAATTCATTCAAAAGAGTAGAAGGATAAAATGACATTCACAGAGACTGAAATTGCATAACGGGGTACTTTTCCAATATAGTTCACGTTATTGTGAAACTTCTAATACAAGGGAAAATTTTCATTTTTTTATCTGTTCGAATAGATGTTGATGTATTGCATGTATTTCTTGACAATTAATGTATTATATTTCTGTATTCGATAGACTACTATTTGCTGCAATTTCTAGTTCTTTTTCTTAAGTCTATGCAATGGATCAACTTTGACTCGTTTTGAAAGTCCTACCCTGTGTCTTGCTGTAGTGGATTTGCCTAAAATGTCAGCTAAACTTGCGTTCGGGCGCTTGAATCTGTTCTTGGTGTCATCTTTACTGGTTGGAATTCGAGTTGCAGGTTCTTTGGACGTGGAAGCATGCTCTATGTTTTCTATTGCTTGTGCTTTGGGAGGCTCTATAACTTCAGTTGGTTTCTTTTCATTGGTTTTGGTTATTTCAGTTGGAATTTCAAAGTTTTTAGATGGAGACTCAACAGTGTCAACTGGAGGGTCAATCTTTTGAGGCTCATCCTTTTCAGTTGGGGACACGATAGGTTGTTGAGATCCTTTCGTTTCACTTTCCTTCTCTTGTCCTGTATTTGTCTTCCTTAATTTTAATACCACTATCATTTCGTTAGCTTCTGTCTTGTCAATGTTCTCCTCCAAATTATGCGCAGATGTTTTAGCTTCTGAAAAGTCAAGGATATTCTCCTCAAATACATTCAGAATTTCCGGACTTCTCTCCTTTTTCTGCTTCTTCTTTTTCTTTTTTGGTTCCGCCATTGGAATCAATGGATCTTCGGGTAATGCAATGTTTATATTCTCCACTATATTTGTATCTTTCTTCGGCTTGAAGAGCGCAGTCGTTTCTTTTGAGTTATGCGTATTGGATTCTTCAACAAAGTCTTGAGACATTCTAAGAATAGGTTTATTGTCACCATTCAATGGGGTCTGGAGAATTTGAACAGATCTATTGTCATTGAGAACTTGTTCATTTTCGACATTTTCTGGCAGTACTATTGCGCTTGTAACGCTCAATTCGTCAATTGAATGCTTGTTGCCTTCGATTTCCATTGAAATTACATGTTGTGCTTTTCTTCTTTCTTCATGGCCTTGGGGTTGTTTAATTCCCTTCAAAACCATATTTTCTGTAGTTGGTGCCGGAACAAATGTACCCAAGTTTATATTTTGAGAGAATGGAAAATTGGACACCTGTGATTCCATGAGCAGATTTAAGCCAAAGGCCGATTCATGTAATTCTGGAACAGCCCTATCTTGTGTGGAAGACATTTGCGATTGGTAATCGCCATATTCGAAGCGTTCTTCGCCAACACTAGCAGATAAATCTTCAGCCTGGAAATTGCAATTGCTGTATTGGGATGCAAAATATTGTTCCTTTTCTTGGGTGGTACGAAATGGCTTTTGAGAGCTTGTTAATAGCTCGGGCTCTTCTTCACTATCATCCACAGTCTCGGGACTTTGTCTACGAGTATCACCAGCCTGCTGGTTATGGTTGCCAACCAATATCACATCATCGTCTTCTTCTCTCTGAGGAGCAGGACTAGAAGCCTGTGTTCCTACTAGAAAACTTATTGGAATAGAGTTTCTAGTCGTGGTCAGAAATTCTGAATGCGATGGAGCTGCATTCAGTGGTAAAGGTAATGCATTTGATGACTTTTCGGACAATAACGTCGCTAATTGTTCGACAATTGGGGGATTTTCTGGGCTTTTCGATGCAATTTCAATCTCTGGTGTAGTTTTTGATAGCATTGAGGTTTCTTCAGGATGCACAACAGTGAATGGTGGTTCTGATTTGGCAGATTGTTGCTGGTTTAACACGTTCATATTTTGCTTCCTATTTTCCATACTCTGCAATGTAATATTCATGTCAATGTTCTGAAGCACTCTGCCTGGAGCAGGGGCAATCACCTGGCTTGTATTGGCATCGCCATAAACGTGAATTTTGGATTTCTTCTTCGGCTTGCTGGATTTCTCCGATTTCGAGCTGAAAAGACTTCCTGCCAGGCTGTTCACACCGGAACTGGCGACTCGAGGTCTGTTCAACACATTCCGGTCTTCTATGGCCCAGAAGTTGTCGTTGAAGCTTGACATGTTGTAATGAATAAGTCGCGTTTGTGTGTTTTGGTGATGATTTGGTAAAGTGAAGAAGCGTGTCGAAATTGAAATATTGGAGCGATGTAAGCAAATTGTGGGATCTGATGTCACTTTTGAAGAGTTAGCTACCGGTTAGGATAAGTAGGGATTGAATTACGGTGGTGTAAACGCTATAATTGTAAATATTGCAGAATTAAAGAAAATCACGTGACTTGGACCAACCAGAGATGAACCCAATCGCTTTAATTGAAGACGGTGAGTGTGGTTAATGTGTAGAAACATGATAGATCCGGGCCCTTGTGAGATCTCCGATCTTCCCATCTAATTTAATTTCATCTTACTCTTCAATTTGTTCAAATTGACAAGTTTCAAGAAGGGCCATTGAAAAATTGTCAAAACATCTTAAACTCCGGAATTAAAGAAGCCTAAACTATTACTGTAATGATAGAGTAACTTCTTCATCATAAATTATCAAATCCTCCCTTTTTAAAAGATGCTATCCACTGAAACAGACTAACTAAGTATCCTGCACACACTGCCCTATAAGTATCCAGATTTTTCAATAATCATGCCATAACTTCATTTATTCACTCGTTACTTCGGTATGCTCGAGAAATTGGCGATTGCAACGTATGGTCTGTACGGAATTTGGTGGTTTATTGAATGTTTCACGTGTTTTTCTCCGTTTTGACTCGATCAACTGTGGTAGTGGGTTCCTTTCTTGCTTCTTCACTGCGTAATCCACTGTTGTTCTAAGGATTCTGGCAGTTTCACGGAAGAAACCTGAGGTAGTCCGCAGTTTTGAATAAAATCCATACTTCAATACTCCAGAAAACGTTTCACGTTACTGGATGTCTGATTTCAGGGCTGGTGTGGCCAACGGGAACATTAACATGGTCCTTGTTAGTGTACTAAAATATAGGTTCTGCCTACATAGGAGGACCCTTGGTTTCTCTCAATGCAGACCTGTCAGTATTTCGGCTCGTACATTGCTCAACCACACCGCATCTGGCAATTGGCTCCAGCATAGGCATGCTAAGCATGTACGGTTTATTTTATTGGTTTTGTTTTCCTGGAGGGCCAAAGGCCCTAAAAAGAGGTCTTTCAGAACTGGACGACGTGGGAAGAAGTACTTCCGTCAAGAAGTGTGGCTACATGGTCGACCTGAGCTTGGGTTTCCTTCATGTGATGGTTGAACTTTTGTGGATCGCATGAATTCTTAACATTAGTGGTGGCCTTCTTTGCCAACTGCGTCGTGATAGCTGTTACTTCTCGTAAAACCTTTCATGTGGAACTCAGGAACCTTCTTCCGTGGTCAAACGATTGTCCCCTTCAGGTAGCAGTAGTAGGACTATCGCATCATTTTGTGAAAGAGCATCAAAGAAAGGGCTACGAGGAATGTGGAGATTGAGCTTCTTTTTGCATTTTAAGCAAGTCTTTTAGGCTATCCTATTCGAGAGGATTGATCCAATGCCGAATGGCATGTTAAAAGCTCTGAGCTGGCAACAGTTGGGTGCAAAAAGTGCTCTTCAAGTCTCTATGTGAATTGTCCACTGCGTTCATTATCGCCGAATTCTTGACTTACCGCAGCCAATGGATTGAGATAGAGTGAATGTGGGGTCTCGTACGTATTATGGAAAGAGAAGAATTGACCTGTTGGTACTAACACTATTTATATTGGATGTCTTGAAGATAGAGCTTTAGGATAAAGATAGTACAGATGTGCTGAAATGTCTGATGTATCGTTGTTATTAATCGACAGAATTGGAGCAGTGTATTATCATTTTATTAGTTTTTAGGATATTACTATTCAAACTATGTGAAAATTATTTCTTTAATCTATTCAATGCAAAGAACTTGGAAAAAGAGAGACAAAAAATGACATAATAGTTCAAAATGACATAATAGATCAGTCTGTTCTATTAGAGCCTCGATCAAATAGTCTATAATCAATCAATATAGACTAAATCAATAGCTGTAGACTGTCCGTTTATTCAATGGACCTGCTAAAATTATATTAAAATGAACCCAAAGTATTTCCGCGCTGTTAACAAAACAAGAACACCTTTTGAAGTAATAGGAATTTAATCTCTATTACATTGAAAATACCAATATTAAATCTTTACTTCAATTATATTTTGGTTATGAGATTTTCCTCAAAATTAATATTTGCAGCTCTTTTTTTTTATTCAAGAATACCCAACTCCACAATAACTCACTTAATTGAAGTATATGGACATATATGACACTGAATTCACAATCATCGGCATCTGTTTACTCAACTACCAATTTTTACCGTAATTTGAAGCATCCTAGACCCTCAAATACTACATCTTCCAAAAAGCTCTTGAATTACCAAAAAGCGGAAGGAAAACCACCCAGCCCAAGCAGAAACTCGATCATTAATAACATTAGGAAGATAATTGTATCCAATGAATCAAAATGGGGAAGTTTCAAACCTTGCAAAAGCTTTACGTGTGAATGTTGTGGACGTCGTTTTACCAGCAAATCCAGGATGTTTCTTCACTTGCACGCGTTGCAAACGAAAGGAAGCCTTCTGCGAATACTGATAAGTGAGGTAGAAGCTCCTTTGGAAGATAACAATACACAAGTCTCTATCTTAACTTCTGATGGATTTACAGATGTTAGAAACTGAAAAGATTCATCGAGATCAATAGGGTATTTAGGTCTGAAAGCCAAATACCCTAAAAGAACCCATTTATATTGCTTGAAATATCGTATCATTACATTAACCCTGGATTATTTTATTTACATGATGCACTTCATTCGTCGTCGTCGTCGCTCTCTTCGTCAATGTTGAAGCCAAAACTAAACTGTTTTGGTGCTTCATCGCCATCCTTCTCCAAAGTGACGAGCTTATCCCATGCTTCGCTTCTTCCCTCCTTCAATTCTTTGGCCTTGCGTTCAATTTTGACTAAAGTGCTCAATGCTTCCTCCAATTCTTGCTTTTTTCCAGAAGCCCGTAACAAGGCTTGGAACAATTCAAACACGGGCATAGGTGGTAAGTTGGCTAATTCACCGCAGTCCTCGTTTTCTAATTTATCATCCAATTCCATCATCTCGTACTTTTTTTTATATTCCTTAAGTTTTTCAAGGTCGGAATCTTCAATGCCCTCCTTCTTGCTGAATATATGATCGAGTACTTGCTTAACGTTTTTGGGACGGAAACCACTGATTTGAGACAGCTTATTCTTGAGGAAATTTAAGGCATTTGCCAACTTAGAGTTAGGAACAAAATTCTGAGTCAAAGCAACGGAATCATCTAAGTTAATAACTGAATGCCACCATCCAGATGGAACATACATGCATTCTCCTGGAAAGGTTACTCCAATCAAGCATTCTTCGATTTTCAAAGAATCGTTGAAGAATCCAGAAATAACCCATTCGGCAATACCCACTGGAGAAGTAACCTCGCTCTCCTCGTCATCGGTTCCAACTCCAGGAGGAGTGATATGAGGTGGAATCATGACCCATAATTTTCTTCCTGTCAATGCAGTATTCCAAGCAGAGGTATAATTGGGATCTTTATGGAAAGTCGAACCCGATCTTTTTGGACCAACAATCAACCAGGCGTGGTCTGGACGGCAATTCACGCCTTCGGCCACATTTAAAATTGTGAACAAATCATTCTGGAATAACTTGGGTGCTGTGTACTCATTTCTCAAGGTTTTCATGGCTTTGCTGCTGCAGTCAAACAAGTACAACGGGTTTTCATCACGGTTATGCTTCAAATAATCGTTATAGAGAGAAAGGTCCCATTCCACGGCTTCTTGCCTAAATTTGACGTTGGGAAATCTCGAGAGCAAGAATTGGAAATCCCACCGTGGCCATCTAGACTCGTCTTTATTGGTTAAGATGAAAGGTTCATTATGATAACGCGAATCGAAGTCCTCGGTGCTCATTTCGGCTTCTGCAATACGGGGGATTCTGCCTCTGGGCAACGTTTTCAATGAGTTGCTTAATGCATCTTGGTGGTAAATGGTTTCTTCCTGGATGATCTTGTGGAAGACCTTTTCATAGTGTATTTGAGAACATTGGAATGGGCGATACAACGTATCCGAACACAATAAATTTTCTGGAAGTTGCAATTGTGCTTCTTGTGACTTATCTATTTTCAACACGTTACATCTCCACGAGCCATACCATTTGGATTCTTCCTGGCCCTCTTTGAGTCCCTTGATATAGAGTTTCTTCCAGATTTCCTCATCATAGAGGTATGCATACATTACTCTGGAAGTATGAGACAAGTTTTTCAATGAAGCAACGTCATCCACTATCGATAAGAACGTCAAGAGCATATCGTCGGAGAATTTTGCAAAACTGCCCATTTGGGCCTCTCTGGACAAGGTCTGGTCCTGGTTTTTCACTGGCAAAAAGGCATTTCCACTTGGTTTCACATTCAAAGGGTGTCTGGTGCTTCTGCTGAAAAGTGACACATTACGAGGATTATCTGGATATCGTTCTGGATTGGGCTTCCTCTTTTTGGATTCCGGACCTCCTACGGCCTTGGGGTATTCGGAAATGTGCGTTTCTGGTGGAACTGGATGCGTCATACTCCGTTTTCGATGTTATCTCCACTTGAGTTCAAGGCTCATCATCTCATTTTTCAGACTAGCATCATCTGATTTTAGGATTCGCAACTGTCACAAAGCAGAAGGAAGGCTAGATTTTGAAAGGAGTCAAGAAATCGTAGGTAAGGGATCTACCGTTGGGATGAAATAAGCTACATTGGTGATGCTGTAAGAATTGAAGGTTGCTTCGAGTTATGCATAAGTTATTTGAACACAATTAATAAGTTGAACTGAATTAATGTTGAACTGAATTAACAAGTTGAACTTTATTGATTTTGTCCTTCATTAAAGGTGAGTATGACGACAAATGGCTTTCGGTCCAACTACAATATGAACCGAATGACTTCTAAACGACAGTCAAAAAGTATCGAAGTAACATCATAAATTTCCTTTCCGAATAATATTCATTTAATTTTTGAAGAATTTGAAATAATTGGCAAATTATCCATCACCAATCAAATCTCCGCTCACAAACTCATCCACGAGACAATATCCTCGTATGCATCTCCTAGCATCACCCCACACCTCTTTCTGCTTACCTCAGCTACAATCACATAGTTAGCTGACGTTAGTCATACCCCACTAAAAAGTCCTCCATGGTGTGCCTTTCTGCGAAAAAGTAACCTGATATGCTCATCTTTAGAACTCCACTATTACTCAGAACATACTCCACAAGACTTCGTCCACTAATCACCAAGATTTCCACTACATCCAGAGCCATGAGTACCAAGTCCAACCAGCACGAGGAACCGCTTATCTTCAATCCCGACACATACCAATATACCAAGGGCCACTTGGCTGAGGCCGACGTCAACCCCGACCCTTTCAAGCAGTTTGACTTGTGGTTCAAACAGGCGCAGAACGAATTGCCCCAAGGGTCGGAGATCATTCCCGAATCCACCACCTTTTCCACCGCCAGGTTGCCTTCCGGAAGAGTGTCGTCGAGAATCGTGTTGTTGAAAGAGTTGGACCACTCCGGGTTCATTGTGTACTCCAACTGGGACAATTCCAAGAAGAGCAAGGACTTCGAGTCCAACAAGCACGCCTCGTTGACCTTCTTCTGGCCCCACGTGCAAAGACAGGTCAGAGTCGAGGGCTTGATGGAGAAGACCGACAGAGAAACAACCGTGAGATACTTCAACACCCGGCCTCGAGGCTCCAAAATTGGAGCCTGGGCCTCTCCCCAATCGCAAGTCATTCAATCCAGAGACGAATTGAACAAGCTCAATGAAGAATTCACCGAGAAGTTCAAGGATATAAGAGAAGACGAGATCCCATGTCCCAACAACTGGGGTGGAATGCGGATTGTTCCCTTGGAAATCGAGTTCTGGCAGGGTGGCTTGAGCAGACTCCATGATAGACTCACGTATACGAGAGAAAACGGAGAGGAGGAGTGGAAGATCGTACGTCTTGCACCATAGAGAAGCAGAAGACAGAGGTAGATTAAAAGTGGCTCTTTCAAGAATTCGTAGCCAATGGTTTTCAATTCTAGCAAATGGCTGTTCCAATTCCTAGTCAATCCTATTCAATTCCTAGTCAATCCTATTCAATTTTAACCAATGCTTTTCAATTCATTGACTATTCGAATTAATCCAACTACATTGTCTCTTGGCTCATTGATTTCTGGGGTTCCAGAGGACGTATATACATGAAATAGACTCTATCACCATCACTTTGTATGCTTCAAGTGGTTCTTGTCGAAGGGCAAGGGCAGCTCTCTTTGGGGAATCCACTTCTTCTCTTCCATTCTGATCTTGTCGTCGGTCAAGTACTTGCCAGGGTACACCAACTTCTCGTCCACGGGGTCCAAGTTGGTCTGGGGTTGCTCCGTTTCACCGAGCAAGCCGTTCTGGCGCTTTCTGGCCTTCAAGAACGTTCTGATTTCGGCAAAGCAGTTCATACACATGAAGTGGGATCTCTTGACATGGCCACAGGCGGGACATCTCACGATGTTGTTGAGGTCCTTGATTTGCTTGTCTCCAGGCGTGTACAACTTGGTTCTGTGTCTTCTCTTGGACATCTTCTTCTTGGGGGCGGCTCTGAGGATGGCGCCGTTGTCTATCATGAAAGGAGGGACTCCGTTGTTGTTTTCGATCTGTTCTTTCAACTCTTGCAACCTTCTGTCGGGCGCCGGAGAGCGGGAAAAAATGCTATTTATGGAGAGTGCGGGGACGCGGGGCAACCAGCCCCAGAGACCATGCGAGAGGGCGGCGGCGGAGCCGACGGAGAGGGCCAAAGACATGGTGGTGATAGTAGGTCGAAAAATTTTATTGTAAGTGTAGATCATGTGAGAAGGATCACGTGACAATGAGCACGTGACAAAATGCTTATTTCAATGATCACGTGACCATTATCATTTATTATCACGTGACGTTAGTCACGCACATCACATGACGTTGACGAGGTCGTGCACGACGCGTATATACAAATAACCGACAGCTGTCTGTAAACACCAACCCCATTACCATGTCTGCTGTGGAAGAGCCAAAGAACACGCTTCCTAAGAAATATGTCGGTTTCGACACCATCACCACCCAGATCGAAAACAGACTCTTGAAAAGAGGCTTCCAGTTCAATGTCATGGTGGTTGGCAGATCAGGCTTGGGAAAGAGCACCCTAGTCAACACGCTCTTCTCGTCCAAGTTGGCCCAATCCAACGGCAGAAAGCACACCAGTGAGCCCATTGAGAAGACCACTGAGATCAAGGTCAGCTCGCACAGTTTGGTGGAGAACACCGTCCGTTTGAACATCAACGTGATCGACACGCCGGGCTTTGGCGACCAGATCAACAACGAGAAGTGCTGGGAGCCTTTGGTCAAGTACATCAAGGAGCAGCACTCGCAGTACTTGAGAAAGGAGTTGACGGCGCAGAGAGAGAGACACATTCCCGACACCCGGGTGCACTGCATCTTGTACTTCATTCCGCCCAACGGCAAGAAGTTGAACCAGTTGGACGTGCAGGCGTTGAAGAAGTTGAGCGAGATCGCCAACGTGATCCCCGTGATCGCCAAGTCCGACTCGTTGACCCTCGACGAGCGTGCCGAGTTCAAGAAGGTGTTGCAGAACGAGTTCGTCAAGTACAACTTCAACATCTACCCGTACGACAGCGAGGACTTGTACGACGAGGAGAGACAGTTGAACGAGGACATCAAGTCGTTGATTCCCTTTGCCATTGCCGGCTCCGAGAAGGAGATCCAGATCAACGGCGAGCTCGTCAGAGGCAGAAAGACCAGATGGGGCGCCATCAACATCGAGGACGTCAGCCAGTGTGAGTTTGTGTTCTTGAGAGACTTCTTGACCAGAACCCACTTGCAGGACTTGATCGAGACCACCGCCTTGGTCCACTACGAGAGCTTCAGATCCAAGCAGTTGATTGCCTTGAAGGAGAACGCCAGCAACCACCCCAACAGACTGTCTGCTCCCGTCACTTCCCAGCAGTCTCAGAGTGAACTCAACGGCGCTGCCCGTGCCTGATTCTTTTGGTGTATTCAGAGTTCGTGTGTACCGGAGGCAAGTCCCGGGCCCAGTATTTAGATCAATAATCCATTTCATGTCGTTCTGTTTGCATTGCGTAGTAAATTGCCTATACTTTTGCATAATTTACCATATGTAAATAATTGTACTATAATTCAGCATCAGTGGGGCCAATTAGTTGTACTTTATTTGTACTTGTCTTTCAGTTTCATTAGTACTCAACTACCACTATTAAAATTATATTAAAGACAAGACCAGTTATTACTTCATTGTTGCATAAACGAGATTTTAATTTTGCTCAATTCAATCGAAATCGACTACTTTACATATCTAGATAGTCCAAGTCCATCCTTTCCGTACTTGTCTATTTATTATCCTTTCCTGTACTTCCTACCTATTTTTCATATACCGGACGCGTCGCGTTCTATACTTTATATCATCGCATCTTGAGACTCTTTCTCCAATAACTCTACATACTACCATCAGAATGGGTGTTAAAGGTACGTTTTTATTACTACGTGAAGAGACGACACTTCTAGTCCAGTGTTTTGAATCTTTTTCCCTCTACATTGTCAATTTTTCAGTCTGAACTAACCCCAGGTCTCAACCAACTTATCAGAGAACATTCTCCAAACTCGTTCAAGGAGTTCCAATTGAAGAATCTCTTTGGCAGAAAGGTCGCCATCGATGCATCCATGTGCTTGTACCAGTTTTTGATTGCAGTCAGACAATCAGACGGCCAGCAGTTGACCAATGAGAACGGAGAAACCACCTCCCACTTGCTGGGTCTCTTCTACCGGACCATCAGACTCGTGGAAAACAACATCAAACCCGTGTATGTCTTCGACGGAAAGCCTCCCGTGTTGAAGGGAGGCGAATTGGAGAAGAGATTGTTGAAGAGAGAAGAGGCACAGAAGCAGATCGATGCTATCAAGGACACGGGAACTGTGGAGGAAATGATGAAGTTCGAGAAGAGATTGGTCAGAGTGTCCAGAGAACAGAACGATGAGGCCAAGAAGTTGTTGGAATTGATGGGAATACCTTTCGTGGTCGCTCCTTGTGAAGCCGAGGCCCAATGTGCCGAATTGGCCAGAGGAGGCAAGGTGTTTGCAGCTGCTTCCGAAGATATGGACACATTATGCTACGAGCCTCCATATCTCTTGAGACACTTGACGTTTGCCGAGGCCAGAAAGATGCCAATTGACCAGATCACGTATTCAGAGGCCATGGAAGGCTTGGGTCTTACCAAGGACGAATTCATTGATTTGTGTATTTTATTGGGATGTGACTATTGTGAGACCATCAAGGGTGTTGGGCCTGTCACTGCCTTCAAATTGATCAAGGAACATGGTTCTATTGATAAGATTGTGGAATGGGTCAACAGTAATCCAGAGAAAACCAAGTACAAAATCCCCGAAAATTGGCCATATGACGAAGCCAGACAATTGTTCATGAGTCCCGAGGTTCTTCCTGCCAAAGATGTCACATTGAAGTGGAAAGAGCCCGATTTGGACGGCTTAATCGAGTACATGGTCAAAGGAAAGGGCTTCAGTGAAGATAGAATAAAGAGCGGTGCTGAAAAGTTGAAGAAGGGCTTGAAGTCGGGAGTCCAGGGAAGATTGGATGGATTTTTCCTGGTTGTGCCCTCAAACAAGCCAAAAAAGAGGGAGGCAGAGACCAAGGGTTCTAAGGCCAAAAGAGGGAAGAAGAAATGAATGGAGAGAGAGAATAATTAGCCATACTAGGATACTAGTATATATCTGTACATTATTATTAATAAATTAACCAAACTAAGAGAGAATTAATTAGCCATGGCAGGATGCTAGTATATATCTGTACATTATTATTAATAAATTGACTAAAGTAAAAGAGAATTAATTAGCCATGCTAGGACGCTAGTATATATCTGTACATTATTATTAATAAATAAACCTAACTAAAAGAGAATTAATTAGCCATGGTAGGATGCTAGTATATATCTGCACATTTTTATTAAATAAAGAATCACTGAAACAGTGAAGATGGGAATGTGCTTAATCGTATTTGTTTACTTTTTAAGAGCAAACCAATTATTTGTATCGAAACAGATACACTGAAAATACTCTAGCTATGTCTACACCTACCAGTTTGTAGCCTACACCTATCAGTTGATGCCTACTCCTACCAATTTAATTCCTCTCAGTTTGTATCGTAAATTACTACTTAGTCATTCTAACAACATTAGTCCTTGGACTTGGGCTTTTTCTTTTCGGCCTCGGCCTCCTTTTCGGCCTCGATTTCGTCCACATACTTCTTGATATCTTCAATGGTCAACTTGGTAATTCTGTTTCCGGACTTCAACACGGAGACCTCGATGTTCTTGGCGCCGGTCTGCACCACCTCCAACAACGACTTCACCGTCAACTTGATGGTCTGCTCGTCGTCCAACCCTTCCTCGTACTGCTTCTCCAAGAACTCTCTCACGGTCTTGGACGATCTGCCGATGGCACCGGCCTTCCATGCATTGTAGACCCCCGAGGGCTCGGTCTGGAACAACTTGGGCACGGTGTCGTTGCTGTCAAAGCCAGCAATGATGGTGGCAATGCCGAACGGTCTGACACCGCCCGACTGGGTGTACTTCTGCTGCACACCGGCCACGTATTTGGTCAAGTATTCGATGGAAACGGCGTCCTCCAACGTCAAGCGGTGCGATTGGGCCTCCACACGGGCCTTGTCCACCAAGATTCTGGCGTCGGCATTCAATCCGGCAAATGCTAACAACGCATGGTTATCGACCTTGCATATTTTGGAGGGGGTGATCCGGGGGTCCTGCAACTTCAACGTGGTTCTCTTCTCACATCCTAACACCACGCACTCTTTGCCCTTGACACCCACGGCACAGGTGCCTCTTTTGACGGCTTCGGAAGCATATTCGACCTCTGTTGTGTTAGTACGGCGGCAATTGGGGCCTCCAGCGTGTTACTTACGGAAAACGTGTCCGTCAGGCCTGGATGTTAGTATGGGACGGTGGCGAGTAGCCCGAGGAAAACCTCCAGAAAAGGGCGATAAAATGGGCAAATTGGCCCAAATTTTCGGGCAGCACTTACGAGAAAATGGACAATGCACTATCGTAGCCACTCATGGTAGATGTTCAGTGGGTTGATGGGGCTGGAAAGAAGAAAGTAGTAGGTGTTGGGGTTGGTATGAGTTTGATTTCCATTTGCCTCTCGCGGGCTGTGTGCAGGACACGAAATTGGGGCCATTGCAATCAACACTTTAGAGCAGGAGAAAAGGACGGCAACTGGGTCTTTTCTGCAACAGACCCGCACTTTCCTTTCGTCCGACATGGCCAAGGCCCCCAAGATGCCTAAGGCGCCGAAAGCTCCCACGCGGATCCCCCACAAGGACCACTATGCCCGCATGCTGTACCTCTTTCAGGCCTCCACTCAGATGGCCCTAGATCCTCGATACGAGGTGTTGTCCCGAAACTACGGGCGTGCGATGGATGCAGTGGCCAAAAAAACCGTGACCAAGATGTTGCCTGCCGTAAAAAGGCAGATGTGTAAGAAATGCCACACGCACTTGATTCCGGGCCTTACAATGCAAGTGTATGTGGAGAACCAGTCCCGGGCCCAGAGCCCACAGAACGAGGTGCTAGTGCACCAGTGCATGCAGTGTGGAACGCAGAAGCGATTTGCAGTGGGAAGAAATAGGGAGTACCAGTTGTTCAGCGAGAAAGAGGGTGTTAAAACCAAAGCAGAATAGTAAAAATGGAGAAAGAGGTGATGAATGAAAGGCAATAAGGGAAACTTTACCAGGTGAAGAATAGAGCCAAATGGAAACAATCACCAAGGCTAAAATTTGACCCGTACTTACAGAGTTCTCTGCAATAGACATCGTGGAATGGGGGAAGTGAAAGGAGAGAAGACACATAACGGCATAAAATTCAAATGTAAAGAATAATGTCTACAGATATTGAAAACTATTTCTAATAATGAAGTTACAGATTATTGAAAACTTCTAATAATGAAGTCACAGATTATTGAAAAATATTTCTAATAATGAAGTTACTGCTTATTGATAACTATTTGCATCTACTAATGAAGTTACAGCTTATTGAAAACTATTTGCATCTAGTAATAAAGTTACAGATTATTAGATGGTCTAAACATTTGCAATGTGTTCCGAAAAGCAAGATTTTCTTGATTCAAATAATCCGTCCTAAATCTCTGAAGTGTCAAATTCCGTCGTTTCATAATTTCCCCTTCTCCACGGTTTCAAAAAATCAGTCCTTACTTAATTCATTCCAAATGTTTCACAATTAATTTCAGTCCCAATTAGTCTCAAAGTCATCAAAATATCTGGCTTGACATCTACCTCAACTTTAACCTTAATTTCTAGGTCTAATGAGATGCATATGTTTCCAGGAGCTCACTACATACAACTTTCAGCATTAATTCATACCATGATCTTCAATTTGATAAGATGACCAATTTTACCACTAGTATAGATAGCAGCATCATAATAGATAATATAACAATCATAATAGATAACATACCAATCGTCACAGATAATATAATTACAAGCAATTCAATTAACGCCGTCCATATAATTAAAATAACTATGTCACAATAAATTTAAGTTCATCAATAAACGTCATCTCTGAACCACATCTGAATTAATATAAATACATGCATCGTCACTTATAATACAATTACCATAATTCAATGGAATGGCATCTACATAATTATTATTAATTCAATGAACGTCATCTCATTTAATAGAATTAATTTAGATGCAATTTAGATGAATCATAAATACATTATATAATTAAGTTGAATGAATTATAAATACAGTATATAATTAATTTAGATGAATCATAAGAACTTATATAATTAAGTTAGACGAATCATATATACATTATATTAATATAATTCAATCAACGTTATTCATAATGAACTGCATCGCCAGACTAATCATTTAGTATCCATAATTTGACATTTCCATCATGTTAAATTTATTTAATCATGAATCTAATATACTTTATCGACTATTTATTTCTTAGGTCCAATCATCTTCTCCGGACGCACCCACTCGTCAAACTCGGCCTCCGTCAACATGTCCAACTCCAAACACGACTGTTTCAACGTCAACCCCTTCTTGTGGGCGTTCTTGGCCACCTTGGACGCATTGTCGTAGCCGATCTTGGGGTTCAATGCCGTCACCAACATCAACGACTCGTGCAACACCTTGGCGATCTTGTCCTCGTTAGCGACAATGCCCTCCACACAGTTGAGGCGGAACGACTTGCAGGCGTCGCCAAGAAGACGCACCGACGTCAACAAGTTGTAGGCCATGACTGGCTTGAACACATTTAATTCAAACTGGCCCGAGGCACCGGAAAACGTGATGGTGGTGTGGTTGCCCATGACCTGGGCACACACCATGGTCATGGCCTCACATTGCGTGGGATTCACCTTTCCAGGCATGATGGACGAGCCGGGCTCGTTTTCGGGCAACGACAACTCGCCGTAGCCACATCTGGGGCCCGAGCCCAAGTAGCGGATATCGTTGGCGATCTTGAACAACGACACCGCCAAAGTGTTCAACGCACCGGACGCCTCCACAAAGGCGTCGTGGGCCGCCAACGCCTCGAACTTGTTGGGGGCAGTGTGGAAGTCCAAGCCCGTGAGCTCACTGACCTTGTGTGCCACCTTGACATCGAATCCAGCCACTGTGTTCAAGCCAGTGCCCACTGCGGTTCCGCCTTGGGCCAAAAGCGACAAGCGAGGAAGCACGTCCTCGAGCCGGGAAAGGCCAAATGTCAACTGCTGTGTGTAGCCCAGGAACTCCTGGCCCAAGGTCAACGGAGTGGCGTCCTGGAGATGTGTACGGCCGATCTTGATGATGTGGTTGAACGCCTCGGACTTGGCGTGGAAGGCATCGCGGAGGTCACGAAGACGGGGCACCAAGTGGTGGGAGATCTCCACCACGGCGGCAATGTGCATGACGGTGGGGAAGGTGTCGTTGGAGGACTGCGACATGTTGCAATGGTCGTTGGGATGGACGGGTGTTTTGGAGCCTTTGACGCCACCAAGGAGTTCAATGGCTCTGTTGGAAATGACCTCGTTGGCATTCATGTTGGACTGGGTGCCGGAGCCGGTCTGGTACACCACCAATGGGAAGTGTTCATTGAGAGAGCCGGCGGCAACCTCAGAAGCAGCCTTTTGAATGGCCTCCGAAAGCTTGGGGTCCAATATTCCGAGTTCCTGGTTGACGGCGGCTGCTGCCTGCTTCAACACTCCGAAAGCTTTGATCACGGGAACAGGCATCTTGATGTCGCCAATGTCGAAGTTGCCCAAGGACCGTTGCGATTGGGCACCCCAGTACTTGTCATTGGGGACGGAGATCTCGCCAAAGGCGTCGGTTTCGATTCTGGACATGGTTGAAGACGAGGAAGAAGATGGCGAAGATGGAAAAGATGGAGCGACTTTTTATACTTCGGAGTTGCCCGGCCAAAGTCGGAGGATGTGGGGGAGAAAGAGAGGAGAGGAAAGTTGGGAAAGAAGAGGACGGAGGAAGTCGGAAGTAGATGTAGCGGAGAGGTGTCGGAATGGAGATGCAGGTATGAAAGTGGAGACGGTATGGAAGTGAAAAGGAATCAAGTATTGCAAAATGAGATGCGTAGGAGGTGCAACTTTTAAGAGGTGCAACTTTTAAGAGGTGCACTTTTAAGAGGTGCACTTTTAAGAGGTGCAACTTAGTACTAGGTGCAACTTTTGAAGGGCAAATTAGGAAGTGCAACTTTGTAGGGCCAATATGCAAAGTATCAGATTAGGCACTTTTGAAGTGCAATTAGTGGAACTGTTTTGGTCGCTTTTGTCACTTTTGTAGGGCAAAATACGTAAGTGAACTATAGTGCAACTTTTGAGGTACTGGTGCAATTTTGAGGTACTGGTGCAACTTCGAGGCTCTTGGTGTATATTTTTGTAGGGTAATTGAGTTTATTATGTTTTCTGAAGTAATTAGTGAGGGAGGTTGAATACTTAAGTAGTGGTGAAAAATAGAATTAATTAGATAAGGGGTAAGGATAGAAGCAGAAGAATCGATTTTGTGCATCTAGAGTAGACGTTATATTTATTGAGCAAATTAGATGTATCTAGGTGAATATTAGGGGAAGGTAAAAATTAGGGGAAGGTGAAAATTAGGGGAAGGTGAAAATTAGGGGAAGGTAAGAATTAGAGTCGGTAATACAAATGCGATGATGTAATAGGGGAGGATAGATGATTGAACAAGAAGTAATTTATTATGTTAAGAGCAGCTAATTGGAATTACAGAGTCCCAACTGAATTGGCAATCATAGAACAGTAGATGATTGAACGAGAAGTAATTTATTAGAGAAAAGCAGTGAATTGGAATTACATAGTCCCAACTGAATTGCCAATTAGAACAGTCGGTAATTGAGAATGTATTGGCTTGGGTGAATATTAGGATTAGTTCCATTCAATATGTGAGTTAACACTGAGTCTTTAGAGTTCGGGAAAATATGCCTGCTACAGATGTGATTTAATCCGTTTGTGGCGAGAATTGCCGATATCCAAAGACAGTGCATATAATATGGGTCATAATTGAAGGAAGCACTTGGCATATTAATTGAAATGAGAATATTTGTGGGGATGTAAATCGGTATAATAATAAGAATATTTGTGGGGATGTAAATCGGCATATATAGTAGAGAAAGGTATTTAAAGAAACTTTATCCACTCTTCTGATAGGAAGTGTAGTGAGTATGTTGCATTATGAAAATGGTCAATGCTCCTAAATGACCAGATCTTTCGAAGTATTGATCCAAAATCATTTGATCAGTTATCCATTGTTTCTCTTGAAACTTCTGCCACTGATCCTTCAAGCCTACTTCTTTGCATGCTTTTCCTCTCACACTGCCCACATCTTCTCCACACTGCTCACATCTTTTCCATACTGCCTCATCTTTTCCACACTGTTCACATCTCCTTATTCTCTCTCACATCCCTTTTATTCTTTTCTCACATCTCCTTATTCTTTTCTCACATCCCTTTGATTCTTTTCCCTCATCCCTCTTATTCTTTTCTCACTTCTCTCTACATTGCTCATTAGCTTCGTATATTCATCACAAGAACTTCGACTGCTGGACCTTCTGCTGCATTCTTCTGGGAGGCTGCACACGGGCACCCACGAAGTTGTACTTGAATCCGATCTCGTGGGCCAAGATCTCGCCAAAGCCCAACATCATGCCATTGATGAAGGGCAACACCAAGTTGATGGCAGACTTCTTTAGTATGTCCCAAATGGAGAAAGAAACAACCAATTGGTTGGAGTCGGCCTCGGACTGCACGAGGCTCTGGTTTTCTTCCAATTCCAACGAGTCTTCCGAGGATAACACAATGACTCCTTGGGGTTTGGCTTCAGACAACGTCAGAGATCCGGGGAAAATGGTCGTGGAAGACGATTCCAAAGAGGCAGCAATGAATTCCTCGTCCGAAGGAGCCGATACCGGCTCCACATGCACGGAAACGGGCTTCTCTGGAGATAAACTGGAGGTGTCCATTGTAGAGCAAGAAGAAATGGAGGGCAAAATAAGGTGTGTGTCACGTGCGAGGGCAATCTGGATTGGGATAGAATGGGAGTACACGAAGTGGAGGAAGGGGAAGATTATAAGTGTGAGATGGATGGATGGATAGATGGGTGGATGGGGTAAATGAGGAAATAGATTTTATTTATTGTGCACAGTAAATTTAATATACACATAATGGATACTGGCAATAAATGGATACTGGGAATAAATGGATTTTGGTAAATTGGATACTGGTAATAAATGGATACTGGCAAATTGGATACTGGTATTTCTCACATAGTGAACAACTAGTACTAACAAATTCTATAATGCAATAGTATTTCTCACATAGTGAACAACTAGTACTAACAAATTCTATAATGCAATAGTATTTCTCACATAGTGAACAACTAGTACTAACAAATTCTATGAT
This sequence comes from Suhomyces bokatorum, assembly GCA_030568615.1. NCBI lineage: Eukaryota > Fungi > Ascomycota > Pichiomycetes > Serinales > Debaryomycetaceae > Suhomyces > Suhomyces bokatorum. The sequence continues at coordinate 68,703 of JAJMGI010000003.1, forward strand.
GCAATAGCTTCCATTAAACTCCAACCGACCCAGATTCACGGAGCAATATCCACAAGATGAGGAGTTTTATCCAATCCTATTATCCTTGACAATTGCTGAATTTCTAACACTGCAACAATGCGCTTTTGTAATTAGCTATAATTGAAATTGCTGAATACATGATCTGAGCAATTATGGATCTAGTTCAGATATTCGTGGATCCAATGAACATAATACGACAGCCAGAAACCTCGTATTTGACTAGTTAAATGATTATAGGCCAATTATAAAAACGTAGAGTGGATAATGACTGCGAATCAATATTATTCCTCTACAACTAGAATACCATAAATTCCAGAAGTTCATTTTGGTGTTCAAAGAGATCTATCGATCCGGAGAGATCACTGTGGCCATATTTCAGATAAAACACTCCACTATTATTCAAAGTTTTTATTTCACATTTACATTTCAACTGGAAAATAAATTAATTATCTTCTTCTACACTTTAATTCTACTCATTATCTTCTACTACACTTTTATTCTACTCATTATCTTCTACTACACTTTAATTCTACTCATTATCTTCTACTACACTTTAATTCTACTCATTATCTTCTTCTACACTTTAATTCTACTCATTATCTTCTTTCTAAACCTTTGATTATCTTCTTTCTACACCTTTGATTATCTTCTTTCTAAACCTTTGATTATCTTCTACTTCATCTTTGATTATCTTCTTTCTACACCCTTGATTATCTTCTTTCTACACTTTAATTCCACTCATCATGCGACTACGTCGCATTCTTCGGTGTTCGTCAATCATGCATTCTAATTCTTACGGACACCCACCGACAAACCGGCAGATAATCTCTTCTCCGTCAAGGCGGCGATGATGGCAGCACCGGCCCCCGAACCGTCCTCGGCTGCAACTATGCGAATGGGGTCCTCCGGAGTATCCCACTCGAAAATCTCTCTCAAAGCCTTGGCTGCTCTTTCCTTGAAACCAGGATATTTGTTCACCACCGAACCGTCGGCTGCACAGTGGGCAGACGTGTAGCCACGCTTCTTGCAGATGGCCGCAATGCCGCAAATGGACAATCTGGAGGCTCTCTCGCCAATTAACTCGGCAAAACGGCGGATAATCTTTCTTTCTGGAGTGGTGGTCTGGATGCCCAAAACGGTCTGGAACATTTCCTGGACGTCGCTCAAATTCTCGAACGGGTCCTCCTCGATCCGGGCGGGGATCGACGTGTCCAAGATGAACGGCTTGTTCAACCGGGACCAGTCCTGGTTCTTGAAGATCATGCGCTTGTTCTCGGCAAGGTCCACCAAGATCAACCGCAATATCTCCCCCAAATAATACCCGGAAATCATCTTTTCGAACGCCTGTTCGCCGGGCCGGGGCGACTCCTCGTCGATCTTGACGTCAAAGCGGGTTCTGGGCAACACCAAGTGCTCGTTGTCGAACGCACCGTATTCGCAGTTGATGGCCATGGGCGAATCGGGCGAAACGTCGTCGGGAATGAGTCCCTCGAGCTTGGGCACGTCCTTGACCACCTCGTAATAGGCGCCGTTGCATCCGGTGCCGAAAATCAACCCCATCTTGGCCTCGGGGTCGGTGTACATGGAGGCCACCAACGTGCCGGTGGTGTCGTTAATTAGGGCCACCACGGTGATGGGAAGCTGGAAGCGGCCAATGGCCGCCTGCAACATGGGGACCACGTCGTGGTTCTCCACGCCCTTGATGTCGAAGCCCTTGGTCCACGACTTGAGCACACCTTCGTTGATGGAATTCTGAAGCGCAGGATACGAGAAGGTGAAGCCCAAAGGCAACGGCTCGGTAACTCCGCCGGGGAAAAACTCGTCGAGGAACGTCTTCAACGACTCGGCAATGAAGTCCCACAACTGGTCCGACGATGCCGTTCTCATGTAAGAAGGCAAGGCGAACTTGGACTGGGTGGTGTCGAAGTCTCTGTTTCCGCCTAAACGCACCAACACCACACGCAAGTTGGTTCCGCCGAGGTCAATGGCGAGGTAGTCGCCCTTCTCCTTGCCGGTGGGGTAGTCCAAGACCCAGCCGGGGATCATGGGGATGTTTCCGCCCTGTTTGGACAAGCCCTTGTCCAACTCCGACACGAAGTGGGTGGTGATTTTCTTCAAGGTGGCGCCGGACACGGTCAACTCGTCCTCGATGAGCTTGACCTGGTCGAGCAACTGCGGAGGCACGTCGGTGAACGTGCCCTTTCTTTGTTGAGGTTTTCTGGGACCCAAGTGTACCATGGTATGAGATGTATGGGTGGAACAACTGGGACAGGCCCGGTTATATAGTGGGGTCCGGCGTTTTTCTCCGGCGTCGAGTGGGGCGCGGGGCGTGCGCCGCGGGGCGTGCGCCCACCGGCCGTCCTCCGTGCCATTGGTGGGATCAGCTCCCCACCTGTCGCCAGCACGGCGGCGATGGACTGGGGTGGGCCGGTGGCCTGGCGCCAGGCCCCCCTCGCGGTGGCTGCAACTCCGACCGCCATGGGGTGACGGGAAGTGGCCCTATGGACGGGTTCTTCCGCCGCCAAGTGGGGCGACAGCTTTTTTCCGCGCACGGACCAAGATTTCCCGAAGATGGGCCTCGATGCAACGGGTATTGAGCCATGGACTCCAGGGCTACAGTGGAGTGAGTGGAGTGGAGTGGAGTGGAGGCAGGGTGACGACGACAACTACAGAATGTGCTGTTCGCGAATTGGGGGCCGTTGGCACCGTGCCTGCGTCCCCCACATTTCCCATACTGTAGTGTGTATGGTGCGACCACAAGGTAAAGGTAGGTGCTTCCAGAGGTTAATGTAGGGCCACGTAGTGGGAGTAGTGGGATGGTCTGGGGCCACTAGTAGTGGGAGTAGTATGGGTCGTGGACATGGAACGATGGCCTCGGGCGTCCAACGCCAACGGCTCGGATAAATCCAAATAATCCGCACCGGCGCGTTTCACTCCATCTGATGATCTGGAGGAAAAAGCCCCGATCAAGACAAAGAATGTGAGAATAGCATTACTGTAATTAGTGGTAGTGATAATAATGATAACATGATATTAGCCGTTATTGCTAATATTAGCCGTTCATTACTGTGTTCTGTTAATACTGTTAATTCTGATATTTGCCGTTAATTCTTTTCAAACTGTTACTACTGTAATACTGTTAATTACTGTGCATAGATGTTAATACTGTTAATTCTGATATTTGCCGTTGATTCTGTTCATTCTGTTAATATTGTTAATATTGTTAATCTGCTGATACTTCGATGGCAACTCATAGCTCTAAGGAAGGTCATGAATGGTAGTCACTATATTAATTCTACATCTGATCATGTACATCATTTCTACCTCTCATGTGCTCTGTACATTTCTACATCTGCTCATGTACATCCATTTCTACCTCTCATGTACATCTATTTCTACTTCTGATTACTCGGTGTAGAGTGGGGTTGACATGTGGCATGTCCAAGATTGTTGGAATGGCGAATTATTACTGCGAATGTGGAGTGATGTTATACGAGATGTTGAGAGTGGAGAAGATGCAACATAGTGAAGGGTGAGAATGTTGAATAGAGTCAAGAGTGGAATAGAGTGGAATAGAGTGGAATAGAGTGGGTGCTTGTTTAGAGGGCTTCTTTTGTATCACCTCGGATTATTTGCTGTCGCTATGGAATGCACTTTTTGGTGAATCTTGGCTCATAATATCGGGATATGGTTTGTAAATTGTGGGATGAGATTTATGCAATTTGTGCTATTGGAGAGTCGATCGGGGATACGGTTTTTCCGTGCAGTTCTGTGTTCCATAGATAGGAGTAAGCTTCTATAAGATAAGTAGTTACTTTTGTGTGGAGTCAGATGAGTGGTTTCATAGTTTTGATTAATTGTAGATATAAGATGTGGTTTCTACAAATTGGAGTATACTTCTTGTGTCAGAAAGGTGGTTTCTACTGATTCGAATGTCTACTGTGTCAGATACGTGCATTCTACAGATTTAAATTACAATTGTAGGTATAAGATGTGGTTTCTACAGATTGGAGTGGCTACGGTGTCAGATACCATTCTACAGTTTTAAATTACAATTCTAGGTATAAGATGTGGTTTCTATACAGATGGGTTATCCAGACATCTAGTAAAATTTTCATTCTCTAGTATTGATGTACTTGATTGGTTATTATTGGCTTTGCTTTATCTCTGAAATGAAGCTATCTAAATGTTTGATAGTAACTTTCTATCTAACCTTGTAGTCATTGTCTATTTTACATATTGTAGCATGTTGTAATTTTCTTTGCTTCATAGATATTTCTATTAGTTACTCGTTTGCATGTACTTAAGTGCTTCGTAGTTCTTCGACGCTTTAATACATTCATTCACGAAATATCAACTCTTTCAACTAGTCCCACATTAAATTATTTATACTAACAAAGTGCATTGGGTTATTCGTGAATCTCATTAATATTTACGAAAGACAGTTTCATACACTTGAACTGTCTAGTTCCTAGTTGTTAATAAAACATATGAAAATCAGCTCAATCTTGTCTATAATAATTGAATCGTCGAATTTATTCAATTCTACGCTTATAGCTATCTCCTTTCATATAATTCGAAATTATTCGAGTCTTCAAATGGAATTGCTCATCAATTCCATACAGTTCTAAATAGGATAAGGTTATTGAGCTTTACCTTGAAAAGTTCCCTACCCTAAGTACAATTCGTTTTTCCATAGATAATCTGAATTCTACATCAAATACTAACGTCCGTTGATTTTATGAAAATAGGTTGTCCCATGCATTAATTTCTATCAAATATATGTACCCGTTCCACTAGTCTGCCCTGCAGAGTTGTAGATTATTGCATTTGGTTCGAATCTAGGATAGTTCTACTCTAGGAGAAATACCCATAGATTTGGAACGTTTTAATCATCAAAGATTTGAGAGAGTTCTACCATAATTCTCTTGTGGACTCATCGAACCGCTTCATATTCTCGCCCACCTGGGCCAAATTCTCCTTGATAACTGCCACATATTCGTTCATCTCCTCGAAGTTCTGCTTGCGATTCAAGAAATCCTGGGGAAGCTTGGTAAGATCCTCATTTCCGAAGAATTCCGACGTGATATCTTGCTTTTTCTTCTTGTCCTCTCCCAAGGTCGGAGTGGCTGTAGACAGTTCTGTGTGAGTATTGAGTCTGCTCAAGTGCTTTCTATGGTCGGGTCTGTTTGCGTTATTGAGCTGCTGTGTCGAGAGCGCTTCAAGCAACTTGTTCTGCAGCTGCTTCAACCTCTTGAGTTCCGTATCGAACTTCTCGTTGAAGAAAGAGCCCTTGGCTCTTACTTCTCCTGACATCGCCTTGACATCGTCCAAAACATCGATTTGCGTCCACAACTTGTCCAGATACGACACATTGGGCCGGGCACTGGGGATCTTGTCCACTGTCCTTATGCTGTGGTCGTCGTTGTTGGCTCCTAAGGCACTTCCGGCTGCATCTGTGATGTTTGTGTTTGTACGAGAAAGTCTTGCATTGGAGCGGTTTTTGGGAAGGAAAGAGCCGATAGACGATACTGACGCGTTGTATGAGTGTTTTGGTACGAGAAGCTTGCGGTTGTCTTCCATTCTGGGTGATATTTGATGGTGTTTGGTGTGTTTTGACTTCTTGAACTATAGGAGCAATACGGGTAATAAACGGTAGATTTTTTGCTGAAATTATGTGAATATGCTAATTCTGCAGCTTCTGGTAAGAATGAGATAATAAAAAGCCCCGATTTCTCCTATTCTAGGTGCTTTTGCTGGTGTTTTCTTCTGGAACTGTATGACTTCCTGAATTGGATTCTATACAGGTCTCGAATCATTTTCACGTGACCCAACATGAAAAGTACCAACTGTTACCACCACTCGTATCTTCCCCAAATGGCCCATTCCCGCCAGTCTCTGGCCACCTGGTCGGTCTCTACAGGCTCTGCATATCACATGTCGGACGATGAGCGAATTTCCCGTCTTCAACGGCCTTCTAAGGCCAGAGAATTGCCTCCATGGAAAAAGCTCCTCTACCTCAAACAACCATATCCCGACAATTACACCGACAAGTCGTTCTTATCGCAGCTCAAAAGGAACTCCACTGTGGCAGCATACTCGTATGTCAAGTTGTTGGGAGATTTCTCGCTCATTGTGTACCATTTGAGCCGACAACTCATCATGGTCCTCACGTTCACAGGCATCTATCTCCAGAAATGGAGCGCTACAGCACCGGCACTCATCAGCTCGGGCCTTTGCTTGGTGGCCTTTCTCATCCAAATCTACATTAGCCACCTGTCGTCGCCATCCGAGCGTCCACATGCCAGAGCTCAACAAGACAAAACCAGCATCAAGTCATACTGCCTCATAATATTCATGCTATCGATTCTTTCGCCGGTGTTCAAATCCCTTACACGCTCCACATCCTCGGACTCCATTTGGGCCCTAGCAGTGATCCTCTTCGTTGCCAATACCATTCTCCACGACTACGGCATGAACACCACTGTTTCGTCCAGAACGCGTTCTATCGTGGTGGAATACAAGCCGGTGGTGTCCACCAACCTCACGCTATCGACTGCCATCGTGCTAGCGTCAAGACTCAACTCCACGTCCCAGGTGTTCTGTTTCGTGCTTTTTTCCATTCTTTCCAACATCCTTCTTCCGTTGTTCGATTTCTACATCAGACGCAATCATTACATCATGCTCCAACGCGTGATCCTCTTTGCCACGTTTCAGGTGCTGAACGTGCTCATCTACACCTTGTTGGGCGTCAAGATCTTGCTCTTCTGGTGGATCGGTGCTTTGTGCATCCTTTTTGTCATGCCGGCGTATTTTGTGTTCATGCAACGGTACAAGAACGAGCTCCAGGGTCCTTGGGACCCTGCAAAGCTCTTGATCCGCAATGACGACTGACTCACTGGGCTTTTCAGTCCATTTTGTATAATAACTGGTATTACAATCCCACGTAAAAACTCCAATTTCCGAATTTTTGTAGCGAAAAAAAACGAGAATATTTCCACGCATCCAACCTTCCCATTCGAACGCATAAGACCCCCATTGCACCCTTCGTCTTTCGTTTCATCCCACCCTTCCTTTCCTCTCTTACCCCAGGCGCGACATCGCCAAATGTCGCATGTCGCACACTCTTCGAAAAAACTCAACTAACCAAACAACTTTACCTTCTTTCCAAAACCCGCCACATCTCCTCCAATCAAACCGATGGTCGACCCTTCCAATGACGTCAAGGGCGCTCCTGCAGAAAGCGCCCAGTCGCCATCAACTGGAGCTGGCTCACAGTTGCAGCCACAAGCTAACAGACTGTCTCAGTCCAGAGGCCCACAACCACAATTCTCCCAAGCTGAGTTGAACCGAATCGTCTTGGAGTACCTCAACAAGAAGGGATATCACAAGACGGAGTCGATGATGCGATTGGAGAGCTCAAACACGCCTACGCCGGCGGTTCCAGCGGTGACGCCAGCCAATACCAAGTTGGCGGACCCAGGCGAAATCAACGGCGCCAACGTCTCCGACGCGGCCAAGAGGGAAAAGGACTTGAAGGACAAGTTGTCCAAGCACGAGCGCGAAATTCGGGACTTGCGTGACAAGCAGAATCGCGTGGAGCGTGAGTTGAGAGAGACCCGAGACCGCGAGACTCGCTTGGGCAAAGAGAAGGAATTGAGAGAGTTGAAGGACTTGGAGGAGAAGAAGAAGCGTGAAAACGACCCTGACATATACTACACCGCCTACTCCATGTTGAGAAGATGGGTCGACACCTCGTTGGACTTGTACAAACCGGAGTTGTCCAGAATTCTCTATCCCATCTTCATCCACTGTTTCCTCGAGTTGGTGTCGAAAAACTACATCCAGCAGTCCAAAAAGTTTTACGATAGATTCAAGAGCGACCACTTGATATTGCACGGAGTGGAAGTCAAGAAGCTCGCGGGCATCTCCTTGCCCGAGCACTTGAAGGAAAACGAATTGGCCTTGGCCTACAGAAGAAACAAATATAGAATCATCGCCTCCAAAACCTCCATCAACTTGTTGTTATACTTCTTGCACGAAAACGAAGCTGTGGGAGGTGCTATTTTAATTCGTATCATCAACCAGTACTTGAACCCTATTATTTCAACCACCAAGCCAGACAAAATAGACCAGGAAGGTGAGGCAAATCCCGAAGAGGGAATTCCCGAATATGTGACCAAGACCAATGAAATTGAGAAATTCAACGAACAGGCCGTTAAGTTGGGCAAGCTTCCATTAGAACCTGAGGTGCAAAAGGAAATTGAAGCTGAATTGAAAATCAAGGATGAAAAATTGTCCACTGTCAACGGAAAGACTCTTGTGGAAGAATTTCTGGAAATGACCAAGCCTGATACAGACTCCCCTGCGCGCGAGTCCTTGCCATTACCTCTCAAAGACTATTCAGATATCAAGAGAACGATATTGGCAGTAGAGGATTCGCGGTCCAAGATCAAGTTGGGGGCTATTCAGGCTAGCGCTCCTTCGGTGTGCATGTACACCTTCCACAACACCAATAACGACATGACATGTATCGAATTCAATGAAGATTCCAACATGCTGGCTGCAGGATTCCAGGACAGTTTCATTAAATTGTGGAGTTTGGATGGAAAGCCATTGAAGTCTATATTCAAGAGGGACGTGAACAATAACAGCAACACGCGTAAGTTGGTGGGTCACAGCGGCCCCGTCTACGGTATTTCGTTTTCACCCGATAACAAGTACTTGATCTCAGGGTCCGAGGACAAAACAGTGCGGTTATGGTCTCTTGACTCCTACACAGCATTGGTTTCGTATAAGGGCCACAATCTGCCCATCTGGGATGTGAAATTCTCACCCATGGGACATTACTTCGCCACAGCATCCCATGACCAGACTGCCCGGCTCTGGGCAACAGACCATATCTATCCATTGCGGATCTTCGCGGGTCATATCAATGATGTGGATGCAGTGGAATTCCACCCCAATTCCAACTACGTCTTCACGGGATCGTCTGACAAGACTTGCCGTATGTGGGACGTGCAAACCGGAAACTGTGTGCGTATATTCATGGGCCACACAGGCCCGGTCAATTGCATGGCGGTGTCTCCAGACGGCCGGTGGTTAGCCAGTGCAGGTGAGGACAGTGTGGTGAATATTTGGGACGCCGGATCCGGACGCCGTCTCAAGACCATGAAGGGCCACGGGCGCTCGTCTATCTATTCTTTGGCGTTCTCACACGATGGCGGAGTCTTGGTCAGTGGAGCTGCCGACAACACGGTTCGTGTTTGGGACGTGAAGAGGCACACCAACGACGCGGGTCCCCAGCCGGAAGCCTTCTCGCTAGAGAACAATGCGAACGGCGGAGCTACTGGCGACAAGTCAGGGGCAAATGGCGCTGAATCCCGGGCCAAGGCCAACGAAAAGAGCCGAAAAGAGATTGTGGCCACCAGCGACCACATGACGGCGTACTTCACCAAGAAGACCCCTGTGTACAAAGTCCATTTTACGCGGAGAAACCTCTGCATGGCTGGCGGGGCGTTCATGGGCTAACTGTGTATGAATATGTATTATGAGTGGTACTCTGTGTAGTACCAGGCCTGCCCGAACGCGTCCAGCCCTGCTATTGGAGCAATTGTCACAGAAAATACTGTTTGTTCTGCTGACGGTTTCAACTCTGTTTGACGGGGACGCACCAAGCCAACAAGGTATTTTTGGAAGCTGGAGTAAGGCAAATTATTGGTGGAAGTGGACCTCGGAAGGTATTGCTGGAAATGGGGCACTGCTGGAGCCATTGGTTATCTCAGTAGTTGCTGTTTTCGGCGCTGTTCCTTCCTGTTTCTTGCTTCGTTCGCTTGCTTCCGAGCCTCTCCGCAAGAAATAACGCGGGCTGTACTGGAGGGCCCTTGTCATGGGTGCATTTATTGTGTCATAGGTGCATGTCCAACCTTAATTCTAAAGAACAATAGTGCCAATTCCACAGGGCCCAGCCACTATAATTGTGGAGGGGCAGGCTGCTGCCGGCCGTCCTGATTAGGCCCCCGAGAGGCTTTTAATTATTTGCTCTTCTAAATATAACCAGGAAGGGCTTATCAGGCTTCAGCAAAACTATATAAAGAGCCGGTCCCCTGGGTTTATTGAAGACACTTATCCCATCCCCTACCAAGTCTACATTCCCTACAATGAAGTTCGCTGTCTCCGTCTTGTCTCTTGCTGCTGTCGTCCTTGCTGCCGGCTCTTCTGAATCTGGATCCCACTCTGCTTCCGCTTCCGCTTCGGCCTCCCACTCCGGCTCTGCTGCTGCCTCTGGCTCTGGCTCTGCCTCCCACGCCGCTGCCTCTGGCTCTGCCTCCCACTCCGGCTCTGCTTCTGCCTCTGCCTCCAAGTCTGAGTCCAAGACCGGTTCCAAGAACGCCGGTGCTGCTGTCTACGGCTCTTCCGGCTTGGCCGTTTTGGCCGGTCTTGTTTTGTTGTAAGCAGACAAATTAGCACTTCTACCAATATACACTTATTAGTACGTTGTACACCGATGTAGTAACCGTGGAGTCCCGATTGGGGCTGCCCCACAAAGCGTGCAATTGTCTGCAATTGAAGGTGGAAATAGCGACATTGGGGCACATTTTTCAAATCTGGAGTGATTCTGAAATAGCAAATTCCCACTGCACAGATGCCCGATTACAGTTGCTACATGTGGCAGAAGATACACACCAGAACCCTAGGTGCATAATCTTCTGGCACGGGCCACAAGCAATAATAAATAGAATTACTCTAAGAGTTGAGATGATACAATTCCACGACAGACAATTCCACGACAGACAATACTAATCCAATCCGCATCTACACTGGAGCATCCACACTCTCCTTCGTCTCCTCATAAGCTCTTCTCCTACTTCGGTCTGAGTCGTACAATTGGTTATTTTTGGCCCCAGGGCTTAGCGAACAATCCACTTGTGGAGACTGTGGTTGCTGTGGTTGTTTCATTGCGGATTCTGGGACCCACAGCCCACACCCCGACTTTGTGGCATTCGCCATGACTTCTCCAGATTCCCAAACAAGCCCACATCGGCGGTATCGTGGGAACAGATTCTCCAGGTCTTGGCACTGGGATTTTAGTGTGGGTTCTGGCATCTGATTACGCACTGCGCCGTTGACGTATCTGGTGATAATAGCACAGCTGGTCTGGACAGAGTGAAGTGAAAAGTCGGGGTCCACAAACCGCCATTCCTTGACACTACACGGCATCACGGTGCAGTGGTGGCCGTCATCCGTCTGGCTCCATTCTCCTATTCGGGCCGACACACGTGCACACTCCAGACGGGGGACTCTGCCTCAAGTCGGGCAAACTGGCACGCGAAGCATACCAAATCTGTCAATTCTGGGGCAGTGCACGTCAGGCGAGACGGGTTTAAAGCGAAGCGAAGGGTGTTTGTGTTGCGGCGTATCGGGAGCAACGCGACGCCTGGTGTCGTTAGCGAGGCTGACAGCGGTGTAGATAGAAGATTATCTGCTAATATCGATAAGTAACGATTATAATTAGACATAGATAGCTATCGGGCAGTATTGCTACCGCCTATCCGTCCGACCCGGTGGCTGCTTTGCTTTGTTTTTGGGGGTCCAGTTGAACATCTCGTGCAGTCATCACCCGAAATGGCTTATCATTATGTGACTACTGGTTCCCGCGATATGTACTTTGGAGTGATTGGGTTTATTAATAGATCTGGTTATTAATAAATGGCCATGGATGAAGTGGGCTGTACGGCCCGAGACGGCGGAATATCTCGATCTTGTGGAACAACACGGTTGGTGATACTATTATTGAGGTATTTTACTAGAGGGCATACTACTAAATACATTGGACCTAGAATACAAAGAGAGAATTCATATTTTCGTGCTCTCAGAGTACTTCTAAAGTTAAAATTTGGCCATTTCGAGTTTTCCCAAAAATGTAGTAATTTTGGAAAATTGTAAAATAAATGCGCTAGTTGATCGAGTTAAATCCTAGATTGACAGTTTAGATCAAATTTACTAAGAAGTGCCCAACTGAAAGTAATAACCCAGATAATATGCTTGATCATGTTCTATTGATTTTTTGGGACATTGTGAAGGCCTAGTAGAAGTTGGCAATGACAATTAAATCTACACAGGCACATGGAGAATTCGAAAGGCTTTGACCATAAAAGACATGTTATATATCATCTTCTTAATACTATCCTAGAGCATTTTCTTTAAAACACTGACCGATAACACAGCCGTTGGTACTCTTACTATGCTAAACTAAGTTTGCTCAAAGTTAATTCAAAGCTATCACTTGTGGACAATGCTCACAATAGTCCAGAGTCTGTCTATTTTCTTGTTTGGAGCTCGGTATTTCAATCTCGGTAAGCTAAAATAGTCTTCTAAAATTACGCGAGTTGGAATGCTAATGCTCGTAATCAAAACATGAGAGTTATCAAATAGTAGACTACCGAAGTTTGGAATAGGAAAAATGCCAAAAGTCTTCTTGAAGACGCTAAATAGCAACTTGAAGCAAGTAATGAAGTTCTAGATATTGATGTCTAACCAGTACAAGACAATCGCTTTTAATTAGAAAATAGAGAACAAGGAAAAAGAAGGCTGCCATCGTCTAGTTCACAGATTACACGAAGAATATCAAGGAAATAAGTAGGAAAGTCCGCTTACTCGGCTTAATTTTCACGATATTGAAGCAAAAGCACCATTCTTAAAATGGGACTATTTGGCCCCAAAAAGCTCAGAACTCATGACAACGAAATTTGTGGGAACTTGGACTAAATAGTAGTTTTCGTTGATGAAATCGCATAAGGCTAGTGTTTGCATTTGACAAGACAAGTTTTGTGTTAGTCTTGGCGTCCTGAATTTGGGAAAGAAGAAATGATTGATACTAAAAAATAGCAAAGAAGGAGAACACTCAATTGAACCACAGGAGTAATCATACATACTACAGACGAGTCGAGCTTCCTTCACATTATTGTTGCTGAAATTTACTGAATTTACGAGAGCAAGCCCAATATTTAATCAATAATTACCAGAGAATTAGATAGACTGACTATAGTGATTCCATACCATCTTCTCGTTTGCCCATCTTCATATGTCTTCATAGCTAAATTCCTCTGAAGACAATTTCGGAGCCGGAAATATCAAAAACACCACAGCCTCAAAGCCAATTGTCCACTATTCAAGACCAATTTCCACATTATTAATCAGCTGGACTCTGGAACCATATCTATTGTCAAGATTAACTCTTCTTTCCCAATAATTGTGGCCTCGTCTGACTTCTTTCGAAATCATGCCGTTCTACACCAATTCTATTACGCACACACTGCTTCTTCTGTCCAAGTAGACTAGTTTCAATCATAGAACTGGAATTTTTCACTAGAGACTGCGACTTCATCGAAGTGAGGAATTTAGTCCAACCCTCGCCATCTGGCCAATCTCTAGGCCAGGAAGTGCCCCGAACTAGTGGCTATTGTGTGGAATGGCCAAAGGGCCGGGGGTCTGAACCACTGCCGTCCTCCCCACAATTGTACCGATCACGTCACTCCGAGCAGCAGGCTATTTCAAATGCCGAGGAAGCACAAACACGAATGGAGAAATCACCTCATGACAAATACAACGAGACAAGGAGGATGCCCCGTACTGCACCGCGCCGTAGGGCTCCATATATCGCAATACTATATACCATTTGACTGTCTCAGACAATCCGGACACCGTACATTCAACGTACCGATAAAAGGCATTCTGTATCACTTTTTCAGCTTCTATTTCTCCAGAACTTTTCACCGTCTCTATCTTGCTTCACTTCTCGACACGTCTGTACCCCTCTTTGCGACACAGCCCTATGACATCTTCACAGAAGGCTCCTCTACTGGAGTGTCTGATCAGACTGATCGTTACCCTTTTGGGACGCCTATTCCATCTCATCGGCCCGATGTGGAAATAGCTTGCAGCCTGTGCAGGTACCCCACCTGCACTTTGTGTCATGCCTGTCTGGACTGACCTTCCACCTCCACTATATAAGGCGCCTAATCCGCTGTTTTTCAAGTTTTATCCACTTCACTTCTCCCTTTTCCACTCTCTGTGACAGTCGTTCCACCATGCAACACCTCCTCCTTGTTTCCGCGCTTGTCGCCTCCGTCCACGCCGCCCTGTCTGCCGATGTGGCCCTCTTGACCGCATTGGTGTCCGACTTGAAGGCCCACCCCCAGCAATACCTCGGCTTCTTGGGCACCGCCGAGAACGTGCCTTCTGGAATCACACAGCTCGCCAGAAACGTCGCCACCTACACCAACCAAGACTACACCACGTTGTTGGACGACCCCAAGATCAACGTGGCCGGCTTCAGGCAGTTTGCCCTGGAGCTCCCCTGGTTCACCAGATTGGAGGCCGAGGCCGGCTTGCCCGTGTCGACGGCGGCTCCCTCGAGCACCGCCGGCGCTAGCGCGTCCGGCTCGTCGTCGGGCGCCGGCATCACGTCGTCGGGCGCTTCTCACGCTTCTGCCAGTGCGTCGTCTGGATCCAAGGGAGCTTCCTCCAGTGCCAAGGGCGGCTCTAGCTCCACCCGTGCGGCGTCCAGCTCTGCTGGTGCCTCTTCCTCCTCGCATTCCACCAACGCCGCCGCCGCCTTCCTCGCCCCAGGAAGTGCTCTCCTTGGCGCCGTCGCCGTGGCGTTGTTGTAAGCTGCGCCCCTCGGACCACACATCTACTCATGAGTAGTCTCGAAAACAATAGCCCAGGGCTATTGTGAGGACTACCGAAAAGTCTATTTGAGCGAGCCCCGCGTCCCACAATCCCAGCAAGAGAAGGATGACCCAGGGTCTGGCCACCGTGGAAAAGGCAGTTTCCAGGCGATTTCCACTCACCAGAACAACGGACGGGCTCATTACGTCAAGCATTACACTAGGACGTTTCCATCCCGGGTCGATTCCTCGACCCTCAATCCTGTATTTTGAAATACCCGATTTCCCAATATGGCAATTTGTGTCGTATATATTAGTTTTAGTACACAGATCAGGAGCCAATGCGGAGTAGAACGACCAGGGATAGTAATCAAATGATATTAGTAGATCAAGGAAAGAAAAGATAGAGAGAGACTTAGAAGGGGGGAATTAAGTGAACATAGATCTTAATAATGTGAATATGGAGAGCATCTATTTTAATATTGTGAAAATGAAGTGAGCATCTATTTTAATATTGTGAAAATGAAGTGAGCATCTATTTTAATAATTTTTCATGAAGTGAGCATGAACTTAACAATACGAATCAGAAAGTTGGAATAATAAGGGAACATCATTTAGACTTAACACAATGTAGACCCTCTAAAGAACTGGTTCTCTGCAGGTATTGTCCAGATCACAAGCACCGTCAGTAGGAATCGAATAGTATACAAATAGCACGGCACTTTGGGCACAGCTCGCTAGTTATTGTTAAGAAAACTGAGGCATGAAACAATTATGGAGAAGTCAGAACAATAAGAAGTCTGGTAAATAAGGCAAGGTGATTGAATATGGTGAATGGAGTAATCTGAAGAAAATGGTCAATGCAGAAGAGAGAGGATTGTACCTACTGATGGAAGAAGTCACTTATGGAGTCACTCTTTTAGAAGTCTTACACTTTATGGAGTCTCACATTTAATGGAAGTTCACACTATCATGGATCCTCACATTTAATGGAGTCTTACACTTTATGGAGTCTCACATTTAATGGAAGACGTCACTCTATAATGGAGTCTCACTCTTTTAGAAGTCTTACACTTTTAAAAGTCTCACTCTATGATTAGTTTCACTCTATCATTGAGTCTCACTCTATCATGGAATCACTCTTTTAAAGTCTCACTCTATCATGGAGTCTCACTCTCTAGTCTCACTCTTTTAGAAGTCTCATATTTAATGGAGTCACACTCTATGGAGTCCCACACTATCATGGAAGTTCACACTTTATAGAGTAACTCTTTTAAAAGTTTCTCTCTATCATTGAGTCACTCTATAATGGAGTCTCACCTTACTACGGAAGTTCACTCTTTTTTGGTGTCATGAAATATTATTACCAGTCAGATATGTAATTTTGATCTTCCAGCTTAGACCTTATCATTTCAACCATGTATAATATGGTACTTGCCAAATAAACTGCGCTGATTTTCTAATTCTGGCCTATATATTGTTTTGTCATTTTACCCTAACATCAGACTAGATTAATTGTATCCACCAAAATCCATAGATTACCAACCAGCAGTAATCTGAGACATCAATTCTCCACAATGCATAACCCTGATTACGGTCAGATAAATCTCAAGTCGCTGTGATGAGTAACATCAAATATTCCAAGTTCCACAAGAAATTATCAGGACAGTCCACGGGAATGCTGGAATGCGGCTTGTCTCGTAATTCTCCCAAAATGACAATGGTTCTATCAATTAACAAGTACAAGTTCTTGTTCAACATGTTCAAGCTCTGCTCAAAATGCACATTCTTCAAGACATAGCCCCGAGAATCGTTCACTGGGAGCCTTTCGGTGGTGGCTGGATCATAGTACAACGGGTATGTCGGAGCTTCGTTGTCAGAGCCCACTTTTTGTATCAAGTTTTCGGCAAAAACCGTGTCGATAATTATGCTCTCACTTCCTCCATTGACCATTTTGTATTTGAAGTGAGTATTTGTGATGTATGCCAAAATATTGATCATTTGTACGATGTAAGAGAGTCCAGCATTGATTTGCAGGATCTTGTCTTGATGTGTGACCTGGTCTTCTCCGACTTCTGTTTCTGCTTCTGTTTCTGTTTCTGCTTCCTGGTCTCGAGGACTCTTGTTGTAGTAGCATATATCTAGTAACTCTCGTAAACTAGACGGAAAAGGTATGCCGACGATGCTGAAGCGGACACTGTTATTTATGTTGGTGATAACAAAAATGTCCTTGATAATGTGAGTGAGTTCTTGTAGTTGGGATATGATTCGAGGGTACACTGAAGTTGTGAGGGACTCTTTGATGGGGTCAACCTGGGCTTGTGCCAATTCGGTCTGGCTAATGGACATTTCCGTGATGGAATGCATTTTTTCCAGGCTCAATTGCTTGATATCGTTGATTCTGATCTTGCAGCTCAATATTCCCGACAGACACGCATCGTTCTTGGATTTCTGCCTTGATATATACTCGTCCAAGGTAACCACATTGCTGCGGAGTCTGCTGACATTGATGGCAAGGTTGTTCATGGAGGAGGCATTGTCGAGTACGTCGATATTGCTGGCGATTTGTCTGCCAATCCGATGCTTGGCAAAGATCAATTCTTGTAGGGACCGAGTCAAGTTATTTATCGAACGCAAGTCGTCGACGGTGTATGAAGGGATGGGTTTGGTCGACTGTGATCTGATGGACTTCTTCTGTTGCAATTTTGCGGGGTTCACTGTCAAGGAGCCAGACAAGGTGAACAACTTATTGTTGAGGTTAAATACTATGGAATTGGGCAAGAAGGAGTCCTCGATATTCTCCATACTGGTGCCAAAATACTCCAATTTGCGCAAGTCAACACGGACTTGTTGAAGGAACTGCCATTGCAGTGGTATCAAGTTGTGACGGGCCCATACTTTGACCACTATGCGGTGGATCTTGTTTGGTAGAAATGGCAATGAGATCTCGCTGAAGGTGGGATTGAGCGAGCATTGACGGACTTCACTGACATTGACAAGGGTCTCCTTGGAATCTGCAAGATGCAAGCTCACAAATGAGTCCAACAATGTTCTGTTATTGATATCAAAGAGCTCCAAATGGGTGCCTGGACGTTCTAGCTCAGGTACGGATTGAATGAGACTCATACGACGAGGTTGAGCTCCTTCAACGGACTTGAATCGATGAGGCGCTTCGTTTGCATGGAATTCATCGAGATAGAGGTTTCGAATTGATATGGACCGTAGGTTTTGGATCTTTCCATCTCGATACATCTTAGTTGTGATATACTGACATTGGAGGAGTGTATATAAAACGGAGATAGAAGTATAGACGAGAAGAAGATAAAGAGAGAAGAGATGGAAAGAGAGGATGAAGATGAGATTATGGTCTGAATAGGGATGGATCTAATTATGCAGAAGATTTCAGCCAAGGTGGTATGTTTGTGATGGTCAATGTCAATTATGTGTCTTTAATATTGTTGATATGTCTTATCTGAAGACTGAACAATTCATGTAAAATCGGTTAATAATTAATTGGGGGCATTACACTTGTACCGTAAGTGCATATTTCTAATATCTGGATGTGGTTGTGCTTTTACGTATCAATTGCATCATCTGTTCCACAAATGGTTGAAAAAATGGATATGAATTAGTGATTGAGAAATGATAAAAAACCTAGTGGTACTTCCTGATTTTAGAGTATAGACTCCATTCAAGAGCACAAATGCCTATTTATTTCATTTCCACTTCAAGACAAGAAACTGCTTCGAAACATTCAGGATTAAAAAGGTAAGTTTTAATAGTGGGTCAACTGTAGTCATAAGCACTGGTCTAGGTAAAAGACTGGGCCATTTTCGGGAAAATTTGCCAACTACTGAATATGACCTAATTGGGTTAGAGAATCGACGGATTTCATCACGACACAAGGCCGTTCCATTCGTAAATGCACAGTAACAATTTCGCAACTTAATTGAATTACCAAATGAAAAGGAACCAGCATTTTGATTTGGCCTAATGAAAAGGAACTAGCATTTTGATTATACCAAACAGACCTGGTCTCCAACCGTGACATAGCTAACAAGACCGTCACCATGGCAGTTAAAATAGCTACTGTCTAAATGAATTTTCACGGTATAAGTTGCCAGTGCCAATAGCATCTCACTGGTTAGTACTGTAGCATTGGATCTCACAGTTGGAACTGTGAGATGCAGCCTTGCTTGTTATAGAATTGTATCAGTGGAAACATACGTAGATTGTATCGATCATCGTACTTCACACCATAGACCATTCCAGTCCTAGTTTGGAAATTTATACTTCACCTCCGATTTGTGGTTGTTCCAGCCTCCAATAGATTGTTTCAGTTCTAAATACTAAATAGTACCACGTCTTATTTCACTTGAGTGATAGCAGCAAATAAAGCAAATGCAAATAAAGCAAATAAAGCAATTAAGCACCAGAACTAATATTTAGGTCCAATAGCACCATCTGGTACCTTCTCTCAATTTCATCACATAGAACTTGAGTCAACAGTAAATACTTGTAAATCGCATTCATATGAAGTATTCTTCCAATTCATTTCACTTCACTTCTATTCTATCCCCAGACGACGTCATCACCACGTCTCGCTAATTACAAGCCTCGTCTGACCAACTTCGCCAATCTCCAATTCAAGACAATATGCCAGGACAATTGCAATCTCAACTGTCAGGGCAATCTCGCGGTAATGGCCCTGGACAGACGGCTTGAAGGGGCTTGTATCAGGAGACCAGAATAGCCGCGCTACTGAGGCACGTTGCTGGAGATGAACCAACAAAAGGCCCGTTTACCAACAGAGACATTCTAAATACTTGCCCAAAGTCTCTGTTTCTACTATCCTTTGCACTGTATGTTTCTACTATCCTTTGCACTGTATGTTTCTACTATCCCCTTGCACTGTCTGTTTCTATGATTCCTTTGCTTTGATTCTCCTCATTACATTTGTAGACTTCTCGCTAACCCTCGTTTTCTGTCGCTAAAATAGCGGTATTTCCAGGCACAGCCCCACGACTAAAGTGACAACAGAAAGACCAGAATAGAATTAGTAGAAGAGTGATATAAAGTAAACAGCAGAAATTAGTGCTAAATAATCTTATAACAATTCGCTATCCTTCGCTCATTCGATACTTCTCCCACTATAACCCACTACAATCTCACTACTATTCTCACTACACTCACTTTCTCACTACTAGTCTCACTAGCTATTCTCACTATTCTCACTCTCTCACTACTATTCTCACTACACTCACTTTCTCACTATTTACCCACTACACTCTCACTACACTTTCTCATTACTGTTCTCACTACACTCACGATTCTCACACTATTCTCACACTTTCTCTCTAGCTATCCTCACTACCCTCATACTTTCTCACTACTATCCTCACTACTATCCTCACTACTATTCTCACTTTCTCACTACTACCCTCACTCTCTCACTACTACCCTCACTATTATTCTCACTATTCTCACTACCCTCATACTTTCTCACTATTCTCACTATTCTCACTCTCTCTATTCTCACACTCCAAACACCATTTACCTCCTCTTCTTCCATCATGTCGGGCGATAAAGATAGAAGGCTGATCTTTGGCTCCAGAATCTCGTCCATCTTCACCCATGGCCACGGCCCGCCCGTTCAGCCCGAACGAACGTCGCCTGTCAAGAAGGCGTCTGCTCCTTCCCAGAAGCTCTTGAAACCAGTCCTCGTCAAGAAGGCCTCCGATGCTTCCATGCTTCTGGCCACCAACCAAAGAAGCCCCTCCACTCCACAGCCCCGGGAACTACCCAAACAGACCATTCGGGCCGTTTCCAGCTCTCCTGATACCTCCCAAACCAGCACCACCACCGACCAGGCACCATTCACGTCTCCATCTCCGTCGTCTCACAAGCTTCGACGCAAACCGCCACCGCCACCGCCAGAACTGGGCTCGTCGTCCGAGTACTTCAACGCGTCCGACGACGCCAGCCCTGCAGTGGGCCCAGCGTACCCCGAACACAAGATGGAGGACATCATCGGAACGCTCGAGTCGGAAATCGACCACTACCTCAAGATCGAACAGCCGTCCACAAGCGCCACCGCCTCCGACTCGTACACGTTCCAGAGCGACACCTACCTGGCCAACAGCCTGTCGTCCAACCTCCGCATCTCCCGGTCTCCGCCCATGATGGAGATCGCCGACTTCCATAACGACTTCTACGACTATGCATCCGCCACGTTCCCGCCACAGGCGTCCCACCCCAGCTCCATCGCCGAGTCCATCGCCCCCTCCTCCACCAACACCAGCATGCGCACCGACTCCACCAACCCGGCGTCCAATGCCTTCACCTCCACGTCCGACATTCCCTATCCATTGAGCGACCCGTTCGACTCGCCCATGCGCCCGCAGTTCTCCACCGAGAACTCCTACGACTCCTATCTCGGCGAGATGCCCAAGTTCGACAAGGACGATGACCACGCCGACGCCTCGCCCGACCGTTTCATGCCGTCTCGTCGTCGGAGCACCGACACCATCGAGTCCAACCGCCGCTCCAGCTCCAGCCTGTCCCAAATCCTCCACATGTCGGCCACCAGCAGCAACACCCACAATCCCCCCATAAAATCGTCCAGTCAAATGGCCCACACTCCCACCCGTATCAGTGTCCGTTCCACCAGCAACACCCACGACTCGCAGTCCTCCAACTCAGACATGGTGTCCCGCTCCAAAACCACCGCCACGGCCCAGTCCAGCCTCACCGCAAAGACCTCGTTCAGCCGACACCGCCAGTCGAGCTCCATCAGCTCGCTCCGCAGCTCCAACTCGTACCGCAACGTCAATCTCGCCACATTGAAAAAGAGCTTGAATCTAATGCCCGGCGAAGGAGAACGGTCCAATTATGTTCTTAATATTCGAAGAAACGTCGGCACGGCCTACAACGAAACGGGCCCAGGCTCGTGGAAGCTTCCCACAGGCATTGCCCCAATGGACACGCATTCCAACTACTCGGGCTCGGGCCACCACACCAAGTACATGAGGCGAACCGTGGGGTTCCAGAGATCCAAGAAGACCAGTGGTGTCGAATTAAAGCATGGCCACTTGCAGCCGCGGTTGTTGGCGTCGGAAATCGACGACGGAGACGTGGCTTCCATCCAGTTGGGGCCCAGAGTGGCTTCCTCCACCGGCATCAACAAGAGTCCTTTCAACGACTCCAAGTCGTCCAATTCCAGCATCGCGGCACCTGCCTCTGTGGCAAACGTGTCCCGGAACAATTCGCTCGTCAGAACCACCACAGAATTGTCCACGGCCACCCTGGACATCCAGAGTGTGGTGACCGGCTCGACACAAAGCGGCTCCAGAAGACGCTCGGTGAGCTCTTCTTCCTCCGGTAGTATTTCCGATGCCGGGATGGGAGGATACTACCAGCATCCAGGTTACAAGGGTGCGGATGTCGACTCGGATGACAACACCAGAGGCGAGGACGAGGATAGCACAGACGTGGAGATGGGACCCCAGAAGGGCTCAGCCTGTGACGACGACGATAATGAGTCGTTTGACGAGCGTCCACGGTTGGTTCTTGCCAATCCCGATTCCGACAGTGACTGAAAGACGCAAAAATATGTATTAGTAGTTGAGCCGGTGGGAAAATCATAGAAATAGAAGCAATTGAAGCAGCACCATAAAAGTTGATTGTTTAGTCTAGAAACGATTAGAATTTCTTTGTCGAAAAGGAGATATTTAGTTTTCAGCAATAATTATATGATACTTTCAGTAGGTACATTTACAAAAAGGGACTATATTGATTAGTTCAGAAGGTACACAAAATATACTAAAGTGACAATAATATCGGTAGGTGATTAAGTATTCATTCAAAGTGACTATATTGAATAGTTCAGAAGGTACACAAAATATTAAAGTGACAATAATTTGGATAATATCGGTAGGTGATTAAGTATTCATACTCAAAGTGACTGTATTTAACAATTTCAGTAGTTAAGTATTCATATTGAATAGATTGATTAATTTAGTAGGCGATGTAGTATTCGTATTCAATATATTGAAAAATTTTAGAACGTGATAAAGTATTCATATTCAATATATTGAATAATTTAGTAGGAGATGTAGTATTCATAGTCAATGTGACAATATTAGCTGCATCATATCAGTTCCTACATATGACAGTCCCAATAATCTACACCAATCTAATTCTTAGTACCAAAAATTAGTTCCAGCTAATTCCAGTGAACAAATATTCCAGTTAGTACCAACTCTAATTTCCACACCATATTTAATAAATTCAACAAAGACCAGACGAAAGTTATACACAAAGAACTGACCCTCAACATAACCACAAATGTCAGTACATGTTGTCACATCTCAAGCATAGAGGCTTCTGTCAGACCAACTACAGCAACGTCTATAGGTCACGTGATCCTTTCACGTGACGTCGTGTCCCCACCAGCGAAAACCAACACGTCGACTAGATCAACTAAACAAACCACCTCCATCCAATCCCTCTCCATTTCCCGTATTTGCCTGGTTTCTTCTTCCAAAAACCCAACCAGTATCCCCCTCCCCACTATGGATGGTTATACCTTGATTTATGACCCCAATGCGGCGTCCAAGAGCTCCACCAATGAGTTCAAGAACGCCTTGGAAAAGGGCCTGGACGACCTCAAGATCACCACCATGAAGAAGATCTTGATCACCATGCTCAACGGAGACTACATGCCCGACTTGTTGATGCACATTATCAGATTTGTCATGCCTTCCAAGAACAAAGAGTTGAAGCGCTTGTTATACTTCTACTGGGAGGTGTGCCCCAAGTTGGACGAACAGGGCAAGATGAGACACGAGATGATCTTGGTATGTAACTCCATCCAGAGAGACTTGCAGCATCCCAACGAGTACATCCGTGGAAGCACCTTGAAGTACTTGACCAAGTTGAAGGAGCCCGAGTTGTTGGAGACCTTGGTGCCCAACGTGCGCCAGTGTCTTGAGCACCGCCACGCGTACGTGAGAAAGAACGCCATCTTCGCCATCTACTCCATCTTCAAGGTGTCCGAACACTTGTCTCCCGACACCGATGAGTTGATCTACAACTTCTTGATCGAGGAAAACGACTCCGTGTGTAAGAGAAACGCCTTCATTTGCTTGAGCGACTTGAACAGAACCGCCGCCTTGCAGTACATCCAGGACAACATACAGATCATCGAAACCGTGGACCCCTTGTTGCAGTTATCCTTCCTCGAGTTCATCCGCAAGGATGCCGTGGACAACTCCGCCATGAAGCCCACCTACGCCACCTTGGTCGCCTCCATCATCGAAAACGTCACCTCCAACGTGGTTGCCTATGAGGCTGCTAACACCTTGACCTCTTTGACTTCCAACTCGCAATCCATCCTTTTGGTGGGCCAAAAGCTCATCAGCATCGCCATCAAGGAGTCCAACAATAATGTCAAGATCATTACATTGGAAAGAATTAACCAACTTCACAAGGACCACCCAGGTGTGTTGCAAGACTTGTCCTTGGAAGTCTTAAGAGTGTTGTCGTCGCAGGATATCGATGTGCGCAAAAAGGCACTCGAAGTCACCTTGAAGTTTGTCACCAACAGAAACGTTGAAGATATTGTTAAATTGTTAAAGAATGAACTCCAAAGAACTGCATCCCTCAACGAAGACAAGAGCTCTGAATACAGACAATTATTAATCAAGGCCATACATCAATTGGCCATCAAGTTCGTCGAAGTGGCTACCAATGTCGTTGATTTGTTGTTGGAGTCCTTAGGTGACTTGAATACTTCTTCTGCCTACGAGGTCATCACTTTCGTTAAGGAAGTCATTGAAAAGTTCCCAAAATTAAGAGAGTCTATAATAGCCAAGTTGATTGAAGTCTTGCCACACGTAAAGAGTGGAAAGGTTTTCCGTGGCTCCTTGTGGATCATTGGTGAATACTCATTGGAAGAGAAATTGATTCAAGACTCTTGGAAGTATATCAGATCGAGCATTGGAGAAGTTCCAATCTTGGCAAGCGAAAGAAGAGCCTTGGAAGGAAAGAAGTCCGTCGAGGACTCCGAAGGCAACGAAAGTTCCGAGAAAAAGAAGGGACCAGTTGTTTTACCAGATGGTACCTACGCCACCGAAACTGCAATGACTTTTGAAAGGGATAACAGTGACGAAGACAACAAGCCACCAATCCGTAAATTGATTTTAACTGGTGACTTCTACCTTGGCGCAGTTCTCTGTTCCACTTTGGTCAAGCTTGTTTTAAGATTACAACGTCTTAAGACTCAAGAAAAGTTTTTGAATGCCTTGAAAGCCGAAGCTTTGTTGATTATGGTTTCTATCTTGAGAGTTGGAGAATCCAGCTTTGTGACCAAGAAGATTGATGAAGATTCTGCTGACAGAATTTTGTCTTACATCAGACTCTTGAACGACGAAGAGGACGCAGAAATCATTCAAACTGGTTTCTTGGACGAAACCAAGGATGCCTTCAAGTCACAACTTGAAAGCTTGGAGAAACAAAAGACTGAGCTTGAAGCTAAGGATTTCAACCAAAATGTTGAGCAAATTGACGACTCTATTGTTTTCAGACAATTCGAACAAAATGGTTCCAAGTCCAACTCATCGAAGGTTGACGATATCTCTTTGGCTGCTGGAAGTGACTTGAAGAAGGAGGACTTGTCGTCCAGATTGAACAAGATCATGCAATTGACTGGTTTCTCCGACCCTATATATGCGGAGGCTTTCGTCAAGGTTCACCAATACGATGTTGTATTGGATGTATTATTGGTTAACCAGACCACCAACACATTGAGAAACTTGTCTGTGGAATTTGCTACTCTCGGTGACTTGAAGGTTGTGGACAAGCCATCTACTGCAAACATTGGTCCTCACGGTTTCTTCAAGCTTCAAGCTACTATTAAGGTCACTTCTGCTGACACTGGTGTTATTTTCGGTAACATTGTCTACGACGGACAACACTCCGATGACTCAACTATCGTCATTTTGAACGATGTCCATGTTGATATCATGGACTACATCAAGCCAGCAGTCTGCTCGGAGAGTCAATTCCGCAAGATGTGGAACGAGTTCGAATGGGAGAACAAGATTACTATCAAGTCTCAAATCACTTCTTTGAAGGAATACTTGGAGGAGTTATTGAAGGGAACGAACATGACCTGTTTGACACCTGGTGCAGTTATTGGAGAAGAGTGTCAATTCTTGTCTGCCAATTTGTACTCCAGATCCTCATTTGGAGAAGATGCTTTGGCTAATTTGTGTATCGAGAAACAAACAGACGGTCCAATCATTGGTCACGTTAGAATTAGATCCAAGGGTCAAGGTTTGGCATTGTCTTTAGGTGACAGAGTTGCTTCCATTTCCAGAAAGATCAAGGCTTCCGACTTTAAAAAGGTATAGTTGTTTATAAATTGTTTTAAATACTAATAGATAGTATGGATTGAGAAGTTAGCATACGTATTACTTTGATATTGTGGAAATTGTCAAAAAAGGCAAGTCACAATGGAATATTAATTAACTTATGTGACATCCCGAACAATATGGGAACTGTATTGATGAAGATGTCAACAGGGTGAAAGTTTAGAATGTCACTTTATTAGAATATTTAGACTGTCTACGGAAAAGTCTCTCTTTCCACTCCAACGTCGTTTTATCATTCCTGAAATATTAATTCGATTGTGATTACACATTAAATTGACCAGGATAAATGACAATATTCTAGCAGACCAATGCCATATTTCGCCACATCTACTAACTTGTCTACTTTTATCTATCTCATCCATACATCTCCTATGTACATATCATAATTCATTACCTACTCACCCAAGAAACGCCAACAACCGGCTCTTGTTCTTGACAAGAATGTCCTCCTTCGTCTCGCTGCGTTGGAAAAGGTTGGAATCGGTGAAATTCCCGAATAATCGGCCCTGTTGGATTTTTGCATCCTCGAGATAGCTCATACCAGCAAGCTGCTCTATCACCAATACCAATGCATGGAAACAACCGGAAAAGTCGCCCATCAACGCCACATAGCTGAGACTCGTGTTTTCTGTACGGTGGAGTGACTCTGTGTAATGGACCACCACTGACAGTGGGGACTTTATCGACTCCAATGAACCTGGCACAAGGAGCACCACTCGGTAGTTGCTCGACCGTAATGTGTACACGGTGCCCCGGGCGAAGTTGTTCAACTTGACATTGAGCAAGAAGCCCACAAACATCGCCGCCCGGGCCACTTCCTGGGTGTTTCCTGCCAAAGTGACGAACCTGTCTTCACTGCCTGGAACAGCAGAGGAAACTGAAAAGTCGTGGATGTTGAAGTTTTGCTTCAAAGTTTGGACAACTGACGGGTCGAAGTACTCGGCCTCTGTCTGGGAAATCACTAGTTTGACGAAACTGCTGGCGCCAGGGTCCCTGGGGTCTCGGGTGAGTTTGTTGAGGTAATTGACCACTTTGAGGTCGTCGAGAACGGGGTCATTCTGGGCGTTTTCGACAGGATTTTCGACGGCGAGCGTCGGAACGACGGTCTCAACGTCTTCGACCCGTTTGCGCTTGCGTTTGTGGCGGTCCGACGTGCTCATGGCGCTCCACTAGTACTAGGACCTTCGCACTATACATTCCTCCACTTATCATGTCGGGTCGTGCGCGCACCAACAGGCCATCGCCATAAATTTTTCACAGAAAATCCATCCTTCCACTTATCACCATGGCTAAGAAGGAAAAGGTTAGCAAGTCCGAGGACGCAGGCGCAGAAGACAACTACGAATCGAGATTGAGTGCGGTGTTGCCCTTCGCCAGGCCTCTTGCTCCCAAGAAGTTGAACAAGAAGGTGTTGAAGACGGTCAAGAAAGCGTCCAAGGCCAAGCATGTCAAGAGAGGTGTCAAGGAAGTGGTCAAGGCGTTGAGAAAGGGCGAGAAGGGATTGGTTATCATTGCCGGAGACATTTCGCCTGCCGACGTCATCTCGCACATTCCCGTGTTGTGTGAGGACACTGCTGTTCCTTTCGTGTTCATTCCTTCCAAGGAGGACTTGGGTTCTGCTGGTGCCACCAAGAGACCCACCTCTTGTGTTATGATAGTTCCAGGTGGAGGCAAGAGCAAGAAGAACGCCGACAAGACCGACGACTATAGAGAGGCTTACGATGAGATTGTCAAGGAGATCGGATCCTTGGAGGAGTAGTTTGCATGTTTTATGTATCATAATTCCGCCTGGCGGGTGTACTTTAATAAAAGACGATAGGACGAGAGTAGATGAGTGACGAGGTGAATGAGATGAAGGGAAGGGAAAATGAATGGGATGTAAATGAAGTGAAGAGATTGAATGAGATGAAGTGAAGAGATTGAATGGAATGAACGAGCGATGATGAAGACAAAAATAGGAGAAGTAGAATTACCGATGAGGCAATATGTTAAGTAACTAGTAGATGATTTGAATATTTATGGCGAAATAGTATTTGATGATCATAATGTGAGGTAGTATTTGATGGAAAGTGACAATAAATACATTTTCCTGAATTTGAATAAATCCTCACATAGAGATGTAGAAACTTATTTGCAGTTGATTATATTGATATACCATAATTGTTGATAGCTATGAGCTATATTCACTAAAAGTGATAACTATTGCCAATTCTTGAAGTCCCAGAAATAATATATGCTACGAAAATTACCAGAAGTAAATTTGATGAAAAAGCTCCTATTAGAAACGGTAAAATGAGGTGGTTCAAATAAGGTAGTTTATATTCAGTATTAAACATGATGTCAAGCCATTTACTCTCATAAATCTACCCAGTTTTAACTATATTAATTTGACCACAAAAACAATCTTAACCAAATCAATACTTTAATCCAGATTTCTCCTCCAATGAAATTCATCTGTCTACTCTTCCAAAACCGGTCCAAGTATAAATATGCCTGAGTTTACTCGGATATTTCTTCACTGGCTTTAATTACTTAGCAATCACCAAATACTTGTTTTACCAATATATGAAGACTTATTAGTGTCCTATTCCTATAATTCATCATTATAGACTCGCTTATGTAACCCTCGCGTCCCCACATGTACCACAATACACTCTACTCAAAGATATCAACATCATCTGATTCTTCTTTCCATTAAATTTGCATTCGCCTTGATTGTATCCATTGATCTTCTTCTGCATATAATAGGTCTTTGTTTGACCCTTTCCTTCGTCTACAATGGCAGATTCCGTCACTGCACAAGAGTACATCCAATCTCAACATGATTTGGAACAAGAGGCAAGGCGTCTAATGCCTTACGATCCAAACGAATGCACATACCTCAAAGGCGAATTGAGACAGCCAGTGTTTGCCTGCTTGACGTGTTCAAGACTCAACGATAACCAACCCGTCGGCGTGTGCTACTCGTGTTCCATTCAATGCCATTCATCTCACGATATCGTGGAACTCTTTTCCAAACGGAGCTTTGTATGTGATTGCGGCACCACAAGGATGGACAAGTGCACTGGAGGTGCTTGTGGCTTGCGTCTGAGGCAACAGAATCCCGAAAATGAGCCAGGTTCGCCCAGTGTTCCAAGAATGAGAGCTGGCTCCATAAGCAGACTTGCTTCCTTGACTGAAAACAGCTCCAGTTCATTTGCAGGAAAACCAGAGGATATTCCTGCTCTGTCCAACGAGTACAACCAGAACTACCAAGGATTGTTTTGCTCGTGCCACCAGCCATATAATCCGTTGGAAGAGACGGGAAATATGATCCAGTGCTATTTTGGATTCAGTTGTGGTGAAGACTGGTTCCACGAAGAGTGCATTTTGGGCTACAAAAGAGGCCTATTCAAGAAACATCGAGCAACGGGCAATTTGCTTGACAAACTATCTCCACCAGGCGAGGATGCAACAGACACCAGTCACCTCAATGAGGAAAAGGCTACAGAAGTAAAAGAAGAAGAGGCCAATGCAGAGACATCAGCGGAAGTAAAGCAAGAAGGAGAGGCAAGTGAAGAAACAGCACCAGTGGAAGCAGATGACGACGACGAAGACGTTGACGTTGTGCCTCATTTCCCCAATCTAGACGATTTCCATCTGTTCATCTGCTGGAAATGTGTCCAGGACTTTCAAGAAATATTCGAGGCTTTAGAATGCCATCCCAATATTGTCTTTTCCAAACTTCCCCATTTCGAAGATGTGGACTCAGCAGAAGAATGGGACAGGAGATATGCAGAATTCATGTCGAAGAGCGAGGACGACGAACAAAAGGTCAAAAGAATAAAATCGGAATATAAGAATGCACCTTATTCGTTGTTCTTGGACAACAACTTCAAGGAGGCATTGGCAAAGTTGGCAAACGAGGAACCTGAATCTTCCAAATTGGGCCAGTTCTTAAGAAACCAGGAATACTTGTATGGAGAGGATCCCGTGTACGAACCTCCTGAAGAAAACGACGACTCAGAAGGTTCCTTGTTGGAATTGGGAACAGATGCATTGCTGAACTTACCCAAAGAACAGGCCATAGAAGGTTTGCAAGCATATGATAAGATTAGGAGTAAACTTAAGGACTTCTTCAAACCATTTGCTGAACAGGGTAAGGTTGTGACAGAGAAAGAAGTACGAGACTTTTTTGGGACTATTAGTAAAAAGTGAGGGGCAGTTATGACAGTACATGTTTAGGGGCGTTATTTCAAATATATACATTAAATATGCTATGTAGACTTCTTTTTCAGGCTCTTTTTAGCATCCAACTTGGTGAACTCGTCTTTCCACACATTGTTTCCTTGTTCCTTGGAAATTGAAGGGAAGATGACGTCGAGGACCTCTTGGTACCATTGGACGGGAATAAACTTGACTCCTTCCTTAACCTCATCAGGAATCTCCTCTAGTTCATTCTCAATGTCTTTAGGGAAAATGATGGTGTCACATCCGTATCTCTTAGCACCCAAAGTCTTCTCACGAAGTCCTCCAACGGCAAGCACTCTACCAGTGACAGTGATTTCACCAGTCATTGCAATGGTAGGAGGCAATGGCTGGTCGAGTGAAAGGGAAATCAAAGAGGACGTAAAGGCAATACCAGCAGAAGGACCATCCTTAGGAATTGCACCATCGGGACAATGGACATGAACATCGGCTGCCTCGAAGAATCTGTTTTCTGGATAAGTTCTCACCATGTACAGTTTGGCAAAAGAGTACGCAATGGAAGCAGATTCCTTCATCACATCCTTCAAGCTACCGGTAACATGAACACCGGGATGACCAGTGCCAGAAGCAATTGAGTTGGTGAGGATAGACTCAATGTAAAGTGCATCACCATTACCCGATGTACTGTATGAAAGACCAGTAGCAACACCAGGAGGTGGAGCATCGTAAACACGGTCTCTAGTGTAGATTTCAGGTCCAACAAAGTCTTTCAAGTTTTCTGGAGTGATCTCTAATTTTATATCGTCTGGAATTTCCAACTTGGTTGGTTCTTCATCTTCTTCATTTTCCTTAATTTCAATCTTCTCTGGTTCATTAACATCTTTAGTAGTTGTCTCTGAAACATTTAGCTCAACCTCTTGAACGCTCTTAACTGATTCATCTGCCTTTTCTGTAGAAGCATCTAGGGCTGCTGGTGCAGCGATTGCGGTTTCTTTAGCCTTTGCTTCTTCAATACCTTCCACTTGTTCAACAATCTTCAAAGAAACCTTGCTGAAAATTCTAGTGATTAACTTCTTGATGTTTCTTAAACCGCTTTCACGACAATACTTCTCAATTAATCTGGAAATTGTTGAATCGGTGAAAATAACTTTACCGTCATCCAAACCAGCCTTCTTGGTAGCTCTTGGAATCAAATGTCTCTTAGCAATTTCCATCTTCTCGTTGTTAGTGTAACCAGGAACATCAATAATTTCCATACGATCTCTCAATGGTGCAGGGATATTTCCAAGGTAATTTGCTGTACAAACAAACAACACTTTAGACAAGTCAACCTTAACGTCAATATAATTATCGACGAAAGCATTGTTTTGCTCTGGATCTAAAATTTCCAAGAAGGCAGAAGCAGCACCTCCACTTCTACTCAAGTCCAATTTGTCAATTTCATCAATCAACATCAATGGGTTAGACGTTTTGGCTTGCTTCAATGCAGAAATGATTCTACCAGGAATGGAGCCAACATATGTTCTTCTATGACCCTTGACTTCGTGAACATCTTGAATACCACCCATCGCAATTCTGACATATTTACGATCTAATGACTCTGCAATTGACTTAGCAATGGAGGTTTTACCAGTTCCTGGAGGTCCAGCCAAACATAAGATTTTTCCGTCAACCTTACCACTGACTCTTCCCATTGAGATAAACTCTAAGATTCTCTCCTTGACGTCCTTCAATCCATAGTGGTCACGGTCCAAGATTTCTCTGGCTTGTCTGACGTTAAATCTATCTTTGGAGTAAATACCCCATGGAATGGAAGTCAACCAATCCAAATATCTTTCACTCACTCCGACTTCACTAGAATGTTCACTTTGACTGTCAATCTTGGCCTTCTCGGCATGGTATGCTTCTAATGCCTCTTCGGTCATTTTCAAGTGGCGAAGACGCTCGTCATATTTCTGGGTCTTCTTGTCTTCAGATTCAGACAAACCTGCACGCTTTTGTAACTCTCTAATAAATTCTTTGAGGAATAAACGGGTCTGATGCTCATCTGCCTTGCTGCTCAAGTTGTGAATGGTACTTTCCTTGATCAGGTTGGCCTTGATCTCAACCTTCAACAACTCCAACGCCTTGGACAATCTCGTTTCCACATTTAATGATTCCAATATGTCCTGGATCTTTTTGGGGTCAGCATGAATGGTGGAGCCAATGAAGTCAGCAAACCTAGGAGGGTCATTTACCAAATCGGTGATTTCCTTGATTTGAAGCTTTTGGAGAGGGTTCTTGCCGCCCATCTTGCTTAAGAGCGTCTTCAATGCCTCGATTAACGACTTTATTTCGGTGGAGGACTTGTCGAAAGGTTCTTCCTGCACGGGCTTGACTGTGGCGTAGGAAACCTTGAGGCCCTTCAAGTACGAGGTAGGGAACTCGTCGTCGGCTTTCTTGCCGTCTTCTGCTGGCTTGTCGAACGGGGTGTTCAATGCCTCGAGCTGGCATCTTTCGAGAGGATATGCCAAAATGTTGAACACGCCCGGTCTGAGGGTGTTGTGTCTGATGATCTGACAATGCACTCCGATCTTGTAGATGGACTCCTTGTCCTTGATGACGTCGGTGTCAGGCTCAGACTGGTCTTTCACGTGGAACAACACGAAGTAGGGCTCTCTCTTGTCTATAATTGTATAAATGGACCTGATGACTTCGGCGTCCGTGATGTTGATGGCGAACGGTCTTCCGGGAAGAGGGGGGCGGTCTTTCATGGGAATGGCCAACAACGGAGGATACAACCCGGTGCTTTCCACTGGAACTGGTGGATCGGGCATGTCGTCGCCATTTCCGCCCGGAGGAGCACCTGCTGGAGGGGCTCCAGCTCCTCCAGCTGCCGCTCCCGCAGCTCCGGCGGGAGAGGCGCCGGAACCACTCAACTCGGACTCTGGCTGGTGTTCTGTGTCCTTCTTCTCCGGCTCGTCTATATCGCTTTTCTTCTCCTGCTCTTTCTCCTTCTCTTCAGGCGTCTTTTGGGGACCTTCGTCCGGCTTCTCTTGTGGAGCCTTTTCATGGGGAACGTCCTTGTCCTCTCCCTTGTCCTTTAAGAACACATCACCGTAGACACGCTCGGGGTGGATCGTATGGGCAAAGTTGTCGATGACATAACGAGAAGTCAAGTCTTTGGCGGTGTAAGTCGAAGGCAACGGCTTCAACGCAGTGGTGGCAAATCTGACTCCAGTAAGCGCCAGTGGCGGCAACCTCGAGACACTTTTCAAAAGCTTGCCCGACCTCATTGGATATGCAGAAGTAGCGGTATGGGCCTTTGGAAAATGGGGGATTGGAGGAAGAAGAGGTGGTGACTAATGGGAAAGGAATGGAGGGTGTTGAAGAGAGAAAGCGGGCAGTAGTCGGAGAAGTCACGTGACTGCGGAGGTGGGACACCAGGACTTTAGGTGGGATTGCAGTATGGAGTTGAGGGCTTTGGGAGGTGCTACAAACTACGGCTGGGGCCTAGGTTCGAGACCCGTCTGTGGCGGTGTCTTTGGCCTTTTTTTCTGGGTATAATTTAGTATTTTTGGCCTTTTTGGCCGGGTATAATTTACTATTTTCCGTTTTGGCCATGTATAATTTCGTGTTATTGAACCGTTTTGGCCCGGTATAATTTAGAATTTTGGCCTTGTACAATTTAGTATTATTGGACCGTTTTGGCCGGGTATAATTTAGTATTTTGGCCCTGTATAATTTCGTATCTCAGGACCGTTTTTGCCGGGTATAATTTATTTAGGACCGTTTTGGCCATGTATAATTTATTTAAGGACCGTTTTGGCCATGTACAATTTAGTATTATTGGAACTTTTTGTCTGGATATAATTTAGTATTTCAGGTCCGTTTTGGCCATGTATAATTTATTTTAGGACCGTTTTGGCCATGTAATTTAGTATTTATGGACCTTTTTGGCTGGGTATAATTTACTATTTTTGGCCCTGTAATGTTACACTAGAATAAATAAGGCCGTGACCATTGCCTTCTCTCGATAGTTCTCCATCTCCAGATGATATCAAGGTGATGTTTGTGGACGGAGGCCTATATCCCGTTTCTATAATTCGTCATTCGTAAAGTTCAAGAACAGCCATTTCAGTCGATCTTGAAGACATTCTTCTTCTTCTTCTTGAATTGGCGTGGCTCCAGCTCGTCCTCAGGCTCGGCTGGCCGCTTCTTATCACTCTTGGACGGACTGTCGCCGTCTTCAAATGCGAAATTGTCGTCCTGGTAATAATTAAGCGAGTTCAAGTTTTCATCCTCCAACCCAAACGCCTTGGCCTTCTTGTCCGGCACCATTAGGATCTTGGACACGTTGGATTTCCACAACTGAAGCTTTTTCTTGTTCTTGCGGGACTCGTCGTCCGACCTGAGTCCTAGCATCGTCAGGTTGGCACTGGTAAACGTATCGTCCTCGGTTACAGAAAACAGCGTCATTTTGAGGTCCATGGCGGATTTACCTAGAGAAATCTTTTGCATTGAAGGGTCGGTTATTCGAGAAGGAGTGAATTCGGGAGACGCCGAGTTGGAGTCTGGCGACCGTTCAAAAGTATTCATGAAAGGTTGTCTCTTTGTCGTCTTCTTGGGCGTGCTTTTGGCCCCAATGGGCTCCTTGGGTATTTCGTCTATCTTTCCAAGGCCGTTCTTGTTCGTAGCGTTTTCTGGGGGAATATCTGCCTTGGTATTCTGTGGGTGAGCTACTTTGGTATTCTGTGGGTGAACTACTTTGGTATTCTCCGGGTGATCTGTCTTGACACTTTCTGGAAGAATATCTGCTTGTAGAACTGGGGATTTGGATAGCTCTGTAGGCGGCTTGGACTCTGACGACGAAGCCGAGGATGGAAGGGTCAGGGTGGACGCTGTGGGTATTTGTGGAATGGACTGGGACAGACTGGGTGGTTTGGACACCTGAAGCTCGGGATTGCTCTCGTTTCCTTTGAGGAATTTGCCTGGATTCATCAAAAGGTCAAACTGGTTGATGTTTTTCGACGTGATGTAGGTTCTTTTGGGCTTCTTGGCCCGGGGCACGATGGGCGTAAGGATGTTGTCCAACTTCTGGAGAGGTTTGGAGATGCCCAAAGGGTTGGAGTCGTCCATTTCGCTCTTGAAATTGAACGTCTTCAACGAGAATGGCGACATGGATGGTCGGGAGAACAAGCTTCCGCCTGTACTCAGTGGCCTGGAAGAAGGGAGGGACGAGTCCTTGAGACTCTTGAGCTGGGCCTTGAGTTTGGCGTTCTCGTCTTTCAAGGTCTCGATCTTGGCCTCCTGGAGCTTGTTCTTGGTGTAGTGTTCTTGTTTCAACTTGTTTGTGTAGAGTTCGAAGTCGTTGACCTGGTTTTTCAACCTGGTGGTCTCGTTGGTTCCTTTGGAGGTTTTCTTGGGTGCCTGCGCCAAAAACGCCACCTTTTGCGTGGCCATCATCACAAGGGTCTTTCTGTGGTCATTTTGGTTCAGAAGGTCCTGTATTTCTGCCCTCAATCTGTAGTGATTCAACACCTTTTCTCCTAGAGTCATGGTGGTGTTGTTAGAACAAAACGCGTTTGTGATGAGATTGGAGTCGCAGTAAATAAGGCGCAATAACGACAGATAGAAACGGATTAGGAAGGGAACGGCAGAGTAGAAGAGATGCAAGTAACTAGGGAATTAATACAATAGATAGGGACAGATAAAGAGTGGTTGGAGTGTTGTTGAGTTTTTTAACGAACTACGGTAGTAGATGGCCATGAAATTCCACTATTGTGGTGGATTGACCAAAGTATCACAAATAGTGAAAAGCGTGGTATTTGTTTCATAGTGAGATTTCTTAGAATTTATAGCCTCAGGCTGGAGAAGTCAAGGAAGTGTAAGGAAGTGTAAGGAAGTGTGGTTTACGAGTGTGAGAGGAAGTGTGGAGTCTAATATGGTAGGATATACTGGAATGGTTTGGCAAATTGTTTCCTGTCTGTGATAGTCAATAATTGTATCGAGGCTGATGAGATTAGCAGAGGCTGAAGAATAGGAGAACGGTAAACGTGTATTGACTTTTTGTGGAAGGAAAGACCATGGAAAGAGAGCTTAGAGTATTTATGTCTTTAAGTACTATTTTTTGGTCAGAGTAATTCCTACACTCGAATAACCAGAGTAGCATTATCTATTTGATCAAATTTCACACCAAATCCACAGGCCATAGTCAGCCACGAGAATCCGGTTATATCGCCCATTTCTCACATATATAATTGATTCCGACCATTCGGGATTAATTTATCGCTTTGGGTTCTTGAAGTGCTGCACTTTAATATTTCTTCTCAATCTTCTTTTTATTCTATTTCTTCTATTTCTTCTATTTCTTCTATTTCTTCTATTTCTTCTATTTCTTCTATTTCTTCTATTTCTTCTATTTCTTCTATTTCTTCTATTTCTTCTATTTCTTCTTTTTCTCTAGTTGCACATATTTCAAAACTACGTATGCGAAGAGACAATTTTTGAAAAATTATAAATTCATTGAAAGGGACCAATTTTCTCCAAATTGAATAATAACTGACAAACTTCGTCATCTGCCCTCCTCCTTTTCAATTCTAACCTTCTATTTCACGTGTTCTCTTACCTTTTCACTTTTATTTGCCCAGTACATTTCCTATCACATCTGACTGCACACAAATACATCTATCGAAGAGATCATCTCAAGTCTATCCCCATCTTTTCCACTAGTCCAGTATATGCCAAAGAAATACATAAGTAGGAAGCCTCCAACGGTGTACCAGGCATGTGATGGCCAATACAGCAGAAGAACCATCTTCAATAGGGACAAGATTAAGAAGTCGCCGTATCATAGTATCAGAAAAGACCGAAGAGTTGTACTTCATGTGGACAGAGAAGCGCCCGATTACGACGAGATCATCAAAAGTGCAGGCACAATTCTACCTCCAGACGAAGTACTTGAAGAATACAAACCTTCGGCCATCAAAATTCCCTTTAAAAGTCGGGATGAGTTCCCAAAAGACAAGCAACTTCCCTCGTCAGATTTGCTCAAGGTCCTCCATCGATACGCCAGCTTGAAGTACAAGTGTGAGCCGAAACTCGTGCGTTCGTGTGATGCCTCCTCGTTGCTTGCATTGGGCAAACTTGTGGAGAAATGGGTGGACGATTTGGTGGATGAAAAGATGGTCCTCTATCACACGGTGTATGGTGAAAAGGCGCCAAAAAACGTGTTTGACCCTAATCATATTCAAAACGGGGATATGTCTGACCAAGAGAACGAGGACGATCAAGGTGAAGAATACTCCAGTGAAGAAAATAGCCAGGAGGAGGAACTGGACAACGAATAGTGAAGTATAGAAACCAGTGAGGTTGGATAATGAATAGAAGAGGAGAGAAATAATTACTGAGGTTTGTCACTGGATAGAAGTGCAAAGAAGAAAGAACTAGAGACTTAATGGGGCTTTGACGAATAGTAGAGGTTGGAGAGATAGAGACTTACTGGAGTGGAAAATGACGATGAGATGAAAGTGAAAGATAGAAAAAATGGAGTGGGAAAGAATAGAAGAGGTGAATATTAAAGAATTAGTAACCTACTGCAGTCATATTGGATATGAATAAGAAGTGAAGATTAAAGAATTAGTAACCTGCTGCATTCATGTTGGATATGAATAAGAGGTGATCATTAAAGAATTAGAAACCTACTGCAGTCATGTTGGACATGAATAGATGGTGAAGCTTCTCAGAAAATGAACTAATGAAGTGGTGGTCCGTTGTACTGTATTAATTACTATTCTTTGTCATGGGTTGATAATAAATCCCCAAAAGTACATCACACTATAAAAGACTCTATCCCAGTCATTTAAACTAATTTAATGTGCATTTATGATTTACGAAATATTATACAATTTTAAACTTAAGCCGTTGGCTCTTCAGTAGCTGCTTCTTCCTTAGCTTCCTCATTTTCAGTGGGCTCTTCACTGGCCTTGGTCTCTGGAGTCTGAGTAATGGATTCAGGCTCAGCAGACTCACGTGCAACCTTGTCGGCCTCGAGTCTCTTCTGGTAGACGGCCTCCTTACCTTCATCCTTGGAAGTGGTGGAAATACTGAAAACTCTGTAGAGCAACTCGTGGGTGTCCTTCTTGTTGACCATAAGGTTGACGTTGGACTTACCCTTCCACAAAGGCAAGAACAAGTCTTCCAAACCCTCGTCTCTCTTGACCGTCAAGAACACACAACCTTCAGACATCTCGTCCAATTTGGCAGAAAATTCAGGGTCAACTCCACAGGCCCGGATGTCACTGACCTTGGGGAAGGCCTCGACGAACAACTTCTCCAACAACTTGAGGTTGCATGCAATCTGTCTCTTGGTGCCCAAGAATGGCTTGATGGTCTGTAAGGACTCGTTCTGGACTCTCCAAGGACAGTTTCCAGAGTCGTTTCTTTGCGACACGAACAACTTGATGCCGGCATGGATGATCTTGAGTTTCTGCTCCTCGGCATCGAGAATTCTCTTGATAATAGGCGAGACGTAGTAGATGGTTCTCAAAGGCTCTCCGGTGGCATTTCTCACCAAGGTGGCATCACGAGAAAAGGACTCGGAAATGTCGTAGAAGGGCCAGCACTTGGCCAATTCGGCGTGGTTCTGGTCCAAGAAGATGAAGGGCTCCTCGTTGGCATCACGGGGCATTTTCTCCTTACGTTGCTGGTGGTGCTTGAGTGGGGCCTGGGCAGAAGCCCCGTCCTTGGAAGAAGCATCTTCAATCTCGACCTTCTGCTTCTTGGAGGAGTCCTCGGCCTCCTCTTCAACAGCACGTTTGGCCGAGCCTTCGGGGTCGATCTTCTCGAACACGGTGATGAAGAAACCACCGGTATTCTGGAGATGTGGGTACACTCTCATACAGTTCTCCAATTGGAAGTCGTCGGCCTCTTCGGCAGTAGGAGGGAACACCGAGTCCACGAAGCCCTCTGCTCCCTTCTCCTTGATCTCCATTTCCTTGTTGAACACCTTCCAGTCACGAATACCCTTTCTTCTGACCAAACCGTTCAATTGGTCGTCGCAGTTGACCACGCGGATCTGCTTGCCCCATCTGCGCAAGGCAGCAGCCACAACGGCCTCGTTCTCCACCGGAGACAACGAACAGGTGGAGTACACCAAACGGCCGCCCTTCTTCAACAACTGCAACCCACGGTTCAAGATGTTCACCTGCAATGGGTGCAAGCCCAAGGCGTTGTTCACGGTGAAGTCCTTCCACACATTGACGTTCTTACGCATGGTGGCATCTCCAGAACACGGCACGTCACACAAGATGCGGTCGAACTTCAAGAAGTCGGTGCTGCCCTTCAATTTCATACGAGGGAACAATTGGGCGTCGTGGTTGACCACCATGAAGTTGGCCGAGTTCAATCTCTTGACCTGGTG
Organism: Suhomyces bokatorum; assembly: GCA_030568615.1. Classification (NCBI taxonomy): domain Eukaryota; kingdom Fungi; phylum Ascomycota; class Pichiomycetes; order Serinales; family Debaryomycetaceae; genus Suhomyces; species Suhomyces bokatorum. The sequence continues at coordinate 108,419 of JAJMGI010000003.1, forward strand.
CACCAACATGTGCGACCGCTTGTAGTCGGAGTCGTTGGCCAACACGAAGCCGGTAGGAGCCTGGGTCTCTTCCTCCGCATGCAATGCCTCGACCAACTGGGCCGTCTTGGAGCCGGGAGCGGCACACATGTCCAAAACAGCGTGGTGGGGCTTGATATCCATCAACAATGGGGGAATCATGGAAACGGCCTCTTGACGTGAAATATTACCCACCTCGGTCTCGATGACCAAGAAACGCTGGGTGTCGGCGAATTCCTTGTTCTTGCGGATGACGCCCTTGGACACGTCGATTTGCCATCCGAGGCCGCCAGGGTAGTACGCCAAGTTCTTGGGCTGGAGCTTGACACCCTCGAACTCAACGTCCTGCAACTTGGCCACATGGTTCTTGGTGAAAAGGTCCTTGATTTCCGTGGCATGGGCACGCGAACCGGTGATACGGAACGTCATGGGCAAGTTTTCCTGGCAGTGCTTCTTGAACGAGTCCCATTCGTCTTCTGGCACAATGTTCATCGCCTTGTAGTACGTCTCCCATTTCTCGTTTTCGCGGACGGCGTCGGTCCAGCTTCCTTCTCTGTCCTGTTCGGGACGCTTGCCGAAGTTCTTTCTGTCGCCTCCCTTCTTTCTGAAGTTCCTCTTGCCCATTCTGGTTCCAAGTGTCGATAGGTATCTGAAGAAAGTCAAGGACATGGAGATGAATTTTTCACAATCGCGAACTGCATATAGGTGAGATGGCCTGCGTGAACTGGAAATACTGGGGTGAAAAGGCCCGGTAAAAAGGGTTTTCTTTTTGGGAAATATGGACTTTTGAACCGTGATCTGACAGGCCTGCACCAGAGCCCACTCATTGGTCTTTTTTTCATCTTTTTTTCACCACTGCAAGACCCAGATCCACCACGGTTTATGTCCCCTAATTACAAGGCCACCTTCAACCGAGGACTCTGTATGCAGGCGTGGCGATAAGTCACGCCCCAGATACGGATTTCACCAACTCCCCAATTCGTCTTCATCCAGAAAATGCTGAAATGGAAGCTCCGTTTGAGTGCCGTAAGTAGCCCAAATTGATGCCAGAACATGGAACTTGCTTTTTCCCAATTTTTGCCACGCCTTGGCCTCTTTTGCTGTACTTCTCTACGTGTCTTTCTCACGGCAACAGTACATCAATATCCAAGAAGACAAGCAATGGAAGAACCAGTTGGAACGAGATCGAAATGCGTCTTTGTGACCAGACATAAAGGGCTCAAGTAGCCAGAATAGCAAGTTCTGTGCAATTACCACATCTGCAACGACTTTGGCTCCAGGTCCTTTCTTGACATTACTAACCCCAGTTTGGAGCAATTCTAGGAATTTCCGCCTACAAACGGCTCTCCCACAAACACCAGGTCCAAGAATATCTCGTCAAGGCCCCGGCGTCGATACGACCCGAAGACTACTTTCTTGTGGCCCTCTTTGTCTTCTTTGTGAGGGGCCTCAAATGGGCTGTTTTTGGCAAACTCACCCCCAATGAAATCAACATCCTCCGCAACAAGGTCAACTACACCATCTGGGAGTTCTGTTTCGGCTTCAGTGTGTTCTACTGCAAGTGCTTTGCCTTCGAACGAGGGTTGATCCGCAATGTGCTCCTCAAATTCGCCGGTCTCTTCCTCTGTGTGCTTCTTCTCAAAGGGTTTCACTACTTGTCTGCCGAGCGTGTCCAGAGCATCTTCACTATCTCCAAACATACCAGCCCTGCCACGTACACCCAGGCTAAGTACATGGGAGTTCGGTTTGCGCTTGGCTTGTCGCTTGTGAATTTTATCGAGTGGATGCTTATCGTGCGGTTCTTCCAGGAAGTGAGACAACGGTACAATGCCGTGGCAATATTGGACACACCACTCCTTCACACGACCACGTCGCCAATTTATATCGAGGACAATCTTCTCTTGGCCATTTTTGGATTTGAAATCCTCCACATCTTCCCCTTGATCATCCTCACGTCCATAAAATTTGCTGTGCATTTCTTCGAGTACCTCCGCTTCGAAGGCGTGGGCTCGGAAAACTCCAACCAAGACCAAGACTACCACTATGTCAAGTGGAAGGAAACGAAAATGAAAGTCTTCTACTTCACCGAGTTCTTAGTAACGCTCTTGCGCTTCGCAATGATCTCGCTATTTTCACTTCTTTTCCTCTATGTGTTCACATTCCCGTTCCATATTCTTCCATCTTCCTACTCCAGCTTCCGCCACTTGGTCAACAACACCCGCAGTCTCTTGAATTTCAAGAAGAAGCAGTTCATGCTCGATAGACTCGAGATTCCATGTACTCCTCACGAGGAACACTGCATTATCTGCTATGACGACATGAAAAACGTCAACGAAGAGCGGTACTTGAGCTGCGGCCACCGGTTTCACTACTCATGTCTTAAGAACTGGGTTGACTACTCCAAGACATGCCCTATCTGTCGGGAAAGGTTATAGTTACGAAGGAAACCCACAGACTCGAAGTCTTCAAAACAGCTGGCTATGGCCCAGAATTACAAATTAATCCAATTAAAATGACCAACGAACTCGACCAAATGGATATTGCATCATCAATTCAACTACTACTGGCCCAAGTGACCAATTGCTTGTCACAAGTAGTGTCGATCTTCTGACACAAGTGTTCTTCACGCTAAGTGTCTCCTAGTCATTTCACACACTAGTAAATAATTCCTGTTCTTCACATATTTGTCTTGATATGTGTCTTAATGTGTCCTGACTTAATGTGTCCTGTCTTAATGTGTCCTGTCTTAATGTGTCCAGTGTTAATGTGTCCAGTCTTAATGTGTCCGGTCTTAATGTGTCCAGTGTTAATGTGTCCAGTCTTAATGTGTCCAGTACCTTCAATTCACTTCTCCTACTTTCTTCTGGGTTCTGGCCCGTTCATAGATCCAGCGTAATATACATTCAATAGTATACATATATATCCTGTTAAATTTAACACATGAGAGAATTGAAGTTTTGAGTGTCTATGCGACGTTGTGTCTGGGGATCTGTCATGGACTCTTTGTGTCTGACGTCCAGCCATGGACTCTTTGTGTCTGACGTCCAGTCCATGTCCTAGAAGTACGTCCCGCTGGAGCTGGGGTTGGTTATTCCTGCGGTCAAGTTGTCGATGTCGGGCTCGTCGTGGCCGATCTTGGCAAACTCGTCCATATTGTGTGCGCCGGCCGAGGCCTGGTGGTCTTCCGTGGGCTCATCGTTGATGAAATCGTCGTACTGGTAGTCTTCGGCGAGGGCCTTCGACGACAGCCCGCGGGTCTCGGCCTCTTGCTTGACCTTGGCCGCGTTGTCGTGGCCAAACTCGTCGTAGAAGTGCTGCGGCGATGTGATGGAGCTGGTGGACGAGTGGTTGGATGCCACGGCGCTGTTGACGTTGGTGACCGAGGTGGAGTCGAGATCGGGCTGGTCCGGCACCGGCGCGTTCATGAAGTGCTGTTCGCCGTCCAAGAAGCCCGGGTTGGCGGCGCTGGCGTCGTCCTGTTCTGCCGCCGACGGCGACGCCGTAGGCGACTGGGTGTATTCGGCGGCAGCGGCGGCAGCCGCCGCCGCCTTGGCCTGTTTCAGCGACGTGCGCGTCTCGCCACGGGCCTGGCGCAACGCCTGCTGCTCACGGTACTTGGCGAGGTAGATCTTCAACACCTCGGCGTAGTTCTCGAACCCCAAGTCATGCATGGAGTAGAGAATGTCCTCTCCGTTGATGGTCTTGCGCTTCTCGCGCACACAGCGGTCGCTGGCCTCGCTGGTGATGAACGATATGAACTCGGAAACGCACTCTTGCATGCATTCTTTGGCGTCCTTGGACACCTTGGCCGTGGTGGGAAGCGTGTTCTTCATGAGCCGGGCCACGTTGGCAATGGGCAACCAGCGGTCCTGTTCGCGGAGTTCGACGTCGTGGGGGTTGATGTTGGGATCCATAGTGCCACGGGAGTGCCAGGGCCGGGGAAAACGGTGTGGATTGGGGGTATTGGCGGGATGGGGGTGAGGACTGGAGAAGTGATAGGGAGGGCTATTTTGGCGCTGAAAAGAGCAGGGGGACGAGGATCGCGGGATGCGGCGCTTGGACGCGGTCGGAAGGTCGCAGGAGGGAAGAAAGCCGATGGAAAGAGCCGGAGTAGAGAGGGCTGCTTACTATGGCTGGAAGGCTAATGGCTGGACCTTTTGTGATGGAAATTTTTCGAAGTGGTGGGAGGCCAACCTGCAAAGTGCGGTCACGTGACCTCGTGCGGTTTTCCCGGGCTAACCCGCAATATGAGACCCACTACGTTTCTCTACTTCTTCATCCACAATGCAAAAGGCTCCTCCTCTGGGCCCTGTGGCCTCCTCGCCACAACTGCTGGTGTTGAGCAAGTCGTCTGGCGCGTCCTTTTTGATCCTAGTCCAATTTTTCACGAAATTCCTCACGTTTGCCCTCAACCAGGTCCTCATCCGGTTCATTTCACCCAAGATCTTTGGCATTTCCACGTACTTGGAGTTCGTGGTTTCCACCATTCTCTACTTCAGTCGTGAAGGTGCCCGTCTCTCGGTCCAGCGGACCGAGTTGCCGGTGGTTTCCAAGGTGAATCAGCCCCAAGAAGCGAAAGAAACCAGAGAAACATCCATCTACAACGCGTCTGATGAAGTGGGAACCCTCCAGAGTATCGTCAACTTTGGCTTCGTGCCACTTTTGGTGGGCTTCCCCCTCTCAATTGCCATTTTCTACTGGCAATGCACCACCAGCATGTTCCAGGAGTCGGTTCTTAGCTTGCCTTATCACCATATCACCATCGGCCTTATCTGGCTGCTGGTGATCATAGAATTGAGTGCAGAGCCCATATACGCCCTCAACCAGTTCCAATTGGACTTCAAGACCCGCTCCAAGTTCGAAGGATATGCCGTGTTCTTGAGATGCATTGTCACAGTGGGTTCTGTCTTACTTTCATTGAGAATGCCCAGCCTCAACTTCGATGCTTTGGCCGTCATGGCCTTTGCATTGGGCCAATTCACCTACTCGGCCACCCTAGCCATAGCATACCACCTCAATTTTGCCGGTGAAGACAAGTTGAGCTACTCTGTTCAGCGCATTCACTCTGAAAAGTCGTACTACTACTTCGACTCCAAGATCCTCGCACTTTGGAGAAGTCTATTCGTCCAAATGGTGTTCAAGCAGTTCCTTACCGAAGGAGACAAGCTCTTGATCAACTACTTGTGTACAGTGGAAGAACAGGGAGTGTATTCTGTCGTGACAAACTACGGCTCCATGGCCGCACGGTTGGTGTTCCAGCCCATTGAAGAGTCGGTTCGGATGCTTTTCACCAGGATTCTCGCTGCGTCACAGCCGTCCAAGAAAGACATACAAGACTCTTATCGTGTGGTCTCCAACTTGAGTATCTTCTACGTCAATTTGTCAGTCTTGATTATTCTTGCGGGAGGAACCAATGCTTCCTTCTTGCTTCAGTTTCTTCTCGGCTCCAAGTCATCCAAATGGGCAAGCACCAACATTTTCGACGTGTTCCCTAGATATATCATGTACTTGCCGTTGTTGGCATTCAACGGTATTTTCGAAGCGTTTTTCACCAGTTTTGCAACCACCAAGGACATCCGGTCGTTCTCGTTGTTCATGACATTCCTGAGTGTGGTTGTTTTAGCGTGTCTGTACATTTTTATCGACAAGCTTGGCCTTGGGTTAAGTGGATTGATTCTTTCCAACTCGATCAACATGCTCATGAGAATTGCGTACTCTGGCTTCTCGATTCAGAAATACTTTGCTCGTCACAAGATCGACAGCTCATTGGTCCACGTGTTGGGGCGGCTATTCAAGCCACTTTCAACATTAATTCTTTGTGAATTAGCATACTATAAGCTCACAGGAGGTTACATGACCCAGACATTCACCCAATTTGGCCAGAGCTTTGTCATTTGTGTCATTGCATTGGGCTTGTTGTGCTTCTATGAACGCAAGTTGATTCAAACAACGATAGTTCAAAGGCTCAAGAAAAAAGCAGAATAAGCATATAGATTTAATAGACTTTATTAATTGAAGTAGACAAGAAGTTAATCTCGATTATAATAAGGCAATGATATGTCCTGGGCTACCTAAATGTCACAACAAGTGCCTGGTTAGCTCAATCGGTAGAGCGTTTGACTCTTAAGTAGGACATCAAAAGGTTGCGGGTTCGACCCCCGCATCGGGCTTTCTTTTTGAATGTTCAACAAAGGCTTATTTGACAAGGTAGGTACAGAGCACAGGAGCCCCAGACATGTAACAGCCTGGTTAGCTCAATCGGTAGAGCGTTTGACTCTTATGAAGGATATCAAAAGGTTGCGGGTTCGACCCCCGCATCGGGCTTTCTTTTTGCAAATCTTTTTGAGCACATAGGGTTCAAATCTGATACTTCACAAGTCTCTACTTAACAGGTAGTCTGACGTAAGGAAAAACTGTGAACATGTCCAATAATACATGAATGACTGGAGGGTGTTTCGTTGCAACTAAAACTGACAAAATGACAAAACAGCTAGAAATGGCAAGAAATGGCAAGACAAAATGCCTACCAAATCATTAACGAGCATGAAAGCAACTTTGACAACATGAAATAACAGCAAGAAATGGCAAGACAAAATGTCTACCGAATCATTAACGAGCATGAGAGCAAATTCCAACTTCGCATATAACCCACTACTAACTAGACCAACATCAATTATATCCGATGGTATTTCATTAAAATGAAATGTCCTCTTCACTAATATCATCACCACTGCTACTATCTTCTATTCAAACCATACTTCAATGTCGTCACCTGTCTACAGTTTTCTATTCCAGTCAACATCATTCCGTCAACTCATTCAGTCAACATGATTCCGTCAACTCATTCAGTCAACATCATCCATTCAACACATTCACTCAACATCATTAGTCAACATCATCCATTCATCATTCACTCAAAATCATTAGTCAACTCATTCATCATCATTCACTCACACCAATGGCAAAAAGTTCGAGTCGTCACACTAGGAAGCTATGAAAGTGATCCCAAGGGTGTTTATTGCCTTCCGTATTCGCCTCCTCACGGGTAACGGACTGTGCTGAATTGCTTCCCTCCAGTGATATTGTTACTCATTGCCTGCCAGCACAAGATTGATTACTCAAATCAGTGTATAGCATACCGCGAGGATCGAAACGGGCCTTAACGGATTCAGAAAACATAACTTCACGGTCAGTGCGCTTCTGCCAAAGGCCATCACAGCCGAAAATTATGCAAATTTTTCGCCCCTAGTGCTGCCACTTGCACTTTCCATCTGAGTGCAGGATTCACTTCAGATGAGCTTTGAACTCCATAGCATTGGATGAATTCAACCCCATGTCTGTGGTGGAGCTCCTGAAATCGGTCGATTCACTTGCACGCCTCATTCACGAGCGGACCCAGGAACTTGACACTCTCAAATCGGAATACAACGCCAAATTGAATGCCATCAACTCCTACCTAGACCTGCTCCTCCAATGCACCACCAAGGACTCTTTGGGGTCCCGCACCTCCATAAACGACCAGGACTTCATTAAGACGATAGAATTGGATATTGCGTGTCCCAAGTGCCACGAAAAAGTCTACGAAAACACCCCTTCCTGTGAATATGTGCTTGTGCCGAAGCACAAGCTTCACCTTGTTGTCCCAGAGTCGTCGCCTGTCATAGAGCAGAAGCTTGCCAACCTCAAGATATCTACAGAAACAGACAAAGGGATAGAAACAGACAGAAGGAAGATATCTACAGAAACAGACAGAAGTAAGATATCTACAGAAACAGACAGAAGGCTGGAAACATCGACCAGTCGAAACACCTCTCGTCATCACGGCAAGTCCAAGAAGACCTGTTCGTATTGCAAGAAACCGGGCCATTCCCGGGCCAAGTGCTTGCTTCGTCTTCTGACCCCCATCTCCACTCCGGAAAGTACGATGAAATGATCTATATTACATATAAAAGAACTTATTTGCTTGATTGAGCCAAAGCCTCTGTATGTTAGTATTGCTAGGGATGCGATTGTAGAACTGGGGCTCCAGACGGCGGAAAGGTATGAAAAAGGACGTAAAATCGGGTGGATCGGACTGTGATGTCCTTCTGTTGAATGAAACAGCGGGATTCGTGTCGTCTGAGTCCCGTCCTGCCTCAAAAAGGACATTCTGGGCTCTTTTCTTGCCTCGTTCCTCCTGGTGCTTATATCATACGTACCTCTTCTGGAAGCATCCTGCAACAAGGTGCAATCCACCGAGTTGGGACTCATGTGCACGTAACGGACGTTGGATCCTCTGATGAACAAGTTCTTGACCGATTGCAAGTGGGGGTACTTATCGCCATTGACGCATGATATGTTGTCCAACTTCAAGTTCAAGTACTGGTCGACGGACTTCAACACTCCCTTAATCTCGATGTCATTTTTCAACTCGATGGTCACCTCTTGGTCCACAAGGGTCTTGAAAAAACTGAAGAACAACATGGTGTTGTGAGGAGTATCGCTTGATGGTTTGAACGTTGAAGTTTTGTTCGTTGCACTATGATTGTGGATGGGACAAAAAAATGCGAAAAGATTTCTATGGCAGTAGTGGCTGCGAAGACAGAGAGTGGATGTATTCAGCAGCTAGAAGAGTAGCAGGAACGACGACAGGTGGCACGGCAGCTCGGGTGTCACTTGCTCCTGTAAGAGGCGGAGCTCGTTCTGGAATTGCGTGAAAGAATCGTCGTTTTCCAAGTTTTCGGGGGCCTGGGACAAGTATTTCTCGGGCTCCACTATCAGAAGAGAAGTGCCCAAAGGTTGTGATAAACTTTGGTATAGTTTCGTCTTGTGCTTCTTCTTTGTCGTCTTATTTCGTTTGGTGTCTTCGGCGATTACCTGCGGTTCTATGAATTTTTCCAATTCGTAGTTACTCTGAAGTGAGTATTTTTGTAAGTTTTTGTCAAAATTCAAGTCATATCGAGAATTATGAGGAATTGCGAAACTTCCACTGCTAAAAGAATCAGTTGGTAGGCTGCAGATATCGAGATTCCATTGGCCATCGTATACGTAAGACGAGTCAAAACTGTAATCATTTTCAGAACTGCCGCTTTCTGTGACCTTGGATGTTGTTTCTCTGGAAAATTCTTGTTTCGACTTTTCCAGCCCTTCCAAGTTTTCTTCATGTTCTTCAACTCCAGAATTTCTGGGAATGGACCAGGATCGATTATTCAGCTCGGTCTTTTCGAGATCCGGATCCACTGCATATGTGTATTTGGGCGACTTCACAAAAGCCTGTACCGTATTAGGACACATGGGTTTGGGATAATTTGAAGGTGACCGGCCCCGAATTGTCAATGGAGATGTTTGAGTATAGGCAATTTCCTTTGTTTTTCCATTTTCGAGACAAGCCGAAAGAACGACCCTTAAAAAGAAATGCCGATGTGACAAAGAAGGTTTCTTCTGGTTTATTGCAGAAGAAAACTGGATTCGTTCGTAGCGTGCAACGGAAGCAGTAGGACTACCTCTCGGATAGGTATTCAAAATGCTAGACTTAGAATAGTTCAATTCCTCAAGATCGGTAAAGAACATTCGATTGAAAGCATAGATTTTGGTTTCGTTTCTGATGTTGGAGCTCAGCTTGATAATATTGTGACCCGGAAGTGATCCTGGGACTATCTGGTAGACTGGTGGTGGAGTTTGGGGTCCTCTGTCTCGTTTAGCTGTGTGCTGCACCAACTCAATGGTAGTGCCATCTTCACAGCAAATGGAGGTCAACAGCATGGAAAAATAGAGGATCTTGATGGGATTGGCATGGGAGTCAAGAACATAGAAACTATTGGATGTCAAGACGTTGAGGTTGTGGTCTTCAAATTCAAAAGCGCTCACAAGCGTGAAATAATTGCGTTTGTACCCAATCCACTCGCCTTCCAGGAGATCAAACCCACGGTCAATACGTGCACTGATAATAGGGAAGATGGGAGTGAGCTTGTGCATTGCTTGGCCTCTGTGAATTTCGGTGCAACTTATTGTTTTGGAGAAGCTAGGCCCTATTTTGAACTGGTTTCCAGACCGAGGAGCAATTTTGCTCCTGGTGGTGGAGTTTCGGCGATACTTTCTGGAACCATTATTGAATTCTTCCCTGTCACTATATCCTTCCAGGCTCAGAGTACGATAAGGTGCCAGACTATAGAAATCACTCCTCATGATGAGCTGAAGAGTAGTAAAAAGTTGCAATCACAAATGCGACCAAATGGATGCGAAAGATATACTATAGACCCAAATAAAATTTGACACTTAAGGAAGGGACAAAATTTAATGAAGCAAGAGGATTACAATTCATCAGAAACCAGAGTATTGAAGGTGGAATTTATCTATCAGGATGAAGGAAGGAAGCACTAGTGCTAGTAGTAGGCTGTGATGGAAAGGTAGTGAAGTAGAAAATTACCACCATAATCTAGAAAATAACCAGCAATTTTAAGCAGATATTGAACTAAGAAGAAACATATTGATCAGCGCTACTTTGACACTAAATACAAGCTCCTTTTCTCCATTCATCACCCCATATCTGCTACTTCTTCTCTGTCTAATCTTGGGTGCAAATGTCGGGAAGTACACTACTCATCACCAAAAAAAATTAACCCCATCACAGCTTCAAAACGTCTGTCTACTAGCTGTCATCATGGGTAAGAAAGCTATTGATTCACGTATCCCTGCCCTTATTCGTAATGGTGTACAGGAAAGGGAGAGAAGTTTCTTCTTTATCGTTGGTGATAAGGCCAGAAACCAGCTCCCCAACTTGCACTACTTGATGATGTCCGCGGACCTCAAGATGAACAAGTCTGTTTTGTGGGCTTACAAGAAGAAGTTATTGGGATTCACTTCGCATAGACAAAAGCGTGAAAACAAGATCAAGAAGGACATCAAGAGAGGAGTCCGTGAAGTCAACGATCAAGACCCATTCGAGGCATTCATCTCCAACCAAAACATCAGATACGTTTACTACAAGGAAACGGAAAAGATCTTGGGTAACACCTATGGTATGTTGATCTTGCAAGATTTCGAAGGTTTGACCCCCAATTTGTTGGCCAGAACGATTGAAACCGTCGAAGGTGGAGGTATGGTTGTGGTCTTGTTGAAATCCATGACTTCCTTGAAGCAATTGTACACCATGTCCATGGATATCCACTCCCGTTATAGAACAGAAGCCCACAACGATGTTGTGGCACGTTTCAACGAAAGATTCTTATTATCATTGGGCTCCTGCGAGAACTGTTTGGTTGTTGATGATGAGCTTAACGTCTTGCCCGTTTCCGGTGGTAAGCACATCAAGCCTTTACCTCCCAAGGACGACGATGAATTGTCTCCAAAGGCTCAAGAGTTAAAGGAATTGAAAGAGTCCTTGAGTGACATCCAGCCAGTTGGCTCTTTGGTGAACATGGCCAGAACCGTCAATCAAGCACAGGCCATCTTGACCTTTGTGGATGTCATTTCCGAAAAAACCTTGAACTCCACTGTCACATTGACTGCAGGCAGAGGTCGTGGCAAGTCTGCTGCTTTGGGTATCGCCATTTCTGCTGCAGTTTCCCATGGCTACTCTAACATTTTCGTCACTTCCCCATCTCCAGAAAACTTGAAAACCTTGTTCGAATTCATCTTTAAGGGATTTGACGCATTGGGATACACTGAACACATGGACTACGATATTATTCAATCCACCAACCCATCCTTCAACAAGGCTGTCGTGAGAGTTGATATCAAGAGAGAGCACCGTCAAACTATTCAATATATCTCTCCAAATGATTACCATGTTTTGGGTCAAGCTGAGTTGGTCATTATCGATGAAGCTGCCGCCATTCCTTTGCCTATTGTGAAGAGATTGTTAGGTCCTTATTTGGTGTTTATGTCTTCCACCATCAACGGTTACGAAGGTACTGGTAGATCTTTGTCCTTGAAATTGATCCAACAATTACGTACCCAGTCACAACTGACTGGTAGAACCGATACCGAAATTGTTTCGCGTGATAATAAGACCTCAGACTCGGTTCCAACAGCTAGATCTCTCAAGGAAATTGTCTTGGACGAACCTATTAGATATGCCCCAGGTGACCCTGTTGAGAAGTGGTTGAATAAGTTGCTCTGTTTGGACGTTGGTTCCTTGAAAAACTCCAAGTTTTTGACTAAGGGAACTCCTCATCCGTCCAAGTGTGAGTTATTCTACGTCAACAGAGATACTTTGTTCTCGTACCACCCAGTGTCTGAGTCTTTCCTTCAAAAAATGATGTCATTGTACGTTGCTTCCCATTATAAAAACTCTCCAAATGATCTTCAGTTGATGAGTGATGCCCCAGCACATCAATTGTATGTCTTATTACCACCAATTGAAGAAGGAGACAACAGAATCCCAGATCCATTGTGTGTCATTCAATTGGCCTTGGAAGGTGAGATCTCCAAGGAATCCGTTAGAAACTCCCTTTCAAGAGGACAAAGATCTGGAGGTGATTTGATTCCTTGGTTGGTTTCCCAACAATTCCAGGATGAAGAGTTTGCTTCTTTGTCTGGTGGTAGAGTGGTTAGAATTGCTACCAACCCCGAATACGCTTCAATGGGTTACGGTTCCAGAGCATTGGAACTTTTGCAAGACTACTTCCAAGGTAAATTCACCAACATCAACGAGTCCAACGACTTGGATGACCACACTCTTAAGAGAGTCAGCGATGAAGAATTACAAAAGGGTTCTCTCAAGGATGAAATCAAGTTGAGAGATGCCAAGTCGCTACCTCCATTGTTGTTAAAGCTTTCAGAAAAGGCACCATACTACTTGCACTACTTAGGAGTTTCGTATGGTTTGACAGCACCATTGCACAAGTTCTGGAAGAGATCCAAATTCGTTCCAGTTTACCTCAGACAGACTGCCAATGACTTGACAGGCGAGCATACCATGGTCATGATCAATGTTTTAGAGGGACGCGAAAACAACTGGTTGAAGGAGTTCTCCAAGGACTTCCACAAGAGATTCTTGCAACTCTTGTCGTACGAATTCAAAAAGTTCTCTGCTGTGCAATGTATGAATGTCATCGAGGCCATCGAAAGCGGCGAAGCATCTTCTGTATCCAAGGAAATCACCAAGGCAGAATTGGACAACGTGTTGTCTCCATTCGATTTGAAGAGATTGGATTCCTACGCCAACAACTTGCTTGACTACCACGTTATTGTGGACATGCTTCCACTCATTGCCCACTTGCACTTTTCCAAGAAGACCGGCTCGGAAGTGAGCTTGTCTTCTATCCAATCGGCCATTCTCTTGGCCATTGGATTGCAGCACAAGGACATAGATGAGATCTCCAAGGAATTAAACTTGCCAAACAACCAGTCCATGGCCATGTTCGCCAAGATTGTGAGAAAGTTCTCCACCTTTTTCAGAAAGGTGTTGAGCAGAGCCATTGAGGAGACCATGCCCGAGATGAAGGAGGACCGTGTTAGAGAAATGGACGGCGAAGAGGTGGAGCACATCGACTATGAGCGTATAGAAAAGGAGTTGGCCCAAGACTTGGACGAGGCCGGAGACGAAGCCATCAAGGAGTTGCGCATGAAGCAGAAGGAGTTGATCAATGCCATCAACTTGGACAAATACACTATTGCCGACGACGCTGACTGGAACGAAGCGCAAGAGTCGGTCAAGAAGGCTGCCGATAAGAAGGGTGTGGTCAGTGTCAAGAACAAGAATTCCAAGAGAAAGGCCACCGAGAGTGCCGAGGACATCTACCAGTCGGAGATGAAGGAGGCGTCCAAGAAGCCCAAGAAGGGCAAGGGCAAGTCCAGACGTTAAGGATCTTAGTGGAGCAAAGACCTGCCTAGAGTTGGAGATGTGCTGTCTAGAAATTAAAGATCTGTCTAGAAATAAGAGATCTGTCTCGAATTTAGAGATCTGTCTAGAAATTATCTGTCTTCACTCTAGAGGTCTTCACTCCAGAAATATTAAGTCTAGAGATCTAATCTAGGTAGAGAATTCGAATGGATCATATCTAGTCTCTCTAGATATCCAAATATCCTTATCCAGACTAAGGGTAATTGTACATAATGCATTAGTGGAAATAGTCTATGATCTGTTGTAGGGTCCAAGTGACCAACTGCACCAAAGTGGTGCCTTCTACGTTGTCGAAGTCCGAAAAGGAGTATTCTGCCCTGGCCTTGGGGCACACCACTCCGTTTGGGTCTTGGTCGCTGAACAAGTACTGGTGGGTGCTGGCGTAGGCAGGCCACACGATGTTGTCGAAGTAGAGCGGAGGGTCGACCCAGAACCCTTCTACAGTGTTGTAGCCCTTTCTGTTCTCACGGCGATGCTTGAGGGTGTCGAAGGGAGCATGGAAAAAGAGCCGAATGTCGAAGAGTTCCATGATGTTGGGATCGTGGAAAAGCATGAATCCGTCAATAAGCACCACATGGTGATGTTTTATGGGCTCCACCAAGATGCGCAACAGCTCCAACTCCGACGGAGTTAGCGACATGTCCACCCCCATTTGGATGGACTCCACCGGAAGCACGACATTCTGGTCCTTGATGCTATGGATGTGCTTGACAAAATGGGGAAAATCAATGGCTTCTGGACAGTCCCAGTTGAGCTCTCCACTTGGGGAATGGATGGGAATCTCACTATCAGGACGGTAGAAGTCGTCAAGATGGATCACCGAACATTTGGGAAGAAGCTGCTGCACCGCCTTGGCAGCAGTGGTCTTTCCCGAAGAGGAGGGGCCGCCAAAGGCGATTAGAGTGAGCTGGGACATGGAGGAAGAGGAGGGGAGAAGGAATCAGATGGGGTTTGACACACTTCCATATGCGCCTGCTGACATAACCCACCCCAAGTACCACCAGAGACTAACTTCTGTACCTACAAAAAGACGCCGAGAACAATACCGATTGTCAGTTGAATTTCATACAGTCAGCGATTGTGGCCAGCAAAATCGGGGTTGCCGCTTACAAAGATTGCCTTCTATTGTGGCAGACACCAGGCCCTTTGTCGTAACTTTACTCGAATAGGCAGAAGTGTGGTGAAATATTACTGTATGAGTACTACCAGCGTACGAGGCCACTCAGAATTGGCCGCATGTGTCTTGCAAAGAATACCAGTCAGAGCCAAACAGGAGGGCACTTGCAGGACAGAGACGATGGCAATTGTTGGACCTGCGCTTGTTAGGGACCTGTATTGTGATGGTAATAGGTGGGGGAATGGGGTTTTTTGCGTTTTGAGTATTGAGATGAGATTTGAGAAGTATTCAATAGATTCTTATTAAATACGTTCACGAAAAGCTTTATGGTTTCAGATCATTTCACAATATTATATGGATAGTAGAAATTCGTTTATGTTCTTTATTTTGGTTCGAGCAGTAGTATTCCAATTTACTCTTCAAGTAATCATTCACTATTGTAGTCTGGATCCACTATTCATTGAGCCTTTCATTACATGCCACCATTCCGTGTGTGTGTTTGCAGGTCTAGTCACTCTTTGCCCCCTTACAACAGGAGCCAAACATGTGTTCGGAGCACTTTCGGCACAGATCATGCTATTTGAGTATTTCTCCTTCCTTCATCTTGCAGAGGGGTGATCGGAAGTGTATTTTATGGATTTAGTGAAAATATGTCTTCGACTCTACCACCCCTCCACCACCCACATTGTATTCCAAGGAGGCTTACGAGGGGCTCGAAATATTCGTCCCCACTGCAGAATCATGAGATGGAGGTGGAAATCACCTTCACCTTGGTCAGTGCTCCCAGCTGAAGCACCCAAAGAAGTATTAGAGAGGCCTACCTCCTCCCAAGAAAAACCTTTTCCATAGAATCTCGGCACTAGGGGTGACATCACCATGGATTTCTGTAGGCAGACGACTAAACTGACCGCGAGTTCAGCTTAGTGTCCCCTTGTTCGCCCCTTGGTATAATATGTTAAATTCACCCCACTCTTGGTTCGCCGAAAGTTGAATTACTCCGCTCACCAAACCCTTCACATGGACCAAGAGACATTGCAGTATGGATATCCCCGGCAAGCCAGCAATTGGGCCTTCAAGGTGGACATCTGGCCATAGCACCATGGCCCACCACCTGGCCGCCCCAATCCTGCTTCATTTCTTGTCCCAGGTGCAATTATCACCAGAATACCTCCTCGCACTTTGCTTTGGTGAAACAAGGTTAAGCTACGGGCTCGCTTACCTTTGCTCCTTCCGTGGAACACCCACACCCTCTCTTCGGCGACAAAGCTCCAGGCTTCTGCGGGGAGAGCCTGTATGTTTCATTGGCTTTGGCCGGCCTTCAACAAACCACCGTGCCTAGCCTGGGCGATTTAGGAAGTAGTCCTGTAGAGTCTATTGCTGCACCAACAATAGACAATAAGAGGAGAACACCGATGCAGAGTTAGGCTCTGCATTAGGGAGGGCAGGACGCATTGTCTCTATATTGGGGGCTCAGGCGTTAGAAGGCTTCTGTCACGTACATTGGGCCTTGTTGCCAATGTCGTTTTTGCAGTTGTGAGGCCGGACCGACCTGGAAACAGGACAAGGTCCGGCTTTCGTCCCAACAGAACCAGAAACAAGCGCGCACGATTGTTGGGCTGGCAAGGAGAGATTTTTGGACGGCGCCGTTGCCGCCTGGCAGGCAGGAGTCTTCGCTAGCGAGACAGCATTCCTGAGGATCGGTGCTGGCATTGCGACGCCAAACTTTTGCCCAGGCAATTTCATCTTTGTTCTAGAGTAATTGGCTTTTAACTTTTTGGCAATATGCATTGAGCATATTACCATTTTGTCAATTTTGCCATTTTGCCATTTTGCTATATTGGCAATCGAGCAATTGGGGCGGGCTGCGACTTCCCTGGATCCACGTCAATCCAAGCAATCCAGCACTTGGCCTTGCCAGACGCTGGACACCATTCACAGTCTAGAAGCGTCGCCATCACACAGTGTCATTGGCAATGGGTGCGGGCCTTAAGGGGCAAAAAACGGCACACTTTCACCTCAGGCGATGCAATTACGAGGTCCCCTCGTCCATGCATCTCCGAAATCTTGCATGTACAGCGATCCAATTGCAGAGATGCATCGGCCAGGATGAATGTACCTGAATAGGACAGAATCTACACACATGGTACCAGGGTGCTTGGAGCAGGTGCATCTAACGCCGGGCCCAAGTGGCCCACCACCAAACACGGCGTGATGCTTTGGGAAGGCGCGATCGTCATTCCTAAACCATCGAACACCAACACCAACACAGAAACACCACACCCAGAGGGCAGATCATCACCACCACACACACAGGACAGATCATCACCACCACCAACACTTCCTCCACTGCGTCGCCGGCATTTGCCGTACCTGCAGTTGGCGAGGGCGGATTGGAGCGGTGTAGCCTGATTCCAGCAAATTATTATATTGTTTCTTCTCGTAGCTGTAGCACCAACGGGAGTTTGTTGCACGGAGGCAGTCTGGAGGCCATAGCGATTCGAAACAGATTCCCATGCATGGAAGTGTCGATCAAACGCATTCTGGCGAGAAGACCCAGGCAAACAGCCACGTATCTACGAAGGTTAGGTGGGCATGGACGCAAGTGAGGGCGGTGGGGTGATGCCCACGCCAATAGGAGCGATCCAATCGGGTCAAGCGACTCCTTGCTCGAGGAACCGCAAGCACCGCAAGGAGGCTATACAGCGTGCACGTCACAGAGCACCCATCTCGATGCATCCAGCCGGACCAGATGCCTGTGCCAGTAGACCGAGGCAGGTGTCGCAGCAAGTGCCACGACGTCAGATGCACCTGCCAAAGCACAGGTTGCGCAAACATGCAGCTGCCAAAGCACAGGCCGGGGCCTTTCACAGCACAGGGGCCGCAACTGCCACATCACCATTTTCAGCAGTGCCTGGTGCCCTTCCTCATTTTCCTCTTGCCTAACCCCATTGAATGCGCAGCTCTGAAACGGCGGTGCTGCAGCTCCCAAACAATTTGCACCACACAGGAGTCGCCAGACAGACAGACAGACAGGCAGACAGGAAGGAGGGGGCCTGGAGATAAGCGGTGCCTGGCGGCACCTCTGGACCTGGCAGGCCCTAGCCACCCAACATTGGGCACTATGGCCCGTTCATGGCACTTCCGTTTGCAGTAATTCGTGTGCAACCTCCTGCGCCGCACTGCGACATTGACGCCCCGGGTTCGCACTGCAGAAGGTGGGGCGGAAGAATGTCGGACATGCTAAGGTGCACGACGCAGGCCGGAATCGCCAGGAAGCACCCCGGGAGCCCCCGGGCTGCCCACCAGACAGGCTAATGTCGCCACCCAGCAGCAGCACCACGTCCTGACGCCACTGGGGCCCTGTGCCCGACTGGAGACATGGCAGGCAAGCCCCGTGTGGGCCTCCTCGTGGGCCGTAGCCTGCCCCAATCATTGCCTAAAGCAGTCAAGTCCCATGCTGCCTTTTTTGGATAATGCAAAAAACTGCAATGCGCACAGCTCACTTTTCCTGTTTAGGAAGTGTTCACCATGATCGGTAGATTGTGTTTGTCTTGTCACTGATACGGACAACGGTTGCAGGAGTCGGGCAGTGGAATTGGGCCCAAAAATGGCCCCATGGTATAAATATTACCAATCGGCCACCCTTGGCCCTCCCAGCTTTTGACCCCACGCCATTGAAGGGTGCCGCATCTCACAGCTCCCCTCCGTCCGTCCGTCGTCCCCCATTCCCTGGCCCCATTCCAGCCTCCGCGTGCTCCTCCACCCCTTCGTTTATGTATGAGGAAATAGCCCCATCTCCCGTCCCCGTCTCATATGTCCACGATATCCAACCTGTTGTCGGTAATTAACCTCATGAACGATAAGCCCGCCCAGGACCTGGCGTTGGCCTCGGCCTCGTCGTCGTCGTCCTCGCCGGCGTCCCAGCCCAAGACGTTCATTGCCTCGGACTACTTGGCCAATGGCATTGGAGCGGCCGGCGCCCATCTCCAGCCCCGGTCCCCGGCCCTGGACCCCGACCTCGCGGCCAAGCCCGACGGCGCGGCCTCCACCAAGCCATCGCCCTCCAGCGCCCAGTTTCTCGACACCCTCAAGAGCTTCTCCATCGACCGCTCGCGGTACAAGCACTACGGCTACCAGTCACAGGTGACGGGTAGTGCCGCCAGTGCCGAGCCAGCGCCCGCCAAGAAGTCGGCCACCCCCCCCAGCTCCAACAGACTCATCATCGACGAGAAAATCTCGGAGATCCTCGGCATCCCTCCCCAGATAGTGGACGAGGAGCAGTTCTGGCCCTACAACGTGGAGACGTTGAACGACTTGCTCAAGTACAAGATCGAGCAGGAGAAGACGCGGCAGGAGGCCATCAAGAACGAGTTTGGCGTCACGGCCATCGAGCTCTTGAAGGTGGCCAAGTCCATGAACATCAACGGCGACCTCATCCCGCTCTTGTTCGTGTCGCCGTCCTTCACCATCAACGACTTGAAGGACACCATTCTGCGCTTGCGCAGTGGCCCCGAGGACTTGATCCACATCATGCTCAAGCAGAACCGCCAGCCGCCCACCGAGATCGAGCGCGCCTCGCCCGCGGCTCCCAAGCGCAAGTTCTCCGACACCCAGCTCCCTTCCTTCTCCGAGACCGCCGAGAGCATCAAGCACATCGTGTCGCCGTTGCGCTCCCCCAACAAGCTGCCGGTGTCCAGCCACCGCCGTGTGGTGTCCGACAGCAGCGAGGTGGCGGGGCGCTCCACCGCGGCCACCTCCACCTCGCCTCCCACATACCAGCTCCCATTGCCTCCGGCAGGCCACCCTCCCCAGCACCGCCTGCAGCAGCACCTGCCGCTGCTTGCTCCCCAGCCCGTGGTGTATCCTCTCTACTATGCTCAGCAGCAGATGCACCCAGGGCTGGCCCCTGCGCCTGCTCCTCCTCCACCACCTCCACCGGCACCACTGTCGCAGGACCAGGCCAAGGCCCTAGGCTCGCCCTATTTGCAGAAATACCCCAACTCCGTGGTGTATGACGGACCCCACCCGGGCGCCGCCCCCACCGCGGGCCAATACCCCCATGGCGCCTCGGGCTACATGTCCCAGCCACATTACCAGTACTTTGTTCCCTCTTCCAACTCCCCTGGCGGGCCCCCTTCGCAGTACGTGGTACCGGTGTCGGCACCGGCCATGGGCATGGTGGCCCCCACCCACACCCCGGTCCCCACCCACCAGTTTGCATCCGAGTCGGTGGCCAAGGTCTCGCCCCAGGAGGACACCAGTCCCTACAAGAAGCAGAAGGCCGCCGCCAAGACCAACAACATCAACTTCATGATCACCACGCCCAAGAACCCCCCTGCACGCAAGTACAACAACCCCCACAAGGACAAGTAGCCTTGTATGTATATTAGTATGGAGCATTATAGACACGTACCAGGAACGGTGTAGAAGTAGTGATCGTCTGCGATGATTAGTGCTATGATTAGTGTCTACTATAATTAGTGCTATGATTAGTGTCTACTATAATTAGTGCTATGATTAGTGTCTACTATAATTAGTGCTATGATTAGTGTCTACTATAATTAGTGAAGCTTTATAATGCTGTCTATAATTTTTGTTCTGACGGCTTGTAATGCATCACTCTATGTCACTCTGTAGTATATCACTCTATAATTATTGTTCTGATGGTTTGCAATGTATCACTCCATATATCACTCTTTAAAAGATCACTCTATAATCATTGATCTACTGGTGCTTTCAATATTCTCTACTCTAGTGTCTATAGTATGCTTGTGATCTTATTTTATTGACTCTTAATATTTCTTCTCTTCATTCTCGCTAGAACACTGTCACGTCCATCACATCATGTTCACACCACCGACTCGGCTTTGCATCTGAAAATCATGATTCGGATTTCTCTCAGCTCATCTCGTCTTCAAGAAGTGCATGTGAATTTCCCTTGCCAAATTTCACAAGTATGGATCATCCCTGCAATGCGTCTGTACCTGATGGCCTAGCCTTGATCTCCCATCCCCGGAGTTTCCTGTTGGAGAGCAATTTCACATTTTCAGGTAATAGCTGCGAAATACCTTCTCCTGTTTAGTCGATGGAACCAGGACATTTCCTGTTTAGGAAATGTGATGGTCTGCACTCTATTCTAATGTCGTTTTATGCTGCATCTGTCAATTACGCGGCGCTTCCTGCAAATACCTGTAGGTACAATAGCCAGTGCTACACTACGCTATCGACTGCTCTTTGGGTACTCGTCTCAAGTCATCTGCTGGTGACATTTCATTCCTGTTAGGAAGTTTTGCAATTCCGAATTTCGCCGTCCAACAAGAACCACTTCCCTTTCTTAGATGTTTGGCACACCTCCTTTTCGGACTAGTGTGGAATATCCAAGCATTCTCCTTGGACGTCATGGTCATTCCTTCCTGTCCACAGGGATGAGTAACAAGGGGCTGTCCCGGAAGGGTGTCGGCTATACCGCAAGGGTGGTAGGATTAGGGCATCAGCACAAGGCATTTTATTAGGCAATCCAGGACTGGAAGATGGGGCGGGTTTCAGTAATCGAATCACGTTGGCCGACATTTGGGGCAAATGTCGTCTTCCCCGGAACATCTCTGTTGCGATATCATCATTAGGCCTGGGCGTTTGATTGCAGAGGTTGAATTGCGGCATCTGGGGAGAGAGCGAATAACATAATTCCGAAGTTAGCTTGGCGGTTTGCCTCCTATTCTCGAGGTTTCGGTGTCTGTAACATGGCTAGACACCTGTCCAGCTCTCTTCCTTTTGCAAGAACACCCGTGCCAGCAGATTGTGATTTTTCACAGGTATGCACTTCGAACCACCGCGAAACAATCGATATGCAGCCTGTCCTCACTTCCGTGGACTTTTCCTTCTTCACATGGACTCAAGCACCCAAATCAGAAGGGCGAGGCGCATACCAGACATGTAGGAGAGCCATATAGTGCCGTATAGTGCCGTCCCAGGCCAATCCCGTCTTGCCCTAGCAGAAAAAGGAGGGGCAATTCCATGTCGGGCAGATATGCAATTTAGAGTAGTGCAAAGTTGAGGCAATATGAACAATTACAGGATTAAACTATTTGTCGGTAATAGAGGAAAGCACACGAATAGAACGTCGCATAGAAGTGTGAAGGTATGGGACCCATTGAATGCGGCATTGCTTGCTTGTAGACATTGAGAGTTCCTATTTTTAACAGTATGAAGGGTTCTTTGAGCCTTACTTCAGTATATTGGGGACCAGGAGAGGAGGCTTAAATTATGGCTGAGATTGCTAATTTGAAGGCGGAACATCTGGCTAAAGGTGGCAAATAGAAGGAGCAAAGGTAACATGTGCTGTAGCCTTTACTTTTACGGGTTTCTCCTTAACTGCTGCTATAAACTAATTTTTGATGATAGCCAGTATAGATTCCAGATCTGAACTTTAATAAATCCCGACCAAAAAAACTAATGATACGGAGGAGTAGATGTAAATGGTGTACTTGACTGACTGTGTAATATTGTAAACTCCCTACAATTTATTCAATAAGGATAATTTACACTCATTTAAAAATGGCACGTAATATGGGCAATCTCTAGGTATCGTGAAATTAATACGAGCAGAAGTCCATCGATTACATGAATTACGAGAGTGCAATGAACATCAAAACGAAGGTAAAGTAAGAGTATCGTTTCAGGGTAAACATTGGCCAGCAACACATTTATGGATATTTCTTGAATGTGTTAAAGTGAAGATGTCGGATCACAAGACGATGCGAGGATGTGGTGTTGACGTTGAAGTGGTGGTCACGGTCATATTTAAACAAAGAGGAGTTCATTCAACTTGTTTCTGTGAATGCAACTAATGGGGTATTTAATAACATTTGTAGAGAGTTGTAATACTCATAGATAAAGTTGGAGAAAGAAATTATGTATAAGGTTTGGAAGTGTGAAATAGACTGGTCAATGCGGTTTTCATTATGTATCATTTTGTTAATATACCACCACAAAAGAGACTAAGGGGATTCATAATATGTAGGGTACTCCGCATTGAAGTGGCGTATCCTGGCTTTTGCTAATGGCGCTAGGAATTCTTGAACGAAATATGTGAAGAAATGCAGTGGGGACGGAGGCCACACGCAGTATTTCTCGTAAAATCCTCAGAAAAATAGCCCAATACTCAGAGTGGTTCTAACTCAATGTAAGCAGAAATATTGAGAGTTGGTGTAATAAAAAGAGAAATCTTGAATATCAATGCTTAGCACATGAGAAATTAGTCTCATAGCATATTCTGTAATTCAGTACCATGTGGCATCTACGGCTTTTTTGACCATGTCCAAAGCATCTAAATAATGACCACGTTATTGCCACCTTGCATAATAATAATCAGCCCACTAATAAGCCAGGTCTAGGATAGACAACTCAGAACATCAGCCCAGAGCCTGTTGGCTGAGATGTCTCATCATCCAAGCGCAAGGTGCAAGGTGCACAAAATCGGACATAGATTCTATATACGATTTAACGGGTCTAAACTCAATTTTATCAGGTAAACGAGCCGGTGCAGATCTTTCGGACCTCCCCTCCGAGCATTTGGTCCATCTGGAATGGGCTGACAAGGCGTTTGCTTTTCACATATAAACACTCTTTGGGGGAGGGACTGCTTGGTGTGGAAATCGCACTGGCTAGGTCCAGTAGTGCGTGCGACGTGGGATGATATGGCCAGTAGAAAGAACGTTTTGGCCAGAAGAAGGGACGCATTGGACTTGTATTTGACCAGATGCTTCGTCGCTACCGGCGCTCGCCGTGACGTGTAGCGGAATTTTGTATTTGCAGGAATTCAAAGAGACCTTTCATGTGTCAAGATTCCCTCCCCCTCTCTTGATGCTGTCATCGCTAGGTTCCCGCGCAAGTTGGTAGACTTCTAGCGAGGCATCGCCGTAGCCTGAAACGACCAGAGACAAGCCACTGGAATACATATCGTAAACGGTGCAACCACCACCGTTTTCTCTGCACATTCCGTGCCATCTGCACACTATTGTCGGGCCATGGTAGGCGAAGCAAGCAGCTACGCTAGAGCCACCGGGATCCATGGCTCAACCACGCGCCCCTAACCTCCAGACCCCGAGGAAGCGATATCGTATTAGTCTCAAATTAATAATGATGAAAAAAGGGCATATGTCTTCCACCATCGCCAGCCAAGTCCTTCTATGCATCGCCAGACCTCTGCTCTGAACCCGGACTTTCCCTCGGACACAGCCCCAGGGCCGCTGGAGTCCTGTCCCGTGCCACCTGACCCGTTTGGTGGGTCTGACGTCCCGGCATCTCACTCATTCCAGTCCTCGCAAGCTTCCAGCCACAGCGCCGAAGTTGTCGCCTCTGGACCCAAGGCAGCTCCCTTCACCATCTTCGCCAGCACCGAGCGCCTTGCGTTGATCCTCATGTTGTCGCTCGTGGGCTTCTGCAGCACCGTGTCGAGCCCCATCTACTTCCCAGCGTTGCCCACGCTTACGCAGTATTTCCGCGTGTCTGAGTCGGTGATGAACCTCTCGGTGGTGGCGTACCTCTTGTTCCAGGGCCTTGCGCCCACATTTGTGGGCAATGTGGCCGACGTGCTTGGCATGCGTCCGGTGTTGGTGATGTCGGTGTTGGTGTTCACCGCCTCGTGTGTGGCGCTCTGCCGCACCAACGTCTACTGGCTTTTGACGGTGCTACGCTGCGTCCAGGCCGCAGGCATCGCCCCCGTCATCGCGGTGAGCTCAGGAGTGTCCGGAGACGTGTGCACCGCCAGCAACCGCGGAGGCTTTGTGGGGGCAGTCAGCGGCATCCAGCTCATCGGCAATGGCTTCGGTGGCTTGATCGGGGCAGCACTTGTCCACCAGTTCTCGTCGTGGCGGGCCATCTTCGTGTTCCTCGCCATTTTTGGCGGAGTGGCCCTAGCGATGTCGGCACTTTTTCTCCCCGAGACCTCGCGACTGATCGTGGGAAACGGCTCGGTGGTGCCTTCCAACCCAGTGTACCATCTGATGTTCTACCTCTTTCCCGCATTCCGGCGCCAGTTGAACAACGACGTGTCTACGTTGCGCCCATCGCAGCCTTTCGACATCCTCTCGCCGTTCAAGATCTTGGTCAAGCCCGAGGTGATCTGCACCTTGGTGCCATCGGGCCTCCATTTCGCAGCCTGGACCATGATGCTCACCTCGCTCTCTACCGTGCTCGAGGCACGCTACCACTACTCCGTGATGCACGTCGGCTTGATGTACCTTCCCCAGGGCATCGCCTGTATCGCGTCGTCCCTCGTCACCGGCAGGGTGCTCAACTATTACTACAAGTTGCGGCGTGCCCAGTTCGATGCCAAATACGCAGACACACCGCCCGAACAAACCCCCAAATTCAACATTATCCGGACCAGGCTCGACATGTGCGTTGTGCCTGCCACTTTCATGGTGGCCGGCCTCGTGATCTTCGGCTGGTGTCTCGAATACCGCCAGTCGGTTGTCTCCGTAATCATCGGATCGTGCCTTGTCTCGTTCGCCGCAGTCTCGGTGGTGGCATGTGCTACCACCATGTTGGTGGACTTATTTCCAGGCCAAAGCACCTCCTCCATTAGTTGCATGAACCTCACACGGTGCTGGTTGGCCGCGGTGGGAGCTGGAGTTCTTGATAATCTCATTTCCGCGATGGGTTTGGGTGGCTGCTATACCCTTGTGGCCGGTCTCTGCGTGTTGACCGATGCCTTGTTAGTGCTGTTAATTTTTTACCGAGGCAAAGAAGCGAAGAAAGAGGGACAAGTTGAGGAAAAGGAAAGTAGCGAAAAATGAGGATTATGATAAGAGTCCACGATTGAGGGGAATTCACATTGCATTATAGACAATATTAGAATAGTACCAAGGTACGTATAAATATTATTCATTATAGAAGGTACGTATAGTTCATAAAAGTTAATATATCAATAGAGAGTACACGAAGCACACGATAAGACTAATGACCCAACAAGATAGAATCAACTCTTAAGTAGATAATATTAATATAGGATAGAAATTAACTACGGACTAGATAAGATTAATAGACAAGATAGACTTTTACTACGGACCAGATAAGAATAATCTACACGGTTTAGACGAGGATGCAGTGCTAAAGTTAAATCTAGTAAATATTGAAGTGTGGACGGTTCTAGATAAGATTAAGATTCGCCACACCACACCCGATTTGCCAATACTAGAGAATCAAGCATGGTTACCAAGTGTGGCAGTGGAAGTCTTTATCAATTTTAGAAGTCTTTATAAATTTTAGAAAATTCATCGTGAAAGAATACTCTACTTTAGGCCAGAGTAATGTCCGAAAAATAGAAATTAGGGCAATATACTTTTGGAATAAGTAATATCCACGAGAAGGGGGAAGATACTTGGAAGCAGTGTGATCACTACGGAGATATGGGTAGACAATGTTTAGGGATAACAATAGAAAGTGTTAGCTACTGGTATTACTGGACTACCATAAAGTGTAGGACTGAATTAAAGAAAGGAAGTAGGTGTTCATATGTGCTCTGCAAGCTCTATAAATGTCAACAGGGCATCGAAGTCCTTACCTAGTTCTTTGCCATAGTGTACTTGGAAATGCTTTCAAGTCAAGGCTTTGCTTGACTGGCTCGCTAAAATATACTCAAGCTCGAGATCTATTTTGCCTAATTCTGCCAATTCCAGATTCGCTCGGCACGATTAGGTACAATTATTTTTGGAGCAAATTACAGTTTCTACATCTGATCGATGTCCTCTACGGCTTTCGGCTACCGAACGAAAGAAGCCTCTTTCTCGATATCCATGCTATATCCATTTCGAAACCCTTCAGTTTATGCCCGTTTCACTTGCCACAACAGCAGGACAGGACCACTGGTCCAGGTCCAAAGCCTGTTCTCGTCTCCCACCATACAACGGCTCCGCAGCTACTAATGGCGACCAAAACATTATGCACAGACTTGTGCATTATTCGCGAGACTCGCTGGACGCAGAGTATTCTGAGCCTTATTATGGAAAATGTTCACCACCTGAGCCCAGAAACTGAATAATTGGATCCAGGGATTAGTGCTGTTTTGTGTGCTGATGTCACCCCCCACAAATCCGTACAGGTAAACATCATCCCGAGATAGCGCCTCGTCGACCTAAACACTGGCCACAGTAAATACACAGTAAACACACGAGTTGGTCTGCCTAGTCGTTCCAGGTTCAGTTCGTCGTTCCATATCCAGTCCATATCTTCCTGCAGATCCACCTCTCCACTTTCTCCATACACAACCACCAGGTGGTGGTTGTCCTATCGCCACAAGGCCACGCTCCTATCCCTTTTCTCTCACCTCCTGTCCTCCACCTTCTCCACCCTGGTTACGCCCCACCGACCTCCCAATCAAGCCAATACACAATATCTCACAATATCTCCATCTCTAAATATTTCTCTAGTGACAATGTCTCGGAACTTTTCCTTCAGTGAATTTTTCCACTTTGGGTGCAAAACCTTGGCTGCGAACAATGCTGGGTCGAGGCTAACAATATAACAATCGAAGGGATCAAGCGGAGCAGCAGCTACCGTCCAGATGCCATGCAATATAAACTCCAGAGCTTGCTGGTATGGATCAACGGTTTGGCCAATCTAAACCAGTGGCATCTGTGGTTAGGCTTTCTGGCTCTCTGGCTTATTGGTCCTTTGGTTCTGGCTAATTGTCCTTTGGTTCTGGCTTTCTGGCTCTGACTCGTTGGTTGTTTCACACTTTGTGCTTTCTTGCCTGTTTCCAGCCTTCCTCATACATCTATGTCTTCTTCAGACCGCCCGCTTCCTAGAAAGTACCGGCCCACCTCCATCGTCGAGCTGGGCCTGGAACCCATGGTTCCAGATGCGTTTCCCTATGGCCGTCGTATGTCGATGCCGCTTTTCAAAGAAGACTTGGAGGACATGGTGGAGTCCACCAGCGTACGGTCCACGTCCACGTTTTCCTTCCAGCAACAACAGGACCTCCCTTATTCCATACTCAACGGCACCGAGAAGTATCTCATGGTAGCACTCTTGAGTGTCTGCGGCATCTGGTCCACCTTATCCACCGCAATCTACTTCCCGGCGTTGCCCGCTATCGCGGCACAATTCAACGTCTCCAGCGACGTGGTCAACCTCTCGGTGGTGGCCTATCTCCTCTCACAGGGTGTGTGTCCCACTCTCGTGGCTTCGCTCTCCGATCACTACGGCAGACGGCCATGTGTGCTCGGGTGCCTCGCGTCGTACTGCGGCGTGTGTGTGGCCATTGCCCACAGCAACACCTACTGGTTGTTGGCATTTCTCCGGTGTGTCCAGGGTGGCACCATCGCGTCGTTGATCTCGGTGTCGTCGGGCGTTATTGGTGATATGGTGGTGACAGAAAAGCGCGGAAAGTTCGTGGGCTTGGTGTCTGGATTCCAGCTTCTTGCCCAAGGCTTTGGCGCTCTTTTGGGTGCCGGCATCGTCACCCGTTGGGGATGGCGAGGCATCTTCGTTTTCTTGGCCATCGGCAGTGGCCTGGTGGCGATATTGGCCGCAGTCGCTCTTCCTGAGACCAACCGTGCGCTCGTGGGAAATATGACAATGCCACCTGAAAAGCCCTGGAACTGGCTGCCGGTGGTGTTGATGCCTTGGTTCCGGCCCCGCATGACCCACGACAAGGAAACCGTGGCTCCAGCCACGCCGGTTAGCGTGCTAGGGTGCTGGAAAATCCTTGCTTCCCGTGAAGTATTCTTTGCTCTTTTACCGGGCAGTTTCCAATTCGCAACTTGGACCATGTCGCTCACCACGCTCTCCACAACCCTCCAGAAAGAGTACCACTACACCACCATGCACGTCGGCTGGTGCTATCTAGCACCAGGGTTGGGCACGTTGGTGGGCGCCATTGCTACTGGACGTGTCATTGACGCATTCTACAAGCGTCGCAAGGCCCAGTACGACTACAAGTACACCCACTTGCCTGAGGACCAGCGGCCCCAATTCGACATTTTGCGGGCAAGACTCGACTTTGCTGCTGTGCCCTCTGCACTTCTCATTTCCTTCTCCATGGTTTTCGGGTGGTGTCTCGACAAGCACACGCATGTGGCTCCTATTTTGGTGTCGTTGTTTGTGATTTCGTGCTGTGCCGTGTCGTTCTTGAGCGCCTCCACCACCTTGCTTATCGACATGTTCCCAGGCCAAGGCTCTGCTGCGACCAGCTGCATGAATTTACTGCGGTGCTGGGTCGCCGCTATCGGTGTGGGAGTGCTCGAAAAGATGGTGAATGCCGTGGGTATCGGAGGTGCCTACACGTTGATGTCCGGCTTCTGCATGTTGAGCGGTTTGGCATTAGTGTGGGTGGTGATAAAAAGATAATTGATAATAGGGACAAGAAGAGATCTGAAAAACAGATCTGAAAAATTAGGAGATTGCAAAATAGTATAACTGGAACAGAGATCTGGAAAGGAGATCTGGAAAAATAATGTATCTGAAAAATTGGGTCCGTTATGAGTGTTAGATCTGTTATTGAATAGATCTCGAGCATTAATATCGGCCAACAGAAAAATTGCTGATGTATCACATGGTCTCTGAGATACTTTCTCTGCTGACTGAACGGGGACTTCTCCTGGAATCTTTCGGTTTGAGCCAAAAGAACTATTTTCATGAATTTTGATCTTACAGTACTACCAAATTCACATGATGACATGCGGCTGACAGCGAAAGTCTAGCTAGTAAATTATCATAGAAGTCATTTCATGGCATTTATTGCTTAAATCACAACGGTTCTTGCTATTCGCTTCAACGGCCATTTAAAATCTTACTCTTATAATCAGGTTTGTCATTCGCTTCAATCAATTAATTCATACTGATTTCAGTAATGACAATGAATTTGACTTACTTACGGCTCCCTGGAGGAGCTGTGCCTATTTCATGCGTGTATAAGAATAAGAACTATACAATACCCAAAACTAATCTTCTTAGCAAACTGTAGAGTGGCGAGAATACATAAATCTATTGAGAAGCACATTGGACACCTGGACCACCTTGTCCGCCCTCCTCGTCCTCTGAGTCATAAGCATCGCGTCTGTTGGAGGCCTGGTGCTTGTAAGGGTCGATCTCGACCAAGTCAACCTCGTCGATTTCAGCACCCTTAGGAATGTTGGTCTTGGTTCTGGCTGGCAACACGCTCTCTAACAACTTCAACTTGTCTTCATCAGCAAAGTGGTTTTCTGGGAACTTGACGGTGAACTTGACGAAGAGATGGCCCCTGCCACCTTGTCTATAAATAGGCATACCCTGGTTTTCAATCACTTTGGTGGCACCTGGAGCAATGACCTCTCCTGGAATGATGTCGACCTTGATGTAATCGCCAGAGACGTGCTTGAAGGCAAACTCGCCTCCAGCAAGAGCGGTCAACAAGTCGATTTCGGCCTCGTAGAACAAGTCGTTGCCCTTTCTGGTGAACTTGTCGTGGGGCTTCTCGTCAACAACGAACACAACATCGCCGGGGGTGATGCCGGGCTCCTGGTCTCCCTCGCCGCTGAAGACAATTCTCTGTCCGTCCTTCATACCCTGGTCGATGTGGACTTGCAAGATCTTGCGCTCGGTCTGAGTCTTCTTACCCTTACAGGTAGTACATCTGTCCTTGGCATCGCAGATGTCCCCCGAACCCTGACAGCTCTCACACACGGTCTGGAATCTCTGGATCATGGGGCCCATTTGTCTGGTGACAAATCTCATACCGCTACCGTTACAGGCAGTACACTTCTTGACCTTGCCCTCTTTGCCTCCCAAGCCGTTACACCCCTTACACAAGATGGTCTTGTTGAGCGCCAACTTGGCCACACGGCCCTTGTATAACTCCTCCAATGTGCATGATATGGAGTGCTTGATGTCCTTGCCTCTGGTGGGACGCTGGGGGCCTCCGCCTCCCATGCCACCGAAACCTCCTCCGAAGAACTGTGAGAAGATATCCTCGGCTCCCATGCCGCCTCCCATGCCGCCTTGTCCCGACAATCCCTCCTCTCCGTAGTTGTCGTAGACCTCTCTCTTCTGCTCATCGGACAAGATCTCGTAAGCGTGGGAAATCTCCTTGAATTTTTCAGCGGCTTCTGGAGATGGGTTCTTATCAGGATGGTACTTCAACGCAGCCTTTCTGTAGGCCTTCTTCAACTCGTTGTCACCGGCCGAAGGGGACACGCCCAAGGCGTCATAAAACTTGGTATCCTTCACCATAATGTATACAGAAACAGTGCTAGTGGCGGGTGTTGCAGAAGTAAGAGGCGATTTATATCAGGACTTTTTTTTTCTAGATTTCGTGGAAATTTCTTCGACATTCCAACACACGTGCCGTGCGGCACGTGACGCGATATGGATGGGCTATAGACAGTGGTGCCGGCGGGCCGAAAGACCGCCAGAAACCGTTCTATGTAGGGCAGGGATGCCGGGGGACTTCAGCCCACGTGCTCCACCACCTCGCTGACGAGCTTGCCGTTCTTGATCGTGTGTTTGAACTGCTCAGGCACCGCCAACTCGCTGTAGTCTTCCTCCTCCGGCACGTTCACATTCAACGCCGTGGTGCTGCTGGTGAAGATCTGTACGTCAGCATCAACACTGGCCTTGGAGAGGTACACACTGCCTTCGTCCGACTTGTCAATACTGACCAAGGGCACCACGCCGGTGACCTGCAACCCGAACTTGAACGACTTGATGATGTCCACGCCCGAAATCAAGGAGTCCACAACAACACCAGTGTTCTTGGTTTCTGAAATCGAGATGGCGTTGGCCTTGCCTTTGATCTGGACCGTGACGCCGGAACAGTTGCCGATGTAGATGGACTGGTGCATCTCGGCCTCGATGGTGATGGGCCTGGTGCCCGACACGTCGGCCTCGGTGAAGTTCTCCACGATCCACTTGGTGCCGTCCACCAAGGTCTTGTTGGCGGGCTTCTTCTTGGGCTGCTCCTTCGAAGACAAGCTGGATGGCTTCTTTGGAGGAGCAGGCTTCTTGGACGCAGGGACGACCGATTGTCCCCTCAAGGCCGGGTTCTTGTGCGTCATCTCCGACTTGTCCACCTTCTTAAGGCCCGCAGTGATGTCTGCGCCCTTGTTCAAGTCGGCAAACACAGCGTTCATGCCTCCTTCGGATTTGGCAGGTTCGTCGAAAAGGTTGGCAGGAGGAGGTGGAGGTGGGGGAGGTGGTGGTGGTGCTCCGCCAGAAACAGCAGCAGGAGCAGCAGGAGCAGCAGGAGCAGCCGGCTTGGACGCACCAGCCTCAGCAATGGCCTCGGCAATGGGCTTACCGTTGGCATTCCAGGAAGGACCGGTGCTGTGGTAGGTCTTGACGTAGTTCTTGAGCCCGTCAAACAAGTCCATGAAGGAATTTACCCATTCCACGTGCTTGGTGTCCTTGTCCTTGAACTCCTTCAACACTCTGTCGGACCAGAACTTGGCACTGTCCTTGAACTCGGGGATCAACGACACGGGGGTCTCAGTGACAATCCAGCCCAACACGGGGGAGCCCTCGCTGATGGTGTTCAAGTGGTTGAAGAAGGCGGAACGTCTGTTTTGGTCCTTGACCTCGATGATCTTGCTGATCTTCTGGTTGATGGGGTTCAACACCTCCATGAAAGCGGGGCTGCTCATCTCGGGCTTCTTGGAAAGGGCCACCACCTTCAAGAACTGGACTTGGTCGGCAAATGCCGCGTCCAAAAGGTCCGCGATCTCCGCCACCAAAGGGTCAATGGTCCTGGACTTAGCCACAAATGGTCCCACATGTTCCTGCAAAAACTGCTCGAAAACCACCACGGACTTGGGCTTTTCGGCGGGTGCTGGCTTGGTAGGCTCATAATGGGCCGAATTGGCCAATTCCTTCTTTGCTGCACCGCCCACAGCCGCTGGATCGCCTTCCTTGTTGGAAGTAGAAGTCGAGCCCTCGAGCCTGTTTTTGGACGCTTCTTGCTGGAAAATGGTGATATCTTCTAAGCGGGAGGTGGCGGCCTCCAACCTCTTGAGGATGGTGACGATGTTGTAGCCCTGGACGTTGAATTGGTTGATTTCTTCGGCAGACATAGCGATGTAGAGTTGCCCCTTTTGGTGGTGTTGAAGTTATGTTCGTTACGTAAGGAAGGGCGCAGAGTTATGTAACGCGTCAACCCTTGCAATTACATAAGCACGAATGCTATTTTACGTCAACAATTCTGCTTATGTAATAATAACCCGTATCTTACGTAATCACTTATCCACTCTCTTCCTACATTTCATTCTCTTCAACACCACCACCTCCCCACTCCTCTTCCCATGGCACCTGCCCAGATCAAACCAGAGGTCCCCAAGTATCCTCCCCAGGAGGTGCACTACCTCAAGGAAACCCCGGCTCCCCAGGTGCCCGAACCGTTCTATGCCAACTACCAACAGAACGTGCCCATAGCTTTGGACATTGGCGGCTCTTCCTTCCGTGCCGGCCTCACCAACGCAAGTGATCCCAGTAACGTGTTCCCTTCGGTCATGGCACGGTACCGGTACCGTAAGAAGCCCGTGACGGTGACGATAGTGGGAAACGACGTGTACCGAGACCCTCTTCTCAAGACGTCCATCCGGTCGCCGTACGACGGGCCCTTGATCACCAATTGGGACTATCTCGAGTCCATGATGGACTACACGCTCGAGCACCTTGGCGTGACCAGCACAAACGGCCGCTTGAACAACCCCGTGGTGATGACGGAGCCGGTGGCATGTCCGTCCAGCCAGCGGGCTAACATGTACGAGTTGCTCTTCGAGGCGTACCAGGCGCCCCAGGTGGCGTTTGGTATCGACTCGTTGTTTTCGTTCTACGCCAATTCCGCCCCCAAGTCCGACGGCTTGGTCATCGGAACCGGCCATGAGCTGACCCACGTCATTCCTGTCATCGGTGGAAGAGGCATTCTTCTGCAGACCAAGCGCATTGACTGGGGTGGCAATCTGGCCCAGCAGTATCTTGCTCGTCTCATGAGCATGAAATACCCCTACTTTCCCACCAAGCTCACCGCAGACCACACCGCCAACTTGTTCAAGGACTTCTGCTACGTGCTGGAAAACTACAGCGACGAGCTTAAGAGCTACCTTGACTTGGACGTGTTGGAGAAGACTGACATCGTGGTCCAGGCACCCGTGGACTTGAGCCAGCACACCGTCAAGAAGAAGTCAGAGGAAGAGCTTGCCAAGCAGCTCCAAAGAAAGCGTGAGCAGGGAAAGAGATTGCAGGAACAGCAGCAGCAGAAGAGGTTGGAAAAGAAACAACAGAAGCAGGAGGAATTGGACTACTACTCCCAAGTCAAAGACGACATCGCAGCCCTCTCCAAACAGGACCAATTGAACAGAGTGGTCGACGAAGGTTTCGAGGACTTGTCCGAGTTCAACAAATACATCAGAGGCTTGGAAAAGGCCTTGAAGACTAAAGACGACGATCTTGAAGACGCACCACTTGATCCAGCCACCGCTTGGCCGTTGGTGGATATTCCAGACGACCAGTTGAACGACGAGCAAATCAAGGAGAAGAGAAAGCAGAAGTTGCTCAAGGGCAACTATGAGGCCCGTGAAAGAAACAAGGAGTTACAGAGGCAAGAAGAAGAAGCCAAACTCCAACGCGAACGTGAGGAGATCGAGTGGCGTGAGAAAGATTTGGAGGGCTGGTCTGATGACAAGAGAATGAAGCTTGCAGAACTTATCAGCCAACACTTGGAAAAGAGCAAGTTGTTGAATTCGTTCAAAGATAGAAAATCCATGGCTGCTCAACAGAGAATGAAAAATATCACCGATTTGGCCAATGACCAAAACGTTGGAACCTCGGGCAATGCAAGCACAAGAAAAAGAAGAAGAAATGCCACTTCTACCATCGACAATGATCCAGCCGATACTTTTGGTGCCAATGACGAAGATTGGGGTGTGTACAGAGAAATAACTAACACCACCTTGGAAGAAGATCTTCAATCCATTAACAAAAAGATTTTGGAAATAGAAGAAGTTTTGTTGCAGCACGATCCTAGCTTTCACCACGAGGATACTTTCTCTGCTTCTCAAACCTTTGATTGGAAAAACCTGGTCTTGCATAAATTCATTCATGGCCCTAGACCCAACTTGACCATCGAATTACAAGCAGACGGAATGCTGCCCGAAGACATTGCAAACCGTCCAGAAATCATCTTGAAAAACCATCAAATGCACTTGAACATTGAAAGGATACGTACATCGGAAGTGTTATTCCAACCACACACCGCTGGATTGGACAATGCTGGTATTGTGGAACTTCTGAGTGATCTCTTGTGGAAGAGATTGGATGGCAACTTTTCTTCTGGAGGTCAAGCTTACAATCTCATTCAAAATGTACTCATCACTGGAGGCTTGGCCAACTTGAAGAATTTCGAATCTAGATTCAGAAACGAACTCACTGGATTCCTTCCTATAGGAGCTCCGTTGAGTGTCCGGACCGCAGCCAATCCTGTAACTGATGCCTGGAGAGGTATGCAAAAATGGGCTCAGTCGGAGGAGAGTAAAAATGGCTATGTCAGCAAGGCCGAATACGAAGAATATGGTCCTGAGTATATCAAGGAGCATGGCTTGGGAAATGTCTGTTTGAAATAATGGACTTGTGATATATACTGTACAATAAGAAGATGACATAGATATGATTGTAGAATATAGAAGTTTTCTGAAATCAAACTGAAAAGCGATTGAGTATTTGGTTGTGGTACAGAAGATGAAAGTAAAGCTCATGGAATAAGGCAATTAATTGAATCCGTGAAAACTCTACTGTTTTGTACTCCGCTGGAATCAACACCAATCAAATATTTAACGGTATAATTCCATTGAACTAATTGCATTGAACAATTCCATTGAACTACTCCATTGAACAATTCCATTGAACAATTCCATTGGAATCAACGCCGATAACATAACTTCATTGAACAATTCTATTGGAATCAACGCCGATAACATAACTTCATCGAATTATTCCCTTGGAACGCCGATATCATAACTTCATCGAACTATTCCATTGGATTCAAATACCTCTAACTAGATAATTCCAAATAGCTACTCAATTGATACCACTCCAATTCTACACTTGCACACTGGTTTCGTTAAATCTATGCCCCGATTACTATACAATGCTACCTAACTGCTGCGCTTGGCATTAGGGTTGAGACCTCTTCTCTTCATGCTTCTCTTGACACTCTGGTCAATGATGTCCTTGTCTTCGTCGTTGTCGAACTCGGCAAAATCGCCATGAATAATGCCCTCTTCTTCGGCCTCGGCTCTGGCCAAAGACTCCTTTTCTTTGGCTCCTGCCTTGGACACATCGTGAGGAGAAGGTGCAATCTTCTTGAACTTGGCCACGTAGAAACCGTCCACGTTGTACGTGTGGGGGTAGTATCTTCTGGTCAAGGAGATCTTGGGGTTGAAGTGCTTGCCACGGAAGGACGTGAAGCCTTCTTTTCCGATCTGCAACCCGGTGTCCACCAACTTGACGTTGGGACGCTTTCTCAAGGCATAGTCCACCACGGCCTCGTTCTCTTCCACCATGACGGAACACGTGGAATAGACAATAACACCTCCGGTGGCGGAGTTGGCATCAACGGAGTCAATGGCCGACAACAACAACTGCTTCTGGAGATGTGGAATTTGGATGAAGTCCTTCTCGTTTCTGTTGACCTTGACCGACTCGTCCTTGGCAATGACTCCGGTACCGGAACATGGAGCGTCCAACAAGATCCGGTCGAAGCCTCCTATCACCTTGGGAAACTCTCTGGCGTCGTAGTTGCACACAATGGTGTTCTTGCATCCCAATCTGTGGATGTTCGCAATCAACGACTTGGTTCTGGCCTTGTTGGCATCGTTGGCAAACACACACCCCGTGTTCTTCATCAATGCAGAGATGTAGGTGGTCTTACCACCGGGAGCAGCAGCCATGTCCAAAACACGCTCGTTTTCCTGGGGATCCAACGCCATCACTGGCAAGAACGACGACGCAGCCTGAAGAATGTAATGACCTGCCAAGTACTCTGGAGTGGCTCCAATGGGCACCTGAGAGTCGAACACCTGCAAACCGACCTTGGTCCACGCTCCGATGGGCTGCAAGTTGACACCACGGTTGACCAAATGCTGGGCCAAGTCACGACGACGCGTCTTCAATGTGTTGGTTCTGATGGTGATGGGTCTGCTGATTTCGTTGGCTTCAAAAAACTCCATGGCCTCACTGGGAGAGAACAAGTTGAACAACTTCTCCGCCAAGAACTCGGTGTACCCGAAGTACTCGCAGATGTCCTTCAACAAGCGGCTGACGTAGTCGTTTCTGGACTTGCCTTCTTCGGCCAATTCCTTGAAATTCTCCAACACCTTGACGATTTCGAGCATTCTGGTTCTGATCATGGTGATGTCCTTGGGGGCCGCCGCAAGCGCCTCCTCCTCCTCCTCCGTGGGCAACACCTTGGCCCGGGGCTGGACCTGGCCCACCTGCAACAACTCCTTCTCGGCCTCTTCTGCCTCGAGCTCTTCTTCCTCGTCCAACTGGCGAGACAAGGCCTCCATGTTGGCGGCGTTCAACTGCTCCATGTCGTCGTCGTCGTCGTCGGAAAACATTGGGTTGGCACGGGCCTCTTCGTCCGAGTCGAAATCCTCGCCTTCGACGTCGAATTCGTCCTGTTCGAGCTCATCGTCCTCGTCCTGGGAGTCGTCGAACAACGCCCGTTTGGCAGACGAAAGCTCTTCCAAATCGACCTCGGGGAGACCTTCGGGGTGCTCGTGGACATCGAGATCCTCATTCTGCTTCTTGGACGTCTTCTTGGCCTTTTTGGCTGGTCTGGCATCTTCACTTCTGGCCTTTTTCACTGCTGGCTGTGTGGCCGCTTCCTGGTCGCCCAGCTTCCTCTTTCCTTCTTTGGAAAGCTTCTTTTCCTTGCGTTCCTTCTTGGCCTGGAACTCGTCGAAAGATGGCGGCACGCCCTGCTTGTTTTTGGCTCTTCTACCCATGGTTGAAGTCTAGGAAGAGTGAGATGGGCCTGATATGAGAACTGAAAAATTACCCGGTGCGCGCACGCCTCATCGCCAACATGCACCTTGTAGAATGATACCCCAGAAGAGTGCCATCAAATCGGGTCCTAGATTGTTCCAATTTCCATCCAATCTTACCCATTCCACTGTAACTGCCCTCCTGCATCATGGCCAAGTCGCCAACCGTGATTTCCGCCAACCAGCACGCCCTCATCCGGCTCCCTTCCGAGGGCATGAAAATCGTCCTTCTTCGTCCTGGAAATACCGTCAGCTTGGGCAAATTTGGCTCCTTCAACGTGGACGGAGTGTTGGGCCATGCGTTTGGCCAGAGTTTCGAGATTGTTGACGGAAACAACGTCAAGCCGGTGCTGAGTCTTGCGCCTGGCTTGGAAGAAGGCGACGCAGTGCCTGAAGATGAACAGGTGCCTGAAGAAGGCGCCCCTCTCTCCAAGGCCGACCTCACGTCGTATTTCTCCAACAGTTCGGAAAACAACCAGAAGATCATCAACGTGGGGTCCCAGATCCAGAGCCTCACCAGCCAGGAGATCGACGAGCTCAAGCAATCGGGAGCCCAGTCCAACATTGGCCAACAGATCATCGAGAAGATCATTGCCGGCCACGGCGGTTTCGACAAGAAAACGGTGTTTTCCCAGCAGAAGTACCTCCGTCGTAAGCAGCAGAAGTTCTTGCGTCGGTTTACCGTGGAGTATATTGGTTCTTCTCAGATGCTCCAGTACTACATTGAAAAAGACCTTCCCCGAGTGCTTGACCTCAGCGAAGAGACTTTGGGGTTGATTTTGAACTACGCCAACGTCCGTCCCGGTGGCCGTTATTTATTGGTCGACGAGACCGGTGGAGTGGTGCTTTATGCCATGATGGAACGCATGGGTCTCGAAGGCTCCATCGTTTTAATTCACGAAAACGAGCATCCTAACCACATTGCATTGCGCCATTCCGACTATCTGCCCGACCACATTGGCCGCATGGTACGGCCTGTCAGCTGGTTGCAATTTTTGGAGCCTGAAAACGAGAAGATCGACATGGAAGAAGTCAGCGAGGCCGACCTCGAGGCATTGAAGCCGGCAAAACGTCTCCAGCACGACAAGCGGGTCAAGCGGGCCAACGACATCAACGCCGTGATTGAAACTGTGCAACAGGGCAATTTCGACGGCTTCATTTGCGTCAGTACTCTCCACTTGCCAACCTTAGTGCCTCAAGTTCTCCATGCTGTAGGAGGCTCCAGGCCCGTGGTGTTGTACAGCCAGTACAAGGAGCACTTGTTGGAGACACAGCATGCGTTGGCCAACGACAAGCGGATCTTGGCCCCTTCGATTTTCGAAACTAGAGTCCGTCCTAACCAGACCATTGTTGGCCGTATTCACCCAGTCATGACCATGAGAGGTTTTGGAGGCTATGTTTTATGGGGAACCCGTGTGTTTCCTCAGGAGAACATCGTGGCCATTGGCCGGGGCATGGGCAGAAAGAAGAAGGTTGTTGAGAGTGAAGTGAAAGACAGCGAAAGAGTAAAGGACGAAAAAGAAGAAAAAGAAGTAACAGAAGTGAAGGAGAATGAGAATGAAATTAAGGAAGATGTGGCTATGGAAAATTGAATGAGTTGGACACCGAATGTGGACATCTTCTACTCTTCCATACACCATTCATACTAGATTAATTAATTATTACATTAATGCTATTAATTCTATTAATTCTATTAATTCTATTAATTCTATTAGTTCTATTAATTCTATTAATTCTATTAATTCTATTAATTACCGTCTTTTACCATTCATTCATTCATTCATTTCTATCCAGGACCATCTTTTCCATCCACGACATGTTGGCTTTCCATCCCATAACGCACCGGATCCTATTTGCGGCATCGCTCCAAGCTTCCACTCTGTAGTCTGTATCTTTGAGTCTGTTCCGGACAAATTCCACTTGCAGTTCATAGCCCAACTCAAATACAAAGGCTCCAACGTCCATTGGCAAGACTATTTGCTCGATCAATGCCCTGTAGAATTCGTTTTCTCCCACCAATGCTAGCGACGGTTCGTAAAGTCTGACTGAACGTTCTACCCCATTCAAGGCCACTGAACTGAGGTAATCTGAAACGGGAATGTACGGAGGATTGCTGACGAGAATATCAACTGTCTTGGGTTCCAATTGGTCTGTCAATTTGGTACTGAAGATGTCCAATTGCTGAAATTTCACGGTGGTAGAGCTCGGAAAGCATTTCTGGAGATTATGAGAAGCAAGGTCAAAAGCAGCACTGGACACATCGAAACCGGTAATTTGAAGACTTTTGAACTTCGAGCTTTGACTCAATTCGTGATTCAAAAGCAAGGGAATACACCCACTTCCAGTGCATGCATCCACAATAGACAACTCTTCGTTGGAGTAGTTTTCTTCGATGACTCTGGCAAGCAACAGTGCCCATTCTTCTGTTTCTACTCTCGGAATCAACACACCAGGGGCACATTCGATATCAAGGGCCCCAAACGGCTGTGTTTTGAGAATATACTGAAGGGGTTCAAGCCGTGATCTTCGTATTATGGCACTTTTCCACTGGTCCTTAGGAAGCTCGTTTTGGATCCATCGAAGCTCCTGACGAGCTGATTCTATGCAAGGAATTGCTCTAAGTAGAGGAGGAAGCCATGGTGATAACTTAAAGGCTTCTTTGATGAGCTTTTGGGACACTCTGGGCATAAGAACTCGAGATGAGATGAGATGAGATGAGATAGATAAAATGCGGGTGTGTATTTAGTGTGATCCATTAGTGTTAATGCGATCCATATAGTGGAGTTTAAAAATCAACTATGCCTACAGCAGTGAGGTGTGAAGTCAATTGCAAGTGTTTTGAAGACATAAATGTTTTTAAGATTACTTCATCGGAGTATTTGGGCTTATTTTGGTCATCTGTATATTGATATCAAGAATTCACTTCGTATTAATATGAAAATTAAATTAATTCTAACCTTTTTTGAAGTCAATCATGAGTGGTTCATAGTTGTATTAATTTAAATTATGATTATTATAGGTTGGTTTCTTTGTGCATAAGTATGGATACTTCTTAAAGGATTGA
Organism: Suhomyces bokatorum; assembly: GCA_030568615.1. NCBI lineage: Eukaryota > Fungi > Ascomycota > Pichiomycetes > Serinales > Debaryomycetaceae > Suhomyces > Suhomyces bokatorum. The sequence goes on from JAJMGI010000003.1 coordinate 149,461, forward strand.
ACATCTATACATTGATTTTTGATTGTTTAAAATTTTATCATTAAACTATTTCAAAGTGAATTTCCAAGCCTATTTAGAAATCTAATTAAATTAGGATTTAATTCCCATTAGTAACTAATTCAATTAGGATTCAATTCCCATTAGTAACTAATTCAATTAGGATTTAATTCCCATTGGTAACTAATTCAAGGATTCAGGTCCTTTTTAGTGCACTTCACTACTTCCAATTAACTAAATTCTTACCTTTATGTTTCCTAATTACATTGGTATGCAAACTATATACAACGGAATTACATTCCCTTTCTCACATAGTACATGTAAGCTCTCTCATGCACATCCTCAGCAAATGGAGTGATCACTTCCGAGTGGCCAGGTCTGGCAATGGGGTCTCTCAAGTAGATGGCATGGCATGTACTGAAAGAAACCTCGATGTGCGATGGCAAGATGGCAAAGCATCCCAAGAAGGGTCTTGGGGTCCATGGTGTGAAGTAAGGCTTGGAAGGTTCTTGACGTCCAAACAAACCCTTTTGCCATGGCAAGTTGACCACGGCAGACGATTCCTTCTCCATCACCTCGTCCTTGTTAAGCTTGTTGTGGAACTTCAAGTTGTTGGCAAAACTGGAAGTGAATGGAATGGCAGTAGAGTTTTCCGACAACTTGCTCTCCTGGGAATTGATACGGATCGACTCAACCGTGGCCTTCTGGATTTCTCCCAACAATTGCTTGACAGTGGAAGTCAAGTGCTTCTCTCCAGCCTCCATCTCGGGCTTCTTCTTGTGCACAAACTTGCTGGCGGCTTCGGCAGAGAAGTTCTCCACCAAATCGTGCTTCGAATCGAACAACAAGTTGTAGATGTCATGGCACTTCTTGGCCTGGGAGCCGTACTCGGCAAACACAGTAGCATCCACCTCTTCCTTGTTGGAAGCGAGAGTCAACACACGCAACAAGATCTGTTCTCTGGTGGTTTCCTTCTGCTTTCTGATCATTTCCTTGTCCAACTTCTCGTTGAACGCCTTGACAGCCTGGGCCGAGTTCTCGGTACGAGAGGTGTCCAAGGACTGGGGCTTGGCCTGCTTCAACTCCCACACGTCTCTGGGGTTCTCCTTGGCCGACTTGACATGCTTGTTCCACACAGTGATCTGCTTGTTGTCCACCTTGATGGCCTCCTCCAATCCGGGCTTGACACGGCCCATGGCAAGCAACACCTTTTCTGGCTTGACGTTGAAAATGTCTCCGGCTTGCAAGGGGAAAGAAGGATGTTTGATGACAACACCGTTCACCGAGACGTTTCCGCCCAAAATGAACTGACGGGCTTGTCTCACGGACGACGCAAACATGGCTCTGAACACAGCCAACTCTAATCTCTTCTCAAGAGCTGCGTAGGTCTGTAACACCATGGGCGTGGACTGCACTCTGGATCCCTTCAAAGAGGCGTCCAATTGGGCCACCGACTCGAGCGAAGGGTTGAACAAGGTCTTCCATCTGGACTCGGTCAAGTGCTCTCCATGGTATGCTCTGGTCTCCGACTTGGCCTTCCACTTCTGCTGAAAAAGCGTGAGTCTGTCGAACGACACGCGGTCTTTTTTGTATAAATTGAACAAGTTATACTTGTTCATGGAGGCCCGTACTCTTCCTCTACTGAGAGAGTTGAGGTTCTGGGTCTTTCTAGGCATTGTCGGTGTTGGTGAAGTCGTGAGTGAAATTTTTGATACCTGGACATGGGGTCGTGTGCGTACCTGTTGTCACGTGCCGGTTTAAAGTGGATGGATACTATGGGATATATGGGATGATTAGGTGGTGTAATTGGTCTACTTCGAAGCTTGGTGTAATACGGAGGTCTGAGCCCACATGTCAAGACTAGTTTCAGGTCATTTGATGGCGTGGATGAAATTATATGGCATAAACTGTCTCAAGCAATAATTCCATAAATTGTAGCAATAATGAAAGAAGAGTCTACCAAAGCGCTGTCATTGACTTGGTCCGTATCACATCGCTAGGCTCCAACGGTTAGAAGTGTATTTTTCATCGTCGAACTAGCATTTCTACCAATGTATCTTCGAATAAATTGGCACGTGATTCTGTGCACGTGACACACCAGACCCCCATACAGTACAACCAAACCACACAAGCTACTGCTCCATTACACCATGACCAGGGACTGGAGCCTAGATGATGAGATCCGTCTTCTTGATCTCATCTGCGACCACAAGCCCGCAGGAACAAATAAGCACAAACAGATGGTGTCAATCATTGAAAAGATCAACAAAGATGCTCAGGTTCCTTTCAGTGCTAGCGATGTGTGGGTCAAATTGGAGACTTTGTACAATCTTCCCAAGTTAGATGCTATTGAAGATGATAAGGATAGCGATTCGGAAGAGTCTAGCACCGACACCGAAGCCAAAAGTGACACCAAGAGCTCCAAGAGGAGAAGAGTCAGTGTTAAAGGTGAGCCTAAGGCAGAAGTCAAGGAAGACACTAAGGAAGAAATCAAGGAAGAAAGCAAGGACGATTCGTCGGGATTGAGTGACGTGGACTCAGATTCGTCCAATGGAGAAGCCTCGGCACAGGAAAATGACAGGTCTTCCAAGGGTTCGAGAGCTAACACCGAAGAAGCCAACAACAGTGACGAAGACCTGAACCAGGAGGACGATGAAGATGGAGGAAATACTCCTAAGAGACGCTCCACCCGTGGTATCAAGAAAATTAGAACGGAGAAAGCCGTTCCAGTGAAGAAACGTACACGGTCAACTGCTAAGTTGGACACAGTAGAGTCGCCTGTGCCCACAAAGAGGAAGAACTCTAGAGCAGCTACTCCTCCAGCCACTAAAAAGAGAAGAACTAGATCTGAAAAGAGCCAGAGTCACGGCGATCTGGACGACGACGAGAAAAAGGAGGAAGACGACGAAGAAGACGACGAGCACGAGTCAAAGAAGGCCCCTACGAGAAGGGCAACCCGCTCCAGTGCCCCGAAGGGTCCCATTAGGCGAAGCACAAGAAAGAAGTGAGGAAACGGTGGACTTAAGAGGTAAAATAAGTCAAATGGAGTGAAGAGATAAAAATTAATCTAACGGTGAAAAGGATGGAATTAATGCAATGAATGAATGAAACGGGAATTGGTGAAACTAGAGTGAATTGGCACATTCGCCTTCAAAGCGCTTGCCCAGAATCCATACCATTAAGTTTGGGAGATCTTTTGAAACACATAAAGGATGAAAATAATTCATGTCTTCTCTTTAATGAGAATTCATTTGCAAGAATAAAATCTTTAATGAATTCACCAACGCGACGATATCTGGAGTCGATCACTTCCGATAACACCACCACATTTATCACCTCGTGTATATTATAATCTGTATTATTAGCTTTTGAGAAACGCGTAGGACCTAAATCAAGTACATTTATACTGGTGAAAAATCACCATTTCCAGGCCCCAATTGATGCAGAAAATTCATAACAATCTAGACACTCCATCATTGACACATTCAACGCTCATTATCACCTACTCTCTTCACTATTTCGCCAGATCTTCTCCTTTGCTTAAACTGCGACTCGCACTTGAATAATTTGTCAAATCAGTCCACCATACTTATTCCACGTCAAATGCCAAAAGATGGACAGAGGCTGTTGATCCGGGCCATGCGCTGGCTTTCAATGTCACATAAGAACCTCGGACCAACCATTGTCCGTCCAAGCTCACCAGAAACGTCATTTTCCACACAATCATCACAGTCTTCATCATCTCCACAAGATGCACCTACATCTACATCTACAGCTCCTCTCCTTCCTTCTTGGGATAGAGGCGGAAGAACGGCCCAGAACAGCTTGACGCCGTTGTACGCATCCATGAAGAAGCTCATTGACACCAATCCTGGATGCGTGTGTCTCATCCAGGTGGGTCTGTTCTACGAGTTGTACTTCGAACAGGCGTCGCTCTTTGGGCCCAAGCTTGGGCTCAAAGTGGCCTCCAGAAAGACCACCCGCTTCTGCATTCCCATGGCCGGCTTTCCCGTGTATCAATTGCAGAAATTCGTCAAAATGCTCGTCCAAGACCTCCAAGTCAATGTTGCGATAGTTGACCAATATCCCACCGCAGGCCAGACGGTGGACAGCATTATCCACAGAAAAGTGTCGAGAATCGTGTCTCCGGGAACTTTGGTGGACGAATCCTTCTTGAACTACTCGCAGAATAATTATCTCGTGGCCATTTCACTTCCTCCTAATTGCACAGCCGTTCCTCCAGATCAGGACCTAGTGGTGGGGATTTCGTGGATCGACGTGTCAGTAGGAGAATTCTACGTCCAAAGGACCACGTTGGGGGAGCTCATGACGGACATTTTCAGAATTAATCCCAGTGAAATCCTAATTTCCAAAGACCTTCAGAAGGAGAACCTCACCAGTGGAGAATGGTATCCACCTTTGGGCGACTTGAAGAAGTACTTTTTGCGCTACCACAAGACCTCCAATAATGACATGAAGCACAAGTTCAAGAGCAATTTGCAATCTACAAGAAAGTCGTTGGAAGATTTCAGTGTACGAGAAACTGCAGCCATGAATTTGGTGCTATCTTACGTTGATGTCAATCTCCCCGATAGAAATCTTTCGTTGGAGATTCCCAATCAATATTGGAACCAAAAGTACATGCAAATCGACTCTCGAAGTCGTGAAGCCCTCGAACTTACGGAACGTTTCAGCAACGGAAAGAACTTGAGTACAGGCACTCTTGTAAACACCATTAAGAAAACAGTTACACCGTCGGGTACGCGTCTTCTTACACAATGGATTAAATCGCCCATTCTCGACACAGATGAGATCAAGTACAGACAAAGCTTTGTGAGTCTATTCCTCGAAAATGACTTCTTGAAGACATCCATCAGATCTCGTTTGTCCACACTAGGAGACTTTGTACGGTCCATCCAACGCCTCTCACTCAACTCCGGTGATACAGTCCAGCACTTAATTACTATTACGGATGGTTTGGAAAAGTTGTATGACCTTGAACAATTCTTAATTGAAGAATACAAACAGAATCCAAAAACCTCAAAAGTTTTGTCTACGTTAATTAAAGACTTCAAGGTTCCTTTCGAACTCACACAGCGGGTTCAAAACACTCTTCATATAGAATATGTTGACCCAGAAGAACATGAAGGTCCAGGTGAAGAAGAGATTATTGATGAAGAAAACGAGTCTGACGTTGATATCGTCAATTTTACTGGATCATTTTCGAATCTGTCCATTGAAAAGTATAGAGAAGTGGATAAGCCTGACACAGGGACTGAATTTTTATTCAGTGTAAGAAGAGATTATAATGAGAGTCTCAATGAGTGCCATGAACAGTTGGATGCCCTTAAAGAGCAAGAAACATCTCAACTAAAAGAAATCGAATCGAAAATATTCGAAATCGACCCCAAAATGAAGGTCGTAAAGAAAGCCCAGCATGGGAGATTTTTGAATGTCATTCATGTGGCAGGCAAGCAAAAACTGGTCGAAGAACTCGCCAAAGTCTTTGGAAATGATGTGAAGGAAAAACGCAAGGGTTCATTACTCTATAAACCACATGCTTGGAGCAATCTCCAGGGTGCAATCGATGAGAAATGCGATCAAATTAAAGAATTTGAGAAGGACATTATTGAAGATCTTAGAATCCAAACCCTTGATGTGGTTCCTCAAATCAGACAGGTGAGCAGGTTGGTCGATTTTCTTGACATTACTGCTTCTTTCGCTGTTATTTCCCATGAGCTCGGCTTGGTTTGTCCCAAATTCACCAAAACTCCCCAATTAACTGTCACCAATGGACGTCACCCTGTGGTGGAGTCAGGTTTAAAAACCGTTGGGTCCATGTTTGTTCCAAATAATACCAAAATCAATACAAATTCAGACAGTTTGTGGATCATTTCGGGGCCTAATATGGGTGGAAAGAGTACCTTTTTGAGGCAAAATGCATTGATTGTCATTTTGGCTCAAATAGGTTGTTTCGTTCCTGCTGAGAAGGCAAGCTTGGGCATAGTTGATAAGATTTTCACTAGAATTGGAGCTTCCGATGACCTCTTCAGTGATCTAAGCACATTTATGGTTGAAATGGTAGAAACCAGCAATATACTTAGAAATGCCACCAGCAATTCCTTGGCTATTGTTGATGAAATAGGAAGAGGTACTAGTGGAAAAGAGGGTTTAGCCATTGCCTACGCCACACTCTTGAGTCTCATCACTACAAACAAGTGTCGTACTCTATTCGCTACACACTTTGGCAAAGAATTGGAGATGTTGTTGAAGGCCAACAAAGTCAGTCAAAGCAAAATCAAATATTTTAGAACCACAATTTTGCAAAAGGAAGGTACATCAGAGGATGATTTGGATTTTATTATAGATCATAAGTTGGTTCCTGGAATTAGTGATAGATCGTATGCGTTAGAAGTGGCTCGAATGGCAGGGTTCCCCAAGAGTGCTTTAGACCATGCTGAAGATGCGTTGAAGCTTTTACATAGACAGAAATAAAGTGGAAGAGAATCATGAATTAATTCCTGTAGTTACATGCCATTTCTTCATACTGATGAAGTTATTCCTAACCTTTATAATTACAAATTTTGCAATATGTTCATTTATTCGTTTAGAAATTTGAATAATTTGTATAATTTGTATAATTTCTACAATTTCTCTATTTCTATAATTTTTTACTATTTCTCTATTTCTATAATTTCTATAATTTCTATAATTTCTATAATTTCTATAATTTCTATAATTTCTAAAGTAGAACTACATTGAATCGATTCCTTCGTAAATTAAAACTATGGATTAGGAGGTTGTTGTTCCTGATTCTGTTGTTGCAATTGGTTGGCAATGAGCTGCTGGAGCTGTTGCAATTGTGCCTGTTGAAGATTTTGGGGAAGTTGTGGCATTTGAGGCTGTTGAGGTACAAATGACCTATTATTTATAGGTGCTTGATGTATTGGAGGAGGTTGGTTGTATGCAGAAGGTTGGTTTTGATGTTGTGGTTGGTGTTGGGGCCATGACTGTGTTCCGTATGGATTTCCCTGTTGATGCATTTGTCCAGGATAAGGAGGAAGTGAGGCACCATATGGGGCTTGGGGATGACTATATTGCTGCTGGTTCATGAATTGAACTTGGTTAAATGGAATGCCATATGGAGAATTGGGTTGGAAATTCTGATTTATGGGGTTCATATGCCCAACTTGGGCATACAGTTGACCTTGGATTGGGTTGAAGTTGTGGCCAGGCTGCCCATAAGCCTGATTATGGGGTGGAATACCTTGGGCTTGAGGTGCATGAGCTGCATAATTATATTGTGCTTGGGAGTGAACTTGAGCTTGATTTCTAGGATGTACCCGAGGTTCTTCGGGCTTGGCATATCCATACGCCTGAAATCTTTTAGTATCTGAACTGGCAGATTCGGTCGCTCTTTTACGTGCTTCGTTGGCACCTTCCTTCTTCTTATTTTTCTTCTTTTTCTTTGATTTCATTTCTGCCTCTCTTTCGTCATCAGAGAATTCCTGCTCCTCTTCAGGCAATTCTTCATCGTGGCAATTACTAGCATCTGTTCCCTTTATGCTCTTGATGGCATCGGTATAAATGAAGTTGGAGTCTGGAACCACATAATAAATCGTTTCTCCTTTAATGTCCTTAAATTTGTCAAATTCCTCAGTGCTATTGAATTTAATCCGGTAGACTGGATTCTGTAACTTGCCAAAGATTTCAAATAACGGACCAACGATGGTTCTATCCTTCAAGCACAACACGGATTGTTCCTTTAACACTCGGAATTCTCCGGATACATTAGCCTTTATGATCACACTGTTTTCAACCAACGCAGTTACCACTCCAACAGGCTCTATAGGTGCATTTTCTGGAATAATGTAGCCTTCAGGCAATGTGGGTGCAACCTCATCGACCACCTCGTTTTTGGATATAATTGGCCCACTTACAGTTTCTCCTTCTTCATCCGAATCTTCAGCCTTGGAATTTGCTTCAGCAGCATCTTCTTCTTCTTCAGATTCCGAATCCGAGTCGGAATCGGAATCCGAACTAGAGCTATCAGAGCTAGATGAATTGTCAGAGTCCGAGTCGGAGCTGATTCCATCAATAATGATGTCATCATCCGATAATTGTTGGATATCTTCATCTTGCTTTTGATTAAGGAAATTTTCAACCGAGTTCTTAGGTAAATCATCGGTTTTAGGTTCCTCTGCTGTAGGTTCTTCTGGTTTATGTTCTTCTGTCTTAGGAACTTCTGGTTCATATTCTTCCTTCTTAGGGACCTCTGTGTCAATGTCCATAGACTCTTCTTGAACTTCAGGAGTCTCCTTTGATTCAACAGGTTCTGGAATAGACTCAGGCAACTTTTTAGGTTCTGGAATAGACTCAGGCAATGTTTTAGGTTCTTCAATTGTAGCGGAGTCAACTTGCTCGGAATCTCCTTCTGCTAAAGAAGTTTGAATGGACTCGTCAGGTACCGAAGGCGTCACATTTTCCACAACCTTCTCCAACTGTTCGATCTGCTCATTTTTAGACTCCACGTCTTCCGTAGACTTCTGTTCGTTTCCTTCCTTTGCGGCTTCTTCATTTGGTGTATTAGCCGATTCTGTATTCTCAACTATGCCCTCTTCAGGTACACTATTTTCTACTTTAGGAGCCAATTTATGGCCAGTAGCAACTTCATCATTCACATCGACATTAATTTGACTAGTTTCACTCGATTTTTCAGACTCAATAGCACTCTGGGTAAATTCGGAAGGAAGTGATTGTTCATCTTCAACTGATGCAGTTGGTAATTCGGACGTGGAAGTCGCGTCTAAAGCCAAAGCATTGCCAGAATCAGCGACAGGAACCGATTCAGAAGCAGAAATTGCAGATTCCACACCCAGTTCTTCCATTTGGCCGGCTTTTGGATGTTCCATGTTGGAGAAGTGTGTTTATGGTAGGTGATGCTCATCTCAGATGGGAGGTCACGTGCGTGACAGGTCTGGGGAAGAGGGTGGAAGAAGTTGACGAAAAGGGGGAAAATGGGGCAAGAAAAAAACTGCTACAGCAGCCTCTAGATCGTGGAATTAGTTTTCAATGGTTACTTCATACCTCCTACCCCCGTTCGGACTGGATCAGTCGGTATGTGTTGAAGCATCACATCACGTGACAACTCAGCGTATTTTTCAGACCCGCACATTTGAGAACAGGGCAGAAAAACACGATGTTACCCGGCCACCGCTTTGTGTCACATCGCACCTTCCTCACTACTTAAAAATTTTTCAGCAAAACTTTTCAGTTTTCTTTTCTTCGTTTATCATAAGTTAGTCAACATGGGTGCCTACAAATACTTAGAAGAGTTGCAAAGAAAGAAGCAATCCGATGTCATGCGTTTCTTGTATCGTGTCAGATGCTGGGAATACAGACAAAAGACTGTGATCCACAGAGCTTCCAGACCTTCCAGACCAGACAAGGCCAGAAGACTCGGTTACAAGGCCAAGCAAGGTTTCGTCATCTTCAGAATCAGAGTCAGAAGAGGTGGCAGAAAGAGACCTGTGCCAAAGGGTGCTACTTACGGTAAGCCAACCAACCAGGGTGTCAACAAGTTGAAGTACCAAAGATCCGCCAGATCCACTGCTGAGGAGAGAGTTGGCCGTCGTGCTTCTAACTTGAGAGTCTTGAACTCCTACTGGGTCAACCAGGACTCCACCTACAAGTACTTCGAGGTCATCTTGCTCGACCCATCTCACAAGGCCATCAGAAACGACCCAAGATACAACTGGATCGTCAACCCTGTCCACAAGAGAAGAGAAGCCAGAGGTCTTACTTCCACCGGAAAGAAGTCCAGAGGTATCAACAAGGGTCACTTGTACAACAACACCAAGGCTGGCCGTCGTCACACCTGGAAGAGACAAAACACCTTGTCTTTGTGGAGATACAGATCTTAAGCGTGATGGCATCAGTATTGGTGGCATTGTGCCTGTGGGTTTTCCTGGGGTGCGTCTTTGTGGACTCCTATGTGGAGTCCTGTATGGAGTCGTGCTGTGGGTTTTTTCACGGTGTATATTTGTGTAAATGAATATTCGGATCACAAGACGTAGTCACGTGCGATTGAACAAATTGGTAATTGATCAAATCACATAGTCAAATTGTTAGAGTCAAATTTGTTTAAAAAGCCAAATTTGTCTAAAAGTCAAATTGCAGGCTACGTGGACCCCAGGTCCGGTTGTCCGCCCCTATCGGGACGGGCTCTATCCCGTCGTTATCGCCCGATCGAGTCACTTTTGACTCCTGTACCATTAATTAGGCCAATTTTTGCCGGTGCGCGCACGACCCCGACCAGACAACGTAATTAATCCAAGGAGTCACTTTCTCGACTTGTATATCACATCTTCTCTCAATGACTAGCTACACTAAAACCGCCATCTTGTCTGTCTACGACAAAACCGGCTTGTTGGACTTGGCCAAGGGTTTGGTTGCCGCCAATGTGCGCATCTTGGCCTCTGGCGGTACCGCCAAGTTGGTCCGTGGTGCCGGCTTCCCAGTGGAAGACGTCTCCACCATCACCAAGGCGCCCGAGATGTTGGGCGGCAGAGTCAAGACCTTGCACCCTGCGGTGCACGGAGGCATTTTGGCCAGAAACTTGGAGAGCGACGAGCAAGACTTGGCGGCCCAGGGCATCGAGAAGGTGGACTTCGTGGTGTGCAACTTGTACCCCTTCAAGGAGACGGTGTCCAAGGTGGCCGTGACCATTGACGAGGCCGTGGAGGAGATCGACATTGGCGGAGTGACGTTGTTGCGTGCCGCCGCCAAGAACCACTCCCGAGTGGTCATCTTGTCGGACCCCAAGGACTACGCCGGCTTCTTGGAGGAGTTGAAGGGCGGCGAGATCTCCGCCGACACCAGAAACAGATACGCGCTCAAGGCGTTCGAGCACACCGCCGACTACGACGTGGCCATCTCCGACTTCTTCAGAAAGCAGTACTCCGAGAACGTGTCGCAATTGCCCTTGAGATACGGCGCCAACCCCCACCAGAAGCCCTCGCAGGCCTTCGTCTCCAACGGCGAATTGCCCTTCAAGGTCTTGAACGGCTCTCCTGGCTACATCAACTTGTTGGACGCCTTGAACTCGTGGCCCTTGGTCAAGGAGTTGTCGGCCTCGTTGAACTTGCCCGCCGCCGCCTCCTTCAAGCACGTCTCCCCCGCCGGTGCCGCTGTTGGCTTGCCATTGTCGGACATCGAAAAGAAGATCTACTTCGTGGAGGACATCGAGAACTTGTCGCCATTGGCCAACGCCTACGCCAGAGCCAGAGGTGCCGACAGAATGTCGTCTTTCGGCGACTTCATCGCCTTGTCCAACATCGTGGACTTGCCCACTGCGCAAATCATCTCCAAGGAAGTCTCCGACGGTGTTATCGCTCCAGGATACTCCAAGGAGGCTTTGGAAATCTTGCAGAAGAAGAAGGGTGGAAAGTACTGTGTCTTGCAGATCGACCCCAACTTCACCCCCGACCAGTTGGAATCCAGACAAGTTTACGGCATAACATTGCAACAGAAGCGCAACGATGCCATTATCAAGGGTACTTCTTTCAAGGAGATTGTGTCCAAGAACAAGGAATTGACCGAGCAAGGTGTAATTGACTTGACCGTTGCCACTATTGCATTGAAGTACACTCAATCCAACTCCGTGTGTTACGCCAAGAACGGTATGGTCATTGGCTTGGGAGCCGGCCAACAATCCCGTATCCACTGTACCAGATTGGCCGGTGACAAGGCCGACAACTGGTGGTTCAGACAACATCCAAAGGTCTTGGGCTTCAAGTGGGCCAAGGGTGTCAAGAGACCGGAGAAGTCCAATGCCATTGACTTGTACGTTACTGGCCAAATCCCAACCACCGAGCCAGAGAAGACCGAGTACGAATCCAAGTTCGCCGAGTTGCCAGAACCTTTGACCGAGAAGGAAAGAGAGCAATGGTTGGCCAAGTTGAACAACGTTGCGTTGTCTTCCGATGCCTTCTTCCCATTCCCTGATAACGTGTACAGGGCCGCTAGATCTGGTGTCAAGTTCATTGCTGCCCCATCCGGTTCCGTCATGGACAAGGCCGTCTTCGCTGCTGCCGACTCCTTCGATGTTGTCTACGTTGAGAACCCTATCCGTTTGTTCCACCACTAGTGTACTTTAATTCTCGAGTCTTGACTCCGCCAACCGATTGTTCTAGAATCGCTTACCGATCCTGTTAGGATGCATATGACGTCTTGACAGTATAGTATAATAAATTACGATAAAATTAAACGATGTAAAGAGAAAGGCACAGATGCAATAAAGTTACTAAATAGGTCACATATTTCGATTCTACCTATTCTAATGGTTTGCAATTGCCGGTAATAAGGGGAGATCTGACATTTAATTGCAATCAAAAGATCAATGGAAGCTTTGGATAAGTTTTCATATTTCAAGTAAAATAAAAAAGGAGATCTGCAAAATTGGGTAAAAGTAGAGCTCGAAATATTCTTGGGAACATTGTATTTATTTTGTAATTATCGTATTGACGTGCATCTACTATTTCAATTCAGTCAGAATGATTTTTCCAATTAGAATAACTCCATTGTCAGAATGATTTTTCCAATAGAATAACTCCATTTGTCTACCAAAAATAAATTGGATTCAATGTTCACTGATTGTTCCAAGAAAATCAACTCATTGAATTGCCACTACACACTTCTTCAGAAGTCTTTTGATTGCCTGTCCGTAATTTCATTTATAATCAACTTATTTCCATGAAATTCAATGATTAATTCATGATGATCCTGTGAAATTTACTCCAAACTGCAAACTAGACAAACACGGCCAACCTTCCCCCAATTGCGTTCATCTCTTCACCTCAATCCTAGCTGCACTATTTCACCAAGAACCGACATTTTCAGGGCATTTCCCTCGCTAGATTTCACCATACCCTCTCTCCCCGCTCTTTCTCGCTAATTCTCGGTAGCTTTTTTCACTCCAGGCCGAGCTCTGGCTAACTTTGTGAGCCCTCGCACTGGACTCTCCATACTTTGCGAGCTGAAAGGCCACGCCATTTCGCCTCCAATTGGCCAAAACCAGCCGCAAAAAAGCCCAATTGCCACAACCAACCCAGGCCATTCACGTAGTGCCAATATTTCACCCGAAAACGCCCCAGAACCCCCTCTTTTCCCACCCTCTCCTCCTCCCTCGTCCTAGGCCCTGCAAATTTTTCGGCCTCCTTTGTGGCACTTTTGTAACAAACACGTCAATACTAAGTTCAACAACTCCTCTACAAACGTGAGTAGATCGAACTATTTGACTGGATCAGGTGTGGATACATTACATCGCTAGGCAGAATCCTCGTTTGTGAACCCCCTAGCTCGACTTCTCGTGCCCCTTCTATCGCTACTGCTGCCGTTGTCGTGACTCTCCAATAGCCCCATCTGCCCCCACCATGAGTTCGGAATATACCTACGACGAAGACGGCGAAACATGGCCCTTTTTCTTGTTGGCCGTGTTGGCGTTTGTGTTGGTTCCCATGACCGTGTCGTACGTGTGGAACTTGGCCAACTTGTCCAGTGCCCAGGCAGAAAACCTCAAGACTGTGGGCGCCATTCATCAGGACGTGGCCGTGGAAAACGCCGTCCAGATCAAGCAATTCCAGGCCAAAAAGAGAACCTCCCGCATCTTCAACTGGTCCCTTGTGGCCATCGTGGCCGGCTGGGCCTTGTTCGCCTACATTGCCATCAATTTCGTCCAGGAGGCCGACTTACAGGGCGCCTTCGACCCATACACCATCTTGGACGTGTCGCCCTTTGCCAGCGAAAGAGAAATCAAGAGCAAGTACAGAAAGATGTCGCTCAAGTTCCACCCCGATAAGGTGGCCAAGGACTTGTCCGAGGCGGCCAAGCTCGAGATGGAGGCCAACTTCATCCGAATCAACTTGGCCTACAAGTCCTTGACCGACGAGGTCACCAGAAACAACTTCTTGAAGTTCGGCCACCCCGACGGGCCCCAGGACGTTTCCCACGGGATTGCGTTGCCCAAGTTCTTGGTTGAAGGTAAGTACTCCATGTTGATGGTGGTGCTCTACTTCGTCTTGATCGGAGTCTTGTTGCCCTCGATTGTGGGCATGTGGTGGGCCAATGTCAAGTCCTACACCAAGAAGGGCTTGCACGTGGACACCGCCGGCATTTTCGCCAGAAAGTTGACCAACAGAGACCCCACCAAGGTCTACACCGTGTACGACTTGTTGGACTGGATCTGCTTGAGTTACGAGATCAGAACAAACTTCAAGCACTTGGACTACAACCGGGTGAGAGACTTGATTTCCAGACACTTGAGAAGAGACTTCGGATTGGTCGAGTCCGACCCTGCGTTGGAGCTCGACAAGGTCAAGCTCATTGCCATGTTGCCCAAGTTGATCGACGGCTTGATCGAAATGGCCGTTGTTTTCAGACAGGGCGATATCGTCACCACGGCCTTCAAGTTGCAGAAGCACATTGTGCAAGCCGTCAAGCCAGAGGGAACATACAGCGAGATCTTGCAATTGCCATACGTTGATCCCAAGGCCGTTGAAGCCTCGGACGTTAGAAAATTGGGTAAGCTTTTTGCCATTTCCAAGGGAGATGCTGGAAAAGTCTTGGGCATTGAAGACAAGAGCAAGTTAGACACTGCTCTTGACGTTGCTTCTAAGATCGGCTCCTTGAGAATTCTTGAGGCCGAGTTCAAGGTTCCAGGCGAAGAAACTGTCCCACCATTGTCAAGTGCACATCTTTCCATCAAGTTCTTGGTCAAGTCTCCTAGACTCAAGTCTTGTCCCGAAATCAACGAGGACAGATTGCAGGACGAGGAAACCATGGAATACTTTAGAAACCCAGCCATCATCAACGAGCAACAGCCATTGCTCCCATACAGTTACACTCCATACTTCCCCGGCACTTTCCGCAACCAATGGACCGCCATCTTGTTGTCGCAAAAGGACGGAAAGTTGGTTGAAGGCACCACCTTGTTCAGGTTGGAAAACATCGACTTGAGCAACTTGAGCTTGGACCAAAAGACGTGGAAAGAAGGCAAGGACGTGGAGATCAGTGCATTCAAGTTGGTTTTGACCACCCCCGCACCTCAAATGGAAGGTGTGTTCCATTTCAGACTCATCATGGCCAACAACGCATACTTCGGCTGTGACGTGGACATTCCTGTTGAGTTGAACGTCAAATCGGCCCCTATGAAGTTGAGTTTCAAGAAAAACAAGGAGGATGTTGAATCTGATGACGAAAGTGACATTTCCGACCCCGAGGAGGACTCGTTGGCCGGAGCCTTGGCTGCATTGAAGGGCCAGCTTGCCCAACTGCAGCCTTCTCAAATCGAAGATGAGGAAGTCAGTGATAGCGAGAGTGTGTTCACCGATATAGATACAGACACCGAGGACGAAGCTGATGCCGCATAATTTATCCCAAATAAAGTTTATATTGCGTACTACAAATGTAGGTAGACTGTTAGAATGAAGATATTCAAGAGCATTTGTTAGCCTTAATGGAGGATACAATTCGACCTCCATGAAAGTGTGTAATTATTAACCTTCTAGAAAGTATGTTAATCTTCAAGAACATGTAATTATTAACCATCTAAAAAGTATGTAGTCGTCAAGAGCATGAAATTATTACACCTTCAAGAGCTAGTAATTATTAACTTTTAGAAAATATGTTAATCTTCAAGAACATATAATTATTCTTCTAGAAAGTATGATAGTCTTCAAGAACATGTATTTATTACACCTTCAAGAGCATGTACTTATTACCCATCTAGAAAATATGTTAATCTTCAAGTACATGCACTTATTACACCTTCAAGAGCATGTACTTATTCTTCTAGAAAGTATGCTAATCTTCAAGTACATGTAATTATTCTTCTAGTAAGCATGTATTTGGTAGTGTTCAAGAACATGTAATTGCTTGTCTTCAAGTAATTATTACTTTTTCACCTCCATGTTACACTTTCAACGATAGCACCACGGCATCGGGGTTGGCCAAGCCTTGGCTCTTGTAGTAATCTGGAATCACCGAGCCCTGCACAAACCCGTGCTTCTCGTACCACGAAATCGCCTGCTTGTTGTCCACGTGAGTGTGGAGAGTGATTTCATGGACAAATCTCTTCTTGGTCTCTTCTATCAAATATTCCAAAAGTCTGGCCCCTATGCCCAACTGTCTGTACAGACTTAGAACAGCAAAGCTTTCGATGTAAATGGCATTGGGTATTTGGTCCTTGATGCGCAAACTCTGGGTGTTTTCGTATGTGCTGGTCGACTGAGCCGTGTTGTAGGACTTGGCTCTGATGACACCAACTGGCAATTCTGAATAGTAGGCGATTTTGACTATTTGGTCTGACTCAAGGGCATCCTGGTACCATTGTTCGGGGTACGACGTGGGCAAACAGACGTCGTTGATTTTGCGGAGAACGCCGAGGTTGTTGACGGTCAAGTCGTCCAAGGATACAATGTCTCTTCCCATGACGGCAATGGAGTTGAAGTTGGAGTCCAGAAGTGAAAAATTGGATCCGGTCACGTGACCCGGGTTTATGGGTCTGGTAAGAAGAATATGACGAGGGATAAATGGAGGACTGGCGGAATATTGCAATATGGAGTGAAGCTGATCTGGTACAACTTGTTTTGAAGTTTTGTTTTCTGAAATTTTGGAAGTCTCAATTTCGATATATATGCATATCAGATCTTTTTAGTTTATCAATTATTCACCCATCACCCAAATCGGCCAAGCAGTCCTAGCAGTGGATTTCAATGTTGAGGCATTGCAAAATGTATTTTACCTATACAACTTGACAAATTTAATTTTTGTTGTGCATTAGATCGAAGTAGGAATATCAGTAAATATTTAGTACAAGCCCTGCAAGCGAAATAATAGATCAATTTGTATAAAACGACGACTCATTGAACAGATAACCCAGCAAAAGTCTCCTGGTTCAAGTGGCTTTCACTGAATTTGCTATTCTCCTATTTTCCAATTTGCTCGTTGACAAGCAGGAAGGACGTAGATCGATCTTTTTCACATTTCTGGAAAGTCTGGAGATCTATCCACCATATATGGGTTTCAACTGATGTACGGATTCCAAATTTACGGCAAATCTTGTAATATTGGCCAAGAATATCGAAGCAGCCAATAAGTAGCACCCAATTATAATCAGGATTTAAAGATAAATGGACATACTTCTTCTTATCCAAAAGCAATATCCCGGAGGCCAAAACATGTACAAATTATCTCTACCACCATTTTCACCCCTTTAGCCCCCTTCTAGCCCTGTTCTTGCTTCAAACGACTCAGTCTCAGTAGCTATTTTGTCAGTGGTTGCGAAACCTTGAAACAGTCCATGGTGCATTAGCCAGGGTCCGACGTCCAGATCTGGATCTGGATCCAGTTCGAGGAAATTATGCTTCTCTTACAGCTACACTACCGGTGTCCCATTAAGAAGCCCTTTCACAATGTAGTCCCTCTTTTAGTCACTCAGTAAAAGTCCCATTCAGTATATTATAGTGCACTACAAACACCACACAAGTAGAACCACACAAGTAGAACCAGAAAATTAGAACCACAAATTAGAACCACACAAGCAGCACCACAAAATTAGAACCACAAGTAGCACCACACAAGTAGACTATCCTCCTAGATCTAACTCCCCATCATGTGACTCTTTTCATGCCATTTGTGTGCTTCCTTCTTGCACCCCACCATTGCCTTGCCATTTCCACACGACCTCGGGGTACAAATGAGCCTGTGAATGTGCCCATTTCGCCATCATGATTACTTCTATCCTTCTTGTTCTAGTGATTGTGTTTCTCTTCAGAAACACCTTGTCGGATGTGTCGGTGTTCAATCCGTTTGCCGAGCCGGAACACAAGGAGGAGCCCATAGTTGCCGGGAAGTTCACGCCATTGACCTTGCGCAAGTACAACGGAATCGACGACCCCAAGATCTTCATTGCTGTCAAGGGCAACGTCTACAATGTCAGCCAAGGCGCTTCATTCTACGGCCCTGGTGGGCCCTACGGCAACTTTGCTGGAAGAGACGCTTCCAGAGGGTTGGCAAAGAACTCGTTTGAAGCGGAGCTCTTGGCTCCGCTTGATGGTCCCATTGACAAGTTGTCCGACTTGACAGCCGGGGAAAAGGAGTCTTTGGATGGCTGGGAGGAGCATTTCGAGAACAAGTACCCGGTAGTGGGGACATTGCACGACAACGGCACCGTTGAGGAGTGAAAGCGAAGGAGGTGTATCGTATAGTCTGAAGATGAAGTAGACAGAAAATCAGAATGAATGCGACGATATAACGAGTGTAGAGAAGTGGCCAAAAGTGAGAGAGCAATAAGAGAAATGAGAGAATAATAAGTGCAATGAGAGAGCAATGAGAGAACAATAAGTGCAATAAGTGCAATAAGTGCAATGAGAGTGCAGTTGTAAGGAATAGTGAAATGAGTGTAATAGTAATAGTGTAATGACTAGTAAAAGTGTAATGACTAGTGAAATGAGTGTACGGTGCAATAAGTGTAATGACTAGTATTACTGTAATGACTAGTAATAAGTGTAATGACTAGTAAGTTCAATTCCAGTGCAATGAGTGTGCAGTTGTTTGTGCTGGAAGTTTCTACTCAGTATTTCGGAATGTCCAGTATTCTGTGCATGTTTGAATAATTATAGGGCAGAACGACAAGAGTGTCAGGGAAACAATTCCACCTAGGTGCATATTTTGAGAAGAACCCAAATTCAGAAATGCCCATCTGACAGCACTTGGAACTCTTCTGAATGTCAATTCTGATGATTTGTGATGTACTGAAATTATTATAATCCAAGTCTGACTGTTTCAATAATTACAACCACATAATTGTAAGCATAAAATTTACCACTATACGTGCAATGTTCTCATTCCACTTCTAGTGTTGGGAATGACATATCTTATTATGCAGATAATAAGTTAGTGCCAGTTTCGAGCGCACTACTGCTACATACAAATTGAATTGTGTAGTTAATGTCTCTACCAACTGCCTGAAGTCCATCCAGTTAACCACGAATTTCGTGAATTGTAAGTAAATATGTTCAATCATTTCCATGTAATTCTACACTAGTAACTATATTCAATATACAGACCAGCCTCATTGAAATCGCCTTAAATCCCACAAATCAACCTATTGCTCCATTCCTCCATTCCACCAATTCACCCATTCCACCAATTCTACCCAATTTACCCAATCCATCCTTCCATTCTCCTAACTCTTTCTCCATTCTCTAACTCTTTCTCCTTCTCTAACTCTTTCATCCTCCCCATACTTTCCTTCTCTACACGGCATCGCACTACCATATACAATTTTTCTCCAAACAAACAATCTCTTCACCATCATGAGTTACCGAGGAAGAGGCAGAGGCGGCTACAACAACCAATACAACAACCAATACAACAACCGGAGCAACTTCGGCCAACAGTCCGGCAACGGGTTCGGCAACCAGAACCCCGTTGGCGTCGACATTCTTGGCTGGAATGGAGCCAGTGCCGACGAATGTATCGGTTTCATTTCCAGAAAGTGCAAGATTCTGGTGACCAATTACAGTGTTGAGCCGGGATCCGGGGTTCTTAAGGGCTTTGTCAAGTCACCCAGCCAGGCAGACGAGCTTTTGAACTGGTCTGGTGTCAAGTTTGCGGGCCAATCCTTGAGAATAACCAAGTCCGCGTCCTCCGACCCTTTCTCAGGCAAAACAACAGGAAGCACCGCCGGAAACGCCATCGAGGCGTTGTCGCAGTTCTTGAAGTCCAGATACCAGCCGGAAATCAAAATGTTGAACCTCAGTTCCGTCAAACAGGACCCCAGTGTCAACGCCGGCGGCTTCTTCAACTCCAACTCCACCTCGTCCAAATTCTTCCCTGCATTGATGAAAGTGGCCACCGAACTCAAGTTGGACGTCATTAGTGTCGACTTGTCCGGCAACGAGCTCCAGGACTTCTCCACCATCTCCACGTTGGCTCAGGCTTTCCCCACATTACAAAACCTCTCGTTGGTCAACAACAACTTCAGCAGAGTCAAGAGCTTCGAGCTTTGGAAAAACAAGCTCAACTACTTGCGCGAGTTGGTGCTCCACGGCAACCCCATCACCAACAATGCCAGCGGAAACTCCGTCCAAATCGAATTGATGAAGATCTTCCCCAGATTGGTGGTTTTGAATGGCGAAATAATAAGAAACGAACAAGTTTTGAAGGTGAACCTCACTTTCCCCTTTGAAAACCCTGCATCCATGTTCTTCCAAGACGAGGAAACCCAGAACATGGCCACCAACTTCATCACAAACTACATCAAGTTGTGGGACTCAAATCGATCCGACTTGATGATTCTTTACCAGAATGAGTCCCAATTTTCCATGCAAGTGGACTCATCCCACCCACACTTAATAGAGTCCACCAACACCAGTTATTCCGGAGGAACTGACTTTGGGTACTACATTCCTCAGTCAAGAAACTTGACTCGTGTCAGTTCGGCAAAGGTGAGAGCCTCCAGAGTCGCTTCTGGCCAGGAAGCGATTTTCAAACTCTTCTCGCAATTGCCTAAGACCCGTCATGACTTGATGAACAAGCCTCAATTATTCAGTATGGAATGCTACAGATTTCCTCATTTGGGAGGTATTATGATAACCATTCATGGTTCTTTTGAGGAAACTGCACAACCTGACAATTTAGATGCAGTGAATAACAACAACGGCCCCAGAGGAAGATTCAACAACAAGAAAAAGATTGCACTTGCGAAGAAGTCGTTTGATCGTACTTTTGTGGTTATTCCTGGTCCTAACGGCAGCATGATCGTTGCCAGTGACTTGTTGTCCGTCAGAAACTACTCTGGATCGGATGCCTGGAACAAGGTTACTCCAGCCAGCGCTCCAGCTAGTGGAGTTCCAACTCCACAAGCTACTCCTGCTCCAGGTGCACCTGTTGGAGCTACTCCTACCACAGCGGACCTTCCACCTGAAATTAAGTCCAATTTCAACCAGATGCAGCAGGAGGTTTTGGTAAAGATTCTCTTGGAAACAAAGTTGAATTTGCAATACGGAGTGATGCTCTGTGAGCAAAGTAATTGGGACTACCAACAATGTACCATAAATTTCAAAAACTCGGTATCTTCTCTTCCCAGAGAGGCGTATTTGTGAGTAAATAGTACAATAGATATTCGTAATCCACTGTCATATTGCAGTACTTGAAGGATTATTTGTTAATTATGCAATTGTAAGAATGGAATAATTGGTGCTAATGAAATTGTGAACCAGAGTATACCAAGTGAGAAGAATGTTATTAAATTACTTTACGATGGATGGCATAATTTAACACGTTAAATCAATTCACTTAATATGTTAAATTAATTCGAATCTGTTAGTTTCGGTAAAATTATGACTTCAATGTGTGGTAAATGATAGTTTAGTTTATATAGAATATGTATGAAAGTAGTTATACCAATATGTACACTTGTAAAATGTAGAAAGGTCACTAAAAAAATTATTAAATAATATTGCATCGGGGTAAAATGTCAAAACTTCTTTTACTTCTCTTTTACTAGATCATATACACTCATAGGCTATTTATCACAGTATTAGCACTACTTCAACTCCAGAATATATATCACGTGACACACATACACATGATCAAACTGGATTTCTACCTAGACCCACTTTATCCTTTTACCAACGTCTCCAACAGACTCGCTTTCCCTGTCTCCAACAGACATCATGGGCTACAACATTGCCATGGTGACGGACTTCTTCTATCCCCAATCTGGGGGTGTGGAGTTTCACGTTCACCATCTTTCACAGAAGCTTATGGACTTGGGTCACAACGTCATCATCATTACCCACGACTACGGAGACAGAACCGGAATCAGAACGTTAACCAATGGGCTAAAGGTGTATTACGTTCCGTTTGTGGCAGTTTTCCGGAGCTCTACGTTTCCCTCGTTGTTTCTGGCCCTTCCAATTCTTAGAAATATCTACATCAGAGAACAGATCAACATAGTGCATGGCCACGGCTCCTATTCCAATATCTGTCATGAAGCCATTCTTCATGCACGTACCATGGGTCTCAAGACCGTGTTTACGGACCATTCGCTCTTCGGATTCGCTGGACTCTTGACCATTATTGGCAATAAGATCTTGAAGTTCACTCTCAGTGACACCAACCACATCATCTGTGTGTCACATACCTGCAAAGAAAACACCGTGTTGCGTGCAACCATCGATCCGTTGAATGTTCTGGTGATACCTAATGCGGTTATTTCCAAGGACTTCTATCCATTGGAGACACCTCGTCCCTTAATACGCAAAAACATCACCATTGTGGTGATCTCCAGACTTTTTCCCAATAAAGGTGCCGACCTTTTGACTGCAGTAATTCCACGTATCTGTGCCCAAAATCCCACCGTCAACTTCCTCATTGCCGGTGACGGTCCCAAATTTCTCGATTTAGAACAGATGAGAGAGAAGTACTTCCTTCAAGAAAGGGTTGTGCTCATGGGAGGCGTAAGACACGAGGATGTCAGGAACATCATGGTCAAAGGCGACATCTACTTGCATCCTTCGGTGACGGAAGCGTTTGGAACAGTTATAGTGGAGGCAGCTTCATGTGGATTGTACGTTGTCACCACCAGAGTAGGAGGTATTCCCGAAGTCTTGCCTGGACATATGACGTCTTTTGCACAGCCAGAAGAAGACTCTTTGGTAGAAGCTGCCAATAATGCCATACAAAAGATGCAATCAGGAGAAATCGACACTTCGAAGTTTCACAGAGAGGTTGCCAAGATGTACAGTTGGGAGAATGTGGCCATTCGGACTGAAAATGTCTACAATTCCTTATATTCTGACAGGCCCGACGAATCATTGTTGATCAGACTTCAAAAGTACTACTGTTGTGGTTTTGTTGCAGGCAAATTTTTTGTCCTAAACGTGATCGTCGATATATTTATATTGAAATTATTGGACTTCTTCTATCCAGCTAAGAACATTGACTTGGCAACGAAATGGCCTAAAAAGAGGAAGGTTGAAGAGTCTGATGAGAAATTATAGGAATAAAGTTCACAGAAGTCTCTAATGAATTAGAGGATAGAGGTTCACCGTTAGAAGTCTCTAATCAATAATAAAGGACCCTTAGGCAAAGATCCCAGTTAGAAGTATCTAATGAATTATAGGATCAAAGTTCACTATTATATCTCTAACGAATTATAGGATCAAAGTTCACTATTAGATGTCTCTAATGAATTATGGGATAATTCGACAATAATAAGTCTTAATGTGTAAATATATGATCAAATTTCCCACTTCTTTATACATGCAGATTTGTGATGTTCATAGTTCACCGCTTGTTCCCAAAGCTTTAAGGTTACATATTTCTGTCTTTCAGCTCTTGGAACCCATTCATTCGAGAATTTTAATTTCACAGGTCTGGTATTAATGGCCAATTTCCTCAATGAACGAGATACTTGTATAGATTCTGGGGTAGGAATTTCACGTTTCTTTTGAACAATTGCTTCTTGCAACCACATGTAGTCTTCGTTTCTATGAACATTGGAGTATGAATGTTGAACCAATGTCCTTAGTTGAATAATTTCTTCTATCATGGACATCTTTTGATTTGCCAGTTGTTCTGATTCCATATTGTCGAAGTTGCTAAGAAGATCTCCATTCTCGAATATCAGACTTGATTTCTTCAACTCTTGGATTTCTGTCTCTAGTTCTAAGTTTTTGAGCACCAATTCTTCAATTTTTAATTTGCTTTCCAATAATTCTCCTCTGGTCTTGTTGACCTGATCTGACATGTTCCTCAATCTTTCGGTATTGCTTTCGCTTATCGATCTCATATTTCCCTTCAACATCTCTACATTAAGCAGAAGCTCATCCAATAGCTTATCCTTTTCAAGCAAACTCTTAGTTGTCTCTGAATGTTTCTCCATTAAGGACTTGAGCTCGTCATCGTCATTCCTGTGAGAAGCTTCTGGACTAAGCTCCACTGCTTTCAACAGTTCATAAACAGTCTTTGCTTGAACTGCTTCTAAATGCTCAACTTTAAGAGTCAATACTTTATTGATAACATCCTCGAACTCAATCAAGTTAAGCTGTTGAAGTGTTGGTTGTTCTTCCGAATTTAATTGACAATGAAACCCGACTAGATCATTAATAGTACTATCAAGTATTTTAATGAGTCCGATAAGATCAATATTGGGATCTATAGTTTGTACGCTTGGAGATAACGCAGATAGTGACTCGATTAACTTAGCTGCTTGAGTTTCATACTTGGTAAACTGGAGTGTCATTTCAGACAATTTCGTTTCCAATTCCTTGTTTTCACTAGAAACCAGTTGTCTTGATTTATTCATCACAGATAAACAAACGGCGAGACATGTCCTTATAATATTGTAAATGAATTCCAACTCATAAAAGTCACCATTGACAAGCTTGGAATTGAAAGCAACAGGAGCAGCTTCCAACAATGATTCAACAAAATTCGTTGAATCAAGTACTAAATTAGTATTCATTTCTTTAAGAGAGATTATTTTCAGTTCCAATGACGAGTTTATCGAGTTTAGAATATCAAAAATCATGGGCGTTTGCTCGAAATTTACTTCCCATATTCTTAGCAGAAACTTCAAATACTCTACGAGTATAACATTTCCCCAAAATGCCAAGGTTATCTCCTTGTAATCATCTGTAAACTCGGAATTTTCCCAATTTTCCAAAACATTCAGGACAATTGAGGCATATGCAATATTAGATTTGAGTTGAAATATAACTTCCATGTGATCCTTGTAAGGATGCGAGCTTGTAGAACTCAACCATTGAAGTCTTTCTTTGTAAACTTCCAACAAATTTTCAGAAATTCTGATTGCGATAGAGTCCGAGAAGTTGGATGCTTTATAGGACTTGATTTGGAACTGAAAAGACTCAATTTGATCAGGGACTTCTGCAGTGTCCGAATCATTTATAAGCAGATCATCCACGGACTCCAAAGTACTCTTCTTGATTTTCGAAGTTAAATAAGTATTCTTTTTTTCTAGGTCCTTTATCATTGCTTGATCTTTTCGTATTACTTCCAGCAAATGCTTTAAATCCTTCCTCAAGTCCGATTCCACCAACTTTTGATTTTCTTCTAAACTTTTGTCCAATTCATGCAATTCAGAAAGTTCGTCCACCGATTTTTGAAGGTCGGAAATTTTGCTCGTAAGCTTTTCATTCTCCATGTTCAAATGTTCTATAATCTTCTCCAGGGTTAGAGCCGAATCGAGCTGTGATTGCAATGATTTAATGGTATCCTCTGCTTGTGCTAGTTTTTGTGAAATGGTGGAATAATCTGTAATGGACGATTCCTTGTCATTGACTTGGCGTTTCAAAGAATTAATTTCCTGCTTCAAGGTCAATTCTGACTGTTCGCTCAATTTCTTAAGATTCAACAAGGCCTCCTCCAACAGCTTGTTACGCAGAAGAATTAAGTGAATGTCTTGTACGGCTTCACCTTTGCGCAATTGTTGTTTGATTTCATTTTCGATTTGCCGGTTCAATTCTGCCTCTTCGGTCATAATTTGATAGTCCATCTTCAACTCGTCATATCTGGATTGAATGTGGTTCAATTTGGAAGCCAATTCTTCTTTTGAAGAAAGAATAAAGTCTTTGTCAGTGGAGATCATTTCTAGCTGCGTTTCTAATTCACTAGTTCGAGATGTCTCTTTTTCTAGAGCTTCCTTGTACTTTTGAATATCTGCTTTGGTGACCTGAAGCTTCGATTGAAGCTTATCAATGATTTTATGGAGTGTTGACAGTGAAGGGTCTTTGGAATGGCTTCCTGGCAGTTCTATCTTGGACTCCAAAGATGGAGATTTTGATACTGGAGATGACATGGATATTGGGGATGAGGTCGTTCGACTTTTCGGCTCTGCTTTGATTAATGACTGTCGTACAAATACTCCATAGGACCCTTTTTTGGTACACTGAAAGTACTTAACACCGTTCACAGAACCATCATTCTTGCCTTTTTCGAGATCTAGTTCCACTCCGTACCAAATTCCAGGGGCAAATTTGGTTTCTCCAACATATCGGACCACTCCCAGTTCCTCTCGAACGGTTACTCTTTGGCCTATCATGAGCAATGGAAGGAAACAGATAGAAGTAAAATAGATCTATGTAGATATTGGACCGGAAGGTACGCGTTCCGGAGAGTACACGTGACTTTGCGAGTTCCGGCCGCGAAGGTCAGTACATAGAGGTTCATTAAAAGGGTAGTAATTGGGCTGCAATGGAGACAATTGTGGGCTAATATTAATACTTATTATGATTTGGTCTCATTGGAACTAATTTCAACGACTTTTCCTTCCTGGTTGTTGAGCTGACCAAGGTCCAGATCAGACGGAATCAGTTCCGGTCCCCTGTCACGTGACCCACCCAATATCAATATTCGTGAAACCATAATAAACCACAACTTTAATGTCCCACCAGAATAACCTGTCCGTCTCCAGCAGCGGAGCCAATTCTAGCAAGCGTGCATTGGGAAATCTCAAGCTCGAATTGCTCAATGAACAAAAACAAGAAATCAGAGAGGCGTTCTCGCTTTTCGACATGAATAACGATGGGTGTTTGGACTACCACGAATTAAGAGTAGCATTCAGGGCCCTTGGTTTTGACTTATCGAAAAGAGAGGTCTTGGATGTGATACACGAATACGACACAGACGACAGAAACTTGATCACATATGAGAATTTCTTCCAAGCAGGTACGTAACCGGAGAGATAGGTTATAAAATGTTATAAAATGTGCTTAGCATGAGCAAGAATTTCTTTATTTGGTGGAAATCTGAGCACAAAGGAAAGCCAATGGGCATACTAACATCTAGTGGGAGAAAGAATCGTCAATAGAGACCCTCTTGACGAAATTCGCCGGGCTTTTAAGCTCTTCGATGACGACAATACTGGAAAAATCAGCTTGAGAAATTTGAGACGGGTTTCCAAAGAATTGGGAGAAAACTTGACCGACGACGAGCTCAGAGCCATGATTGACGAATTCGATTTGGACGAGGACGGAGAGATCAATGAACAGGAATTCATCAATATCTGTACCGAATGAACAGAATTGAGATGTCAGACTACTCCGTTCTTGTGAAAAGTTAGACTTGAATTGCTGATTAAAATACTCTACTTGTCTGGAAGCTAATAATGCCCCTGCCCTAGTTGGCCTGGAGGTCTACGGATAAGTGAAGTAGATTTGTACTATAATAAACATGGAATTGTAATGTAAAGTGGAAGAGGGCAGAAGCGTTCAAAATAGTAGGACAGATTTATTGTGGGACTTGACGGATTCTATTCCTCGGGATTAATCCCACTAGAAGTCTTGTTCTGTTAGCAAGAGGTATTAGGTAAGATATGATAAATTCCATTTCACTTTACCCTGCAATATTGAAAAAGAAGCCCATTTTGGATGAAAATACCTGAAATGCTCGAAATATCCTGAAACGTTCAAAATATCCCACAGAGTGTCCCTAGGCATGAAAACCTCGAAACCCCATCTGATATTCCATGATTTCTAGCCCAATATAATTCAATATTCTTTCCACGTTCTTATTAAAAAATCTTTTCCAATTTTATAAAAACTTCCAAAACCACACTCTCACCTTAATCACCTTGCTAAAATATCCTCCACATCTACTCCCTCTACAATTTTACCACTTCTTTCCTTACAATCTCCACCCTCCTCTAAGCAACTAGACGTCGTTCGCATACCAAAAAAATTTATCAACTTTTCACTTTCCTGACACTACCACTTCATCTCCAACATGTCCTGGAACACTGCCAAAAAGAGACTTACGAGAGACATAGAGAGTCTTCCTGGACGTCTCCGTGACCACTTCCAACGGGAAGCTGTCAAATATGCATTACCCACCTTCGACGTCAAGACTCCACCCACGTTGAAGACTCTGGATGTCAAATCACTGCACGAAATCGGCATCACCGAGGGCGACTTGGTGTACATAACCGAGGGCCAGAAGAAGGGCACGGTCAGTACCGTGACCAAGTACCTTGAAAACTACGATTGCTTCGTGGTGGCCAACTCCACATCCAAGAGATTGTTCCACAAGTCCAACTGGGTCGAGGGCCAGACCAGTCATGTTATAGACTTCCCCGAGTTCATTCCCAGACGTCACGTCAGATTGGCGGGTAAGGAGAAGGACGAGGATGGCAAAACCAACTACTTGGTGGCCGAAGAACTCCAGTTGAAGGACAAATACTACGACGACAGATACAAGAAGTGGTTGCCCAGAAGATTCGTCAAGCACCACGACACCATTGAAATACCATGGCCAAACCCTCCAGGAAAGCTCGAAGAGGGCGAGTTGTCCACTGACGGCGACACGGTCTTCGACAAGACATACGAATTGCAGACGTTGGCGAAACCCCCAGTGCCAGCACAGGCCTTGGCCCAATTAAGAAACCCACACTCCAAGCACAAGAAGAGAATCCTCAGCGAATTGCAGGCCAGAAGACTCAAGGCTCCCGAAATGCCCTTGTCGGCCGAACAGAAGATTTACTTGGCCAAGAACGCCAACAAGCCAAAGAAGACCTACACCAACTTGTCGCCTGAGGTTGAGGAGTTCATTGGTTCCAAGATGGCCGAGCACATGGCCAAGATCGACAACCCTGCCATGCTTAGCCACTTGGAGGCGTTGTCGAATACCGTGATTCCCGATTTCCAAAAGACCTTGAAGAACATCGAGGAATCCAAGCCTTAAAGCTAAGATGAATATTCCACTTGGAGGCGTTGGAGGAATCAATACTTGGAAACATCGAGTTGTCGAAACAAGACCTTGGAAACAACGAGTTGTCGAAACAATACCTTGGAAACATCGAGTTGTCGAAACAAGACCTTGGAAGCTTCAATCCAAGCCATAAAGCTAAAGCTGTATATTTAGTAGAGAGTCATGTACATACGTTCACTTAAAAAATTAGATCTATAACTTTTCGTAGTCCAACTTGCCCTCCAACTTCTTGACGTCGGCCACCTTTCTCACCGCCTTCATGATGTCGTTCTGAACGATGTAGTCCCGCTCGTCTCTAATGGCGAAGAATCCTGCTTCGGTGACCACGTTTCTGATATCGGCACCGTTGAAGCCATCACTCATCTTGACGGCGGCCTCGAAGTCGAACTCGCCTTGCTTGGCCACCTTGGAGGTGTGGATCTTGAAGATCTCCAAGCGGCCCGCCTCGTTGGGCAAGCCGATCTCGATCTTTCTGTCCAATCTACCGGCTCTCAAGAGGGCAGGGTCCAACGTGTCGGGTCTGTTGGTGGCCATGATGACCTTTGTCTGGCCTAAGGTGTCGAAACCGTCCATTTGATTCAACAATTCCATCAAGGTTCTTTGGATCTCTCTGTCGGCGGAGGTACCCTCGCTGAATCTCCGTCCTCCAATGGCATCGACTTCGTCCATGAAAATGATGCAGGGGGCGTGCTCCCGGGCGTATGCAAACATTTCTCTGATCAATCTGGCGGACTCTCCAATGTATTTGTCCACAATGGCGGATGCGGGCGAGAATATGAAGTTGGCGCCGATGGTGGCGGCCACGGCCTTGGCCAACAACGTCTTACCGGTTCCGGGAGGGCCGTAGAGCAACACACCCTTGGGGGGCTTGATGCCCACTCGGGTGAACAACTCGGGGTTCTTCAAGGGCAACTCGATCACCTCACGCAACTCTCTGATCTGGTCGGTCAAACCACCGATTCCCGTGAAGGAGATCTCTCCGGGCTCGAACGTGGTCATGTTGTAGACCAACGGGTCGACTTCGCGCGGAAGAATCCGCATGATGGTCAACGTGGTCATGTCCAACGACACCCGGACCCCGTTCTTCAAGCTGTCCTTCTTGATGGTGTTTCTGCAGCCCACAATGTAGCGAGGCCCACTAGACGCCTTGACTATGAAGCGTTCGTCGTCCAATTGCTTCAACACCTCGCCAATGATCTGGCCCACGGACTGAAGCGCCTTGATGTCGTTTTCCGTCTTATCGTAGTCCTTTTCCAAGTCTCGTATGCTGAGACGAAGCTCCTTCAACCGGGAGTCCCATTTTCTGTGCTCGATCAACTTCTCCTTGAACTTGCCCAATGCGCGTTCTCTTTCGATGTCGACGGGCTGGGTGGGGGGTGCAGGCTCTTCCGAGGCCAAGGCGGCCAAAAGGGGGTCTTCTTCGGCACTCATTGGGAGGTAAAGATGGAGGTGGGTGTTGTTGGAGTGGCAAATAGTGAGAATATGGGCATGTGACGTTGGTCACGTGACAACACATGTGACGTTAGTCACATGATGGAACACGTGACGACATATGTGACTAGTATTGCACCGTAGCCACACACTGTCACTTACCTTATCTGCATTATATCATCACCATGATAATTACCATGATAATTCGCCACATCATTCACCATGATAATCACCACATAGCTCTTCTCCGCATACAGTATAATCACGCTAATTGTCATGCGCAAAAATATGAATGTCGTAGTCTGCAAAAGTTTATTGACCAATTCCCCATCTATGTAATTCGACAACTAAACAATTATGGGAAATCCCTTGGTATTCAAAAGAATCCTAATAATGTTAGGCTTGTATTTTGTTTATAATGCCGACATCGGACTCTTATGAAGTCGTGATGTTTTCCTATTTTTGACATTTTGACAATCTTAAATTATCGTTATCATCCATAAAACTATCGCACAGTTTCAAAACTTTCCCTGAGATTAGAGGACAAACCATTTCGATATCATCCATAAAAACATCGCACAGTTTCAAAACTTTCCCTGGCATGAGTGGACAAAACATTTCGATATCATCCATAAAAATATCGCACAAGTTTCAAAACTTTCCCTGGCATGAGTGGACAAAACATTTCGATATCTAATCCGTAATTCGAGACACATCTAGTATTTTCAGATGAATATTTCAAAGAAACAGGGATATTATGCGAATTTGTAGATCATTCGCCCTCAGTTAAAAAAGGAATGCTGCTAATAGTACTGAAAGAAAATATGGGCGACATTTTCATTCATTCAACAGAATTCATAACATTTTAGAAGGAATTCATAACACTTTTAGCATCATATCGTTGGGTCCGACATTCACCAGTTTTGTGAACGAGTTCGTATTAAATTAACTGTATCATTCTCCCTCTATCCTATTCAATTCTTCCACGTGACATCTGTCACGTTATAGGTCACGTGCCATTCATCACTATATCCAATTTCCATTTTTTACTCTACTTTCACCAATGGAGTTTCACGCCGTCTTACTTTGTGGCCGTGGCAAGGCCATGCTGCCCTTTTCACAGGTCCGCACGTCCGGCTTGCCAAAAGCCCTTTTGCCCATTGCAAACAAGCCCATGATCGAGTACGTGCTCGAATGGTGTGAGAAGGCCTTCTTCCCTATTGTCACCATAGTCACCGATTCCGACACCCACGACGCCATTGAGAAGGCAGTTCTGGTCTACAAAGAACGCCAGGCATCTGAAAAGGCCCAAAATGCAGACGATTCTGCTCCCACCGCCTCCCATAACACTATTGTCATCAACCTCTTCAAGGCAGACTGCGAAAACAGCGGTCAGGTACTTCACGCCTTGCACAAGAACGCTGTGTTGAAGCTGCACGCCAACTTCGTGTTGTTGCCTTGCGACTTCATCACCAACCTCCCGCCCCAGGTGTTGATCGAGGCGTACCGCAACCGTGACGAGTCAGACATGGGGTTGATGGTCCACTACCGCAACCAGTTGGACATCGAGGACAAGAAGTTCAAGATCTTTCCCAAGAACTACACCGTCTACGCCGAGTTGCCCGACGGCAGAAACACGCTCCTCGACATCTACTCCAAGGAAGACACCGATTTCCACCAGGCGTTGCAGATCCGGACCCAGATGTGCTGGCACCATCCCAAGGCCTGCATCAGCACCAAGCTCTTGAACAGCAGCATCTTCTTCGGCTCCAACCGCATTTTCCGCGTGTTTGACGAAAACCCCGACAAGTTCACCGAGTCGTACTTCCAGCACCGTCCCATTACCAAGGTGATCCGGGACTTGGCCAGACGGTCCTGGAAACACGCCGAGCCCAAGGAAAACGTGGGTTTCTTGATAATACCCCACCAGGCCACGTTTTTCCGTGCCAACAACGTCCAGGTGTTGATGGAGGCGAACCGCTACTTCATGAAGTTGCAGGCCATTGCCAAGGCCCAGCAGGGCTCGCAGACGAAGGACAAGTTGTTGGCCAATGTTGGTATCGACTCCTTGATTGGAGAGGGCACCGTTTTGGGCGAAAAGACCAACGTCAAGCGGACGGTGGTGGGCAAGAACTGTACCATTGGAAAGAGAGTCAAGTTGACCGGTTCGCTCGTTTTGGACAATGTCGAGATCGAGGACGACGTCCAATTGGAGAACTGCATCATAGGACACCATGTGATCTTGCGCTCCAAGACCAGACTCACCAGTTGTAACGTGGAGTCCACCCACGAGGTCGCCAAGGGCACCCAGGCCAAGAACGAGAACTTGTTGTGCTTCACGTTGGAAGGCTTGGTTGAAGGCGATTCCATGATGGAGGACTCGCTGGAATCGGACTCAGAGGACGATTCTGAGAGTGACTACGACGAAGGTGGATACGACGAGTATGGAGACAACGAGGATGGCTTGTTTGCTTACTAGGCAAATACCATGGAATCAATTCCTTAGCATTGCAGGCTTTCTGCCATATAGAATTACACTAATGCTGACATTAGAATGTATGTAGATGAAGCAGTGATAATTGATCTAATTAAGTGGGATGCAAGTGATAATTAATCTAATTAAGTGGGTTCGTTACATTTCATAATGATTTATAGATTCAAGTGATAATTAATCTAATTAAGTGGGTTCATTACATTTCATAATGATTTATAGATTCAAGTGATAAATAATCTAATTAAGTGGGATGCAAGTGATAATTAATCGAATTAAGTGGGTTCGTTACATTTCATAATGATTTATAGATGCAATTGAAATCGAAGACACATAGGTTATTAATTTTCAATCAAGACTTAGTACTTTGGATTATGGAGATAAAGCACTTGCAATTTCTTCTCTACAATTAAGTGGACTCTATGACTAATGGACTATGACTAATGGACTATGACTAATGGACTACGACTAATGGACTACGACTAATTGGACTATATCGACAGTATGGACTATATCAAATACGTCACATATATAGACTAATGGACTACGACTAATTGGACTATATCGACAGTATGGACTATATAAATATGTCACATATATAAACTCTATTGACTACATGGACTGTATGTATATGGACTATATCAACTATAATGTCTATGTAGACTTTATGGACTGTATGGACCTATTCAACTTTATCGACTACTTGGACCTTCGACAATTTGGTCAATTTAACTGTATAGTCTATATCGACTATAGCTTTATCTTTATGGAATATATTGATTTCATCAACAATATGGACATGGAATGTATGTTCTAATTCTGGTGTTTTAATGTCCAAATAATCTATCGGCTTCAACACTACCTGCTCTATTTCTACATTTGGCCCAATAGACAAACCTAATTTATATGATTAACTAAGAAATAAACATGCAGATGATGGTGGATGCAATCCAGCTCGGCTGGTGACGTATTCTAGAAAGGGGGGTCTAGATCGTGTAGATGAGAAGATGAGGAGAAGCTCGACAGAGCTCCTCAAGGATAGTATGCAGAAACTTCAACCGTTCAGTTCAAAAAACGTCCTTGTGCTCGTTTCCACGCTCCTTTTCTGTCGACGTCTTCTTCCACTTCTTCTTCGCCCCCTCGTGCTTCAACTTCTTCAACACCACCTTGTCGTCAAAGTCCTCGTCGGAGGCGCTGCCTGACTTGACTGGCAACAGCACGAGATCCTTCAAGTTTCTGCGTGCACTGCGGTATTGCGAGTGTTCCACCGACAAGGGGGCCATTCCGGGTATGATGGGGTGCTTGGGCTGGATTTCGTGGTTGAAGGTGAATTTGAATTCATGGGGTATTTGGAACTGTTCGGTTGAAGGGATTTTCTCAGCCCCCTTGGCGTCGGTGCCCTTGTCTGGAGACCTGTCCCCCAACTTGACTGGAGACTGATCTGGCGACAGGACCCGTTCTTCTTCGCGGTTGACGTTGGTGAGCTCGGCCCGCTTGGTGAGGGCCCAGTTCTCGACGTCGCCGTCCTGGGCAATGACCTCAAGAAGGTCATCCAAGCAATTCAAGTATCCGTTGAACTGGAGCATCAGCGTAGCGTTGTGCGTAGTCCGATACAATGCCGTCACCGACTTGGCGGCGTCCGCAAAGTCGGCCTTCTTGCGTGCCTGGGAGGCGCTGCCGCTGACTGAGGAATTGTAGAGCGTTGCTACCGACTTTGCAGCGTTCTTGAACTCGGTGGTGAGTTCGCGGTTAAGGTCGTCTACCGCATCGCGGTTGATGGGTTTTGTGGGAGGAAGGTCAAAAGACAAATTGGATAAGTCCATTGGGTGAGATGACGGCGTTTGAAGGGCAGGTGTGTAGTAAAGTTGTGGCGTTTCGTGGCAGTATACAAAAAGAAGGAAGTGATCCTAAAATTTTTATAGCATCTAAAACACCCGCACTTTAGTGCTGGGTCACGTGACCGATCCCATACAAAAGGCAATGTTGATTTTACACGTACCACGAAACCCACTGAACATGGTGCAATCTACCTTGATCTACCGCTATGATGGTGTGTATACACGGATCCTGCCATTTGTGGACATAGAGCGTCTTTTTGCCGTGAAGACCGCCTTTTTCTGACACTTAATGCCTCCAAACTACTGTCCTCAAGAAACAGTTGCAAGGGCAAAGATCAGAGCTTCCTAGTCCCAGAAAGTACATTTGTGATGCCGATTTACATGCAGAGTCCATTCCAAGGCGACTACAAGCACAATTTCTACTTCTTTTCGGGTTCTTCTCGGAAATCGTGGCCCTAAGACTCCAGGCTACGTTTCACATGTCTACGCAAGTCAATTACTAACATACAGCGCTTCCATTATGCGGATCGGTAGACGACAACAACGATTCGGGCTTATTGGACCAGAAGAAGAAGTGCAAGATCCTCGTAAGCAGAATCACCCCCAACTCCGAGCCCCAGGCTACCATTGAGTCGGGAGCCTACAACATCCACTACCTCATTGCAAACTCCATCATCTACCTCACGATCTGTGAGAAATCATATCCCAGAAAGTTGGCATTCTCGTACTTGGAGGAAATCTCCACCGAATTCTTGCATTCTCATGGGCAGGATGCCTTGAGCAGCAGTGCCAGACCGTTTGGCTTCAGCTCGTTCGACAACTTCATCGGCAAGACCAAGAAGATCTACCAGGACCAAAGAGCCCAGTCGAACTTGGACAAATTGAACAACGACTTGGCTGACGTCAAGAAAGTGATGACCAAGAACATCGAGGACTTGCTCTACAGAGGAGATTCGTTGGACAAGATGAGCGACTTGTCTTCTAGTTTGAAGAGCGACTCGCTCAAGTACAGAAAGCGGGCCCAGCGTATCAATTTGGAGGCCTTGATCAGACAATACATCCCCATTGTGGTTGTTGGCTTGCTATTCGTTTTCATCATCTGGTACAAGTTTTTGTAAACCATGCTATCGTATTGAAAGGGGACCATTCACTTCAAAATTCCAGTTTTGAGATATCGCCCTGTGGAGATTGAATGTTATTGAGGTTTCCATAATATTCTTCGCATAGATACTCTTGGTGGATATTTCTACATAATATATGTTCATAAAAAGTGTAGAAAGAGATTGTGTGTGCTTATTCAGATAATTAATTATATTCAGTTGATATATATTATTTCAAGCAGAATAATTATTAGATACACAACGGAATCAGAGCATCTCTAGTTATATGATTTTTACCTTCCAAAAACAAGGCTCCATATAGGGCTTATGCACTCTATCTACCTATACGTCACGTGACAAGGTTGTATCATGTGACCTGATACGTATTTGAGACTTTAGTGATAAGCACAACAGTCACCTTAATGTCGGCCAATGTGTCTGATCTGGGCCAGAAAAGTGTCAATTTGAGTGACCAGAGTCAGCAGTCGCTGTCCACTCCAGAAAATGTCCAAATTTCTGCGGTTTCTAAGCCAGAACCTGAAGCTCCAATACAACAAACACAAGGGAGAGACAGCGTTCTACAGCGAGTTCCTTCGGATTTCAGGAGATTGCTTCCTAGAGCACCCAGTCCGTTTTCTCATGAAATGCTTCAGTCAGGATCTTCGACCAATTTGTTATCTCAACCAACTACGGCCATCAATTTAGAGAATGTTGCCAATGGACCAACAGAAGCCAGTAACGGCTTGATGGCTCAACATCTGCATACATACAACTCTACGGCCAGTGGATACAGCAGCGATGAAAACCAAGAAGAAATAATGGACTCCAGTCATACCCAGGACGAAGAGGAATTGCACAATATTCTCAACGAGCTAATCAAGCAAGAGCACAGAAACGAGGAGTCCAAACCGTTGAGCTTTTTGGAGTTGGGCATTTTCAAAGATCAGGACCAAGCCCTGGTTTCTGGCACTGCTTTGAACCAGATACTACCTGAGCAAATGGATGTTGAGGACCTCGATATACTGCATGATTCAGAACTTCAGGATACTAATGCCATCAAAGAAATGAACCTGTTTTACGAGAAGTACATCCAGATCGATAAGAGTGATGACGAAAAATTATTTCACAGTAAATTAAAGCAGTTTTTTATCCTCTCGTCCGCTGGCAAGCCCATTTACTCCATGAATGGCTCGGACGATATCATTATTGGATACATGGGTATTATCACTACCATTATTTCCACTTTCGAAGAAAATATGAACGACGAAATACAATCGATCACTTTGGGAGAAGACCTCAAAATAGTTGCACTCAACAAGAACGAAATCATCTTGGTTGCAATCAGCAAAATTGGCTATGAAACGATGGCATCCTCTGGGGAAAGTGAAGACGATTCAATCCTAACCAATCAACTCGAAACATTATACAATTATTTTCTTTCCATTCTTTCAAAGCCTACTTTAGAGAAAAACTTTCACAATAGAATGAACTATGATTTGAGGAAGGTCCTCACCCCTCTCGATTTCCATAATCTTGACAGCTTGTGCATGCAATTGACGTACGGCATTCTGCCGTATAATGACAATTATTTGGGATTTGACCATTTTGTGGGACAGTTGTTGGGCTCATCTTTACAGAATATAAAGATAACCAATACTACCAGAAGCTACATTAGCAATATTCTCTTAGCATCCAAAAAGCTCAAGGTCCCACTGAAGGATTCAGACAAAATATCGACTTTGTTTGGTATGATCAAGGAAGAAGAAGAAAAAAGCATTAGTGAAGATTTATTGTTCGCTTATCTCACAGTATCAAATAAAATCTTAAGCTCCATGAAACCCAAAAATCATACCCTTTCCAATGAAGATATTTCACTTTTATTTTCCATGATAGAATCTACTGAATCACATGAAGCGAGCGGTGGTGAGGGTGATTTGTGGATGCCCTTGTGTATGCCTCGATTCAATCCCAATGGTTTTCTCTACGTGTTTGTGAAGAAGTTCAATTTAGATGATTACATGGGATCAAAAACCTACACTTCGTGTCCTCCAATTACTATTATTCTCATTGGTGGTAACAAGAATTCATTTTTTGAAATGCAAGAAGTTGCAAAATACATAATACGAAAGTTGTTGAAGCATGAAAAATTCAAGAATAAGCTCCACAAGGAACTTATCTTGTCAAAGCGACTTTCGATTTTGCATGACATCCAGGTTCCTGTCATTCGTCACTTTGTTTATAAGTTGACTAAATCCAACCAGTACATAATGAGTGACATGGAACACTTTAATGGCGAACTAAACAAAAATACCTGTTTGCAATTGGTCTATTTCTACTCTGTGCTTCGCCACACCAAGGCAAGTAAGATCGTACGCTTTTCAAACAAGTCCAAATTGGCTGCTTTCACCAACAAGAGATTGACATACACAAGGTGGAAAAATGTCACTGGCTTCATGCTTTCGGATGATAATTTTGAGTTTTACTGTTTATGTACAGAGAGTGTCAGTTCCAAGGACTTGATAGGACACAGTTTGCAAGTCATCAAGTGGTGTGAAAAGCACTACAAACGGTTGTTCATAGGCAATGGGGTGAGCTTTTAAGGCCCACTCATTTGAGAATGGCGATTTCTGCGGCCTTGAAGGTTTCAGTCAACTTGTCACTATACGTCTTGTGTAACTTTTCGAAGTCTTGTAGTATCTGGTTTTCGGTGTCGCTCTTCTGCTTCTTGACATGTTTGGCAAACTTGTGCTTGACATCGGATCGGATGGACGCCAAACTGCCCTTGTGGGAGCCGTGCTTCATTTTCTCGTACACCTCCTTCAACTGCTTGACGCTTTCCTTCTTGGTCTCGGTGTTCACAGGAGGCAAAGGCACCTTCAAGGTGTACTTGCTGCTGGGGTCTACCTGGGCATTCATGTTCAAGCCCGAGCCCAAAATGGTGTTGATGATGTGTTTGGCGCTGGAGGGGTCGAATAACGTGACGATGAAGTTTCTGCCCTTGACGGAGGTCTGGGCAACTGAGGTGAAAGGCACTTCTTCATCCTCGATTTTTACCGTCAACTTGTCGAAAATCCGGGGGTTTGACTTGCCCATTTTGCTCTCGTTGGCGACTTTGGTGAATTTCTCGATCACTTGCTTGAACTTGGTGGTGGCATCTTCAAAGTCGATCAATTCTATTGGTTCTTCGACCACATCTTCAACAGCTGCTGCTGCACCCTTTTTGGGCTTCTTTTTGAGGAGAATTGAGCTAGAAGTGAAGTTTCTGGCTATTCTGTACTGGGAAATGGGAGAGGGGGCCAATCTGGCCACAAAAAGGGGTCTTAATGCCGTCGTTCTTAAGGAAAACATCTATGGAGAGAGTATATACTTAGGTGAAAAGTGTAAAATTGCAACTAGGTGCTACTGTTATCTGCAGGATCCTTCCTGGCGTGCAAAAAAGTGCGATTTCTGTGGATCGAACACAGGACCTTCAGATTAACTGTGACTGAATTTCTTCAGTCTGACGCTCTCCCAACTGAGCTAAAACCGCAAGAGAACCCACGCCGGGAGTCGAACCCGGAATCTTTTGATTAGAAGTCAAACGCGTTAACCATTACGCTACGCAGGCGGCTTGTTGTGTTTCAGGTGCAGGGAATGGATATGAGAAGAGATGGGAGTGTAAGTGAATGTTTCTTGGATATATAATTAAACCGTATTCTTTATCTAATTGACCCTTTCTGTGAATATTATAAAAAGACTGAGTGTTAGCGTAAGTTTTGAAGTATTTTTGTTGGTATATAAGTGGTCGTCTAATGGACATTTTAAAGAAGTCTTAGTCTTGGAAGAATCAGCTTCTAACAGAAGTTTATGTTGCTTCTTATAATGAAAATAATAACTACTACGAAATTGGAGATGATTTAGGAGAGTTAGAGCTTCGCCTTAATAGTGTGTATTTTATTCCTCGATAATTCGATTTGAAACCATTCTTTTGTACTATATTAGATACGGAAGTGGGAATTAAAGGAAAGTGACAAAATCTATTTTTCTCTGTCTTGTTTCATGGGTTGATTATTGCATCAGTTGCATACTGTAATACTCTTATGTTCTCTTTCTACGTGAATTATATTGTATTCGTCTCGGTTTACAATTTTTGCATTTGTCTAACTTTTCCCGTTTTTTCCATTTTTTCAAATTATTGCAAAAAACACAAATTCAGCCATCTCATCCTTTCCTACTACAGTCAGCCTATTCATTCTACGTTCGCCAAATCGAAGTTAGATTCTAATATACAATGCAATCGTTCATTCAGATTCTTTTACCTGCTCTTCAGTGACCAATCTGTCCAATACAGCAAGGCACGAGTTGGCCTCCCGACCCACTTCTCCTCCTTCTTTGATCAAGGAATTCAAGTTCTTGATGGAAGGCTTCAAGAAGACGTCCTTCATGATCTTTCTTCTGGTATCCAAATCCTCAGAAGATATGGTGTCCAAGTCCTTGAGTGAAAATGTGCCGTCATCCACGTTCGACGAGCCCACTTCGCTTGTCACCACCCTCAGTCTGGGAAGGGTGCTTGTGAAGAGGTTCAATGGTGCATATGGCTGTGGTGCCGAGGGTGCCTGGTAGATGTATGCCTGTGGATGGATAGAAATCATATTTTCCATTTCGTCGGAGCTGCTTTTGTCTTCAAAGAGCGAGGCGTCGAGGAATTTGCGGAGAACAATCAAGTGGAAAATCCGAGCCTTTTTGGTCGAGCCACCAAGCGACAGACTGGTGGTGACGGCCAACGAATGGGCCTTCTTGTCCTCGGTCAAGGTCCAGGCCAAAAGACCAAAGAAGTTCTTCATGGTCTTGATAAAATAGGAGCGGGCCAACGACCGGCCGGCCCGGTCCACCATTATCTGAAGGAATTTGGTGGAATCGTTACGGATTTCCGGCTGAATGTGTGTCATGGCTGAATAGATGAACAACACAATGCTGCGCAAATGGAGGTCCAAGAGGCCGGGCTGCTTGTCTGCACAGGCCTGGAGCAAGGAGACCAAGGCAGCCCGCACGCCGGTGGACTGGTCGAGGATCAATGGTATTATGGCACTGAGAATGTTCTTGTAGACTGAAGGATTGGACGGAAGGTGTTGCTGGATGAAGCCCAAGACCTCTTTCCGCGTGGTGTTGGAGTGGTGTTTGGTCAAGGAGAGGTGGTGGGTCAAGTCGACGTCGCTTTTTTCACCAGAACTGGCCGTCTTCTTGGCCAACGACTGGTTGGGGAGATGGATTGCCTTGGCCACGAAAGACGTATCGGTGTGGTTGTCTGGTTTTGCCGCGGTTTTGCCCACTTTGAGCTTGGCCTTGACGAAGTCCTTGCGCTTCTCGGCCTTCTTCTTCTTAGATCCCATGGTTCTGGAGTGTGCACACAGAGAAACGGCCCTTTTTCTATGATATTTCAATGAGCTCTTCGCACCTCTTCGCACTTCATTTCTTGAAAAACGTACTAGGTCGTGTCTTCGCGTCACCTTCAGATCCAGATGCAATTGTCTACTTGATGTCATGTCGTTTCTTTCTACCGACATTGATGGCAGCTTCCTAAAGGCGCTATCCATCTCCGATAGTCCGGGCGTCCTGCATGTCCATGTGGACGACTTGATGGACATCGATGACCCTGCTGAATACGAGTCTATGGACCTAGATGTGGATGTCACTGGCGGCAACAGGCAGCCAGAAATGCCCCAAGAAGGGCCCCAATCGCCCAATTCGGCATCCGACGTGAAAGAGCGCAGCTTGGTGGTCAGTTTGCTCTCTCCAACTCGTCTCGGGGTCCAGTTGGCGATGAGACCCACACAACTGGAGAATCCAGAGCATCATGTTCTGGTCCCTGTGGCCAGTCCCATGGCGTCAAATCTGTCATTCAACACGCCCGAGCCCGACTCCGGCACCGTGTCGCCCCATTTCGACCACGAATACACCATTTCCGACGCCCTGCTGCTCCGCCAGAGAGCACGCAACACCAGTTCCTTCACTCCAAAGGCCAATGTGTCCGGCTTTTTGGAGAAACACGCCGACGAATACGTCTACAACGCCGCCAGTGGCGACTACGACCACATCGGGTCCCTCAACGACAATGCCATGACCGCCAGCTACCATTTGGGCAAGTCCATGGGCATGCAATACGAGAGGCCTACCCTCTTTCCCGTGGTCCACCATCACCACTATTACAGCAGCAGCAGCAGCAGCATCAACAATGGAGGCACAGAGCCCACAATCGCCAAACAAACGGGCCTTCAGCAGGCAGAAGGCCCCACCCTGCATTCTGGCTCTTCTATCTACACGAGCACCAACAAGGAACAGGTCGTGGTAAGGAATTCCGTTGGTGGAGAAATTCAGAATCATGGCTTTGTCTCGACTACGCCACAAGGAAACCATAATCTCGGGTATTATAATCATCACAATGGCCAGTTTTCCAACGCCGTTGCCCTCCCAAACCCGTGGTCTTCCTTGTCTCGTCCTCTGGCCCATTTGCCGTACGTGCTTTCGTCGTATCTTCAGGTGGCCATCAATGCGGCCGTCTCGGTTTACGCAGGGTACTTGGTGTACTCGGCCATCCTGTCGATTCGCCAGGATGTGATGTTCAAGGTGACAGAGCAGGCACGGCACCTAGAAGTCGAAATCGAGAGTTGTCGCAGGTCATATTTCGAGAATAATTGCATGCCTGATACCATAGTTCCTGCTCTTGAGCGACAATGCAGCTACTGGTACAAGTGTATGAACCAGGATCCCCATAAAAGAGGAAACACCTCTTCTATCAGCGCACAGACCATCGGAATCTTAATCAACTCCTTGGTAGAGCCTTTGGGGTTGAAGTTTTTCTTGGTGGTCACCGCTTTCATGATCGTTGTGTTTGGATGCAATGTGAGTTTTGGATACATCAGGGCCAAGACATATTACGGCTGGAACCGTCCAGTGTTGGAAAAGGATCTCAAATAACCACAGCAATATAGAACAGCATGTTCTTTACAAAAATTTGTCCATTTTGAAAGATTTTGCTTGAGATCTTTCTTCAAAACTCAACTCCTCAAAGCACATAATTTAATAAAACACATTTTAATCAATACTTCCCATTAGAAGAGCTTTATGAAGGTAATAGCGGTCTGTCCGTTGTTTTGGCCTTGGTTTTGGTGGAAATGAAGAAAAAGACAACATTTCTTGTTTAACCAGGCAAGAAGGGATCAAAGGATAAAGAATTAATAGATTCAAACTAATGTGGGTATTCTTTAGGGGATGAATTATTAAACCCATGTTGTCTATCCAGATACTTCAATATACCCGTCAGAACCTAAATTTGACGGTCAACTGTCAATTACTACATTTGTAGTTATTGGTTTTTCTTTGCCAAAAATCGTACTATTTTAACGGATTTTTATCATCAATAAATTGTAGCTACGTAGATATAGGCCATTCCATCCAAAAAGCTAACTGTAGTTGGAGTTCTCAAGCATTTTTTGCTTGTGTTCGAATGATTTTTGATTATATTAATTCGTCCAAGAGCATACACACGTATACAAAATAGCGGAACGGAGACTACGGCGGACCTAATCCGAAGGGTACATAGAAAAACGGCCAGTTTCGTTAACTGCCATTTTAGGAGCGGCTAGAAGGGCGCAAATAGCGGACCATGTTTCCGCCTTCCGTGTCCTCACGTTTCGAAGTAGTCCAAATGCGTTTCAAAGGGAACGAAGGAAGCGAAACAAGGTCTTGATTAGAGCACAAGTGACTTAAGCCACGATACCTTCACGAATTAAGACTGAACCCTAGACAGTTACCTCAAATGGTTAATTATTGAATTTGGCCGTTTTGGCATGTGAGAGTTACAGCTACGAGGACAAGACTGGTGAGTTTCTACTCGTACCTCACAACGTCAAGTCTGAGTTGCAGCAACGCCGATTTATCACAACTCACAGATAGTCCATATGCCGGTACTCCAAACGTGAAGTGAAGCAGAAGAGGTTACTTGTACATACCTCAGGGTTGTGTCAAAATATGAGGATGTACACCATCTTCTCGAAGCCGCAATAGAAACGTCGCCCCTTAGGAGGATAAAAGGTGGGGTAAAACAATTCTAACAATGAAAAGCGAGTACGTTTTGTAGAAGATTTATGGTTGGGAGCTTGGTGGTTCTAGCTTCCAATTGCCTTGTAAACAAGTAACCAATCGATAGCATCACGCGCCAGTGAATTGGTAGAAACAAATCCAGGGTACTGGGAAAGCTGGAAATGAAGTAAATAGCTTCAAGTAGTCCACATACACGAGCTTAGGGCCAATGCTGGCTAAAATAGTTGTTGCACAGCTGTTGCACAGTTGTTGCACAAAATCCAAATTGCTGCGAAGTATAATCAAGATTAGAATTACAGTATATCTCTGCTTGACTCGTGGGACTCATCCACATGATTTTGACAAAACAAACTATCCATCGACTGTTTTTCTTGGCTCTCATTCGGGACCTGTCTCTTGCAAAAAATACGTCTCTCCATGAGTCCGAGTCCGGTCTGATAAAGTATGGATTTCCTAGAATGGAGATCTACCTGCTGGTACCCCTGGAGAAGAGATGATTGTCATATGATAACACCTTCGTTTACGAACTCTTTGTTCTGGTAGTGTACGTGGTTGCCTCCACAATAACCGTTACACTCGATTTAAGGAGCTTGCTGGAGAGGTGCTTTACCGCAATAGGAAATTCGTTGGATCTATGATGGTGACCACAGCTTTAGTTGGGTGCAAAAAAGCACCAAAGGGAAGCAGTCACCAGTAGAAGGGAAGGATATAAAAGGAATCGAATCATGCTGTCATCTTTCCTCACAAAGTTCCCATTCCAATCAAATACCAACTTTCCCATTCCAATCAAATACGAACTATCCCATTTCCAGCATGAAGTTCAATACCTTTGTCCTTTTCCTTGGGTTATCACTCCTCTCTTTCGTTAGAGAGGCTGTTGCAGCCCCAACTGACATGTTTCCTATTCAGAACCTCACCATACCATCTGA
Source organism: Suhomyces bokatorum (assembly GCA_030568615.1). Taxonomy (NCBI): domain Eukaryota; kingdom Fungi; phylum Ascomycota; class Pichiomycetes; order Serinales; family Debaryomycetaceae; genus Suhomyces; species Suhomyces bokatorum. The sequence goes on from JAJMGI010000003.1 coordinate 194,123, forward strand.
GGATCCTTTCTATATCCCTGATCCTGGTTTCGAGAAGCTCAAGTTGGGTGAAGTGATCAAGTACAGAAAGGTCAACCATAAATACGGTATTCTTATTTTCGAAGAAAAGATCAAGGCGGCCTACCAACTCTTGGTCAGATCGGAAGATACTCACGGACAACCTAATGCCATCATGACTACCATTCTTATTCCTTACAATGCAGACACCAGCAAGATTTTATCCTACCAAGATGCTGTTGACACTTCTGACACCGACTGTGCACCTTCGTACGCTCTTCAATTGGGTTCGGACCCTGCCACTTGGATCACCACCAACATTGAACAACTCATTACCCAAGGAGGCTTGAACGAAGGATGGATCTTGAATATTCCTGATTTCTTGGGACCCAAGGGTGCCTTTGGATGTGCCTACCAAGCCACTTATGCCACTTTGAACTCATTGAAAGCCCTTGTTGCTTCGGGTGACCTTACTGGGGTCAAACCAGATGCAGAAATCGTTCTTATGGGCTATTCTGGAGGTTCTCAACCCTCAATTTGGGGCTCTACCTTGGTTCAGGAGTACGCACCTGAGTTGAACATCATCGGATGTGCTGTTGGAGGTGTTCTTATCAGTCCTGTCAATACCGCCAACTCCACCGTTGGAGGTGTTTTTGGAGGTCTTATCGTCAATGCCATCAACGGTCTCGTTAAGGAATACCCCGAGTTGATGGAATACGTCAAGGAAACCCTCTACCCAGATATCCAACACAAGTTCTTCTCGGCCGACAAGCTCTGCTTGGTGCCTAGTCTTATCCAGAACACCTATATTGAATGGGATGACTTGTCTCCATTGGGACGTGATGTCTTATCCCAACCACTCCCCAAGAACATCACCGATCAAAACAGTTTGTTTAACGTGGATCTCAGACCCAAGGTGCCATTGTTCTTCTACAATTCCCAAGATGACGAGGTTATTCCAGCAAAAGATGCCGACCGGCTCTACGACAAGTGGTGTGCCGATGGTGTCAGCATTGAATATCGCCAGGACCGCATTGGAGAACACGTTACACAGGCCGTTGCCGGAGCAGGGGGTGCTTTCCACTGGGTGAAGGAGATTTTCAACGGTAAGAACCAGACCGGATGCACCAAGACTATTTCTACTTCCAACATCTTCAACTTGGACGCTGCTTCTGGATTCAGTGACCTTCTCTTCGGATTCTTCAAGATCGTGACCGAAGAGGAACTTGGTCCAGCAGCTCCATTCTCTCTTGGTAGTCTTTTCGGCGACGACTCCAGCTCAAGTGCTGATGACTCGTCTCCAGCCACTATTTCCAAGACACCAACCAAGACCAGCATCAGGGCCAGTGCGACTGCCACGACCAAGTCTACTGCAACCAGTGCCAAAACCAGTTCTTAGTCCATAGAAAAGCACCACAAAAGAGACGGTACGAGGAACACCTTTTTGATTTTGACATCCTGGTATAGAAGAGGTATATGATACTGGTATGATAGACAACATTTAGCCTATACCCCAAGATAATATGATATTTATTTTAAAGCTCGTAAATATTGTGCACGATTGTAATATGAACTGGAGTGGATAGCCGAAACTTGGGACAATAGATGTGGTGGTATTGCTGTATGGAAACAAGGCATGCAATAAGGTTATTGATTTGTCATCCAGCTTGATGTGGAAACCGGATTATTCGGAGAAGCAAGAATAAAATCAGATTATCATAGATAGGAAAACAATAATAAGATTATGTTAGATAGGAATTGATGTGGGGTCACCTTTGGAAAGTACTGTCGGGTGGAGACTGTGGGGTCGAGGTCCAGTGGAGTGGTTTCGGGGCTTGAGTTTTCGGACCACAAATACTTGGAGTGGTGACGGTAATATTGTCTATTTCAGCCTGAACTGGAAGGAATAGTCGACGAAATCTACAATGTGCCAAGGCAATAGCCACATTATTCAACCTCGCTATATGCAACCAACAGTGAGACATCCTGGCCAGACTCAACCCTTATTGACTGTGGCTACAATGTGTATAACCAACGGTTTTGACCCTACCACCAACTACAAAGTCCGTAACCAGCATTATAACCTTAAGGCTACAAAATGGGAACAACACATGGAAGTGACAATATAAACTTCACGCTCGAAGCGTCGAACCACTCATATGTCCATAAGCGTAGAACCCTGTGACTCCCTGGTGAACCAATGTGACCAACCAGCTCATGTGACTAACCAGCTCATGTGACCTCTGGGGCCAATTATACTTAGGCCAATTATACCTAGGCCAATTATACCTAGGCCAATTACACTTCGACGTCTCCAGCCAACCATGTGGCTCCCCAACTCTGACTCTGTCTAACCCTTGACCGTCTACCATGTGACACTTTATAGGTTTGCAGGCCACACGTGGTGGAAATTGGAGCGCAATTCTGGAACGCTATCTTATGCAGAATTCCTAGACTATTGTCCTGGTTAGACATCCGCACTTCTCTGATCTGAGGGAATGACATTGGAGATGTGGGGGACGAGGATGTGGGATGTAGGGGGGTGGGGATTATAGAAAGAAGCACCCAGACCGATCCTCGAGGTGGAAGGGCCCATATGCATATAAACTTCTATGGCCTGTGATTATGTGTTTAAAGTAAGGAACATTTTCAGAGGCTGCAGCTTGCGGCAAGAACGTTTTATTGTTAGGGTTGGGGAATATTCCGCCCGTATCGGGCATAGAAAAAAGCTTCACGGGGAATGAATTGATAGGATCAGTATGGAGGAAAGAGAGAGGGACAGAGTCAGTATAACACAGGACCGGTGATCCGAGGGGAAGCGAATGGAACAGGATGTGAAGGTTGTCGATGGAAGATGGCTCCTTGACAACCGTAGAAGAGTCCAGACTACAGACATGGTATGGAACAATTAAATCAGACTAGATAATAACTTGGACCAGATAATAAGTCCAACGCACTTGGCAGACAGGAGACAGGCAGGTAAGTGGCAGGTGGCAGGTGGCAGGTGGGAACGGCGCTACCACGTCAAGCCCCGGGCACCTGCTACATTGCATGCTTCAACTGTGCACTGGCATATGCATGCGATCAAATCTATCTTCTGGCATGCAAGTCTGTCTTATTCCTGGCAATGCACCGATCAAGTCTATTCCTGGCAATGCACCGATCAAGTCTATTACTGGCAATGCACCGATCAAGTCTACCTACTACAGGCATATGATCAAGTCTGTCTATTACAGGCAATGCACCGATCAAGATTGTCTATTGCAGCCCATCAAGTCTGTCTATTACGGGCAATGCATCCAATGTATGTCTATTCCTGGCAATGCACCCATCAAGTCCATTACTGGCATATGCACCGATCAAGTCTCTCTATTACAGGCATATGATCAAGTCTGTTTCTTACAGGCAATCCATCCAATGCATGTCTATTACATGCATCAATTGTATTCTCGATCCGCACCAGCACTGCTACGGCACTAATGGACATAGAAGCTCTGGCAGATCGGCAAAGGAAGCAACATACCGTGCTGGTTGCTAGAAAAGAAGGAAATCCTTTCGGTGCCAGCGTCAATCCCACCGATATGGCAGATCTTCGCGCAATTATACCACCTCCACAAATAGTCTAGATGTGCCAAACTGTACGTCAGATGTGACAAAAACGCCGGTGACGGGGCGCAACAATAGCCAATAGCTGGACTACAGGAGCGCATTACAATGTCCCAAACGGGACCCATTGAGGCCCTATTGCACACTATGGCGACCCCAGACGGGCACCATGTGTCTATGTTGAAGAAGGCTTCGAGTGCTCCTTTCCTCCTCTGGCCCTGCACGACTGCATTGTCAGACCCCCTGAAAGGTGAAATTTTCATGTAATTGGGGGAAGAGCGCATCTGCATGCGGAGCCTCCACATAATATGGAGAGAGCCAGGGAGGAGGTGGAGGAGTGGATAGAGGGCACATTGGGGCTGAACGAGGCGGCGTGGAATTGACGAGGCAAAAGGGCAGTAAAGTCGTAGTTTGACGGCACGGGTATTGCTGCAGTGTCAGTATCCGCGGTGACAGGCCAGAACGGATATCCAGGCCCAGTTCGGGGCCAGGTGTCGCAGTAAAAACAGCGAACCGGCGTGCTTAGGAAGATTTTCGGTGTACAGACGGGCCTCTGCGCAGAGCGCGCGCGGGCTCGCAACGCCGGCAGGCAGCCGCGTCTGCTGCGATGCGATGGGGCCTATTGTTGCGAGCGCGGGCCGGCGCGCCTGCAGAGTCCATCTTGTTTGGATCGGTGATAGCTGCGGAAATCGCCTAAGCCAGGATCACACCCACTGTGTCAATCGCAGTTTGGCACAGAACCTCGCCAATCGCTGCCCCCCAGACGTGTGTGGGGGGGGGGGGGGCTGCTGTCACCCCACGCAGCCCCCACGCCGCCAGCACGCCGCCAGCACACGCAGTGGGGGCTTTTTGCGGTGCCTGGCGCCACGTCAGAAAGTCCGGCTCTGCACCAAGCCTGCAGAGGCTGCTGCACCCGCCGGACGCAAGTTGTCACTTGTGGTGCGCACCGGCCGGAAGTGCTGCGGTTTCAGGCAGAGGTGCGTGCGGCGGGCTTTGTGGCACGTGACCCACACGAACGGCGGACCACCGCCGATCGGCGGTGTGCTCCAGGAACAATCGGCTGCTTTGTGCGCGTTGCAGTGCGATCAGAGCAGCTGCTCTCTTGGGGTGCTGGAAGCGCCCCAATACTCCTCTAGCTCGCACTTCTCTGTCTCTCTAGCCTCTGCCTTTGTCAGCAGCCAAGCCCCGGCAAAAACCACCTTGCAGCCCCCGTTGCGAGCCCTCCCCAAATTGACTGATATTTCCCAGCCGCCTGTCCCACGAGCCGAGGTTGCGTTGTGCAAATGCCGGAGACGCCTACAAAACCTTAATAAGCCGTTCCATGCTGCCCGTTAGGATCTTCGTTTCACCCCGACTATATAAGGCTCGCGACCCCCTTTGACGCCACGCTCTCATCACTTTTCCTTTTCCACCACTTTTCCTTTCCGTCCAATCCATTGACCATGGGAATCTTCGGTGTGTCTGAAGAAGAGGCCAACCAGCTTCGTACCGCAGCCCACAAGCAGCATCCCATTGCTGACGAATCCGCCCACCGCCAGTCATACTCATCGGCCAACTTGTCGGCGTACGAGACCGCCGACGACGAGGTCGCCAGCACCAACCCCGAGGACTATCCCGACCACAACATGCACTCGTCGGCGTCCACGCCGGAGGAGGCCACGCTCGACGGTGGCGCCATACCCAAGTTGAAGAAGAGCGGCAGTGAGGCGTCGCTGGGCCACGGCGAGCCCCACCACTACTACAAGGACGCCGAGGACATCGAGGACGAGAACGAGTTGAACCGCCGCTACACCATGGAGCGCGTGCACCTGCACCGCAGTGTGGACTTGGCCGCCGTGGAGATGGCCAAGGCCGAGGCCAGAGCTGAGGCTGGTCTTGACAGTGCTGCAAACGACGTTGCCGCCGATGGCACTGGAAAAAGCATCAACGCCAAAGACCTCGATTGGGACGGCCCCGACGACCCCGCCAACCCCCAGAACTGGTCGCCCCTCAAGAAGTGGATCATCACGTTTGTGGTGGCCGGCGTGTGTCTTACGTGCTCCTTGGGCTCCTCGCTCTACGTGTCGGCCACGCCCCAGATCATGCAGCGTTTCGGGTCCTCGCAGGAGTTGGTGGTGTCCGGCTTGACCTTCTACATCTTGGGCCTCGCCCTCGGCCCCCTCTTGACCTCGCCCTTGTCCGAGGTCCTCGGCCGTCGTATCATCTACATCACCTCCCTTCCCATCGGCATGCTCTTCGCCATGGGCGTGGGCCTCGCCAAGAACATCCACACCGTGTTGATCCTCCGTTTCTTCGCCGGCTACTTCTCCTCTCCCGCCCTCGCCATCGCCGGAGGCTCCGTCTCCGACATGTGGGCCAACTCGCCCGTGGACATGTCGTTTGCCATCTCCGTGTTCTGTCTCGCGCCCTTCTTGGGGCCCGTCATTGGCCCCATCATCGGCGGCTTTGCCGCCCAGCACAAGGGCTGGCAATGGGCCGCCTCGTGGATTTTCCTCATGTTCCTGGGCGCGGTCCTTCCCTTGCTCGTGCTTGCCCCTGAAACCTACAAGCCCATCATCTTGCGCCAGCGTGCCCAGAAGCGTGGCTACACCGTGGTCAAGGAGCCCATGACCGCCAAGTACTTGCGTGCCGTGGCCAAGTTCGTGTTCTACCGTCCCTTGGAGATGTTGTTCACCGAGCCTATTGTGTTGGTGATGTCCACATACATCGCGTTCATTTTCGCGGTGTTGTTCGGCTTTTTCGAGGCGTTCCCCATCATCTTCGTGGGTGTCTACCACATGGAACAGGACATCTCCGGCCTCCCCTTCATCGGCGTCGGCTTGGGCTTGGTGTCCGGTGTCGTCTTCTACGTCTTCATGGACAAGGTCTACTTCTTCAAGAAGAACCCCGACGGCACCCGTGGCAACTACGACGAGCACGGCAACATCGTGTGGGACGCCCCGGAAAAGAAGTTGTTGATCGGTAAAATCGGCGCCGTGTGTTTGCCCGTGTCGCTCTTCTGGTTGGCCTGGACCTCACGTCGCGACGTGCACTGGATGGCCCCCACTGCCGCCGGCTTCCCCTTCGGTTTCGGCTTGATTTTGGTCTTCTTGTCCGTGTTGTTGTACTTCTCCATGGCGTTCCCCCCTATGTCGGTGGCCTCCGCCATGGCCGCCAACAACCTCTTGCGTTACATCGCCGCGTCCGTCTTCCCCCTCTTCACCGTGCAAATGTACAAGCGTTTGCACATCGACTGGGCCTCGTCGTTGTTTGCATTCATCGCACTTGCCATGGTGCCAGTGCCGTTCGTTTTTGAAAAATTCGGGCCCCAGTTCCGGGCCAGCTCCCGTTTCGGCTACGCTGCTTACTTCAAGCAGTTGGCCGAAGAAAAGGCCAAGAAGGAGGCCGAGGCTGCTGCGGCTGCCCAAAAGGAGGGCGTGTACGAGAAGCCCGAGGAGGTGGTTACCAACTCGGTCTGAGCTCAGTCCCTATGCATCGATCATCACATTCATTTGTCATTTTTCTAGACAGTAATAATATAGTAATCCGGATTAGAGAGTGTAGATACGAATAGATAAGATAGAAGTGGGTCCAATCCACAGTGGATCCAGATCAACAGTGGGTCCAATCAATAGTGGATCCAAATCAATAGTGGAGCCAAATGGATCAATGCTTTACATTTGCTAATTCTGATTTTCACCTGTAGTTATCGCTACATTTCAGTACATTGAAATCAGACAGTCTCCTACTGAATCCCTGCTTCCGAGCGTTTCAGGTGAATAAAATTGCATTCACCATATTATCAGATGAAAATATAAACATCCTCCTTTTGCACTTCAAGAACAATCCCCTGTGTTCAGAGACTTGATTAACACAAATAGAGGTGTCAAATAATACTGTCCTTTGTGTGAGTGCGGAAAATATTTGACACATTCTGACAATAGACAGTGTTTGGGTCCTATTATTCATTATGTATTGTTATATTACAAGGTAAGCCTCGCCCTTACCGTGTAAGGAGAAGGTTCCTCCCAAGCAACTCGTACTTCACGTTTCAGTAGCATCAACCAAGATTAATGGACTACAAGGCAAATAAGCGAACTCTTGGCAAATCTGGGGTATACTTTCCAAAGAATCATTAATTATACACTGAATTATGCCCGAATTCTCGAACGTGCGGATACCTGTGGCTGGACTAAATATATGTGTTGGTCGATTGAGTCCGGACATATCTCCAAAAGTGTCAGTATTGTTCGTCTCAGGCGGCCACCGTGTATATGGGCACCGTCCTATAAGGAACCCCTCACTTGAGAGTCGATACGACAGGAGATAGCCTCGAATTTCTTCATCACAAGCAGGCAATAGGCCTTGCAAAAAATCAAAAGCACTTTTCACTGATATTTCACCTCAATCAAGTTACACTATTAGTGCCAAAGCAACACCGGTTAATTCAAAAGCACAGATCCATTCGACTAATATATGCCTCGCGCATTGCATGTCTTAATCACTGGTACTTCCGCAACACCGGGTCGATTTTTCGTCAACTTAGTTCACTTTACATCTCTTAAAATGACGTTACGTATATAATTATTGTGAGCAAGTGGCCCAGGCGCAAGAATGATAGAGAGACACGAGTGAATGAAGAAAGTAGTATTTACAGACGCTTGTCCATGTATTATGCAACTTCTGCGGTTGTACGTCCAAAAATCGGCCCATTAACAATTATTCAATCTCCGGGTTTTGGTGCATAATCAGGCGCAGGTGCCTGAATCTGCGAATTATACATAGTGTCGCTATATTTGTAATTCAAGAATTTCACTGTATCATTGAGAGTAACATCGATCCTTAGCTTCATACAATTTTATCAAACCGGGAACTTCGGGGTTCGGGATTGGCAATGCAACGCGTCCTGGTGATTTTAGCCTTTCAAGGAAGTTCAATTCAGTTCCTGAGGAGTTTCTTTCCTCTTCTTCTGTTCGCACCTACAATAATCGAGGTGAAATTCCACAATTCACCCCCTTTTACATTGGTGTACCACGTGGATTCCTACACCCCTTTGGTCGACGTTGGATGCACGACAAATTAGACTTTGTCGCCTTTCTAGAATGGGCCTCAAGCCGAAATATCGGTAAATGATTTCGGTTTCTGTCTACTGAGCATCAAGCACACCTAGTGCTAAAAAAAGACGGTGCCAAAAAATAGTGGCCTGTCACATTAAGCGACATGCTAGACATTTTAGTACTTTTGGAAGTTGTACCTTTCTTGAGATTAGAGGTCCACATGCATATACGCGAAGGTCACAGCCAAGAATAGACGGTTGGGTGAAGGTCAAATCTTAATGAGATGTTGGCTGACTCGAATATTGGGCGTGAGGATGAGTCCAGTATTGTAGATGTTGGGCACAAGTATCGTGGACGTGGACAAATGCGGTTGAAGAGTTGACTGGGCACAAATCTCGGAGTGCTAGTTCAATATAGTTGATGGTTCAACTATGTACGATATCCCACAGTAGGAGGTAAATTAGAAACCGTAAGCAGACTATTAATATAGTGCGATTAAGTGATTAATATAGTGCTATTAGTGATAAGTATAGTAGCTATTAAGTGATTAGTATAGTGCTATTAAGTGATTAATATAGTAGCTATTAAGTGATTAATATAGTGCTATTAAATGTGAGACATCGAAAATTTTATGAGTATGAAAAAGCACCGATTTCAATGAAATGCACATGTCAATACACTTGAAGACACTCCAGTCCTCTCTACTAGGCCTGTTCTTACAATTCCACTCTTGATATACGTGCCTACCTACATTCACAGTCCATATATAATGTCACGTGACGTGCTCACGTGACACTCGTCGATATCCTTTCTATCCAACTTCTACATCACATCCTGTTGTACGTGTTCTGCCTGTTCCCAAGATGAACAATCTACCCAATCATCAAAACATCCAGGGAGGGAACAACGGCCTTAACTCAAATTCGGGCCTGATGCAAGGCAATTTCAACGGTTCCAATGGCATCAACAGACCACAACAAGGTCAGCGTCAAATCAATGTCCATCCCAGCCAAGTGCCCCAACTTGTGCTGGCATTGAAGAATGAGGTAGCCTTGGCCAAGGCGTCGGTGGATGATCCCGTCAAGCAGCAGCAGCACTACACAAAGGCTGAAAACATCCGTCAAATCTTGTTGAACTATCAAGCTCAACAACGGTCAAGGATGCAGCAACAGCAGCAACAGCAACAGCAGCAACAACAGCAGCAACAGGGTCTGGTATTGCAACAGCAGGGACAACAGCAAAATCAGCAACAGAATCGGCAGCAGACCCAGCAGCAGACCCAGCAGCAGCAGCACATGCAAAATAACCAACTTGGAGGTGGAACGAACTCACCTGCTCTCTCAAACCAGCAGGCGTTCTCTCAGCCCACCCCAATGAGTGCCCAGTCGCCTATGGGAAACAATATGCCTCAAACGAGCCGCCAGGCATCGACTCATGCCACACCCATAATGGGGTCGCCAGGTCTTCACGTGGGACAATCCCCGGTCATCCAGAGGCAATCGCCAGTGATGCAATTGAGACAATCTCCAATGATGCAGCAGCAACTCACTCCTCAACTTCAGCACCTGCAACAACCCCAACAACAACAGCAAACTCAACAGCAGTCCCAGCAACAGTCCCAGCAGCAGGCCCAGCAACAATTCCAGCAACAACAGCAGATGAGATCTACAGCACAGTCGGGCCAGAAGGTCACTACTCCTTCGATCCCCCCAAATGCAGTCACCGTGGAAAGATTTAACCAGGTCAAACAAAGGCTCCAGGAAGTAGGAAGAAAAATTCAAATCTTGCAACAGAGCAAAAAGGGAAATGTCACTGCAGAGCAACTGGCTACTATTGATCGCGAAATTAACGAGTGGAAGGCCAAATTTGCCCAATTCCAGCGCGTTGGTATTATCATGAGAAATCAGCTTATGCAACAAGTCAAGGGAAATACTGCCAATACCGGAAATGAGTCTAGTCCTATCGGTAATACGCAGACTCTGATTCAGGGTCAGACTTCTGGACAAAACCAGCAATTTTTAAATCAACAACAGCAGATTCAACAGCAGAAGATGAATGGAATTGCTTCACCATATATGCAAAACATGGGACAGCAACAACGAACCGGATCACATTCACAACAGCAGCAGCAACAGCAGCAACAGCAGCAACGTGTTCAACCTCTGACTCCACAGGTTAGTCAAATTCAACAAGTGCAACAACAAGCTCAAAGAATACTTCAGCAGCAACAGCAACAGCAACAGCAACAGCAACAGCAACAGCAACAACAGCAGCAAAATTTACAACAGCAAAATCAACAGCAAAAACAACAGCAGCATCAACAACAACTTCAGCAACAGCTTCAGCAACATCATGCACAACAAGTTCAACAGCTGCAACAACAAAAACAACAGCAGCAACAGCAGCAGCAACAGCAACAGCAGCAGCAACAGGTTCAACAGCAGCAGCAACAACAACAGCAACAACAACAAAGTATACAACAACAACAACAGATTCAAAGAAATCAAAGTGCTATAGCTACGCCTATGGCACAAGATGCCAAACAGCAGTCAATCCCTTCAAGTCAAGGTCAAACACCAGTTGGAATTGCTGGTAATGCAAGCAATTCTGGAGGAGTTGGTCAAATGCAATTCAGACCTCCTTCGGCGGCATCAGTCACTGCCCCTGATATAAAGAGCACCACGCCTAGTTCGATTGCCGCAAATACTGCTTCTACTGCTGTTGCAAGTGCCAATGTTTCCAATGACACACCAACAAAGGAAGATGCATCTCCGCTGAAATCTAACTCCACCCTGGCATTACGTACGAATGAAGCTCCCCCAGTTAATTTGTCAGGAATTACGAAACCTAGTGTCCCATCAATTCCAATTTCAAGCACAATTAATGTCAAACCTCCAACTTCAGTTACTTTGAAAGTTATTGGAGATGGTCGTTCATCACTCACGGGTGGAGCTGCGAGTAGTTTGGGTGCTTACTTGAATAGCCCTGCGATTACCAAACTTCCAATGTTTGATCTTGCCAACAGGGGACCTACAGGAGGTACAATTCCTGACGCAGGAGAGAGAATGCTTTCGAAGAGGAAATTGTCCGAGTTGATAAGTACCATTGGAGCAGATGAAGGTGACGGGAAGACAAATATTGACGGAAATGTCGAAGAATTACTTCTTGATTTGGCAGACGAATTTATCAATTCTGTTACTGGATTTGCATGCAGATTGGCAAAGCATAGAAAAGTTGACACTATTGAAGCCAAGGATGTACAGCTCCATTTAGAGAAGAATTGGAACATTAGAATTCCTGGTTATGCTATGGACGAAATTAGATCTACCAGAAGACTCCAGCCTACTTCTAGTTATAACCAAAAGGTTTCTGGAGTGGAAATTTCCAAATCAGTCAACGGTAACATTTCTTAAATTATTTGTCAAATGAGTTTTAGAAGTTTGTGCAAAATTTATGGATGAAAGATGCCTTTTTATTTTTGTCTTGATGGTAGAAAATTGAAGTGTCCTATATCATCGATTTAAGAGAAATTCCATATTCAAAACAGGTAATATGGTTTGTTAGAACCAAAACATATAAATTTATAAGTGATTAAACTTAATACATTAGATTACTAAATTTTGTGATATATAGAGGCTAGTATCATACCAAAGACTGTGTCTTTTGAGCTAGCTAGATCGAGTTCTATGGATTTGGGAATTCATGGGGAGCTACTTCTTAGATAAATGGAGATTTAGTGAGGACAGTCTAACAGACTAAGCCCAATAATTATGGTAACACGAAAGTAATTCTAATTAGTATATATAGTGTGGAAATCGAATGAATCACTACTACTACAATATCTATGTGTATATACCCTTATCATACTCTCATATCATAGAATTTCACAGAGGTTTCATCGTCCAATTATTCTCACTACAATTCTTACATGATTTAAGATCCAAAATCTTGTTGTTTCAACATAGATAGCTTGAATAATACTAATAATGCCCTTTTCAAAACTCTCCACGCCTATCTTTCTCTCCAGCAATGCTATGTATCTAGGACTGTAAAGTGTTTACTATTCCCATAGATCCAACTATACAAATCGTTTTCACATCTTAATGGCTACCCCTTATTAGCTTGGAGTGCCAATTTTCAATACTGGACATAAAATATATATCCGACTTCACAGTCCACAAAATACGAATTTAATTGCATCGCTTCCATCCGCCTTGGCCGTATTGAGCGTTCAAGCTCGCCAAAATCGCCTCTTTGGCCCATATGCGCCACTCTCTCATTCCAGTGTGATCTACGCCATTCTTTCCCATACTTTCGTGGTTCCATTTTCACATATGGATTTGCACCCAACAGTTGCGGCTACCAAATGCAGAAATGACCCATTTGGAAGGACACCGCGACCAAGCGGCAGAACCAGAAAGGAACTAAGAAGATATACTGAATGAGGAATAAGGTCAATGAAGAATGAATGAATAATGAATACATAATGAATAGAAGGGACTAATAATAGCAAGAATGATGTTCCATTCTGACTCTTTGAAGCTCCTCTGTATGTTTAGTGAAGGTCCTCCGTAAAATTTCCTTTTACATGGACGAATACACTACGCACCTTCTCACAATTGCGCTCATTCCATACACCATTATCTCTTGATCTCGATGATTTCAGCCACATGCTTTTCCAGAAGTTCGATTAGACGCTCCAAAACCCACACTTCAAAGTATCTTACTTAGTAGAATCCCCCGTTTTCATCTCTCACATAGTCCTCGCCTTTATCTTCCTTTCCTTCTCTTTATCGCTCTTCTTTTCCTTCCTTTTGACACTTCCTGCACACCTTATCGCTACCCCAGATGCCCGGCGCCTTTCCCCATTCGGCTAACCGACACCAGCTAGTATATAACCAGAGCATCTGCTGCTTTTTGCCTCCATCAACAATGACCCCCACTGTTGCCTCTACCTCCAAAGGATACGATCAAGACATCAAGGAGGGTGCCCACAACCTTGCCAAGGGCATGCCTCCTCCCTTTGTCATTCCCCAGTTCACCGACCTCCTGCAAAAGCGCACCTGGATGCTCCAGCACATGGCTGGAGCCTTCAGGGTGTTTGGCAGAGCAGGCTACTCGGTAGGCACAGCCGGCCACATTTCCGTAAAGGATCCGGTCCAGCCCGGTACCTTCTGGATCAACCCCTTGGGCAAGCATTTCTCGCTCATCAAAGTCAGTGACTTGGTCCATGTCGATGACCAGTGCAACATTTTGCCCGATGGCAACCAGGCGGCGGTTAACGCCGCCGGGTTCTCCATCCACGTGGCCATCCACAAGGCCAGACCCGATATCATCTCGGCCTGCCACACGCACCTGATCTACGGCAAGGCGTACTCGGCCTTCGGCAAGGAGCTCGAGATGATCAACCAGGACGCGTGCGTGTTCTACAAGCGCCAGTGCGTGTTCAAGAACTTTGGCGGTGTGGCCGTGGACGAGAGAGAGGGCGAGGAAATCGCCCAGGCCTTGGGCCCCAATGGAGTGGCTGCAATCTTGCAGAACCACGGCTTGTTGACCGTGGGCTCCACCGTCGACGAGGCCGCGGGCTTGTTCATTCTCTTGGAAGACTCGTGCCATGCCCAGTTGTTGGCAGACGCTGCCGGTGCAAAGAAACAAATCATTTCGGACGATGTGGCCGAATACACTCTCAAGATCACCGGAGACCCCGAGAGCTTGTACGGCGAGTTCCAGCCTGACTACGAGTTGGAGTTGGAATTGACCAATGGCGCCTTCTTGAAGTGACCAATAGAGAACTTCCACGGTAGCTGAAGTCCATACAGTCTCTAAAAACGAATTCATGAACAGAACAAATAATCCAAATTATCCAGCCGAGCGTATCAACGGCCCAGTTTATAGTGTTCAACAATACACACATTATATTAATATCTGCACAAATCGAATATGGGGTGTTGAATCCATTTTAAAGGAGGCTGTGATATTCAAGTGGTACTTTCTTCCTACCACTATACTTCAATATAATCTATACCTTTTTGCACCCAATTGGAAAGTCAATATAAACATATTAGTTCCTACTGTACTAGACTTCGTTGATAAATAAATATAACGTGTTGTTTTGATACTTGATTCACCTTTGATAGGATTGTTATAATTTCCTGGATACCGGTACATATGTAGAATACATTACCCTCGGTATACTATTTCTTCTATATTTGAATTAAAAACTTTCTGTGCTTTTTATTAGTCTCTTGGCTACAAATCCTTCGACCTCTCCAGTGTCAACTAATTGACAAGATAAGTTGTCCATAATAGGAATAAACCGATTGGGGAACTAGTGTCATAAGACCCAAGTTTCTTTTAAGGGATTGAAATGTGGGTGCATTTTGGTACCCATTTCTACTCAAATTCTATTTCGAATGTTCGAGACCTTTCTACGCAGATTAGAATGTACCAAGTACTGGAAGACCTTGACAAGAAGTTTAAAAACCAAGACTTTAAATGTACCCACAGAAGCACAAAACTATGAAACTTTCTCCAAAAATGAATTAATACTAAAGTTTATTTGAGAGCTTGACTTCAAAGAATTCCAAATTATTATTCGAGGTAAGTTAGGGATGCCATAGAAGCTATCATGTAGGCCAATCATTAATATTGCTATTTGAGAACAAATCACCAGATTTTTTTTTACTAGAATAGACCCAAACAAATCAACTTCGTGGGTTGGTGAAAGTGGGCTCAGTTGAGGCTCAGTTAGAGTTTATTCACCAGTCAAAGGCCAGATCAAGCATACTGCGCATTTTCTGCCTATAGGCTATTCTCCAAATTAGATCAAAGCTTGTTGACAAGCAATCAGCACAACAAAATTAATTTACCCAGGAATTGGAACTAGGATCAACTTGACTCTATTAATTAAATAGTAATATCAACAATTCTAGCTAATGGTACAGTTCAATTGTTGAGTTTTTAGCTTTTGCCTTGGGTCTTTGTGTGTACTTTCTGATCAGACCACCGAGTTAGAATGAGATTGGGTCCATGGATTACTAATTTTTCACAGAAACAAGAATATATGGGCGTAGGAGGTAAAATCCCAAAAAGAAAAGGAGATAAGGTCAATATACCAATATGTCATTCTCCGGATTAGCAGCGTCCATTTTAGTCAAAGAAAAGGTCACAATGGCCGAACTTTAAATGATATGTTGCATAGAGAACGAAATCAATATAGCTTAACAGATCAAATTGTTTAATCTGCCTGAAAATTCACAAGAGGTCTTATTTTGAACTCCAATCAAAGCGAACTGGCTTTTCAAATGCAGAATGATGTCGTTCGGTTGGGTGTACTAAAATCTACTATTTTGCGGAATCAGCAGAGCTCAATTCCTGTCGCTAATGTCAAGGGCGAACCGGACTATGCAAATTGGTGATATTTGCCAAATTTCCATGAAATGGTGTGTTCATATGGTCTGGGTAATTTTCTGGTCCGATTCGGGTTGGTCTGTAAAATCAAAGTAGGACTTACTGAAGCTTGTTCGAAACGATCGCCCTCGTGGTTGGTGATGTCATTTAGATTAAAGTGTATCTGCTTGTGATAACAACCCAATTGTAGCGCATTGACTACCATCTCAACCAATTCCCAATTTTACTGAACTCATCTCTCTGATGAGCTGAGAAAATAAAACCTTTGTCGAATCTAATTTCTTTGAGTACAACTACGTCACTATGGCCGATTGTTGCATATATTTTCGATCCTTGAATTTTTTGTTTGTATTTTGTTATTAACGAGTAAGCATATAATATCCCACAAAGACCATCTTTCTCTTGTTGATAATATAATTCGGACTACTCCGAGTTTTTCACAAGAGCTTTCCTCTTGGATTATTTTGTACTTTTTTACCAAGAACTTTTCTTTCCTGTAACAGTGAAAGAGTGATAAATACCCGGGTTGTTACTACGTTCGGGAGGACTATAGAAAAATTATTTCAATTAAGAAATTATCCAAAATGGCAAGTTCTTCATCCTTCCTTTGCATGGAATTGACGTCAGTGTGTATTATATGACACCGTTGAGAAATACTACCTGCCTATGGGTTTGGAAACCTTTTTGCATCCCAAGATTAAGAAATGAGTAAAAAGTACGTCACGACAGGAAATGATGTATGCTTTTGTTTGTGACTAATCGTGGACATCCATGGTATATATCTCGTGGAAGTAAGCTTATCATGCTTTAATCAATTCCTGGAAATGGCAATTTGCCAATTATGACGATTCAATATTCAATAGTTTAATGCCTGAAGTCTAAACGTAATTGACACAATTGACATTGCTGGCAAGACAAAGGGGTTAAGGGTAAGGATTAGTACAGTTGACAATAGCTTGGTGCAGTATTAATTTTAATATGCTGATTGTCCTGGTCCACCCGTTGAGTTACTACAATAATATTCGAAATATGCTGTATTATGCAATAGAACAGGGGTGTGTGTTCACAGGTCCTCTGTCTTGTCTTTATGAAGCTTTCTGATCTTCTTCGCCCATGCTTTGACTTCTTTGTCATATACGCCTTGGGCTGCACCACTCAAGAATCCATCCTGCTCTTGCAAAAGGTCCCAAGGCGACTTTCTGTCGGAATCGTTCTTAATTAAACAAGAATCAATAAATGCACTTAATGCTGTATCATATGGCTGCTTCGTGTGGGGGTTTATCTTGTTGGATAGCGTGGGGGGAGTCTCGTTGACAATTCTTTGTAACAAGTCCAAAATGCCATCGGGACCTCCGTTACCGGCAAAGGAGTCGCCGTCGGCATCGTCGTCGTCGCTCCAGACAGGAGAGCCGCTGGCCAACTCAAGGAGCATCAACCCCATGGACCAAATGTCCGACTTGACGCCATAGTTCAAGCCCTGGATCCGCTCGGGCGACATGTAAGTGGAGGTGCCGACAAAGGTGTCGGCCATGGCCAAGGAGTTGGTCAACTCTCTGCTGACGCCGAAGTCGCAGAGCTTGAACTCGCCCTTGTGGGTCATCAAGACGTTGCTGGGCTTGATGTCGCGGTGGATGATCTTGTGGGTGGTGTAAAGGTACGTGAGGCCGGAAAGAATGGAAAATGCTAGTTTGCGCAACACGTTGGTGGGGAACTGTCTGCCGTCGCACAAGGTCATGATCTTGTCCAAGGAGCCGCAGTTGCAGTACTCCATGCAGATGACGATGGTGTTGTTGTTGTTGACGAACGCGCCGTAGAACTCGATGATGTACGGCGACTGGCACTCGTGCAAGATGCGGAGCTCGCGGATGATCTGGGTTTTTATCACGGTTTTCAGGTCGATGTGGATGATCTTCTTGGCCATGATTTTCTCGGTGGGGACATGCAATATTTTGGACACGGAGCCCGAGTTGCCGGCGCCCAAGCTCTTGAGCGTGACGATGTCGTTGTTGTTGAGGCGCAACGACGACGTGGTGGCGATGGGCGACAGCGTTTCGGTCAACGCGTCGATGGCGGCCGCCGGGGTATCGGAAGGCGACGTGGCGGTGGACTTGGTGGGGGAGATGGACGAGATGACCGTCTGGCGCTTGCGGGCCACCGACGGACGCACGCCGGACTCCTTCATCTTGGAGAGCTCCAAGTGCGACAACTCGTTGATGAGGAGATCGTGCGACGACTGCGAGTCGGGGTCGATGTTGCGGTTGCTCTGGTTGATGTTGAGGGAGGACGAGGCCTTGGGGCGGGCGAGGGTCTGGGCCACGATGCGAGAGGACGGCGACGCCGGCGACTGCGGCGTGGTGGAGACGGTGGAGACGGTGGAAACGGTGGAAACGGGGGAAACGGTGCTGGTGGTGCTTCCAAGATGGAGAACCGGGGCCGGCCGCATGTTGTGGCGCTTCTGGCGCAAGGACGAGGGCCCGAAGCGGAGGCCGGTGTCGACCGGCTCCTTGACGGGCGACGCGTTCAACAGGAGCTTCTTGAAGTTCTTGCGGCCGAGGCTCTTGGTCTGGAGAATCTCCAGGTCGGGCGACTCGGGCGACGCCGGCATGTCCACCGGCTTGGGGCGTTGTTGGAGGTGTTGATGTTCTTGCGAGTTTGCGGAAAACGGGCCACGGGGGTGCGCTGTGGCTAGCGGCGACGTTGCAACCGGCGTGGTCGGCACCGGCGACGGAATGGGCGGCAACAGCTTGTCCTTGTTGGACCCCAAGGAAGACAGCGACTGGTTGTTTAAGCGCATCATTGCACAGGAGCAAGTGGAGGGCGGGTGGAGGAGGGGCGGAAGACGGGGAGAAGGGGGAGACAGTCGGAAAAAGACGGGTTGGGGGTGGGGGCAGGGCGGGTGGCAACGGAGACGGCGTGGAATGGGGACGATGGGGGCAGACAGCGGCGATGGAGAAGGATGGGACTTGGGGTGAAGTGTTAACCACGAGAGCGGGATAAGTTGAGATAACCGTGGTCACGTGGCGGGTCACGTGACCTGGCGCGCAGCGCCTTGCAGCTGCATGCGCGTGGACGGTTGTGCTCCGATGGCCTGGGCCGCCACCGTGCACCGGGTGCAGCAGCTGCAAGATCGCAGGATCGGGGCCCTTCTCAGCGCAAAACGGGCCGGCAAGGCCGGTTCGGGGCCCCGGACGCTGATCTGCCCCGAACACGTCAAAGTGTCTGGGACCATGGTCCTGGGTGGAGGAGAGAAGGGAGGAGGGCCCCGGACATGTGCATGGATCCAGTGGAAAGCTGCAGGTAGCGGTGCAGGAGACAGACGCAGCCGGGCGTTGGCGCGAGCTGCACAAACAACAAAGGAGGGGAAGGCTGGGTGGAATGAATCAATGGAGGGACGGAGGGACGGGGGAGGGGCGCACTCTAGACGAGTGGGGAAAGAGGGAAGATGGGACCCATTGGACAAGACGGGCAAGTGGGCTGTTGTTGGGCATGGAGCATGGAGCATGGATGCTATTGGACGGTGGCTATTGGCTGATGGATTGGGGCTGTTGGACTGGGGCTGGGTTGGGCCTATTGGGCTGTGACATTGGGGCTCAGGTGCGGAGCATGGTGGGGGGTTCCTCCGTGGTAAACCACCTCGCCTAGCGAGGGCTAATTGTGCCGTCTGCGTGCGATAATACGCTGCCAAATAATACGCGGGCGCATGAAAATATCCGCCGGGCGGTGCAGCGGGGGGTGCAGCGGGGGGTGCACCGGTGTTTAGGCGCCGGGGCTCGCAACCCGCGCTTCGTCACCGCCAGTGTTGCCAGTGTCTTCACACTGTGTCTATGACGTACTGGGCAAACTGGCCATGCCATCCCTGGGTGTCGGCGTGCAGTGCGGCAATCCACGTCGCTGCTGTGTGTCTGTCTGCGTTCTTGCTTTCTTTCTTGCTGTCTGTCTGTCTGCCAGGGGTGGCGGTTTCAGCCCATCACCCCATCCATCCGCCAGTGCAGACTGCAATGTATTGTCTGCATATTTTGTAGGCTCAATGTAGAACCAAAGTTCGAGGCAGCAATGCACGGAGCGGCCGTCCCAATGCGGACGACAGGACCCTGCAATGTGATCTAGCGATATAATGGAAGAGAAATGGCATGGAATGAACAGGAGGGCAAGTGTCTTGACATGGATTGACTGGAATGGATTGACTGGAGTGGATTGACTGGATTGACTGGATTGTCTGGATTGTCTGGATTGACTGGATGCTTGGATTAATCAGATGATTGACGACTGTGAAGATGGAACGGAAGTCATCGATGCCTGATCGGTTCTGGCACTAATCCACATTTGTGGGACGGTCTTAGCTGAGAAATTGAGAATGACATGAACTGGAATTAGGGGAAGATCGGGAGGGGCAGCTGGAATTGGACATGGATTAGGTGGGTTGGGTTGACTCCGGAGGAGGAGATTCTGGTCATCTAGCAAGGAAGGCTCGAGAGGAGTCAGACCAGGCTGGAAGTGGAGAGTGTGAAAAGTGCAGCCGTAATGGTGCGAAACGAGATCAGACACAATAGGGAGAAGATCAATAAGCAAGAATTACGGACACTGATCAGAGAGATGAATACAGACAGACAGAGAATAGTAGTAGACAAATAGTCACAGGACTCACGCAAGACACGGCGTCTCATGTGGTCTGACTGACTGTCTGACTGTCTGACTGACTGACTGACTGACTAGCTGACTGACTCTGATACACTAACAATAGAGTGCCTGATACACCAGCAATAGAGGCCTGATACACCAGCAATAGAGTGCCTGTTTCGTTATCTGACTGTCACCTCGGCTCCTTGCGTTTCTCCGCTTCTCACTTTTCACTTGCTATCTCCAAATAGACCATACTTCCCCTTTAGTCTTTCCATCTGTGTCTAATGCCTAATTGTAGCCTTCTGATGGAGCCTATTGGTAGCATTCCCACCATTGATGTGGGGTATGGCTCCTGTCTCAAGGCTGCTATACCCATCTGTCTCAAGGCTGCTATACCCATCTTCTCGAGACTGTCGTACCGGCTTATTCTTGTCGTGCATGCACTTGTGAAAGAATAAGGTAGCCTCGGATGCTTGGGGCGTCGGCGTTGGTCTGGGCTTTGACCTGGGCTTTGATCTGGGCTTTGCTCTGGCGTCGTCTGGTCCTGGAATGGCATTCGCCATATGTCAGCCAATACTGGCTCACAACTAGACCCCGAAGAGTTGAGTCCTGTAGCATGAGAGTTGAGTCCTGTAGCATGAGATTTGGGGCATTTTAGAACGAGCGACAGAGAAGCTAAGGGGATCTGCAAGGGGAGTGTTTGAGGTTGTTGTAGAGGCCCCTGTGTAGTTTGTAAGTTTCGTGTTTTGTGAACTGAAATATTGGGATAGGTTTTACATAATAGATAAGGATGGAATGAATGATTAGTGAGATTAGCTGATATGGTATATTCCTGAGTAATCGAATGTGGTCCAGTCTTCTCTTGTTTGATACCTTTCAATTCTGGGATCTTTGCTATATTTCATTCTGGTGATTTAAATTGAACTGAATGTTAAATTCATAATTCTTCTCTTTCCTTCTACCACTCTTGCGTCCTTTAATTCATCACTATTCCCTTGTTCCGTTAAATTCGGGAGGATTGGAGTATAGGTTTGTATCTCTAGTGATTTCTGGAGAAGGAGGTTTGAAGATTTCTGGGGTATTGTTTTAATCTCTATGCTTTCTGGGGAATTGCAATAGAAGATTGCATCTCTAAGCTTTCTGGGGTATTGCAGCGGGTTTGTATCTAATGAATTCTGGCATTGCAGTAGGTTTGTATCTAATGAATTCTAGTATTGCAGTGGGTTTGTATCTAATGATTTCTGGGGTTTGATCCACCTAAAGATTCTGGAAATGCCGAGGTTTTATTCCTTGCTTTCGCTTACGGCTTCTCATTAATTCGAGAGCAGATCTTGTGAACCCTGAACTTGTCGCTTAGCGAGAGTGCCGGGGTTTGAAATGGTAAATATCGAGCCTTGGATTATTTTCATCAGTATCACTTCTGCGACCATGTCTCGACAAAGTCTCGCTTCCAAAAATCTATACGCCCTATTCTTGCCATGATGTGCCTCTATATCAACCCCTACCGGCTTGCTTTGGGTACTTCGCCCTTTTCTAATCCTATATATACTTTATGGGTACCTCATCACGCATGATCCTATTGTCCTCCCAATGCCTCACAGCTTTCACCAGCTTATTCATATGGCAATTTTAGGTTATTTAATAATTGTGCCGGTGTCCCACAAGCGAGGCTTTCTCGACCGGGTCGCATGATGTGGGAATGGCAGTAGCGTCCTGATGTCTGGAGATATAATCATTACTATCGTTCTGTCGCCTTAGCCTGGTTATGTTGGACGGATTAACACACTGTGGAAATTCGATCCACTATTGTATTAAGCTCGAACCCCGGCACTATATAATGTGTCAAGTGCCTGTGGCGAATAGCCGTTGAATTGTTTCAAGTAGAAGCCGTTGACCTCGACCAGGGCCAATACTCTGCATCGAAAAATTACACTAGGACCAAGTCAAGGCTACGGGCCTTTGCATGGAGTCTGTAGAAAATCTGCGCCTTTGACAGAAGCGCTCAAAATGCTTTCTAACCACCGATATGTACGTACGTATTGCTCCGTACAAAATAACTGACCAGGTATATACTCAGGATTAATATCCGTAGCAAAAGTCTAGAAGCACATGCTGAAGTGGACATACACTTGTATTACAAAGAATGCTGAAGCTTATTTAATGGGTAGAAATCTACGGAGATGCCTTAAGACGAAATGACTCTTGAAGAAACAATAGTTTCAATGCCCAGTTTCTTGATTCCTTATTAGCAGAGTCCACCCCCAAGATCCAAGAACCAAGTTACATTTGGAGCTCTTCCATGTTGGGCATTTTAGAAGTGGTGTTTTCCCATTAGTGCTAATCGTTGGTAATATTAAAGACATGAAAAGTTGACTCTGTCAGATTTCCAAAAACAATAATCACCGAGAAATATTGCCAAAAGAAGTAGACTTCGGGTCTTCATCCAAGAATGCCGCTGTAACCAGTCCTAGCAATCCAGGACTCTGTGACTTCCCTCTGATTGGTCCCAAGTGTGGATTTTTTGCCGTAGAAGTGGACTAGTGAAATTGAATTATTGAAATGTTCAAACTAATAAAAGTATCATTTTATAGATGATCATTTGGCTGGCTAGGTCCCCGCTAATCTCCGCCCAAAGTAGAAAGACATCGTTATCCGAATTAGAAAAGAACCGAACTCTGAATTGACAGATCACGTCAATTCGCTTGTAATGCCTCTAAGTTGAATTTTCGCTTGAAATGGCATATCGCCAGAATTCGCTAGAAATCAACCTATAGCTTGGTTTCGCTTGAAGTCTTCGTCTATCGGACCCGCCCAATCAGGTTGACATATGTGGACTTATCTAATTGGGCTAGTCCTCCATATCTAACCTCTTCTGCTTAATCTGAATGACATTGTGGACTTATTAATTAATTGTAATGGTCCTCTTCTAATAACTTCCCTTTACACTTGTCTACCGAATTGGACCTCCATCAGCTAACGCATTATTCTAACATTTGTAGACTTATCTTAATGCCAATTCAGACGCTACATCTACTTCTACACTTTTCCTCCTCATATCCTATATTATACATGTGGCACACCAGTGCGCTAATAATTTACATTCTATGCTTGATGTTGGTTGACGCCATAGGCCCCATAGTCTTCGGGCTTCTGGGTCATTGTGGCGTACTGCTGCTGCTGTTGCTGTTGTAATTGTTGCTGCAGCTGCAACTGGCGGGCGTTGTGCACGGCCACGGCCTGCTGCTGTTGCTGCTGGGCCTGGGCAATGGCCTGGTTGAACGCCTGTTGCTGAACCACCGCCTGGTTGTACTGGGCCTGCGCTTGGGCCTGCGCCTGTGCCTGCGCCTGGACATACTGCGCCGTGGTGTAGTGCTGAGACATGGGTACCGAGGCGTAGGGGGCCGAGCCGTTGACGGAACCGTTGTTGGACAACATGCCCATGTCTGAGGCAATCATTCCCATGGGTGGCTGGCCCATGACGTTGGCAGTCGAGGGCAAAGCCGCAATCATGCCGTGCTGGTCCTGGGCGCCGAGAGCAGGCATGCCCATGGCAGCCACGCCGTTGCCGGCACCGCCGGCCGAGGTGCCGGCGGGCACTGCACTGGAAATGCTGTGGAGTCGGTTGATCAGGCCGTTGTTGCTGGTGGTGTTGATGTTCTGCGAGAGCTTCTTCTTGCGGGTGCGGCACATGGCACACACTTTGTGCTTGCCCACATCCTTGGCGTCCAAGGCTTTGGCACAACGGTTGCAGTTCCCGAGCTTCTCCAAGTTGGTACGGCGGATCTTGTCATTCTCACGACATCGCTCGCACACCTTGTAGTTGCCCGCCTTGGATCGGTCCTTGGACTTGTCGGCGTGGGCGGAGCCCGGAGGCGAGGTGGAACGCTTTTTCTCGTCGGTGATGATGGACGCATTCAACGGGCCGGAACAATGGACACATCGGCCCTGCGCCGCTCGGTTGGCTTTCCGCTTGCGCAAGTTCAGCCGGCACGAAGGACACAACACGTACCGCTGCTCTTCTGGGGGAATGTCGGACCCACAACGACGACAGGCACCGAGCTTGTCCTTGGTCTTTTTCTGCCATCTGCGCGAACGCTGGCGCTGGAGGTCCCGGCAGTGCTGGCACAACTTGAAGATCTTGGGCTCGGCAAGGAACTTGGGCTGGCCGCCGCCCTGGCTGCTCTGGGGAATGATGATAGGCTGATCAAACTCCTTCTTGCACCGCGAGCACGACGAGCGGTACACCTGGTCCGCAGGCACGTCGGCGGCGGGCGCGGCGTTGGGCGCCTTCTCGGCCACCGGCGTGGGGTCCTGGAGGTCTTGCTTGATGGCGGGGGTGGAGGAGTCGGAGCCGCCGTTGACAATTTGCTGCTGGATGTGAAGGGGCGGGATGGGGGCCACCAAGCCCTTCTCGGCGTAGGGCGCCGAGGGCGAGTTGTGGGTGCTGGCGGCGTGGGTAGCGGAGCCGTCGTCGTAGCGCTGCTCGCCCGCGAAGCCCCGTTGCATCTGCTGGCCTAGCGGCGGCGCGTGGGGAAGCTGCTGGAGCGATGGGTTGTATTGCTGGCCGGCCATGGGCATCTGCTGGAGGTGGGAGCCCGTGGGGAGGTGGTGGAGCGGGTACGACACGCCGGGCATGGCCATGGCCTGCTGAGGATGGAGCAGCGGGTACTGGGCCGCGCCGTAGGGCTGCTGCTGGTAGCGGGTGTCGGTGTGGAGGAGCGCCTGGGCCGTGGCGATGGACGGGTTGGACGGGTTGGAGAGGTCGAACTCCGCCTTGCCGCCGCCGTCGGAGGGCGTGACCCGGGGCTGGTTATTGGAATTGATGTGCTGGTGCTGGGGCGACGGGTTGAGCTGGGGCTCCATCTGGTTTTCGACGCCTAAAAACGGTTGTTCCATGGTGGTTGGCGGGTGTGGAAGCTGGACATGCGACTGGCCTGAGGGACCTGGGGAAGAGGAAGTCGGAAGGGAAAGGGAGGCAATTGGGAAGGGGGAGGGAGGGGTTGGATGGCGTGGATTACGGGGACTGTGGGCGTGCTGGATCGATTGGGGTGGTGTTGCTGTGCGTGTTGTGTTTGCTCTGGATTGTAGCGTAGACGCTGAGGAGGAGCAAATGGAGCAGGATGGATGCCTAGTGAGGAGGAGATTCGAGTATGGGGAATCGGGTAGGAGGAGGAGACAGGAGGGGAGCTTGAGGCGGTCTCGATAGGGCAGGAGAAGGGACGTGGGTAGCCGGTATGGAGAAGAAAGGGATCACGATGGTGAGGACAATAAATATGGCAGTAAAGTGTGCAAGTTACATATATATACATATATATATAAAGTAATCCGCAATGTGCAGTGTGTAGATAGCGCAAAAGCGCACACATAAACAAGGGGGTCCAAAGCGTCAGGCAGCAAACAAACACAATTAAGGTGAGAAAATATTTTCTGAAAGTTTAGGTGCATCACTAGTGCGTCGGGCCACAAAGGCGTTATGATGTAACGTGGGGGTTGTGGTGGGGGGAGGCAATCCAGAAGGCTGGAGGCCTGGGAGCGGGACACGGGAGGCAGAGTGAGATTCGGTGGGACGCAGCGAGGGCAAACGTCCGGTTCACGATTCCGCAGTGCCAGAGGCCCGCTGGGGCTCGCGGCACCCCCCATTAAAGTTTGGGACTGCGAGCCCGGAGTCTTGCCCCCAACAGAGCCCAGGTGCATACACAAAAAGCAACGTCTGCAAGTATTTTTTACGCCGCTCACGCTGGGTGCGCGAACTATGCAAGTCGTGTGTGGCATGTGTGCAAATCATTACTACCAGCAATGTCTCCAGCATATGCACCTTCCGCACCATTTCGGCAAGAGTTTCACCAAGGTGACCGTCAGAGGAAAGAGGCGTGCTCCGCTCTCTTTGGCCAGGAAAACGTCACAGGCGCATCACGGCCCGGGCTACCGATCCCCGGGGCCCACCATGGGCCCCGCGCCGTCGCGGTCTGTCCCGCAGACCGCCTTGTTCGCACCACTTTGGTGTCAAATTGTTGGCTTTGGCTCCATGCAGATTGAGACGGTGTCAAGCGGATCATCCTCGGTGGATGGTGCACTTACCAATCTGGGACTATTATTTAGCATCCCCCTGAGCGAGAAAATAAAGGGCCTATTGTGCATGGTGCATGGACGCTAGACCTGAGGATCCAACACGGAATAGAATCAGACATGGCCATGGGCCATTGGGCATTCTATGGCAAGTACGTGGCTTTTTGATTGGCCGTGGATAAGCCTGGGTCCTGGCCTGGGGGTGGCCTCCAGGTGGACCGTGTCCCCGCTGGGGGACCGCGTCCTGGCGGTCCTTCTTGCTCGGCCATGACGTGTTCGCCCAAATAATACGCTAATTTAAGTTTGCCTGGCACAGTCCATCACAACATCAAATGACGTAATGTCATGCACCAGGCAAACTGGACGGCAAAGGACCGCCGACCGTCGCTCGGAGTGCAACGGCGTTCGCTAGAAGTGGAAGCGGCACAGGCCGGCCAGAACGCCGGTCTCCCCACCCCGGGCCAGGACCGGTGGGTTGTGAAATTGGCTCACGCCATCTGGCCATACCACCGCGTTGTTGTCGCAGACAGTTGGTGGGCTGTGTAATTGCGAGCCCGGGCCGGCGAACGCCCGCATGCAGCACTACCGCACCTGTTCCGCATGTCGTTCCGTTCCGGGCATTAACGTCTGCACCACCACCTCCACCGATGAAACTGGTGCAGATTGCAGAAGAAGCCATGGGCCTCACAGCCTCCATGCACACAATACACACTGGGGAGGAAACAGCCCGAGGTGCTGGTGTCCGGCGTCTTTGTCTTCCCCTGACTAAGCGCAGCCCTGGAGCGAGTTCTATTTTCTATGCGAACCCGCGGTGCCAGTAGCAGTGCTCGGACCACCACGGCGACACTGCCACCCGATTGTCGCCGGCGACCTGCTGCACGCTGCACATCCATGCAGCGGACCTGGCGTATGCGGGGGACGCTGTCGCTGGACCTGTCTGTCTCTCTCTCTGTGTGTATGACTGCTGGACGCCGTCCGATGCAACGGTGATGTCTTGTGCGCTTGCTGCTGCTGCTCCTGCTGCTGCGTGCGTTTGCGTCGGCATTTTGCATACACATGTATTCCCATGTACGTCCAAGTGCGTCCGTTGCATTTTCTGCTGCTGCTGCTGCTGCTGCTGCTGCTGCTGCTGCTGCTGCTGCTGCACTTCTTTCCGCCTCTGTGCTGCATTCCTGGCCCGCCATTAGTGGCGATTTCTCCTGGATGCAAGCTGCACTGGCACCGGTTTTCGAGGTACCGGTCCCTGACGTACCACGGGAACATAACGCGCCGTTTGTCCTAGTACTTCCGTCGTCGTCGGTCGTCTTCAAACACCACACACACAGTGGCATCTTGTGTGCCCGTATCTCGACCCCCAGTCCCCGTGGTTGCTCCGTATCATCTCACTTCCGGGTCCGTGTCGTCACACACTTCCGTGTCGGTATCTCCTGGTACTACCACGAAGCTGTTGCATGCCCGAGCCCCCACGGTGTCAGCCTCCCCCGCCATGACGCCAACAGAACAGAACGCCGAAATGATGCCACGCTTACCCGAAAGAGCAGTTGTGATCACCGTCCGATCGCATTGTTCGAAACGGTTCATCTCACATGCGACCATAACCAGGCAAAGAAGAGAGGGCGGACATGCAGACACCAAATCAAAAAGGCAGTGCCAAATGCGGTGCAAAGTGCCAAAGCAAAATGCCAGTCAAAATGCAAATGCCAAGTGCCAGGGCAAAACGCAATATGCACCATGCAAGTTGCAAGCACAAAGGGCCACCGAAGCTTCGGCCAGACACTTTCTGGCCCCAGGATCGGCGTGGAACGCCCGAACATGTAGATCTTCGGCAACTCCAGCGTCGTGCAGCTGAATCCCGGGAGTGTCTCCTGACTGGGACGGAAGGAGGAACATGGATGTGTCGTGTCTGTCGGTGCTACATGATTGTCTGCGTGTGCTGTGTCTGTGTGTGCTGTGTCTGTGTGTGCTGTGTCTGTGTGTGCTGTGTCTGCGTTTGCTGTGTGTGTGCTACATGGTTGTCTGCGTGTGTCTGTGTCTGTCCATGTATTTGCTGTCTATGTCTGTCCATGTTTGTGCGTGTGTGACCCTCTGTGTCTCCTCCGTCCCTGTGTCCTGTGTCTGCGTCTGTTGCTGTCTGCGTCTGCACGGGGAACTTTGTGCCATACCTCTTTGCTGCGTCGATGCATTCGAGACAAGTGCCGTTCCCTCGCCCCTATTGTCTCCTGCGTGATTTCATGTTTGCCGTTGTACTGGGCAATAGCGCCGACGGACCTGGATGCGTTGCTAGTGACGCCGGCCGGCTGCTTGCAGGTGGAATCAGATAATGTGGCCCCAGTAATTGGGAAGGGGAATTACACATGGCTGAATTACAGCAGTCTGCGTCAAACATGGCTGAATTACAAGTGTCTGCGTCACGCGTGTCGGCCAGAGTCAATGCCCCTGGAATCCCGTCCTCTTGTTGGCCATGCCATGACGCCTGTCGGTCTGGAGCACCTCCTCTGCACCTACTCGCCAAAATACGTCTAGTCTGATAATAATGCCTTCCCCCTCCTCGTTCTATTGTCATATGCTCAACAGGGACCCTGACCCAATAGGGGTGGAGCAGCAAGCTGGAGCCACTGGTTACGCAGTCTGACTGCAGGTGTAGTCAGACACAGCTAGCGAAAGCTTCTTGGACTGGGGGTGAGATTCAAGGACCCTGGTAAGGAAGGAGTTGCACTTAAGTCCGGCAATAGACTATGGTGTTGGTAGACTGTAGTGTTAGTGATTTAGTGCTAGCTTCAATTATAAGTATCCCAATGGATCCAAATGGGGTCTACATTTCATTTGTTATTTCTCATTTGTCATTTGTCATTTGTCATTTCTCATGTCATTTGCATTTCTCGTATGTATTTTCTTATTTGTCATTTGTCATTTCTCAATGTCTTTTGTGATAACTGTCTCCATTTGTACTCTGGTGTCCTCTATGTGTCGCTATTTATCTCTCCATATGCTTTATTTATCTCTATTTATCTCTATTTATTTATCTTTATTTATCTTTATTAATCTTTATTTATCTCTATTTATCTCTATTTATCTTTATTTATCTCTATTTATCTTTATTTGTCTCTATTTATCTTTCTCTTTATCCTTCTGCACTGCCTCGTTATTGTCCTCTGCAACCTCGGTCTCCTGCCAATATTAACTCGCTTGTCTCTCTTCCTGTGATTCTGGCCCTATTGTGATATTATTTCCGCTTCTTCCATTTGTTCGCCGTTCCAGTAATTTTTCACCTTCTTCTCTCCTTCGCTGTTTCTATTTCCAGATATCTGACTTTAAGTGCATCCACGGCATTGCCCAAGCCCGGCCAAAGCCTGCACCAGCGCTGCCCCTGCGATCGCTTCCATGGTCCCTGCTGTGCTCAAGCCCCAGATCTTCCCCACCAGATCTCCCGTTGGCTACTAACGAATTTCCGCTGGACCGTAACCGACAGGTAGAAATCAGACACACAGACACACACACAGACACAGTCTCAGGCCAGGAGCTCTGTTGGTACATGGTTCCACCACAGGCGTCCCTGCATTCCCGTTTCGGCTACGGCGGACCGGGACCAACAGCAACTAACCCTGTGTTCCTGACAGCTAGGGCTATGTCCCGGCTGTGGCCAGTGCTAAGTGCTCTGTGTAAATTAAAATTGAATTATAATTATAAGTAGAGCGCACCACGGGCTCGCGATGGTCTTATTGTCACAGGTCTCCACCTGCCACCCACCTGCCACCACGGCCATATCGCCCCAGTTCGAAGCGCCAGCAATGCGGCTGGTCGCCTTGTGGCCTTTTTCCCCGGCGAAAAGGTGCTTTGCCGGCGAAATGGCGCCTGGTGTCATGTCGCGGGTATAGACTCGGACCATGACATTTGTCTCTGCCGAGACCTTTGGGCAAACCGGACCTGAAATGGGCACATTTCATCTCCATTCCATCTCGGGATGGACCCTGGGACCTTGTGGGACCGCCGGAGGTTGAGGCTGGCCCTAACTTAGCCGTTTCTGCCACAGAGCAGTGGACTACGATGAAATTGGGCAACCGAGGACAGGAAACATTGCCGACGCTTCTGGAATGAAGAAGTGAAGATGAGAATGCAGAATAGAAGAAGAGAATGCAAGCAGATGCATCAATACATGTGGACATCTATCATGTATATATCTATCATGTACATATCTATCATGTACATATTTATCACTTATACTTCTATCACTTATACTTCTATTCATCCGGTAAGATTCTACTGGGGAAAGAAATTATACTCAGTGAATAAGATTCCATTGCATGAGATTCGACCAAGGCACCTGTGGTTACTGAAATATTCAGTTACCATGTTTGAATTCCTCGATATTTTTTGGCGTGGATCTTGACACAATAGAGTCACCAGCTGCAAATTCGGAAGGTTGCTCTAAGATCAGATAAGTGGTCGTTTTGTACCAGGATATCATGGTGCCAAGCCAGAAAGCGGAATTGCAGTGACTGGCCCTACGTTTACCACAGCTTACAACTGGCCACCAACAGACATTGCTCTAATTCCAATTATCAACAGACATTGCTACCAATTACAATTGTCAACCATAATTATTAACTTGAATGATAATTCGCAGCCACGTCGTAATTACCTCCTGTCAGAAAATTCTAGCTGGAGCCCTTTCACCCTCTCCCTTCACTCTTTCATGTAGCATGGTGTTTACGAGAGTCAAGGGCCCTAGAGCATCGACAGCCAAGCGAGCTGCGTGTTAGAGGCCCCGATGTTCACAGTGTTCTACTAAACCATACGTAGCGACCCAAGAGCTTCTACCAATCAGTTGGTGAAAAAGCCCGGGTCTTGTGGACGTGTTCTGTGGTCTGGGCTCAGGCACTGGTCTGCGTCTATCGACACAAGCCGTTCCATTTCCATTCCAAGGCTGCTTCAAATACACGGCGGAAATTACTATGGCAATGGATGGAGATCGTGGCACAGTCTCAAGTTGCGTTATGAGATGGACGTGGGATTTGGGGGACCTATTTCGGACGTAGGGCTGCTACAAATCTAACTCACGCCATTTCTGACTGTCTCAACCTGACACCAATTGTGTCAATAGTCGGTCAAGTGAAGAAATGTGATCTCAAGTAGAAAGAGTCCATGAATGTTTTATGAACGTTTTATGCATATCTCCACTGTGAATGTCTCTGCTACGAATATCTCCAGGGTGAATGTCTCTCTCTGCTACAATTTGAGTGTATCAACCACTGCTCTAACACGCTCGGGCATTCCATTCCACTTTGTTTGTCTCATTCTGGGTTGAAGTGAAACTGTCGATGTTTTATATTTTCAATTTTACACATATTCTGTCTTTTTGAAAATGTCACATCGTGCTCCATTCTGGGACGGTCGGTTGTGTGTCCGTTTCCCTTTAGGGGACGCAATTTCGGCTACGAAATAGCTCTAGGCCACGCATCTTCCTATTTGGTGCATTTATTTGCATTTCTTTGCATTTCTTTGCTCTCTCTATATACAAGTATGTTTCCAGATTTCCAGATGTTTCCAGATGTTTCCAGAAACCAGATGGGACATGAGTATCGGCCTCTTTTCAAGCCAAGTTCCTCAGTTGATGCCGTTTTTCCACATCTTGCCCGCCTCAATGCTCCTGAACACACCAAATCCAAGAACAACAAGCCCCAGGCCACGCACACTCCGTTGCCACCACAAAGGGTTCTTGG
The DNA here is from genome assembly GCA_030568615.1 of Suhomyces bokatorum. NCBI lineage: Eukaryota > Fungi > Ascomycota > Pichiomycetes > Serinales > Debaryomycetaceae > Suhomyces > Suhomyces bokatorum. Next base: position 226,578 of record JAJMGI010000003.1, read on the forward strand.
TGAGATCTACTTTACCTCTAAATTCGTAGCCTGAAGCCAAGTATGCTCCACCCAAAATGGCAACTACGGACTGCATGGCGGTACAGGGAAGACAGTCGGCCCCGACCTCTTCGTCCGAAAGAGGTCTGGAAGGAGGGGGATTGAAGACGGAAAGAATGTTGGACATGGTGATGAGTTGAAGACAACGGCCACTTCAGATTGAATATGGGGTCACGTGACATCACAGTCAGGACGGCTCCTGGCCGACAGGGACGGCTGGATGGCATGTAGTGGGTGGAAACACGTGCATGAGGTGATTGAGACGCAAGAGCCGTTTAACCTGTTTCAAAAGCGCTTCTGGTGGAGGCGTTGTCGTGGTTTTGGAAATATCACTACTTCAGATATTGGCCCCAAAAGCGCTTCAAACGAAGAGGAGATCAAGCAATGTGGCTGGAAACCACAACAACGAGCATATCGGATGCCCTCCTCGTGTTCTTGCCCTGTATCTGGGTCTTTACCTACATCTTCCAGTTAGATGTGTCACGTGACCATCATCACATGTACGAAGTGCCCTATCAATTCCTTGCTATCATGCTGCTTGCCAGATTTGCCAGAAGAGGCCACAATGCGCCCCTTTTGGGGCTCTCCAGAGCTCTCGCCACATCCACACCACCCATTGGTCCATTTTCCCGCCATTTTTCACAGTACAATTACCACCAACCATACGAACAGTCTCAACCCAAGTCCAAGTCTTGGGCACGTCGTATCCTCACCAGCTTGGTCGTTTTGGGAGCAATTGGAGGCTACTCCTTCTACATGTATTGGCCCCATCACACATTTCCGCAACCCGTGGCCAAAATCCTCAGAAAGGGCCTTTGGGCCGAAAGTGACAAAGGAGAGAACGACTACCAATTGGCATTGAAGTTCTATCTCGAGGCATTGGAAGAATGCAAACGAGTCGGCGTTGACAACCTCTCGGACGAGTACACCGGCATCCAGTTGAAAATCGGCGAAATGTTCGAAAGACTCAACATGTTGGTGGATGCAGAATTCATCTACAACGAAGTGGCCACATTGTACCTCACGGTGTTGACAGCGCCGTTGAACTCGCCCCAACGCAAGCGGATCAAAGATAGAGACCACCGGCGCCATTTGATCCAGAAAGACTTGCGGATTGCCATCAAATTGGTGGAGTTAAACCGCACAAATTCACAGTTGTCCAAGGCCATTCTAGTGACCCATCTTGTGATTGCCCAGGACGAGGTCAACAAGCAATTGAAGGACGCCCGTCTCACGCAGATCGGGCTTGCTGGAGTTGCCGGAAACCCCGGCAATCCTCCCAATAAGGCTCCTGTGGGCCCCCCTACCGATTATAAGGCTGTTCTTGAAAATGATTCGATAGCCATCACCAATAACGGCGTCACCACGAAGATCCAGAAGACCCCAGAGGTGTGGGAACCATTTGCAGACGAGTTCTTTAACGCTATGGACTTATTGGGGGCAATTTGCATCACTTTGGGAGACTTGAACATGGCATCCAGAGTCAAAATATCCATGATCGAATCCATGCTTTTGGCAGATGCAGAGCCCCACAAGATCTTGATGTCCCAGTGCAATTTGGGGTCCTTGCTCTACCTTCAAGCCGACGAGTTTGAAGCCCAGGAACTGGCTCTTCGGAGCAAGTTTGCTGAAGCTTCTGGACTAGAATATGACCAGATCAAGACGGCCGAATTGATGAACAAAAACCTGAAATTGCAAGAAATTTTGAATGAAAAGGTCTCCAACGAAGATAAGCTACTTTATGCCACCACTGTCACTTCCAAAGAGAAGTGCATACAACTTGCTACCAAGTCATTTGAGGCAGTTCTTGAATTTGCCAAAGGATTGCCTCAAGAAACCATGAATAACAGCACGGTTAGTCAGAGTGTTGCGTTGGCCACCTACGGATTGGGAGTGGTACATCTTCATCTTTCTGAGTACGAAAAGGCAGAGAGGTTGTTGAGAGAGTCCAGAGTAAGAAGCAAGAACTGTGGATATGATGATCTTATCAAAGAGATCGAAAGGGAACTTGAAAAGTTGTTCAAGGAGAAGAGTTCTAAGGATGGAGCCCGGTCAAAAGACCGTGCTTCCGGTGCCATTGAAATGGACATTCATGTAAATAAATAATCTACTTCAGACATTCTCTAAATTGTATTTGTTGATCACAGACTCCTATGTAACAATTGGCTTTCTTCGTCGTCGTCTTTGACCGATACTCCAGGAGTAGCCCTCTTTCCAAATACGGTTCTCACAAAAGATACGAAGTAGTTGGGGTTTCTAGCTTCTTCCTCCTTGAATTGCAAGATTTCGTTTAAAGTGGGTGGTTGGATTTCTTGAGGAATAGACGTAGGATCGAAGTTGGCTAGTCCATCAGAAATAGAGGACGCATCGGATTGGACGGGCTTCAAGTTTGAATAGTTTTGTGGAATTTGTGGTACCTGTGGAGGAGGTGTTCCTGTAATAATACCATCTAGTTCGGGCCTCATCAATGCCGAATTTCTGGCAATAGATGCCAGGGACGACGCAATTTTATTCAGACGGAACACATCGTTAGTAGAGTTGTTGTTGGATGATTCTCCATTAAAACTGCCTCTTTGTCCTTCGGTGCTTTCGACCGCACCGTATCCAGTGCCAGAGTTGGATCCTGTTTGGCCGCTTGAGTGGAATGAGAAAATCGATGAACTGTCATCAAAGACCGATCCCATATCCTCTAGGTTCAAACCCTTCGTTTCCGGGAAAAGAAATTTCACAGCAAAGAAGGAAAGTCCACATGAAGTGGCTGGGATCAAATAAGTTTTCCACTTGATCGAGTCCAATAAAATTGGAGTCATTTCACCCACAATGAAATTGAATAACCAATTGGTGGCAGTTGCCATGGCTGCACCCTTTGATCTGACAGAATTAGGGAACACCTCACTCATCAACCACGGAATTGGACCCCAACTGTATCCAAATGCAGCGTTTGTAATGATCACACATCCGACCACAGTACTCGCAGTGTACTCGTTATCTAACTTGAGCGAATAAGCAATCAACACCAAAGGAACTCCCATGAAGACGGCACCAGAAAGTAACAATGGCTTTCTGCCCCAGCCATCAACAAGGTACCATGGAGGAATAGTACTGATGATGTACACAATCGAATTAATTCCGGTCATGAGAATTGCATCTCTTCCAACCCAACCAGCAGATTCGAAAATCATTGGAGCATAGTAGGAAATGATGTTGATACCATTCATTTGAGCAAACATTTGGGAAAAGCATGCCACCGAGAGTCTCTTGGTGTACTTGGTGAATAAATATCTGTACGATCTTTCTCCACCCTCGATTCTAGCAAGAAGAATAGACTCCTTGATGTTTCTATATTCGTTTTTAGCACTCTCGTCTTCCACATCTCCATCTGCATAAAGGTCCGAGATGACAATCATGCCTTCGGCGTTGTGGTCATGATCAAGGAGCCATCTTGGTGTCTCAACAATAATGAAAGAACCCAAGTATAAGCAGAATCCAACCACACATTGGACGAAAAGTGGTGATCTCCAAGACCAATCGTTTTGGATAAAGGAAAAACCGTAGTCGACCCAAATACTGGCGGAATAGCCCACAATATTTCCGGTAAACTCTAAGCATGCGTAGAATCCTCTATCGTCAGGAGGACTAATTTCGGACTGGTAACAAGGAATGATGGTAGTCAAGAAACCAATTGCAATACCACTAATGAATCTACCAACGGCAAGATTCCAGATATTGACAGAAGTGGCCTGGATAATTCCACCCACGACGAAAATGAAAGAGCCGATTCTTATGGTTCTTCTTCTGCCCACTTTATCGCCGACTCTTCCGGCCACAAATGAAGAAAAGAGAGCACCAATTTCGAGAATGGCAATCATGGTACCCACTTCGGCGGGCGTGGGGTTGTTGTAGTAGGATTTGAAGTACTTGTTGGTCAAGAGAGAACTCATCAAACCCTGTTCAAAGCCAAAAAGAAACACACCAAGGGAAACGAATATCGAGGTGAAGTAAAGAAGGGGACGGCCCACGAGCCACGACTCCTTTATCTGGAGATGGGCGTGGTGTTGGTTTTCCATGGTCAAGATTTGTGTTTTGGAATGTGCTTGACGTAAAGTCGTGTTTTGTATCTAGGATAACACGGGGTGATCGGTAAGAAACAAATCAAAAGAAATGAAGTGGTGAAAGCAGCTTCTGTCGGATAGATATGAACTGCAGGATCTATAGTTTCCTTGTATGTCAATCGAGCCAATTAACCAGTAAATGTATCCGTCAACACAGGGAAGGTAAAAGAATGTGATCTTATCTTAGCTTCTAACGTCAAAACAGATAGGACTATGCAAAATTGAAGCAGACAAACTCGAATTTTCAAGTCAGACCTTCAAAGTAAACGACACAGCTCTCGGGCATCAACTTGAGGAGTCGAAAGAGAAAGATCAAGTGTGTTCGTGGTTATCGTAGCAATGGTTTTGTATTCCGTCTGATAACGTTGATAGATCTTGCCATTGCACGACGCTTCGGCCCAATTCCTGTATTATGCAATAATGTGCCAGTACCATACAACCACCATGGCTCATAGTAGCCCGTGTCATGCCGTGATCCGCACTTTGCGGCAATGCTATGGGAGGCTTGGTGCATTTCAGATCAACTCGCTAGGGGTAGCGAAGTGGAGTAGTAGTTGGAGCAATTCGGAGGCTCTGGCAATTCTGGAATCCAGGAAATTCCAGGAATGTCCATAACTAGGATATTCATATTTTCAGGCATTCCAATTGGGTTGATCATATGAAGATGCCAAATCGGCCAAATTTGCCTGACCAGCCATTTTGGCCATCTTCTCCACCGTGGCCCATGTCAACCGTTAATCAAAGTAGTCAACTATTCCCTTCGGCGTGACGTCATCCGCTGGTTACCGCAGGAGCTTCTTGAGCCAGATTCTCCTCTGTCGACACTGTCATCATTGTGCATATTGCCTGTTCAAAAGAAGCATATTTTTGAGGCCCGAGGAGCAGGACCTCGTCTCAATCGAGCTATTGTCACATTCTCATATTCTTGGCCTCCTCACGCCAACTCTGGCAACCGCCAGGAAGAAACCTGGTCCAGAGTACGCGGGGAACCGGTAGAACTCCTGCATGGCGGGCGAAGAGCATCACAATAAAATGACTGAAAAACCCGACCACCACCGAACGGAAAGAACAAGCACCTCATCTCAGTTCTAAACCGACAGCACGACCTCTTCGCATACTTGCTCGGTAGAAACCACCATCGCAGAGCTCTTGGAGAAGAAGTTCGTTGGTCAAACACACCATCGCGTTGCACTGCTATTGTTCTGCCCATCTGTTTCAGTCCTCCTCATTCTGTAACCTTCTCAACACTCCTGGTCTTTCCAGCTATTGTCATGGATGAAAATCCAGCCAAGAGAAGGAGGCTTGAGCAGCCCGTGCCATACAAGGACGTTCCAGGTGAAATCAACGTCAACGGAACCATATTCAACCGAACGCTTGGGACAGTGACTCCCACCATGGATATTACCATGTTGGACGCATCGCCCATCGCAGAATTAATACCGGCTCCGACCGGCGTAATGAGCATATCCCAGACTGGAGAATGCCCTTGTGGGTATCTCCATGGCCCTGGCCAGGGACATGACCATGATATCCATGCTGTAGGCTTGGGTGTTCCTCTCCTTCAGGGCCCAGAGTAATTTCTGGCCTGCTCTTGTATCATAGTTAATAATAATGACACCTTGTAATTTATCCTTAATGTAGATATGATACGGGGTCTGCTAGCAAGCGCCCTAGGGAGTAGACATGATAAACCGGCCATTCATGCTGCAGAATCGTGGGGTGCAGGTTAAGCCTCGTGCACAAGGGCTTCACAAACTATCGCAATAAAAATGACAAGGCCAAGTTTCAAAACCTCAAAAAGCGAAACCAGGAAAGGTGCTTCTGGTATTTCCGCCTTGCGGTCTTCCGGTTGACCTTGAACGCTTCTGTTGAGCCCTGCAGTCAACAGTCGCCACGTTGACCAATGGTCAAAATGTGAACGTCGACAAAAATGCCCCAAATTAAAATGTATCAAAAAGACTCCAAAATCAATTCCAGAAAACTGGAACCACAAAACACGGCTCGCTTTGTCCCTAGCAGTGTTTCTGGTCCCGAAACACCACTGTCTAGGCCAGATAATGCAGTTGGATAAATGTCGCGCAAATGTCGCGCTGGATGTCGCACCACGTCCCTTTTTCCCTATTGGGCTAATTACACGCGTCGCCATACTTTTCACTATTTCAATCTCTTCTTCCTTCTCCTTCCTACTCTTCTGATACCACCATGTCCACGCCATCACGTAAGAGACAAGCAGAAGAAGACACACAGCCTTCTTCCCCTCTATTGGGGTCCAGTCCTCAACTTCCCCCCTCTTCTCCCGCCATTCCTTTCGAACAGCCCGATGAAGAAGAAGAAATCCACAACGATGTGGCAGATTTGAATCCTTCGGACGAAGAAGAAGGAGAAGACTTGATGGACAACTTGGAACGCGATTACCGTGTCCGTACAGACCAGGACCATTATGACTTGGGCGATGGAAACATCGACGACAACGACTATGACGAGATGGACATCGCCAGCAGAAGAAGAATTGATGAGCAATTGGACCGCAGAGACGAGATCTTGGGCGGCTCGAACCGTTCCAGAAGACAGGCGTTCTTGGACGATGACATGGACGAGGAGGTGGACAATTCCATGGACCAATACGGTTTGCCCATTCAAAGAAGAAGAAGGAGAGACTATGATGACATCGACCACGAGGACGACGCAGACGACATTGAAATCGACCCTTTCAACGAAGAACTCTCTTTGGAAAGTTTGACCGACATCAAGGCCCCCAGTATCACCGAATGGATCCTCCAGCCAGCGGTGTCCAGATCGATTGCACGTGAACTCAAGTCCTTCTTGTTGGAATACACCGACGATAAGGGTCGTTCGGTGTACGGTGCTAGAATTAGAACCTTGGGTGAGGTCAATTCCGAGTCCTTGGAGGTGACTTACCACCATCTTGCCGATTCCAAGGCCATCTTGGCCCTTTTCTTGGCCACTTCTCCCAGTGAGATGCTCAAGATCTTCGATATCGTGGCCATGGAAGCAACAGAGTTGCACTACCCCAACTATTCGCAAATCCACCAAGAAATTCATGTGAGAATCATCGGTTTCCCTAACCAATTGAATCTTCGTGACTTGAGAGAGAACAACTTGAACCAGTTGGTCAAGATTACCGGTGTTGTGACGCGTCGTACAGGCGTTTTCCCTCAACTTAAATACGTCAAGTTCGATTGCTTGAAGTGTGGTGTTGTTTTGGGTCCATTTATCCAAGATTCCAACACGGAAGTGAGAATATCCTTCTGTACCAACTGTCAATCCAAGGGTCCATTCAAGATCAATTCCGAGAAGACCCTTTATCGTAACTACCAAAGAATCACCCTTCAAGAAAGTCCCGGATCCGTTCCTGCCGGTAGATTGCCCAGACATAGAGAAATCATCTTGTTGTCTGACTTGGTGGATCAAGCTAAGCCAGGTGACGAAGTCGAGGTTACAGGGGTCTATAAGAACAACTTCGATGGTCAATTGAATGTCAAGAATGGATTCCCGGTTTTTGCTACCATCATTGAAGCCAATTCCATTCATAGAAAGGAATCGGCAGGAGACAGCTCGTCCTCTGCCTGGACTGAAGAAGAGGAAAGAGAATTCAGAAAGTTGTCCCGTGAACGTGGAATCATCGACAAAATCATTGCTTCCATGGCTCCTTCTATCTATGGCCATAGAGATATCAAGACGGCCTTGGCTTGCTCGTTGTTTGGAGGTGTTCCAAAGGATGTCAATGGAAAGCTTTCCATCAGAGGTGACATCAATGTGCTTCTTCTTGGTGACCCTGGTACTGCTAAGTCCCAGATCTTGAAATATGCCGAGAAAACCGCCAACCGTGCCGTTTTTGCCACGGGTCAAGGTGCCTCTGCTGTTGGTTTGACGGCTTCCGTGAGAAAAGACCCAGTTACCAGAGAATGGACCTTGGAGGGTGGAGCATTGGTGCTTGCAGATAAGGGAACGTGCTTGATTGACGAATTCGACAAGATGAACGACCAAGACAGAACCTCGATCCACGAAGCCATGGAACAACAGCTGATTTCCATTTCCAAGGCCGGTATCGTCACCACACTTCAAGCACGTTGCTCGATCATTGCGGCAGCCAATCCCACCGGAGGAAGATACAACTCGACCTTGCCATTGTCACAAAATGTGGATCTTACCGAGCCCATCTTGTCGAGATTCGACATCTTGTGCATTGTGAGAGACGTGGTGAATCCAGAGCTGGACGAGCGTTTGGCCAGTTTCGTGGTGGATTCGCACATGAGATCGCATCCCAGCGAGGCAGGAGACGTGTTTGCTGACGAGGACATGGACGGACAAAGCAGAAGAGTTCGTGCTGAAAAGTTGATCCAGGAGAAAGAGAGCGAGATCTCGCCAATTCCCCAGGAATTGCTTGCCAAATACATCCACTATGCCCGTGTCAAGATCCAGCCCAAGTTGCACCAGATGGACATGGACAAGGTGTCCCGTGTGTATGCCGACTTGAGAAAGGAGTCCATCAGTACGGGCTCATTCCCTATCACGGTCAGACACTTGGAAAGTATTTTGAGAATAGCCGAGGCCTTTGCCAAGATGAGATTGAGCGACTTTGTCAGCCAAAACGACTTGAACAGGGCCATCAAGGTCAGTATTGACAGCTTTGTGGGAGCTCAAAAGGTGACAGTTCGCAGACAGTTGCAGCGGTCGTTCCAGAAGTACACGTTGCCAAACCGCCGTGCTTGAAATGTGGGTGGTTTTGTGACGCGTCTTGACGGATCGGGCGTGGTTCGACGCGTGTAGGTTGGGTTATAGTTCTGTTGTGTATTATATGCTTTTGTTGAAGGTTGCAAATGGTGATAACGGTGCGCGCACGACCGGGGTGATAGCAGTATCAAAACGCGAAATGGTCTATATAGATAGCACGATGTTGGAACTCGATAAGTACGTGTTTTGGGTGTCCCTTTTGGGCCAAGGTGGACTTTTATGAGCATATTGTGATCTAAATGAAGTTTTGAGTTACATTTTTCAACTTGGTTCGTCTTTGGAGATGAAATGGTGGAGAATTCACATGTTCACTTGTTCCATCAAGAAGACTACAATTGCGTTCTAGACGGATGAAAAGGGATTAAAGTGCAGGTTTCAAGCATTGATATGGATTTTAGGGCTGAGAGTGATGGAATCTTCTCAAGACTGAGTCAAAGAAGTGGCTTTTTCATGTCGTTTGGTGCACACATTTCAGAAGACCAAGTTTATGTCCAAGCAAGCCTTTCAATTCAATGACAGTGTCCATTCAAGGGTTTCTGGGTCTTTTACGTGTCATCAGTGAATTGGCGTCCATTTGATGTATCTTAGAGTTTAAATGCGTCCATTTTCTCCTGTCTAGTTCATATTAGTCTGCTCTTCTCAAAGCTTTACCAGAGACCTTATTCTTTCATTTCAAACGCATACTAACATCCAGAACTATAGAAAACATCAAGAAGTGCAAGCATATCCCGGAATCGGACGTGGAAGAGCTCTGTTCCAAGGTGATCGAGCTACTTATCCAGGAAGCCAATATTCAACATGTGGATACGCCCGTGACGATTTGTGGTGACATCCACGGACAGCTTCACGATCTTTTGACGCTTTTCAAGACCGGAGGCGAATGTCCAGGCACGCAGTACCTCTTTTTGGGGGATTTTGTGGACCGGGGATTCTATTCACTCGAAAGCTTTCTACTCTTGATAGCACTCAAGGTCAGGTATCCCGACCGCATTACTCTCGTGAGAGGCAACCACGAGTCTCGCCAGATCACCACGGTGTACGGCTTCTATGACGAATGCGTGAGGAAGTACGGTTCGGTCAATGTGTGGAGATACTGCTGCGAGGTGTTTGATTACCTCTCGTTGGGAGCTATTGTGGGAGGCAAAGGAGGAGTGTTCTGTATCCACGGAGGATTGAGTCCGGACATCGAAACGGTGGACCAGATCCGGATCTTGGATAGAAAACAGGAGGTTCCTCACGAAGGAGGAATGTGCGATCTTCTCTGGTCAGACCCCGAAGACGTACAAGGATGGGCCATTAGTCCTCGAGGAGCCGGGTTTTTGTTTGGAGAGAACGAAGTCAATGCCTTTTTGCATCAGAACAACATTCTGTTAATTGCGCGGGCGCATCAGTTGGTCATGGAAGGGTATAAGGAGATGTTCAACCAAGGCTTGGTGACAGTATGGCTGGCTCCCAATTATTGCTACCGGTGCGGAAATATAGCGTCCGTTCTAACCATTGACGACGACTTGAACCGCGACTACAAGGTGTTTGAGGCGGCCACACAGGACACGGGGTCCATACCGTCGAAGAAGCCGGCCGTTGAGTACTTCATCTGAGATGAAGTGTGAATAAAGACAGAAAAGAGGAATAGGGTGGAATAATGGTTTTAATTGGTAACAAGGGACACCGAATCTATGCTGTGGACAGAGCCTTGTGATCTATGAGCTGTGAAAATTACAACTAGAAAAAAGAACCGAGTTGTGACGAATGTATCTGCTTTTCGGGAATGTTACGCGTCTCCGGGTGATATTTTCAAGCTACGGAATGCTCCCATGTCATCTTCACTACCTGGATAGGTCGGATCGACCCCAATGGCATTGAGCCTCTAATGCAAAGCTCCTAAACGTGTTCATGTGCGGGAGTGAAAAGCCGATGAGGAAAATAGGCAAATTGAAGATGTCCTCAAGAGGAAGTGAGAAATGCCATTGGAAAGGAAGTGGCATTCCTCGAATGGGAATAGACTTTGGAAGTGAGAAAAAATGAGGTGATAGAGTTTGAAAGAGTGGGAATGGTCAGGTGATAGCGTTTGAGAGAGTCGGAATGGTGAGGTGAACGCCTTTGGAAAGGTCGGAATGGATAACCATTGAGCTGTCGGATTTGGAAAACGTCAACTTTTCAGTCGCCGTCAGTCACCGTGACACCTAACTATTACATAACCATTTTCTCGACCTATAGACTGCGTCCTTCCAATTGCACCCTAAGCCACGACCCTTTTTGGAGCCTTGATCCCAGGCTTAACCAACACGTCGGGAAGCATCGAATGCGGGTGCACTTTCCAGTCCAGGAGGCGGGCCATGGGGCTTCCAATCTCGGACTGCTATTTCCGTTCCCTGAGCTCAAGTGCACAATGCCCCAAACACGAGAGGATATTGACAGACAATAGGATACACGTCCCGGATCATGGCCTGGAATAAGAACAGAGATAGGAGCTCAAGGTGGATAAGCCCGTGGAAATCAAGAAGTGGCTTCTGCATGGAGGACGTTATGAAAGCCGATGGAGCCGACCCGACGTATATGTATGCCTACATGTACGGCAAGGAGGCTGGGTGCATGGGAACCTGCGTGGACGAGGCTTCTGGAACCGATGGTAGAAACCTATTGTCCACATACATTACACTATGGAGAACAACACATTGCATGGAGAACAACACATTACATGGAGAACAACACATTACATGGAGAACAACATATTACACTATGGACAACAACACATTACACTAGTTCTACAACACATTACACTGTTTTCTACGTCACGTTCTACACACACTATAGCGTTCTACATACACATTACACTAGCATTCTACGTCACGTTGTACATACACACTGTATACGTCACTTGTCTATACCCGGAAGAAGTCGGACAATGCATTGTGAAAAGTTGTCTACATTGTGGGCCTCTCATAACCGAAGCGGTCGATGCGTCCGCCTGAAGCGCCAGTGCGTGGATCTGCTTGCATGAGCAGTGCAGCAGTGGTAGTGAAATTTAGAATTTAACAAAGTTTAGTGCAAGGAGCGCTCTGTGCATTTGGAGGTATTTTTAACCTCAGCAAACGCGCAAGCGACGATGTAGATGGGCCCAGAGCCAGGGCGTGATAAGCCTGGCTGCGAGGACATGGCGCGGAGGCTGAGGCGTGGAGAAGTGCCAATTAAGCAAGGAGAAAGGCATTGGAGAGTGGGCTGCAATCTGGTATAGTAGGATAGAGCTTATAGTGTGGTGGTGTGGTGGGTGTGGCATGTGGTGCATATGGTGCGTAGGGTGCGTAAGGTGCGTAGGGTGCATACTGTGCATATGCTTGCATTCTTGATCTGACCGACCGGTAGACCCCCGGTTGTGGTGCATGCCGCCGGATGCACCGAAAAACGGTCCCTCGGGTGCCGGCGCGCAGCCCACATGTGTCCGGATTGGCTTTGCCCATCTGGTAGCCCAGTTGCCCGGTTGAGGGAGGCGGTGGTAGTAACTTTGGCGTGGTCAGTAGCGTCGGTGTGGCTTGCGTAAATTACGCGGACAGCAATAGGGAAAGCATAAGCAGGCATACAAGTAGAAGTAACGTACACGTAGAATGGAAGTATAGTACACGCAGAAAGGAAGTGGAAGTGGAAGTATTAAGTGGTAAGGGACAGATGGAGCGTTTCAAGGTGTAGGCTGGATGGTCGCAGGGTGGAATATCGGGGGGATAGCAACCGGCCCAGTTCCGAGGGCAGGGCAGAGAATCCTCGAAAGAGGCTTTGTCTAGATTGGGCCGCGGGCTCGCAACCGCAGATGCACCGGGCGCACGAGGAGTGCTATTCCCGATTCAGTTTAGGCTTTGAGGAGGCCCGCATCCCGTCCTGGCACGTGGACGCGAGCCTCCGCTTTACAGACACTTCCAAACATCGACAATGGCCTCCCCTCCATCCGGCGTCTGCTCAAATGCCGTCGTATTCGCCAAGGCCTTGCTCTCAACCCAATTGTCGTGGCAGTTCCCGGTTCAGTTGCTGTTGCATCCCCTCGCAAATTGCAGGCCCTGGCGGCCTGTGTGCAGTCCGTGCGTCCCGCTTGCACAGATTGCAGCTAGCAGAAATTCGCGCCGACGAAAAATTTTGCAATTTTGCAATCGCTTGGATCGGAGACATGCCGGAACACCCTCGGATCTCGCCTGCAGGGGCCGTTTGTGCCATGTGCTCCCTGCTGTTACCGGGGCGAGGCCGCCCCTGTGTCCCTCGGATCTCGCCCCCTCCACCACTTCCGACCCTCCCTCTTCCCACTGCTCCTGGCTGCCCTTCTCGACATAAGCGCCTACAAATACAACAAGATTATAAATACCGACTGGCCCCTTCCCAAGCCCTTCGACTAGTTATCGACCTCATTTCTTTCCCAAAACTTTCCCCTTCTTTTCCAGCATCCCGTCCCCATGAACGTGCTTCTTGTCCTTGTGTTCGGGCTCCTCCACATGCTCCACATGGCCCGTGCCGCCCCTGCCACCACCACGTCATCGTCGTCTTCCTCCTCCTCTGACTCTGGCACCTCCAAGTCCTCGTCCATCTCCACGCCTGTTTGGGTCACGGGAACCCTTCCAAACGGCCAGACCACCGTCACCCAGTCGCTCTACACCCAGAAGTTCAGTCTGATTGCCGTGGACAACCCCGAGGTCAAGACGGGGTCCATTGGCATGGGCTCGTTGAGTGGCGATGTCGGCAACATTCGCAGCTACGCCAAGACCACCATCAGCCCTAACGGCGCAGCCCATGTGGGCGGAGTGGGACGTGGCGGGAAGTCCAGCATGGGCAGCAGCGTGACGCTTGGGGCCTTGATGGCGGCGGCTGTGGTAGGCGCCATCTGCATCTAGAAAAATGACCAGTATCGCAAGATGATCACCGCTAGATGGCTTGCATCAGTGGTTTCAGATGTGTCGCCTCTGAGTATTCAGGTGTGTCAGCCTCTGAGTATTCAGGTGTGTCAGCCTCTGAGTATCAGCTTCAGAAGTTTAACCCTCTGTCCATGAGACCAGTGTCAGCAGTATCAGTCTCAGAATTTTCAGCCTCTGCAGCGTCAGTGCCTTCAGCCTCAATATCACTTAGTCCTATCATCATCATCATCACCATCATCATCATCACCATCATCATCATCACCATGATCTTCATCATCACATCATCGTCTACACCATCCACTCACTACACGCTCCATGTTGCCCCGACAATCATGCACCATCTTCCACCGTCTTCCATCACGCGCCATTTCCCCTACATCACTGTTTCATCCATTGCTATTTCAGCACCATAGCTTCCATACACTACTTCCATAGTTGCCAAGCTCGCATCCTAGTGCAATTTGCTAGGCTCTTGGCTTTGATAGCCAAATCTCATTTCGCATTTTCTATTATGTAACTATTATTGTAGACTATTAATATCGCAGATTGCCACATTGTGCAGATCTGCGTATCTGGCCATTTGCGATAAGATGACCAATGATGTCAGAAAAGTGTAGCGATCAGATAAGAACAAAAACGATGGCAGTGATGTGAGAAGTGATGTTCACTAGGCGTTACTCTCAATAGACGTTCTTTCCATATCTAATGCCTATGTAGATGACTCAGTCGCCGTAACGGTGAAACGGGCATCGCTAGCTTGTGTGCAGGGCCGCAATATGCAGGCTTGCATCCTCCATCCAGTTCCGGTCTGCCCCTCCATGCAGCCCATCATGCAAGGCCCGCATAATACGCCCGTGGCCATAATACGTCAACCATAGCATGCAACACATCCACAGCACGTAACACGCCAGAAACCACATCCTCCCTGTTTTCACCACAGTTGACCCATCGACACCGCCTTATCGCTTGCATCCAAGCCACGATGGCCAGCCGTGGCTGGCCGGTCACGTGCAATGTCGTGTTTGCACCATTCATCTTCTGGATCAAGGCCATGCAGATCTATCGTGCAAGCATGTCCTCATTAGACCCTTTGCAGGCATCCTCGTTCCCTTCCTACGACTCCACCATGCCCGAAATAGCGGCCCCCGGTCGAACCACCCGGAAGTCGGTCTCCGCTTCCCCTGCAATTGGCTCCACTCCTCTGGCTGAACGTCTCAACTACCCTAGATCCGATACCTACGAGGTGTCTGAAGACTTTGTCGGCCCTTCCAATGCTCAAAATGACCAATTTCTTTCCAAATCCACGCCTCCGGCAGGCAGTGACGCCGCTTCTCCCAGCCAATATGCCCAGTTTGGCCTCAAAGAGGCATGGGACACCTTGGAGTTCCGGACCATGTTACTCGAGAACAAGGGCTCGGTAGCCCGAGACCATTTGGCCAATGAAAGGACGTTTTTGGCCTGGCTCCGCACATCGCTCTCGTTCATTACCATCGGAATCGGAGTGACGCAGCTCTTTCGGCTAGAGTCCAAAACGTCTCAGGCTAATAAGCATGGAGGAAAGCGTGCAGCCGAGATTAACAAGTACGGCAAACCTTTGGGAGGCACGTTCATTGTTTTGGGCATCATCACGCTTATTTTGGGCGTGGTGCGTTACTTCCAGGTCCAGCATCTTCTTACCAAGAACTATTATCCTGCAACCAGATTACTGATGATCATGTTGATCGTGGTCGTTTTGGCGGTGGTTGCAACGACGTTTGCCATGGTGATCAAGGCGTCGTAGTGGATACCGAGGTATTCATTATTATATTCAATGATTATATTCAATGATTATATTCAATAATTTTCCCATGATTTTATTCCCATGATTTATTGCACTTCTAATTCTAATAATGACGACCCAATGCATACTAGAAATTAATTGATAACAATAATTGTAGGATCATTGACGACTCCAATTTTTAATAGGCGTCGTAGTGGAGAATTCCAGGATCTTACTAGACTTTTAAATAATACTGACGACCCAATGCATTCTAGAATTACTTAATGTATAATTGTAGGTAAATGCATTCTAGAATTACTCAATGCAATAATTGTAGATAAATGCATTCTAGAATTACACAATGCAATAATTAGGTAAATCCATACTAAAATTCTCGGAAAAGCCTACTAATGCTCCTACACTATGTCCTTCCTGTGTTCTAGCATTCTCTTTCGGTGCATTCACTGTGCGTTTAAATTGATCTCATGGTGCATTTTGACGACTCCATGCTTTACTAGGCGTTGTAGTGGAGAATTCCATGATCTTATTGCACTTCTAATTAATACTGACTACTCAATTCATACTGGAAATTAACCATTGAGATAATTGTAGGTATTTGATCATTGAAAGTTCCTTCATGTATTACTCGGTAAAATCATAATCATAGACTACTGAAATTGCATCAATTTGGGCTTCTACACCTCTACCTATTCCAGCTTCTATGTTCATGCCTTCTCAATTCGCTTCGTAAGCCTCTTGGAACAGGGGCTCAATGCAGACATTATGTGGGGAAATTTCACTAGAACACATCTCACTTTAACAGTACGCCCAAAAACGAGTATTGACATCTATACAGCCAATAAGTGCTATATCTAGTCTGGTCCAGTCTACCCACCTCCTTCTAATGTAGCTGCCTCCTCTCTTCTACCCCTAATCGCCATGTCTACCTACCTATGTCTACCTAATTGTATGTCTACTTACCTAATTGTATGTACCTAATTCTAGGGCTCGCGCCCTAGAATTCATTATTCCACGTGATCATTTATCCTCGCAACCTGCATTGTCCAACCCGCACTTTCCCATCCCAACCTGCAATCCACTCTCCTCTCTCGCCTCCCACTCCAATTAAAAAAATTTTCTTTCACTACACCCTTTCATCATACTATACACTAATAATCAAAAATGGTATGTGGCAATCATATGAACTAAGATAACGTCCGACGGCATGAGACAGACTAGACTATCACAACGGTGAAACAACGGCGAATTTTGATACACTTTTGGGCTTTCTGTCCCCGAATCGATCCAGTCCACCTCCCACAACTAGAGTCACATATCCTCCACCAAAGACTCTGAATAACGTTCTTTCAAGGCTCCATTCCACAGAGGCCTACTTCCTGGATTCCCACCTGCGAAAATCCTGCGTTTTCCTCCTGTTGCGGTGTCATTCTACCACCAGTCAAAGTCCGAGTCTCGTTCGTCCAAGTTGTCCAAGTTGTCCAAGTCGTCCAAGTCGCCAGGACTCCAATTTTCAGACATCCATACTAACATCTCAGGGTAAAGTTCACGGTTCCTTAGCTCGTGCTGGTAAAGTCAAGTCTCAAACCCCAAAGGTCGACAAGCAAGAAAAGCCAAAGCAACCAAAGGGTAGAGCTTACAAGCGTTTGTTATACACCAGAAGATTCATCAACGTTACCTTGACCAACGGTAAGAGAAAGATGAACCCATCCCCAGCTTCCCAATAAGTTTAGAGTTTAACGACCTGGGTTCATGTTACATTAGTTTATCTGTCTAATATATATCGTTCAAAATCAAGTGTAGCGTGAAATGCCTAGATTTTAGATGTGCTATGGTCAATGTCTATTCGTTATCTATATGTGTATCTATGGTGGAGCACAGCGTGTTTGTGTGGAAGATCTTGTTGGATTTTTCACTTGACGTATTCATGCTCTGTGTATCTACCTGTGTCTATCCCTTACCATTGTGGGTTCAAGAAGAACGAATAAACACGGGCTCTGACCTCTGCTGTCTCCTCGTCCTCCTCAAACATTGGTTTCCATACCACCAAATCGATCTTTTCTGACTTGAACTGGTGCTCTTCACAAGTAGTGAAAAATTCCAAGTCCTTCTCCAACAACCACGGTCTGTGTGGCGAAAACACCACGAGACACTGGCCCGAACGCTTCAATGCCTTGCGGCACGTGTTCAAGAGCTTGTGGTGTTCTGTGTGGTTAAAAACCAAGTCGGACAAGATAATCAAGTCGAATTTCTTATCTTCTGGAATCTCATCTCCTTCGTAGTCCACGATTTCCTTGAGATCATTGCCCCAAATGTATCCCTTGACAGAGTAGGGCGCCAAGCTGGCCTCCTTGGCCAAGTTGTCGAAGTTCCACTGTATGTTGTTGATAAGTTCGGCATCAGGATAATCGGTACTGATGACTTCAGATGCTCCATTCAAAGAGGCCACCATCGAGGGCAAAGACGAGGCTGCACCGAGTTCCAACACTCTCTTTCCCTTAACCAATGTGGCTGCATGCTTCTCCAAGTAGTCTGCTGTGAATATACCGGCATTCCAGAGGAGATGGCCCCATAATGGTGAAGAGCCTACCAATTTCAAGGTTACCTCTTTTGGTGATGGAACTTCGCTAGAAACCTGCTTTCTTTGGTATTTTGCATAGTGGTGTTCTGGTGGAGGAGGAGCAAACCCTTCTGGCTCCTCAAACAAGCCTCCTTCAATGGAAAATTCGTCGTCAGACATGAGTTTAAATCGATGGGTGAAAATTTATGAAATGTACTGTACAGAAACTAGACCCTATATTGAGAGCAATGTGAATGAGGAGGAAACAGAGAGGTACATATGAAATAAATAGGTAAGAGCGTGATTGTTGGTTAGGAGATGTGAACAACTGTCATCCTATAGTCCTTGGTCTTGTTGACTTGTTGTTATTCTTGAAATTTTTGGAGCATTCGGAAGCTGCAAGTTTAATTTTTCAGGTAAATAGTTGTATGAGTGTATCCTGGAATGGTTTTAGACTAAATCCAAGTTCTTTGGCCCGAATGAAGGAAAGGGTTGGTAGAAGAACGATTTTGGCGATTTTTAAAGACCAAGATTTTAAGAATTGAAATCTTAACATGAGGTCAACATGAAAGACATACCATGGAGAGATAACAAACTAGGAAATTGTACTGATTAATATTCGCATTAAAGAGCATCTATGTAATATGTTGATGTAAGGATATTATTAGTAAGAAGGATAATTAATAGTATACTATTTTTCATTTTCTTGCATTTTTTCAAAATTATCAATACTTTCTATTCTTACAATAATTAAAAATTTAAACACATCATTAAAATAGACACAAGTCTATGATTCCAGTAAACAGGCCAGATTATTAGAGGGGTGATATCCCTGGCTGCAAAATGAAGCCTCCCTTTCACATTTTCATTTCACTTGTACATTTCACCTACATCTAAAAACTACCTCGAAAAATTATCCAAAACAAGCGCAAAATTGCAGCAAAAACTCCAAAAATAGTCCAACCATCTGAAACAAGACAGAACTACTCTATTTCCCTCGTCTGAACCAGTTCAACTCAGCTACACCACTGTACCCACCCCGATGGCTGCAATATCACGTGACCAATGGGTATAATTCTCATCGCTTTACTAGAAACTAACTTCACTTACCATGAGTGTGACGAATCAAGCATGGTCCGCCGTAACGACGGAATTAGTCAGCGACCCGGACAATTTTCAATTGTGGCAAAATCTCGTGTCCGAAGCCGAAAGCAATAACAAAAACGGCATCTCCAAGTCCAGTGAAAAAGAAGAGATCGAGCTCTTACGAATCACATACCAACGGTTTCTAGACAAGTATCCACTCCTTTTCAAGTATTGGATCCAATATGCCACGCGTGAGTACGAGTTGGGTGAGTTTGAACGTGCCCAATCCGTCTATCGCTCCAGTCTAACCCACTTGTCGTATTGTATCGACATCTGGGTCCACTACTTAACGTTCGAAATCGACACCAACCAGAACAAACAGCATGTCTTGGATCTCTTCGAAGAGGCCAGACAGAAGATCGGATTCCATTTCCATGCATATGAATTTTACGACTTGTATCTCACGTTTCTCGATAACTACAAGACCGAGAAAAACGGCTACCAATTGAAGTATCATGTTTTGCTTCGCATCATCTCCGAGTTGCCATTGTACCATTACGAGATTTTCTTCAAGAAAATCACCGGCGTTCTCGCCAATTTGAACGACTCCAACATGCATTTTGTGGTTCCTCTGAATGAACACCACTCGTTCAGAAACCCCAAGACAGCCTCCAACCAGCTAAAAAAGATATACATCGACATCTACATCACCACCCAGTACAAGGTGTTTGAATTATACAATTTTGAGAAGAAATTGACCAAGCAATTCTACAACTTGAACTATGTTTCCAGGCAACAACTCGACAATTGGGCCTGTTATCTCAATTTTCTTAAAGCCAAAGAGTTTCCTCCAGCCTTCATAACTCTTACATTCGAGAGGTGTTTGATAGTCACAGCCCAATACTCCCAATTCTGGATCATGTACAGCGACTACCACGCAAATGATGGAAATTTGGACAAGGCAATGGAAATTTTAAGAAGAGGATTTGCTTTGAATGGAGACCATACTCTTCTATTGAAGCTTGTGGACATAAACTTATACTTGAAGCAATGGATACGGGCAAGAGACTTACTAATGGGATACATAAACAGTACAGTATCTGTGCCCATTCCAGTATACGAAAAGGTTCTTCAAATCGAATACACAATCAATCATGAAGACAAACCCTACTTGGCGAACTTGTTCAAAGAGTTGATAAACGAAACCAATCAGGATTGGTGGTTTAACCAGCTTATATTATACAACATTCCTAATGATATGAAGATGCAAATCTTCGAAGAGTTCGAAGAAACCTATAAAGAGTCCGAGTTGTACAAGAAATCTTTGACAACTCTCAAGAAATATTTGGGAACCGAACAGGAAAACGTTTTGGAGTACGACGAGGAGTTGAGCCAGTATCTTTAAACCGCAGTCACTTTTCAAAGTAAAAGTTCATGCCAGTGACGATAAAATACCACCCCAAGGCAATAAATCCTGCACGTCTATCAAAAACCCATCCGTTCAAAGGAAGATAAATTAAATAAAATGCAACAATAATAATTAGGGCCATAGTACTCATAATCATATCGGGTCTGAGATCGAATTTCAAAGGAATTTTGCCGTCTTTCATTATCGTCAAGAATCCATTGACACCAATTCCAAGTAATATTATTAAGATGGGCGTGCCCAAGCAGGCATTGATACCCAAAATAGGCTCGATTTTGGTCGATATGGTGATGTTGGTGATTATGTCAGGGAGCGAATTGCTGATAGAGAACACGAACAATCCAAGCAAATAGTCGGACATCTTCCAGAGCATGCCGAAGTTCTTTAGAATTCGAAGGACAAATACTGAGATGTTGGATAGGACGATTATACTAATGAGCACACCTAAACTGTTGACAGCAAGGGAGCTTAGAGTGTGACCGAGGTATCTAGCGATAAATTGCGATAGTACGATTGAAATTAGCACCACGGGAATCATTTCTATCCATCCAAACTTGACGAATTGATAATTGATAATTAGGGGAATTTGGACAGAAAACCACAATTTGGCAATAAACATAACATTGAATCGAGGTAAGTGCCTGCTCAATGGCTCGATATCCTCGTGATTCAAATTGACGGGAATCAAAATTGAGCAGATGAAATGAATGCCACCCAATATGGTCTGGAATATGTCGAGCAGTTCGTGGACCACCAATTGGTAGGAAGGGCCAGGCGAGGGCAGCCTGCTGGGACCCAAACGAAGGGGACGAGGAAGCGAATCCTCGGGGAACCTCAAGGAAGATTCTGAATCAGGGATTTCTTCCCACCTGGCGGAAACTGGGGACTTGGGATACTCGTCGTCGCTGAGGATATCCAAGGCATCCTCGATGTTGTAGGGGTGGTCTGGGTTGCTGTGGCAGGGACTGATGGCCAAGGAGTCCTCGGCCAGGTTGATTTTGTCCTTATCGAAATAGTTCAAGAATACGATATAGAGGCCGTAGCAGCCCACCATGGCGAGACACTCGAAGCGGGTGATCTGCGAGTCCAGGAGAATGTAGACAAAGAGCACGAGGACAAAGAGGACCCAGAGGAAGTCGATGAGGAGCATGCGGTGGTTCTGCACGCTGTAGGGGCTGGCGAGAATGCTGATGAGGCCCACGATGACGGTGAACATGATCAAGATGGAGCCCACCAACTGGCCCAACACCAAGTTGGTGGCGCCGGAGTCGAAGATCACGTAGTAGTTGATCAAGTCCAGCGACGTGTTGGTCAACGGGATGAGGATGAAGCTCAAGATCTTGGTGTTGATGCGGAGGGTGGACGTGAGCTGGTGGAGATTGCGAAAGAGGAAGTTGGCCACCACCACGCTGAGGGAGGCGAGGATGGCCACGAGAGCCGCCACGATGACCAATGAGAGCGCGAGGAGCAACGTCCACGACGGCGACGGCGACGAGCAGTAGTAGAAGCGGGCGATGGCGAAGTACGCTCCGTCGCAATGGTTGAGAATGTGGCGGCAGACGTCGCCGGACGGCGGCACTTCACACACGTTCTGGGGAGAAGATCCCTGGAGCCAGACGCTGGAGGAGGGTCCTTGAGGGGCCAATGAGAGCGCCGGAGCCACGCCTAGACACAAGAGCGCTGCCAAAGTCCACGAATTCATGGCTGACTGGCTGAGCCCGAGCTAGAACAATTGCAACCGATGAGAACAGAGACCACTGTGACAGGGGATGTCAATGAGGAGGTGGAACGAGAGAGGGGTGCTGTTATGGAAACAATGGAATAGAACAGACGGTAAAGGGGACGTATACGAGACACGTAGCAAAGTGGTAGGAAAGGAAAGTGGTAGGAAGAAGAGGAGCAAGAACGGAATAGTTTATCTACTTCGCCATGGCTGTAAAGTAGTCACGCGAGAAGGCGGATGGGGCGGTAGTGGTGCGTGGTAACGCACGGCTGAGATGGAGAGAGAAGGGTGGGATAAATGGGTGTAATTGGAAGGATAATGGGGATATTAGAGGCGGAAGATGGTGGTGGTGGTGGTAGGAAGGTAGGGGCAGTTTTTTTTCGAGGAAAACGGCGGTTCTAGGGCCCAATGGCAGGTGTTGTTTGAATCGTAGCAAGAATAGAATTAGCGCGAGGGTGAGGAAGTAGGGAGAAACTAGAGAGAAAATAGGGAGGAATAGAGAGGAAAGAGAGAAAATAGAGGAAGTAGGGAGGAATAGCGAGAAAATAGAGAGGAAAGAGAGGAAGTAGGGAGGAATAGCGAGAAAATAGAGAGGTAGGGATGTAATGGCGATGGGGCTAAATTGTAGGCGCAAAGTGATGCCTGTGAAGCCGCTAAATTAGACAGGACAACGCATTGATTAAGCTACTAGACCAAAATTACTTAACTCTATGAATAGATCAACGACTTGATGGCGAAGAGTTGGATTATGATAATTGTGGGTATCTCCAGGTGTACTTTAAGTGTTAATGAGTGGAGCTTAAAGATGGGGTAAATTAGGCCCAACTTGTGTATCGAGAAAAAATAGGTATTTATATCAATTGAGTATTACAATTGTGTGTTGATTCGAATTCATACAGTAAAGCAGCTATTAACTCTCTGACCAGTCTTGAAACTCTACTAAGCAAATACAGTCCCAGTTCTTGATCCACTCTGTACTAGCTCAAAAAAGTCAATCCCTTTCCTCTCGTTGCTTCTACATTATTTTACTCCATCATTACTGTCTCTCTAGAATTGCCTATTCTGCAGTTTCGTAACTTGACCTCTATCTCTAGTTTCGTAACTTGACCTCTATCTCTAGTTTCGTAAATTCAGCTGACCTAATTCTTTTACAGTTTCGTAACTTTTGCTCTCATTGCTTGGGTCTTAATGGTCTGCCCTTCTTGTAAATGCAGTAGCTTTTTGTAAATGCACTATGATTCCTGTTAGCTTTTTGTAAATGCATAGCTCCTTTAAACTTTCTTTTTTGCCTCTGATTTGACCATGATCTATTGTATTTGATAAGTGGCTTGGTGCTCTGAATATTCGCTTTGTGATCAAATAGACAAAACCGTGGACCCTAATGCCCGGCATTACTTTGTCCTACTCCTACTATCAAAGAATCATGCATGCTCTTTACGAAACGCAACACCGTCCTATTTTTGGTTCCAATAGCCCTCTGCACTTATGAAATTTGCTCTACCAATGTATTTTTAACTGTCTACAAAATACATGCTGAGCCCAGAGTATCAATTCCTTCCAATAAAACAAAGGCGCTTACTAAGAAGAAAGATGCAGACCACCAACGGCATTTGGCTCTTCCATTAATAATATTTCTTCTAGATTATGGTTAGACTCAAGTCATGGAACAGTTATTTTAGTCTGCAGCGTGGCTATTATGGTAATAATATCAAGGCATAAACTCTAACCTGACACAGTCATATGGCTTTTCTATTGTTGGGCTTTGCTTGCATCGGTTGAGCCCATTTGGCCCGTTATATGCAACCGTTCAACAAGTTCCAACTATATTTTCAGGGTCGAAAGAGTACAACTACTATAACCCGGAGAGATAGCGTTGACATTAGTTCTGACAATTGATAGAAGAAACAAGTGGTGAAATACTGCAGTTTCTAGAAG
Source organism: Suhomyces bokatorum (assembly GCA_030568615.1). Classification (NCBI taxonomy): domain Eukaryota; kingdom Fungi; phylum Ascomycota; class Pichiomycetes; order Serinales; family Debaryomycetaceae; genus Suhomyces; species Suhomyces bokatorum. Next base: position 250,880 of record JAJMGI010000003.1, read on the forward strand.
CTAGAGCATTTATTTCGCCCAATGGAATAACTTGCGAAGCACTTAAGCCTTCGTTCTACTGGATAAAAAATATACCGAAGCAAATGTGCTCTAGACAACTTCAAACTCTATCCATACTGTTATTGTCGAGCCATTAATGCCTCTAATGGACCTAGATAACTCCAAAGGTTACCCAAAGGTGCAATAATCTTTATTGCAAATTATTTCCATATCTACTTTTTCAATTTTTCCAATTTTTCAAAATAGTATGAATTGCCAGATCCTAGAATATTATCCATACGGACCTTCGAGCCTTGATACTTCCACATTTTCTGTCTATTTCTAAGTCTATCGCTGAATATTGAACTGAAGGAACCAAACAGCTCAATATCCGGAAATTATTCTATGTACTCTATTCATCTCAAACAGTTTATATGCCATCATGCCAGGTTTAGGTCGAGAAACACCACAATTTAGGAAGAAGACTATTGTTGGTTCAGAATCAGCAGTAATATCAAAGGCAATTCCATTTTTCATCTCAAAAGTGAATATCTCCATTACTTTAAGTGAATATCTCCATTTACTTTAGTGATTATCTCATTTACCATTTTTCAACCACTATCGATTAAATCCCCATACTTTCAAGTAGAAGAGCTACTTCTTCACTTCAATGCTTTGCCTTGAGCCCATACTTTTCTTTGAGACCGAGAAATCCAAGCGAAGACCGGGTTTCCATTCTTGTTGAGAGATCATATGCTTTTTGAGAGAAGAGCTCACTGAAGCCACACCTGTAGATCTCCACCATTTCTATCCCAACAACACACCCAATCCGGTGTTCTCCTAAACTCAACACCTACTGTGCACGGTAAGCCTCCTGTTTCAACGTGTGCAACGCGATCTCGATGTCTTTCTCGATGTCCTTGATCAATGCCTCTTTGGTGGTGTAGTCCAACTCTGGCCGCAAGTAGCCCAACACCGTGAGCTTCATGCGGGCCCCATAGAAGGTGTTGTCGAAGTTGTGGATGATATGGACCTCTGCGGCCTTGGTGTTGTTCTTGTAGAAGGGATTCCATCCAATCAGCATCACCATGGGTAATGCCACCAATTCCGACTGGTGAAGCTTACTTCCGTGATTAAACACCACCAGAGTGTCGTCACGACGTTCGTGCACGGATTCAGGCACGTCTTGAGGCACCAACTGGCACCAGCCGAAGTATATGCCAGTTTCCAAGCTATTGATCTGGTCGTTGACAGGAATGTTGGCAGTGGGGAACCCAAGCTCGGTAGCACCTCTTCCGAACCCGCTGATTATGGGAGCCTCTTGGTGTATGGGGTAAGGATGTTCTGGGGTCGGTGGAATGGGGATGTCTGGTCTCATGGTGCAGTTGGTGGAGGTAGAAATAGGAGATGGTGATGTTGAAGGTGCGATTTGAGATAGTGAGAAATCAGAAGATGGAAGATAGATAGAGAGAGATAAAATGAGAAGGGAGGGTTCGAGGCTACTGAAGAGAAGAACCAAGGGTTGGCTAGATCTGAGAAAGAGCGTAGAAGGGGTTATTATGGATCGAGACTGGAGAGTGAAGTAATAGTATCGTAACATGATACAATACTATATTCATAAGTAGACGGAGTTTACTAATATGGTAGAATATTCTAGTGACGTAATAAGGAAGTCTCGAGGTATTGCAGTATGGGAGATATAGTAGAGAGAAGAAAATTCGATCATTGAGCTAAATATGCGATTAGAGAGGACATTATTCTTATGCTTCAATGAAATGGAAAAAGACTGGAGTTGATGGTCGTGTTATTTGATATCCACAGTAAATATACTATGAACAGTGATAATAATAAACTAGATGAGCGCCAGGAATATACTAGTTGAACACCATCTGGCTCTTTGTATAGAGCAACGTTCTAGACTACTTCGGCTAGTGCTACAAGCACTACGGCCTTTTGTGGTCATCTACACGAGCCTAAACCCTACTTTCTTGCCATTTGCTGTGGAGAACCGATGACAGTATACATAAAAATAGCAGCTCAAGTATCCAATCATAAAATGTATCACCAAGTTACTTAGAATCTACAGAACTATTAATTCTAGGTCACTAAATCATAATACCATCCAATCAACAAATCATACCATTCACGAGATGCTCATGGCAAAATCATTACTAATATTTCTGACTAGATCATAATAGGCCAATGCACGTAAAGATACATGGTACTGCACTGGAACCACCTACCATGTGACGACTCCATTAATTATTATAGATCCTCCCTATGCCGGGCCGATGTCGCACTGAGGAATCACAACCAATGGGCATATTCTAGGCTGTATATTCTTGATGAGTTGAGAAAAAGACTCAATCGCACCAATATGGACGTAGCATTCCATTTCCCAAGTGTTAGTTATAGTAAATCTACTTACTTGTGGCGGAATTGTAGGTATATCTCTTTTTCCCTCGTTTTTCAACGCTTTTTGACAGATTTTTCAGGGTCAATTTTTAGATTATTTTACCAATTGACTACCACGTTCTGCCGTTCTACCGAACAGAAAATGATGCATTTCTGCCGAAGCCTTGCCGAAACCTTGAACATAGAGCATTCCACAACATTGACCTTATTTGAACCTAGTATCATTCCATTGACCTTATATGAACATAGTATCATTCCATTGACCTTATATGAACATACTTACATTTCATTGACTTATATGATCTCTTTCGCTCATTCACCCCGATATCTACATCCTGAAAGTTCTAACGTTCAGCATTCATTAACTACTTAGAATCTGGCCTCCAATTGCTCCAACAAGGTGACGGCGTCCTTACCGAAGGCTCTGATACCCTGGGACAACTTCTCGGTGGCCATGGCGTCCTCGTTCAAGGACAATCTGAAAGCAGCCTCGTCGTCGACGAAGGTCACCTTCTCGATGGACTCGGCCTTGGCAGAGACGGCGTCCAAGACCTTTGGCACGTCCTCGGAAGAGTTCAACAACTCCTCCAACAACTTAGGAGCAACGGTCAAGTAGTCACAGCCGGCCAAGGCCTTGATCTCACCCGTGTTTCTGAAGGAAGCACCCATGACAATGGTGTCGTAGCCGAACTTCTTGTAGTAGTTGAAGATCTGTCTGACTGAGACGACACCAGGGTCGGTCTCGGAGTCGTACTCCTTGCCGGTGGAGGCCTTGTACCAGTCCAAGATTCTGCCGACGAAAGGCGAGATCAAGGTGACCTTGGCCTCGGCACAGGCCACGGCCTGGGCGAAGGAGAACAACAAGGTCAAGTTGCAGTGGATGTCGTGCTTGGCTTCCAACTCACGGGCGGCCTGGATACCCTCCCAGGTACTGGCGATCTTGATCAACACTCTGTCCTTGGAGATGCCCACGGACTTGTACAACTCGATCAACTCGATGGCCTTCTTGACGGTGGCGTCCTTGTCGAAGGACAATCTGGCGTCGACCTCGGTGGACACTCTGCCGGGCACGATGCTCAAGATCTCCTTACCGAACTCGATCAACAAACGGTCAAGGGCGATCTCGGCCTTCTCTCTCTTGGAGCCGGTCTTCTGCTTGGCGTAGTCGATGGCGACGTCGATCAACTTGGCGTACTCGGCCTTCTTGGCGGCGGCCAAGATCAACGAGGGGTTGGTGGTGGCGTCTTGGGGAGTGTACTTGGCAATGGACTCGAACTCACCGGTGTCGGTGACGATGACGGTGCCGGTGGCCTTCAATTGTTCTAACGAGTTGCTGGACATTGTGGGGTGTGACAGAAGGAGTGTTCTGGACGTAGTAGCAGACAGGGGGGTTTCTGAACAGGGAAGATAGTTGCAGAAAGGCAAAGGAGGAAGTACTAAGAACTAACTTGTAAGTGGAAGGCAATAGACGCGGATGCTTCCTTATATACTTTTTCGGGGTCGGTTTATGCAGTGAATTGCGGCAGAATAGTCATGGAGAAAAGTGACTAGTGGGCACTACTGCATGGGTAGTGGGGGCTAGACCGCATGAGTGGGGGCACGGCTGAGAGGGAGAGAAAAGGGGAAGAGATTAGGGGACCAATGGGGGAATGGACGAAACGGGAAGGTCTAGGCAGGAGGGCTACATTGGGACAAGGCCATTGGTGCTTTTTTGCCCCTTTTTTCTGCATTGCTGGCGCATATGGATGGTGTTGGTAAAGGAGGACGTGGGGGTCTTGGAAAAAGAGAGGGGGGAAAGCAAATGTTGGCCTTTGTCAGCGGTCACGTGCCGCGCGGCACGTGATCGGACCACTTCCGCCCGCATGGGTGTTTCGCCGAAGAGAGGGTAGGGAGACTGCATGGGATAGTGGGTAAGATAGAGTGGGGATAGCGAGGAAAAATGCATGGTGAGTTTTGGGAAGTGAAGACCCAGTGGATGCCACGTGATGTAGTGATTAAAGGGCCTGGCGATTTGACATTGTCACGTGATAACAACACAACGTGACTGAATGGTCACGTGAATTGTATCACGTGATATTGACAGCAATCACTTCCCTTGTCACATGACTACAATCATCACATGACCCTACACACGTGACCCATACCATAAGTCTTGTGCCTCTATCTTCTTCCTCTCCAACCATGCCTGTGGTCAAGCGCCTCCTCATCCGGGCCTCCAACAACTACCAGGCCGACTTCCAGATCGTGCCCGTCAACTCCAACCGCCCAATTGTCGTGGAATCCGAACTCGGCGTCTTCTCCGTGCTTGTCAACGTCAAGAACTTCGATGGCTCCATCCCCCACCAGTCCAACAGCTTGTACAACCTCGGAGACAAGGTGTTTCTCGATGGCGAGCCCATCGACCTGAAGGTCAACACGATCGACGAACTCCGAAACGACCCCGAGCCCAACCTTCGGTTGGAGATCAAGTTCCAGCCCAAGGTGTCCATCAAAGGATCGGACCTCTTGTTTGGCAACGACTTCCTCGTGCCCATCCGGGACTATGTTCCCACGACTCTCTTGTCCACAGGCATGAAGTTCTTCACGTGGTTCATCAACCGGACCGTCAAGGGCGAGATCTATTCCGACAAGCCTTTTCTCTACGGCCTTGCCTTGAACTCATTCACCAGTCTTGCCGTCCAGAAGGGCCAGCCCTCGGACAAGGCCGACCCCACCCACGACATGTTCTACCACGACCTCGAGAACTTAAACGACAACGGCGACGGCCTCGACATCCCCGAAGGCAGCATGGGACGCCGGAAGTTCTTCGGCGACACCAAGAACGCCGAGAAGTTCTCCTACAGGACCGACAGCTCGTATCTCCTTCTGTTCATCACCACCTCGGTCAAGATGGCCGACTCCCACTACGCCGTGAGCATTCCCACCTACGGATCCAAGACACTCGACATCGACGTCTCGCGGTTTGCCAACGAGAACTTGAACAATTTCAACTGGACCATCAAGAAAGGCGGGTTTGAGGGCGTGGGCCACGGAGTTTTGGGCTTGGTCGTCAACTTCGCCCTCTTAGACGAGGACTCCAGGTGAGTTCTGGTGCGTGCCGTTGCTTCCGAGGAGGCTGAGACGGAAAATGCGGACAATCGATGTAACAGGAGGAGAAGTATAGAGAGGAAGTGATGAGTGAGGAGGTTTGAAGGTGAAGAGATGAAGGATGGGATTGAGGGTAGAAGTTAAGTGGGGAAGCGAAGATGTGCCCGTATATGTTGAGGGTGCTATTTATGCACGATGGCCTGAGATTAAGATATTGGAAGAACTAAGATGATCTGGTGACAATGAGTGGGATTGCGCATGGACTGAGTGTGGTATTGAATGAAACCATGGATAGTTTCCATTGAATCTCATTGTTTTTGATTATATTGAATCTCATGGGTTTTGCTTATATTGAATCTCATGGTTTTTGCTTATATTGAATTGTTTCAATTATCATTCATTTTCACTCATCTTATCATCTTATGAATTATTTCCATAGTAAGAATCTCGTGTGCTTTCGTGTCCATTATTGAATACCATGGGCTCTCTCTATTGAATACCATGGGTTCTCTCTATTCATGACTTTTCCTCTCCATTATTGAATCCCATGGGTTCTCTCTATTCATGATCTTTCGTCTCCATTATTGATCCCATGGGTTCTCTCTATTCATGACTTTTCCTCTCCATCCATTTATTCTCATTGATTCCTCCCATTGCATCTCATTTTCACGTATCACACGAATTGGGCTAGTGCATCATCATATCTCCATGACTCATATCAAATCATATCAAACTAAGACCATCCTAGAGTAAAACTATTGCTTTTGACTTGCCTACATTTTATGAATTTATTTATTTCACCTGACAGGGTCCAAGAAGAACAACATTAGAGAGCCGAAATTAATCATGATACGGGCAAGAACACGAAGAACTCATATAAAGACCGAAAAATGTCACAGTCAATGTTCCAGCTGAAAATGACCTAGATTGAATATATTAATTGCTATAGATTCTGATCGATAAAGTGTTCACTAAGAATTAATCAGATCAATATACTTGGTCACTAAGAATCAATCAGATTAATATACTTGGTCACTAAAATAATCGATTTAGAATCTACATATTGCTGTTTACTCAAATTTGCTGTTTACTCAGTCAATTGAATTAGTTATTAATTAGTGAACTTGAATTGTAACTAATTATTACAAGAATACTTATCGAAATCGGTCATACTTCATTCAACTTATGTCGCGTTGAAATTGAATTCCTTCTTGACTTCGCTCTTGACCATAAAACGCTTCAATGAAGCGGATCTTGCCCAATCCTATTTATTTACGTTGTTCAGCATCCAAGTCAGTGCCTTTACACCTTTACACTTAGAGCGGTTTCCGCCAGGCAGAACGCCACAATGACAAAACACATTATGACTGTGTAGTCTGAGTGTAGTCCGAGTGTGTACCTTAATTTCTTCGTGCCACACACGCCACAACCGATTCTGTTCCACCTATCTCTTCTACCCTACTACTGGTACTGGGTCGTGCGCCCACCACTCATCATCAACTTATACATCATCAACAAACCATCTACACTTCCACATCAGTCCACTGCACCGCGCCAGATACTGCGTTTCATCATGGCAGATGGGTCACAACACAACCATCCGCATGAGGAAATCGACCTCTCCAAAGTAATAGCGGATTCCATCAGCTCACTAGCCCAAGAATCAGACCAGAACTCGCACCAGGAGTTGCAAAACAACACAGATGCCAACGTCCACGAATACACACACGACTCAGAAGACCTCGATTTGGAAAGCGCCATCGGAAACGTGTTCAACCAATTCGATTTCGGCAAGAATGGGCCATCAGAGCCCGAGTCTGCTCTTACAACAGAGGAGACAAGCCACCACCACTATCCCTCCAACGAGGCCGTTTCCAGCACCACAAAGGAGCTCAAAATTCCCGAAACCGAACCACAGACTCATAATGACCATAATTCCGAGCTCTCACATCCAAATACCAATGAACAACCCGCTACAGAAGCCTTGAATGATGCCATAGACAACGCCTTTGAAGAGGCCTTGAGAAGCAACTCACAAGAAGCAAAAGACTCAAAACACTCAGATAAGGCCAGTGAGGACACGCTGCATCCCTCTGTCCAGGTCCCCAGAGCAGAAGACAACAGTTTCGAAGATGCCATTGGCGATGCCTTTGAACAGGCCATCAAAGAACCCACGGCTGAGGCCACCGCGTCCCCCAACGACGACGACTTGAACGATGCCATCGGAAATGCATTTGCCAGTGCCATTTCGGGGCCCAATACCGGAGATGACCACCTCGAAGACGCGATCATAAACGAGTTCCAAAGTGCAAGCAAGGACCCCGAAGAGAAGGGTCAGAACTTGGACGATGCAATCGGACAAGCCTTTGAAAAAGCCCTTTCTGAGGAGGCTGCCCAGTTGTCACACACACCGGAAGAACATAAACTGGACGACCACTTGGAAGAGGCGATCGGAAACGCCTTTAGCAGCCTATTGGATAACCAAGAACACGAGAACGAAAATGATGGGCACTCAGAACAGAATCATGCGTCAAGCAACGCCACTGAGTCAAGCAAATTAAACGAGATAGAGTCAAACAATACAGAAGTCCAGAACCATCTACACGAAGAAATTTCAGGCGATGATGTCTTAAACGATGCTATTGGTAATGCATTTAACAGCTTCTTCCAAGAATCAACAAATGAGAAGTCTACTTCCCCTCAAGCCGAAGCTATTAATTACGACCAAGAGGCACCAACAATATCAGCTCCCGAAGGAGTGGAGCAGCATGGACAAGGAGAATCAGCAGAAAATCAAAATGATTATTCCATGGATGAAGAAATGGATTTAGATGCAGCGATTGGAAATGCATTCAAGAGTATTCTCCCCCAGAGCCCACACAGAGAACAAAATTACCAAGAGCAAGAACATCCCCTTCAGGAGGAAAGTAAGCATGATTCTGAAGATCTAGACCTTGAAAATGCAATCGGCGATGCTTTTAAGTCCATTGCTTCTGATGGAAACGCACCTAAAGATGTGTACCAAAAATCAAGTGCTAATGACGAGGAAGACGACGAATTAAGTGCCATGATCACAGAATCACTCAAGAAAGTGTTAGACAAAAAGGAAATCAACGAAGATTCGAAAGCAGATGAATCTAACCAAAGAGATGATGATGACTTTATGGAAAGCGCAATCAATGATGCCTTCATGTCCGCATTGAATAGTTCTGAAAATACTGCTTCCAATTCAACTGGGGACAGAAGATCCTCAGTAGATATATCAAAGCTAGTACAAAATTTGGTAACCAAAATTTCTCACGATGAGATCGATGGTACACCAAAAAGTCAAGAAGTCTTTAAAGAATTGGCCCAAGAGATAACCAACCAAGTGCAGGATCACTTGACAGACAATACACACAAGAAGAAGCAAAAAATGGCAGAAATTCCATTAATTGAAGATAACGTCTTAGCACACTTTCAAAACGAGGCTAACAAAGACTTGGATACCCCAGAATATTTGTCAAAGAATAAACTATCCACCGATGCAATTGCACAAGCAGTGAGAAATGCATTCAAAATGAGTGAAAATCAACCGGATCGAGAAAACAGAGGTTCGGAAAATCAGCCTGAATCTGATCTAGAGAAGTTACAGATGAATGATATTATTCAAAATGCTTTTGCAATGGCAATGGAGAATCCACAGGAACTTCTTTCAGACTTAGAAATGGAGGAAGATCCCGCAATGCCAGGAAGAACCTTCCAGAGTACACCTTTTACTAGGACTCAACCTCCGGATGGAAAATTTATGAAAAGACCACATCATGGGTCTGATATACATCGCAGATTTGGAAGTTCTCAACTGCCATTCACTTCATCCAAAGTACATTTGGCGCAATCTTCATTTGGCTCAAAACCAATTGATCTCTCTGCAATTGAAGCTTCTACAGGAAAGTCGCTTTCCATCGCAGAAACACTCGCTTTACACCGTTCCTCAATGAGCAATGTACCAAGAAAGGATTATTCTACCATCGAATCTTTGGAAGAGGCTTTAAAAGCAGAGAGACTAAACTCAGGGCCCTTGAGATCACAAATTTCGTCAGTTATCAGCTCAATCAATTCACGCATGAATAATAACAAAATGAAATCATCACAGGATGCAGATTTATTCGGCGCTATTCAGCAAATGTCGAGCGTTTTGTCTTCCGATTCAAACCTTAATAATGCAGCGTTATTGTCCATCTTAAGGGAAACTCCTAGTGTTACCGAAATTATTTCCACATACAAGGAGCTTGAAGATAAGGAGAATATGGTTAAGTCTTTGCTCATTGCAAAAGGACATCTCGGTAAGCAATCGTCTGATGTTACAGATAAAGCATTGAATTTGATCGATAATGTGATCAAGCAATTTAACGACAGCTCTGAATCAAGCATCAAAACCACACCGACTCACTTGCCAACCTTCAAGACTGAAGTCATTACAAATATTTCCAAGTCAGTTGTTGATGCTATTTCCAATTATTCTTCTTCTCAGCAACTTCGTAGGACCATAATGGACACCAAGACTGAGACCAAGGAGCAAGAGGACATCAGAGAAAAAATTAGACTGGAAAACAGAGCCCGCAAGAAGAAATGGAGAGAAGAAAACGCCGAAAGAAATAAAGATAACGATTTACGTACCCGTGTGTGGAAGCGAGCAAGTTTATTATTTGGAGAAAGTGACTCTCCAGAAAAGAAAGAGTGGGCAGATAAGGAGTTTGAAATCAGAAGAGTTAAGAGAATTGCCAGAAAAGATAAGCAATCCGTTAAAGAACCACCCGAAGAACCCACTACTTCGCAAAACGACGATGATTTAGCCAATGATCCTAAATTCATCAAGCCCGTAACAGATATCTTCAACATTGTTTCAGCTTTTACGCAAAAGGAAGACCCAGAAGCTGCATTGTCAGCCACGTCGGTTGCAACTGCAACTGCTGCTTCATTTTATGCTTCCCGTCAGAAATTCACCGACTTTGAAAAAGTCCAGGAAGCAGTTGCTTCCATCCTCGCAAATATTGTTGGGAATATCAACACCGTTGCTCAGCACCTGCGGATATCAGGTTTAGTCAAAGGCATAGCTGGTAAAAAGGATACCTGGAACAAGACCAGCATTTCCAGTACCTTCGAAAGCAGCATACCTAGCGGTTTTTCGAAGACGTTGTTGAGCACGATTTCGGGAACCCTTTCGAACAGCACAGAAACAAGACTCGACAACAGTAAAGCGGTCGAGTTGGCAAGCGCTTCTGAGAAGAGGAATATAGACCCCGAAATCCAGAGCGATGGCAAGAGACTCAAACCCGATACCCAGGAAGCCAAAAGTACAGAGAGTTCTCAAACTCTGTGGACTGGATCTACCACATTGAAAATGCCCCAATACAGAGCGCCCCAAGCGTTTTCCTATGGCCCCAAATCGTTCTCCAGTACACCAATTGGCTCTACTCCTTCACCTTTTATTTCCAACAAAATCAATTTTGGCACCGACAAGCCCAATTCTAAGCCAATTAGCACGGGACTCAGAAAGCCTGGTAGCTTTCAACGACCCATGTCTAAGCCAGATAGAAAAGGGTACGGGACTTCCCCTGTACACTTCACACTTTAGTTCTTGTATTTATATGGATTTAATGGTATCTAATAGAATATATCAATAATTACTTGTATTCACACTTTAATTCTACTACTTATTTGGATTGAATGGTATCTATGAAATATCAATAATTACTTGTATTCACACTTTATTCTTCTTTTTAATTGGATTTAATGGTATCTATGAAATATCAATAATTACTTGTATTTACACTTCATTCTTCTTTTTAATTGGATTTAATGGTATCTATGAAATATCAATAATTACTTGTATTCACACTTTATTCTTCTTTTTAATTGGATTTAATGGTATCTATGAAATATCAATAATTACTTGTATTCACACTATATTTATTTGGAGTTAATGGTATATAATGAAATATTAATAATTACTTGTATTCACACTTTATTCTTCTATTATTTGGACTTAATGGTATCTAATAGAATATATCAATAATTACTTGTATATTACAAAGGAGCCGTTTCCTTCTGCAACCATTCATAGGCTCTAGTGTCGCCAAGGTTCGTAAGCGTTTCAGTGTAATCATCGAGAATACTCTTATGGAACTCATTAATCCAGTTAATTTCAATTTCATCCAAGTACTTCTTATCGATTAAGTTCCTAGCAAAGGGAATTTTGGTCAAGTATTTGAAACCGTAATAGTTTTCTTCGTTTCTGTTCTTGCCAAACAGATCGTCTTGGGCAATGATTTCAATCTCACTTTCGATTCTGATACCAAACGAGTTATCTTCGTAATAACCAGGCTCAATGGTGAGAATGGCTCCCTTCTGGAAGTAGTCGTGCTTTCCATCTCCTTTGGTATAATACAACGGAGCCTCGTGAACAATTCCAAAGCTTCCAATACCGTGTCCAGTACCATGGTTGAAATCAGCACCCTCATTCCACAAGGGCTGTCTGGCGTATGAGTCCAACAATCTTCCGGTGTCGCCGGTATTGGGCGTGAATTTGGCCATTGCTACGGCCAAATGTCCTTTCAAGACCAAGGTGTAGAACTTCTTGATTCTGGAAGTGATCTTTCTTTTATCAAACAAGTACGTTCTGGTGATATCTGTCGTTCCCTCCAAGAAGTTGGAACCAGAGTCGATCAAGAACATCTTGGAAGGATCGATGACCGAGCTGGACTCTTTGCTTGGGGCATAATGGATAACCGAAGTGTTGGCACCTGTGGAGACAATGGTTTCGAAAGACAAGCCCTTGAAATTGGGCAAGGTTTTACGGATGGAATAAATCTTGGCTGCAGCTTCATACTCGGTGATTTTGGCCTTCTTCTTGATCAATTTGTGCTCCAACCAAGACAAGAACAAGATGAAGGCCAACGAGTCCTTGAACTGGGCCACTTTGGCATTGAGGAGCTCGACAGAATTCTTCAGGATCTTGAGAATACTCACAACAGACTCGAAAATGATGGTGTTCTTGGCAATGGACTGGGGAATACAGTCATAGACCGCCAAACTGGTGTGGGACTTTGCGGGCAAGACCAAGGAAATGTCGTTGTCAATGGAGGTTCTAAATTGAGTCAAGTCTTTGTAGAACTGGGAATACTCTCTGATTTCCAAGCCGTGGATCGACTTCAAGTAGTGGGCCAACTCCGAGTCATTCTCGTCGATCTTGTGTTTGTTGATGTACAAGGTCACACTGTCCAACGTGACTATGGCAAAGGCGAAGAAAACGGGGTTGAACAGGATGTCGTGGTCGGATCTCAAGTTGAAGAGCCACGTAATGTCGTCCAATGCACTCACAACAAGATGTGTGCTCTTGTGCTCTTCTGTCAAGATCTTTCTCACCTGCTTCAACTTCTCGTTGGTGTGGACGCCAGAATACTTCAAGGGCAAGTGGTAGATGGGGTCCAAGGGTCTGGAGGGCTTCTCAGAGCCCCAGACCTCGTCAATCAAGTTGGGTTCCAACAACGGCTTGAAAGTGAAGCTTCCCAACAGGTTCTGTTCTCTTTGATAAGACTCGGCCAGAATCAAGCTGATGACTCTGGGATCCACGGAAAGCACCGTGGAGAACTTGTTCTGCACCGCCTTGTCGATGGCCCATTTCTTGGGACTGGGGTATCCCGGCTGGCCCACTTTGATGAGGTACCACAACTTGGGGTCGAGCTCTCTTTCTGCCTGAAGAAAGTATCTGCCATCGGTGGCAAGGGCAGCTTCTCCAGTCAATGCGTCGCCGTCGTCCAAGGTGACGATGGCAATGCCCGAACTGCCGGAGAATCCCGAGATGTACTCTCTTCTGCGGTCTGCATCGGCAATGTACTCTGTCTGGTGTTCGTCTTCACTGGGCACAAGATAGACTCCGATCTGGTGGGCTTTCATGTACTTTCTCAACTGGAAAAGCTTCTCCTCCTGGGAAAGGACGGACTTGGGCAACAAACGGGGCAATGCCGAGGGTGGAAGGTCGGGGATGTCGGTGTTGTCGTCATCTTGTTGTTCGGAGTCTGGAAAAGTCTTGCCAAAAGTGGGGAGAAATTGCAAGGGCATGGACAAAAGGGAGGCAAAGGAAGTGCATCCAACACTGGAGCTTTTGGATTCGGCAATGGGTCTTCCGAGAAGGGGGTCTTTTTCTGAAAAGGACATGGTAAATCCGTATATTGTAGTGTTAATCTGGGGGGTATTTATGATAGGCTGCATGCAGTCCGAGAAAGGGACATGTTTTAGAACAAGGGACGCCAGTTCTGGGAGTGGTGGGGTATGGAGGGTAGAAAGGGTAGAAAGAGATGGAGTGTTGCAATGGAAAGGGGTTTGTTCGGTTTGTTTGGTTTTTTTGTGAGTTTTGGTGCGTTGGTGGTGATTTCCGGGGTTTGAAGAATGGAATAGAAGATGGAGTCTAGAAACTCACAAGAAGGTCCAATGTAGATTGTAGCATTAGAAATGTGTTTACAATAATCGTGATAAACAATTCCGAAACTTATTTGGGGGTTTGGGCTTGGGAAAATGATCTGTTGGAAAATTTTTAAAATTATCAAATTGACAATAAATGAATGGAAAAGATAAAAGAAGCACTCTGCTCCAACGAATGTAAATAAATAATCTAGTTAATTGGCTCTGATGGCGAAATTGGGAGTTTTACAAAACCTATTATTGACTTTCTTCTCATTCATGAACTTGACATTTAATTCGGTATATATACAGAAAGTGCCCGAATAAACACGAAACAAACGTCATAGACCCAAAAAATACTCCGAATTCGCACGCAAACTCGATATGGTCTATTATCTTCCCATTACCGCTGATTTGCCCCATTTATAATACACATCACTGGAAATATCCTCACATTAGATCCTATGCAAAGTGATTATCACAGGCCAATTAGCAACCCAAAACCAGTCCAAATTACTCCAATTTCAGCTCACCAACCCCACTAGCCCCATTGATTCCATTCACCCCATTCCTGTCTTCTATATCACTCCTCTCCATCTCCGCCAATTGGGTCTCTGGTCACGTGCAGACACGTCTAATACACTCTATATATTTATTCCAAAACGCGTCCTAACCAACCACCATGGGAAGACTTATAGGCCTAGAACTCCACAATTTCAAGTCGTATCGTGGAACAGCCACCATTGGCTTCGGCTCCTCCTTCTTCACTTCCATCATTGGACCAAATGGAGCCGGAAAATCCAACATGATGGACGCAATTTCCTTTGTTCTTGGAGTCCAATCTTCACATTTGAGATCCAACAATCTTAAGGACTTGATCTACAGAGGAAGAAAACAAACAGAAGATGGTGATACGAGCTTCGTTGACGAACAAGATCCCACAAAGGCTTATGTCATGGCGGTTTATGAGAAAGAAAATGGCGATGTGCTCAAACTCAAGAGATCCATCAACTCCAGTGGAAACAGCCAATACCGCATCAACGACGTATCTGTGACATCACTCAACTACTCCATGGTGTTGAAGGCAGAAAACATCTTGATCGAGGCCCGTAACTTCTTGGTTTTTCAGGGAGATGTGGAGCAGATCGCATCGCAGTCTCCACAAGACTTGACTAAATTGATTGAAACCATCAGTGGGTCCAATGAGTACATCAAGGAATTCGACAGATTGAAAGAGGAGCACGAAAAGGCCCACGAGTTCTCCAACTCCGTGTTTTCGCGTAGAAGAACCTTGAACTCCGAGTCCAAGCAGTACAAGGAACAAATGGAAGAACAGATCGAATTTGAGGACAAGTTGAGCGAAAAGGCCCAAATCATCAAGAGCATCAATCTCTACAAGTTATACCACAACGAGAAGAATCACCTTGAACTTTTGCAGGAGTCAAAGCAAAAAGAAACCGAATTGAAACTTCTACAAACACAAGTGAAGGCCCAAAATAATATCCACAAGGACCAAATGGCGGAATACTCAAGATTGGTGTTAGAGTCCAAACAATTGGCATCAAATATCCACGAGGTTTCCACAAAAATGGAAACCATAAGAAGGTCCTTGATCCCCATTGAAGCAAACAAAAGATCTTTAGCAGCCAAGATCTCGAATCTTAGGCAAAAATCCAAGGACCTCGGCATCGAGCACCTGAGACAGGTCAATACTACTTCCAATATCGAGAGCCAGCTTAACGAAGCAAAAAAGCTCTTTGATTCCTTCCAAGACAAGATTGCAAAATCTGTTTCATTTTCCATATCAGCTGAAGGTCAACGTGAATACGAGCAATTGAGATCCCAATTCTTGACCAACGGAGGCTCCCAGCTAGAAGAGGACCTAGCTCTTATTGAGAACGAAAAGGAATCGATCAAAGCAAATATCAACAGTTTGCAAAACCAATCAGAAAATTCGTTGACTAGAATTTCAGAACTTCAAAGAATAGTGAATAGTGATTTGAAATCCAAACTCTCGGACTTGACGGCGGAGATCAACCACATATTGACTCTTAAACAGGAAAAAAATGATGCCAGAACTGCTCTCATTAAAGTGAAGGAAGAATTCAATTACGAAGAATTACAATTGAACTCGAAATTGAGAGATGTTTTGGTTCGACTTGAAGAGCTTTCTTCTCATCAGAGAGAATCCAACAAACAGAAGAAACTCAGAGAGAATGTGGCAATGTTGAAGAGGTTCTTCCCAAAGGGTGCCATTAAGGGTTTGGTGTATGACTTGGTACGTCCATCAAAACAAAAGTATGAAACTGCTCTCCTGACTATTTTGGGAAGGCATTTCGATTCGGTAATTGTGGAGACTACCAGTGTGGCGTACAAATGTATTGAAATTTTGAAGGAGAGAAGATCAGGAATTGTTACTTTTATCCCACTAGATTCGGTTGTTACTGAGCAAACAAATTTAAATTATCTTAGATCTATACATGAATCTGCACAGGCAGGAATTGATATTGTTGAATATGAAGATAAGTCCTTGGAACAGGCCATACATTATGTGGTTGGAAATACCTTGGTCGTTGATACAGTTGAATCTGCCAGAAAATTAAAGTGGGAACTGAATCTTAAGCTAGACAACAAATTAGTGACATTGGACGGATCCATTGTCCATAAATCTGGCTTAATGTCTGGTGGTCAACAGACACAAAAGTCCGCAACCGCCTTAAATTGGGACAAAAATGAATGGAATAGCTTGAATGAGGTCCGTGAAGATTTAGTGGCTAAGCTTACAACCTTACAAGAGAATCGTCCAAAGGACCTCGAAATTAACTTAATTGCTGAAGAAATCAGTGCCTTGGATGACAAGCTCTCAGTGTTGAGGAATCAAAAACTGAGCATTGAAAGAGTTATTGAGGACAGGCATAGCGAAACAAACTTCCAGCAAGAACTCACTGATAATTTTAAGAATTCGATAAGGGAGAAGAATAATTCTTTGATAAAGATAGATACTGAAGTATCCAAAATCCAGGAGAAGTTGAGAGATCTTCAGGATAGTACTTATTCCGAGTTTTGCACAAAGCACGGATTTTCAAATGGAATCGAAGATTACGAGAATTTGCATGGGTCTACTTTGAGAGTAAGAGCTAAGGAACGTGCCCAATTTACCAAGGCAATTTCCACGTTGACAAATAAATTGGATTTCGAGAATGAAAGAACCGAAGAAACTCGGAATCGTCAAGCTGGACTAAAAGAAAATATTGCTACCTTTGAAGAAGAGTTACTGAGTATTATCAGTAACAAACAAGACCTTGAAGGCCAGATGGACTCACTTGAGGCCGAGTTAGAAATCTTGAAAAGCGAAGAAAGACAACATAATGTTTCAGTTCTGAGTAAGTTGAAAGCTGCAAAGGCTGTTGAAGCAGAAGTTCTTGAAACAGAGCAGGCTATGTCCACTATTAGCAAGGCCATCACCCAGGTGGAAGAGCAAATGTTAAAGATTGATACTGAAAGGGTGAATCTTTTGAAGAATTGTAAGATTCAAAATATTAACATTCCATTGAAGGATGGTTTGTTAGACTCGATTCCTATTGGAGAAAATGCAGATAATCTTATCAAGGGAATATATGATTTGGAAATTGATTATGGAAATGATCTTGATGAAAGGTTCAAAGAGTCCTTCAACAGTTTACTTGAAGCAGAGCTTGAAGCTAAACTCCAAAAGACAATTGAACAATTGGAGAGATTAACACCCAACTCTAAAGCAGTAGAGAGATTGAAGGAAGCAGAAGCAAAGCTCAAAGACTTTGACAAAGAACACACCTTGGCAAGACAGAAAGAGAGGAAGATAAGCAGCAGATTCCAGGAGGTGAGAACGAAACGTTGTGACTCCTTTATGAAAGCTTTCGAACATATTTCTGGAAAGATCGATCTGACTTACAAGGAGTTGACGAAATCAAATACTTCACCATTGGGAGGTTCGGCATACTTGATTCTTGAGGACGAAGATTCTCCATATAGTTCAGGAATTAAGTATCATGCCATGCCACCTATGAAGAGATTTAGAGACATGGAATTGTTGTCAGGAGGAGAAAAAACCATGGCTGCCTTGGCATTGCTATTTGCTATTCATTCATACCAACCATCTCCATTCTTCGTTTTGGATGAAGTTGATGCAGCATTGGATAATTCCAATGTGGGCAAAATCGCCAACTATATCAAGAAGCACGCAGGCCCCAACTTTCAGTTTATTGTGATCAGTTTGAAGAACTCACTCTTTGAAAAATCCGATGCCTTGGTGGGTATTTATAGGGAACAGAGAGAGAATAGCTCGAGAACATTGACACTTGACTTGAGAGAGTACCCAGTGGAAGATATTCCTATCAATGCCATGTGAACTCGGGAATTTAATGAACATGCAAGATTGAGAATATGACTAGTGGATTGCGACTAACCATACGTCAATACTCTAATCGCTATCGTTAGGAGTATTTGATATAGTATATAATAATTAAGTGTATAATTTTAATCAAGTATATAATGTCAATTATGGGAATAATAATAACCATGTGTATAATATTAACTAAGCATATAATGTCAAATATGTGTACAGTATCAATTAAGTGTATAATATTAACCATGTGTATAATATTAATTATGTTGATAAAATTAATCAAGTATATAAGTCATGCGTACAGTATCAATTAGGGAATTATATTAACCATGTGTATAATATTAATTATGTGAATAATATTAATCAAGTATATAATGTTAATCATGGGAATAATATTAACCTTGTGTATAATATTAATCCAATCTCATACTTACTAGAACAGTACATTGCCTTTGCTCTCTGTTATCCCTATTTCCTCATTTTCAACCATCAGAATAGGTTTCCTCATCTTTCTTTTATATTTTCTATCACGCCAATTGCATCTTTGTCTTTTCCCCAGATATCACTTTATCTATATTCTCACGCATTAAATTTTCATCTCAATATCATCAGATCCATTATAGACATGAACCACATCAAAGGTCGATACAAACACATCATAAGAGTTCCTGCAAGAACTTTTGTGTCGTCCACTCGAAGCTGCATATTTGTGGCCAGGAGATCCAGCTTGACTGATAGTTTTTCAATCACCTCATCGCAAAATCAACCCAAGGTCAGGACCGTTGCAAAGGTGTTACGAGATTTGAAAAAGGTCAAGAAGAAGACGAAAAGAGATACCACCGATAGCACGAGCAAGGAAAACTTGAATTTTCTTGAAATCCACCAGGCATTGGACGTGTTCAATGCAAAGCATGGCCAGAAGTTGACCATCGATCACATCACAAATCCTTCCCAACTCATAGACACGTTTCTTTTCTCCAGAAACAGGCCCAATATTGTCATTCCGTCACTCGAAGTCATCTACCAGACCTTTGAAGGCAATGGGATTTGCATTGTTCCCAAATCAATGTATGTGACTCCATTTATTGAAAACGAAGAGGATATCTACGACAAGTTTTCTGTGATTCAGGTTCCCAAAACTGTGGTAGGCGACAAAGTAAGGGTCCAACTAGCGTTGCACAACAAGTATTATGCCGAAGGTGTACTTGTTGAAGTCATTTCCTCCAACCAAAGTATAAGAAAGGATGATTTGGTGGTGTGTGACAAATTCAATGAATGCAATGGATGCCAGCTCCAAATGTTGTCATATGAAGATCAACTCAAGTTCAAGGAGTCTATCGTGAGAAAAGCGTATAAGTTCTTTTATCCCGACCTTCCTGAGCTGACTTTCGGTCCAGTGTATGGTTCTCCAATGGAATATTCTTATAGAAACAAGATCACCCCACACTTCAAGTATCCAAGAGAGAAGAAACAATGGAATGAACCCATTGAAATGGAGGAGTCCCTCTCCCCTAAACCAATGAATATTGGTATGCAGCATATTAATCCCACCAAAGGAATTGTGGACATTGACCATTGTCAAATAGCCACACCAATAATCAACGAAGAATTAAAGAAAAAGAGAATCGAAGTCCATCAAAGTCTTTCTAATATTCCTCCATCTAAACAAGGCAGACAGCAAACTCTTTTCTTGCGTGAAAGTATGGGCATAAACCATGAAACTGGAAGCTATTCGAAGAAATGCATTTCGGATCCCAAAAGTAAGGTTATCACGGAGAAAGTTGAAGACTTTATTTTCCAGTTTGAGCCAGCTGGATTTTTCCAGAATAATAACTATATTCTCCCACTTGTGCTCGATTACATCCGGTACCACATTGGTGACACCAAGTATGAGAATCTCATAGATACATACTGTGGTTCTGGATTTTTTGGGATCTCCTTGTCTAAAGATATCATGGAGAACGGTAAGATCTTTGGCATAGAACTTTCAGAATTATCAATCAAATATGCTACCCACAATGCTAAGATCAATGGCTTGAATGTTCCAGACAAAATTCAATTTATTGAGGGTGATTCGGACTCGTTATTTATGAACGAAGAGTTTGTATCATCGAATATCAATGGAAAAGATAGTATTGTTATCATGGACCCTTCAAGAAAAGGTTCGAATATGTCCTTCATGAGGCAATTGTTACAGTTCAAACCCAAGTTGATTATTTATATCAGTTGCAATGTCTTCACACAAGCAAGAGATTTGTCGGACTTTTTCAAACTACAAGGCGACAAGAAGGAATACAACGTGAAAGAGTTGGTAGGATTCGACTTCTTTCCTCAAACAAAGCATGTCGAAACTGTTGCGATCATAGAGAGGATTGACTAATTATTCATGCATTTAAAGTAAATATGTACAATATTGTAAATAGAAATTAATCATAATCTTCTTTTCCTTTCAAAAATTCCTCTATAATATCAGACCATGCACCAATTCCCCAGTCAATTCTCTTTCTTTGCTTTCTTCCTGTGATCAAATCACTCTTCGAAATTTTATCATTCAAGAAAAACTCGATACCTTTCAACAAAGTGGGTTGTTCCTGAGCTTTCAATGTTCTTTCAATGAGGAGCTTGTCCTCAAAAGTGTGTTCAGACATCTTCATCAGTTTTTTGCTTAAGCCAACACCAACTGAATTAATTTGTGATTTCTTTCCTATTTGATCCAAGAAGGTGACGAATAACACCTCCATGAACAAAACAGTATTACTACCCGCAGTGACAAAATTCACAGTTCTCAAAATATGCAATGGCAAAGATCCCTCTGACAACAAGTATCCAAAGAATCTGCCTAGGTTAAGAATCTTTTTGAGTTTTGCCTCATCATCGGTCGAATCAAAGCCCAAGAAATCTTCTTCGTTTTCCGAATCATCGTTTGCTCCTTCAAATTCTTTGATCAAGTCCCATAACATGAATTGAAAAGTTTTTCTGTTGGAATGATCTTCACATAATTTGTGGGCCAAAATTCCGTAATATGGATTCCATGCTGGTTCAACCCCTGTGCAATGTATCAAGACCCTGGGAATTTCTCTTTCCTGTGATCTCTTCAAGTTCAACTTGTCAAGTTTGGTGACGGCATCAATATAATCATTTGCAGACATGATGGAAATGAAAATAGCTCTTCTTATATTAGTATTCATTCTTTGAGCTCTGGCTAATTCCATCCAGTTAGGCTCAGCACTGTCCAAAATGTCGTTGACAGCCTTGGTGTCTTCTGTCTTTTCTTCTCTATCAATACCTTTCCAAGCAGATCCAACTAACCACCATTTTCCTCTAGATTCAATACTATGGATATCATCGAGACTGACTTGAATTGGGTCATTGAATTTGTTGTTGTTGATAGAACTCAAGAATTTCTTAAGTCTTATGGATAATTGATGGTTGGCTTCATTATTGATTTTAAGTTTATTGTTCTTTAATGAAGTGATAGTTTCAATCAAATATTGAGTTCTTGGATTCATTTTGTCTTTGGTCAAGGTCGAAGCCACTTGGTTAATTAGTAACACAATTTCTTTAAGCGACGTTGGGTCATCAGATCTCATTTGATTTCCTGAGTTTCTAATTAATCTCAATAACAATTCAGCATTTGTTTCATTCAAGTCAGCAATAAGCATTTTGATAATGTCATATAATAATTTGGAACCTACAACCGAGAACAAATAAATCGAAGATAACAATGAAATCAAATTCGAAGCTTCCTTAGTTCTCGTTGTATCCTTGTACCATCCTTCAAACTTCTCAAGTAATGTTTGGATAAAGTATGCTCCAAATTCAACACCTTGCAACCTATAGATGGCTGCAACAAGTGTGGCATGCAAGTACACAAAAGTGTCTAACAATCTTCCCTCTTGAATTATACTATCCATTACCAACTTTGTCAATTCTTCATTCACCGATTGTCTAGCATTGGACAAGTACAATGTGTTAATCTCGTCCGTGATAGAGCTGACATTTGCTTCGGATAATCTGTTCAAAGGACCTTTGATTGCCTTACGAAGTTTGAGAACTTCTTCTGAAGTACCACTTTCTAAGGCCATCTTACGACGAAGCGCAGGTGGCACATACTTAGATTCCTGTTGAGGTTCGTTGTCTGAATCAGATTTATCGGAAGTATCATCACTTGGTGCCACATATGGGTTTTCTTTTTTCGAAGCTTTCTCGTCATTTGAATCACTGTCAAGTTCGCTTTCTTCTTCACTGAAGTCACTCTGGTCAAAATCACCTTCCTCTTCCTCTTCATCTCCAAAATCTAAATCAAGACCATCGAGTAAACCACCTATCATGTCATCATCGTCCAATTTCTTAAGCTTGGTGTTCTTTTTCAAACCCAACTTTTTAGAGTAGTAATCTAAATCTTCATCGTCTTTGGCGAATTGTTGTCTTTGTTGGGGTGTTAATATTCTTGGAGCAGACTCCTCGTAAGTACTACTCTTCTTGGATTTCTTTTCTTCCTTGGCTCTCTTGGCCTCCTTTAATGCCTTCAACTTAGCCAAGGGATCTTCTTCTTCTTCGAGTTCTTCTTCTTCCAGTTCGAAACCACCGAAGTCAGAGTCATTTAACTCCTCGTCCATGCCATCTTCCAGAGCTTCATCACTGGAGAACTCCTCGTCCATTTCATTTTCGTCGTCTTCACTGTCTTCTCCTTCATTTAATTCATCCAAACCCTCCATATCGCTTACTTCACTAAAGCTTTCTTCGTCAAACTCATCGTCATTCAAGTCATCTTCCTTGACAATTCTGATTTCACTGCTGCTGGCCTTCTTATTGGCCTTCAATGCGGCCAAAGCGGCCAATGGATCTGTCTTGGCCTGCTTTTTTGCTTTAAGAGCAGCCAATGCAGCCAATGGGTCGGATGAATCTTGGCCATTCAGTGACTTTTGTGCCTTCTTAGCTTTTAAAGCGGCCAATGCGGCCAACGGATCGTCTTCCTTGGATTTCTGTGCCTTCTTGGCCTTCAACGCCGCCAATTCTGCCAAAGGATCGTCCTTGGTCTTGGAACTTTTCAAGATGCTCTTCACTGGCTTCACTGCAGGTTCCAGGGTACGTTGCACCACATTCCGGGGCTTTTCGGGCTTTCTGAACTCCTTTGCCTGGACCCGCTTCTGTTTCTTGAGTTGTCTCTCCTGCTGTCTCTTCTCCTTTCTCGAAACAGGCTTGTCCTTTCTCTTGCGGTCAAACTGGTCAAACCGGTCGGAATCGTCCTTATAATGGCCGCTTTCTTCCCTGTGTTTAATCTGGTCCAAGATCTGGCCAGGAAGCCGGATTTCGTGGCTTTCCTCGTCGGTTTTGCTCCTTTTTGGGGCCATGACTGGGGATAGATGGAGTTGCAAAAAGTAGCACATCATCTCATCAGTATGGTGGTGGTGCGCGCACGACCACACGAAGAGGCAGTATATGTGAAGAAGAGATGCATTACATTCGAACTGGATCTACTGAATTCGGATTATTGAGCATATTACATGATGTCTGCGTTTCTCCACTTTAAACCATTCACACCATTCACGATCTTCACGATCTACTTCCCTTTAATCTCCACCCTTTAATCTCCACCTTAGGATCTACTTCATCCATTCCTGCACACACCGCCAAAATCAGAGGATCCTCTAATATCACTTGCCATCTATTCTTGCAACATCTCACTTCTTCCTCACATTCATCTCACTTCTTCCTTGCACATTCTCACTTCTCACATTGTCTTTAGCCATGAACAAGTTCAAACTCGACCTCGGCAAGTTCAAGGTCGACCTCAAATTCATAGGAGACATCGTCATCCTTGCAGGCGCCGGCCTTTCGGTGTACTACTTGCTCAACAGCATCTTGAACGAGTACGTGGACCTGTCGGTCAAGAACAAGGACGCGGACAAGAAGTGCAAGAGCATCCTCAAGAAGCTCCAGGAGTCCAACCCCCACCTCAAGAACCTCACATTCAACCAGTACGAGCGGTCGTTGCTCAATTCGTTGGTGACGCCCGACGAGATCTCGGTGCTGTTTGACGATGTGGGCGGGCTCCAGAACATCGTGGACGAGTTGCGGGAAACAGTCATTCTTCCGTTGACGGAGCCGGAGATCTTTGCGGCGCATCTGAGCTTGATCCAGTCGCCCAAGGGGGTGTTGTTCCACGGCCCGCCAGGGTGCGGCAAGACCATGTTGGCCAAGGCGATAGCCAAGGAGAGCGGGGCGTTCTTCCTCCTGATCCGCATGTCCACCGTCATGGACAAGTGGTACGGCGAGTCCAACAAGATCACCGACGCCATCTTCTCCTTGGCCAACAAGCTCGAGCCGTGCATCATCTTCATCGACGAGATCGACTCGTTCTTGCGCGACCGTTCGTCCAGCGACCACGAGGTCAGCGCCATGTTGAAGGCGGAGTTCATGACGCTCTGGGACGGGCTCAAGGGCAACGGCCGCGTGGTGGTGATGGGCGCCACCAACAGAAAGAACGACATTGACGAGGCGTTTCTCCGTCGGTTGCCCAAGACCATTGCGGTGGGCAAGCCGGACGCGCGCCAACGGGCGTCGATTCTTTCCAAGATCTTGAAGGACACCAAGGTGGACGACGTGGAGTTCGACTTGGACTTCATCGTGGCCCATACCAAGGGCTTTAGTGGGTCGGACCTTCGCGAGATGTGTCGGGAAGCGGCGATTCTTCCGGTGCGGGAATACATCCGGGAAAACTACGACTATTCGAAGGGGAAGCTCGAGAAGGGCGAGCAGATGCCGGTGCGGGCGTTGCGGACGTCGGACTTCATCAAGGACGCCGTGGTGCCGGCGTCCATCGACTAGAAGCACTAGCACCTCGTTAGTACGTGTCACGTGACCGTGCCCTAACGGGACGGGGCAGGTTACCCGGCCCCGACTCCACTATATATACACTAGAAGTCTCTGCACTCCCAGGCCAACGTACCACAACGTTCTACCAATACACGTACTACAAAGATGCTGTAGCATTACATAATACCACATGGCCTCTTCGAAGATCCTTATACTTTATTGGTAGTATAATGATTCAAAGCGAGGCCTAGAACAACCCACTCCTAGGTCTATGTCCGAACGATAAGAAGCAGGACTAGCTGGCATGGTATTGCCGGCAGACTAAAGTGGAACAATGTAGATGTGAAGTGATGAAGTTACGATACGAAGAAGATCAAGACAACGATGAAGATATTTGGTGATGAACAAGTTGCTTATTATAGTAAAATCTTGAAGTGCTTAAGTAAAGAGGATCTTGAAGTGTTAAGAAAAGAGAATCTGAAATGTTTAAGTAAAGAGAATCTTGTGTGCGTAGGTCAAGAAGATCTGGTAGTGTTAAGTAAAGAGAATCTGAAATGCTTAAGTAAAGAGAATCTTGAAGTGCTAAGTAAAGAGAATCTGAAATGTTTAAGTAAAGAGAACTTGAAGTGCTAAGTAAAGAGAATCTGAAATGCTTAAGTAAAGAGGATCTTGAAGTGAACAAGGGAGAAATGAAGCCATGAGGATTCAATCAGACTATAATAGTTGAGGCGATTAAGATGCGATCTGATGCAGTGCCATGGCAGTGTAGAACCATCAACATGGTAAAAAGCACCCATTACTTACGATATCATTGCTCCACTCTTAATCAAGTCTCTACTATTTTCACGATTCTCTTCAGGCTAACTTGTACTGTACCATATCACTTCACTCTCTCAAACTGGTGATCTACCTTTAGTATCAATATGTTACTTCCTTTTCATCTTGGTTTTCCTCTATGATTACTTCTACTCTAACTTCTGTCACTATCAGTATTTTCGTATTCGTGTGGAGAATTGACACAATCCAGTAGTACTCGCTAAGTCTCAGACACAAGTAAAGTTAGACAGACAATAAAGTTAGACAGGCAATAAAGTTAGACAGGCAATAAAGTTAGACAGACAAAAACGGTACTAATAGTCACCACCACTATGAAAATTACTCTGTCTACATGACTATACCACATCCATAATTCTTTTACTTCATCTCTTCTTCTTCATCGCTTCCTTCTTCCCTTTCCTTCTACCCTTCTTCTTTTCTTCTTCCTTTTTCTCTTCTCTTTCTTTTCCCTTTCCTTCTCTTCTCTTTTCTTCCTTTTCCCTTTCCTTCTCTTCTCAATTGCTCTCCTGCATGACCTGGCTAGTTGCTCTCTCCTGGTCACCACAGTCTACAGTCTACTCCATTGCTTGTACCTACACACTCTCTTTCCCTTCTGTGCATTACTACTCTTCTTCCAATTCCACTTCTTCCTTCATCTCGATAGGGTCATTTTCCATTAGGATATCCGTCCTTATTCCACCTCAACTCTCCTACTTTATTGATCTCGCTAATAGTGGCGCGATCTATCTGATAAGAGCAACTTTTCTTTACCGCCACCGCCACCATTTGGAGCCCTATTCCATCTGGAGAACTCCGTATATCCCAATTGCCTTCTCATTGTGTCTCAATAACTTGACCTTCTCATTTTCAATAATTTGATCTACTTCTTGTACCTTCACCGTGCTCCTTGAAGCCTTTATTCCCCATGTTGAGAAATCCATTGATTATAGCAACTAAGCGGTTGCTTCCACGAAATGTCCCCAATTCGTTCCCAATAGCCCCTGTGGCGATATCAGCGCCCAGATACTTCTCGTCCGACGTCAAAGACATCAAAGAAGAGGCAGACTCCAATGAGGCCGACGTCTCGGCCTCCACCACCGGCGTGATAGACCAAAACATCACCGAAACTGTCATCTACTACGACCATATATATCCCTTGGGCACCTCCAGCAGCACTCTCAAGCAATATTTGCGGTTCATGATATCTCCCCTCCAGAGGTCCTTTTCCGTTGAAGACATCGAAAAGAAAGTCACCAAGATCTCGTCTCCATTGCCTCCCGGTAGCAAAATCACCGAAATCGTGCCTCTCAAAAGAGACTGCGGAGCATTTGTCAAGTTTCAGATCCCTCCCAACGAGACACCCCGCGACTTCAACACTCACATCAAGAACAATGTCCAAAAGCACAAGGATGAGTTCAACCTTAACGTCTTCAACAGAATTACCAACATGGTGTTCAACCATTTCCCCTCGGCATACTCGGTCAAAGGTACCCCATGGATCGAGGACTTGAGACGCTTTCCCAGTTCCCGGCTCAAGGTCATATTTGAAGGCTCCTCGTTGACTGAGGAGGAGTTGTACCTCTTGTTCAGAAGATATGGACTTATTGTGGATATCATTCCTGGCTCCGAATCGGCCACTGTGATTTTCAAGCGCATGAGGTCGGCCATTTGTGCCAAGAACTGTGTCACTGGTATCACTCTTGATAAGGGTGCAACCACATTACACTTGCAATATATTCCGGTGAAGAGAGTCAATTATTTGACAGACTTCATTGTCAACCACCAGAAGATCGCCATTCCTATTTTGATTGCGTTGTTAGCCACTGTGGCCGTTCTTATTTTTGACCCTATCAGAGAGTGGTTTATCGAGCAGAAGCTCACGAGAAAATTCTACATCAGCACCTACCGCGATAACAAGGTTTACCAGTGGTTGAACTGGCCATACAAGAGGCTCAGACTGTGGCTCACCAACAGTTACGACTACATTGACCAGCAATTGCACGCCTTGGAAGGAATTAAGGAAGAACCTGAGATCGATACCACAACCGATCAAAAATTGGAAACTTTGTGGATTGAGAGGTTTGAAAAGGCCAAGCAGCTCAGACTTTGGATCTACGAAAACGTGTCTACTTTCATAATCGTTAAAGGACCAAAGGGTTCAGGCAAGGAAGAGTTTGTACTTGACTCCGCTTTGAACTCCAGTGACTGCAAGAACCGCTCTCTCCTTGTTCTCAATTGTGACAATTTGAGCAAGTCCAGATCCGACACTGCATTAATTAGAAATGCTTCTATGGAGTTAGGCTACTTCCCTGTGTTTACTTGGACGAACTCAATTTCCAAATTTATCGACTTGGGTGTACAAGGTTTGACTGGTCAAAAGTCCGGGTTAAGCGAAAGTAAGGAAACCCAAGTCAAAAATATGTTTGCGTTGACTTCTCTGGCCATCAGAAAGGTGGCTTTGAGTGACTATGCCAAATATAAAGCATCAGTCCTGAAAAAGAACAGCAACCTTTCCGAAGGGCAAGATCAGATTCAGCTTCTAAAGGAAGACGAATATTTACTGCAATTCCCCGAAGCAAAACCCATCATTGTTGTTAATAACTTTAACCGCAAGACGGATCTGTCCGATAATGACTTCATTTATCCACTTGTTGCTGATTGGGCTTCCAATTTAGTTCAAAGTAACTTGGCTCATGTCATTTTCATTACTTCGGATGTGGGAAGTATCCTGCATTTGACAGAGGCCTTACCTAACCAAGTTCTCAAGACTATCTCATTATCGGATGCATCCAGACAAAATGCAGAGCACTATTTGACCAGTCAGTTGAAGTTGGACAATTCCTCCTCGATCGAGTCTTGTTTGGAACCATTGGGAGGTAGAATGTTGGATTTGCAATCGTTTGTCCGCAGAATAAAGTCGGGCGAAGCCCCACAAGATGCTGTTGATGAAATGGTCAATCAAGCCGCTGAACAAATTTCCACATTCTTCTTGAATACTCAAAAATTGGAGAAAGATCTGGAAAACAACTGGAGCCCAGCACAAATATGGACCATTATGAAGCTCTTGACTTCTTGTGGTGAGATATCGTATGATAGTTTGGTGAACTTTCCACTTTTTAGTGACAGAAAAGAAACCATGGCAACCTTGAGTACCTTGGAGAAATACGATTTGGTCAGGTTGACCAGAGACAAAGGACTTCTTGACAAGATTCAAATTGGGCGTCCATTGTACAAGGCGGCATTTAAATCCTTGATAGAAGACGTCAGGGTTTTTAAGATGTATGAAATCGATCTTCTTCAAACTTTGATAAAGGTTGAAAACGAGAAAATCAAGAAGACAGAATCAGAATTGGTGTCCATCGGACACATCAGTGGAGTGAATTCCAGATTGGACTATTTGGGCAAGAAGATCCAAAAGTCCAATTCTACTATTATCGAGTATGAAGAAAAGGTTGCCGAGATCAAGAAATTGGGCTCCAAGGCTGACGTGAAGGGATTTTTTGGTTTGTTCAAATGATCCCTCGGACGAGTATATTATATATAAATTACACTAGGCTGTCTATGTGGCTCTAATATCGGAAGTGAAGTGCTTGGTTAATTTGCTTCTCGATACAGAAGTGTGTCTTTAACATGTTCATAGTTTAATATTATCTTCTGACATATTATCATTAAATTGAATTTCAGGGTTTCTTCACCAGCTAATTTATTTCATTTTTCAAGCAATTGTTTGTTAAGAATTTCAAATGCCATTCTTCTTCGTATCACCTTCATGTCACTTTGGGAGTATGTTAACAGTGCTTGTGCAGCGACGTATCTTGCTGCTGTACATGTGAATACACCGCAGTCGTAACCGTTGGCTTGCTGTGGTGTCTTGACGTTGGAAAATAATTGATATTGCACCTTTGGAACACCCAACCGGTCAGCCTCCAGAGACATGTAGTTAGACAAAAGTTTAATGGCATTGATATTTCCAGAGCTGGACAACGAGTCCAAGTACTCGATCTTTTTCTCCTTGTTGTTTATCACGGCAAGGGCCCAGTGTGTGTTCATGATGTTGATGGGAACCAAGACGATATCCTTCTCGTATAGGTTCAACTTGCGGCGCTTTGCCCATCTGGCCACACCCTGGTATCCTTTTTCCTGTAAAGTGGAGAAAAAGTGGGTGGTCCAGGCATATACCTTGGGGTTGGAATTGGTGATGATATTGAGGTACAAGTCGATGACGTTGTCGTTCAACCATTTTCCATCACGAAGGGTCTTGATGTCGTTCTCGAACACGTCGATTTGGAAGAGACTGAACAACTGTCTGTTGCCTCTGGAGTTCCACACGTTGTTGACGTGGGCCAATTGGGACGCATCCAACGGTGTGATGGACGAGGCTGATTCGAGTCTTTTTTTGGAGATCTGGTCATGGAGCTGGAACTGGGACTTCTCGTACTGAGCCGAAGTCTTCTTGTCGATGAAGAAATTGGAAATCACCGAGTCGAGAATGGAGTAATGGGACGATGAGATGGGCTTGGAAGGCACGTAGTAATTGAGGATGGACTCCTGGTACTTTCGAGTTGACGACTCGTGAATGCTGAGATTGAGGAGCTGGTCGAGCTGGTCGGACTCGGGCTGTGGAGACTGGCTTCGTACCGGCCGGTAATGTTGTTGATATTGTGACTTCTGGAGAAACTGTTTGGACAAGCCCAAATCGGTACCATATTGGTACTTGTTGTCATTTGCGGTGTTGGTACTCTCTTGGATACGTCTGTTGGCCAAGGCACGGAGCAAATTCGGGGGCTCTTGCTCCTTGGCCTCGATGCCGGTGGAGGTGGAGATATCTGGAAGTTCCGAAACATCGTCGAGGAGAATGCTGTTATTATTGGTGGGTTTGGCGTAATTCAAGTGGTTTCGAAGAATGTGGAAGTCATTGGTCACCGGACCGAAGTTGTTGACATGGAGAATCTCCACTTCCGAGTCGGAGTCGCCTTCGTATACGGACAAGACGTCTCCACTGTCATTTGGAGTGGACGCTTCCACGGGCAGAAATTGCATCAAGCTGGAAAGAAACTGCACAATATGATGCAATGGAACATGGAGGAAGTGAAGAAGGAGTAAGAGGAGCGACGGCTGAGGTTCCAGGTCCTCTACAGGGTCCATTTCACCAGAAGAGTTGTGATAGTTTATGTTTGAGAATGTGCAGGAATAGAAATAAAGGTAGTTAATGGAGGAATGATAGAGAAAGGTAAATGAATAAAGGGAGGGACACGATGTAGGAAGGAAATGAATAAAGGGAGGGACACGAAGTAGGAAGCAAATGAATTAAAGCAAGGGAAATGAACGTAAATATTACAGTACTATAATATTTAGGATCAATTGGTCCATAGGAAGTCTTTTTCCTACAATTGAAGTAATTGGTGTCAAAATCAGAAGTCTCACAAAGTGTACAACGTGATTCAACTTTGCACCTAATCGGAAAGAAGTCTGCCGACGTTCTGAAATGGGTCCTTACATGTTTCTAGTTTTCTGAATCCTAGCATCTCCATAAATTGGGCGTAAATAATAGGAATATGATTTGAAGTGGAATTGAGAAGAGGTGAAGTTATGATATATTAGGGCAAAATATACAGAGAAATATATGGTTAGCTAGACTGGCTGAGTAGACTGGTGATTAAGAAAGTTGACGACAGTAGAATTTCCTGAATTGCTAGAGAATGTGATAGTAGAAGTTGATAGAACTTGGCTCCATGTTGAAACAGTTAAAGTGCAGAATTTCTTCATGTTGCGAAATTGTGAAAAATTTGGAAAGTTCGAAATGTATGGAAAATATGAAAAGTTGAAAAGTTCGAAATTTATGAACAGTATGAAAAGTTTGAGAAATTGCATAAATCTATTTAGAAAGTAGAACAACGTAGAATACTCAATCAGATAAGTCCATACGCATCGCTGCCCTTTCTGCTTTTCATGAAGTCTTACCATTTTATTCTTTCTTTGCCGACTTGGTTACTTTTCGGATTTGTCTCCTCAGCTTTAATTCATTCAATACGAACTCTCTCTTGACTCACTTTTGCCTTAGCCTTGGCTATTCCTTCGATCGCTCTAAGAGATTGTCTTTCGCTTCTCTTCTCTAATTTCTTCCCTTCTCCTCTCTGCCCTAATCTGCTCCTTTCTCTTCTCTGCCTTCATTTGTGAAATTCTTCTCTCTTCCTTAATCTTTGCCTTTTCCCTCTCTTCCTGAATTTCCGCCCTTCTCCTTTGGTCCTTGATTTGTGCCTTTCTCATCTCTGCGCTCATCTCAGACACTCTCCTCTGGTGCTTGATGGCAGCCTTTCTTCGCTCCTCCTTAATCTCCGCCTTTCTGATTTCTTCCTTGATTTGCGCCACACTTTTCACTTCGTACATGTCTGACAAGCTTTGAATTCCTCATCTCTGAAAACCATTTATATTCATGATAATTGTCTCCTCTCTGTGTCTCTTCCTTCCTTAAACCTCGTTTATTCCCACCCCTCTGCTTATCGCAGTTCCTGCTACGTCATCTCTACATTCCACTATTCCTTCATCTCTACTATTCCTTCTACTTCTTTCCACTGTTCCTTCTACTTCTTTCCACTGTTCCTTCATCTCCACTGTTCCTTCATCTCCACTATTTCTTCATCTCTACATTCCACTATTCCTTCATCCCTACTATTCCTTCTACTTCTTTCCACTGTTCCTTCATCTCCACTGTTCCTTCATCTCCACTGTTCTTTTTACTTGTCTCTGCCTTGCTTGCCTATTTATACCTTCACATCCTTGTTTCCTTCCTGCCTCTTTCTCTCCTTCCTCTATCCTTCTTGTTGTCCCTGGCAGTCTTATCGCCTTATTCATCTATTCACACACGGCTATTGTGCCCCAGTCAAACTCTAACCGCAAACACCTCTGCTTTGGGCAAGTTCCCGTTTGGTGCAACACGTTCAATGAACATTGTGCTACTCCACTCCACTACTGCCATTATTTCCCTAGTTATCTCGGACCCTCCGTCTGTTACTGTAGATACCATGGACCAATCTCTACATAAGGTATACTCCATAATGTCGGTCCATCTCTTGCAATTTTTCACTCTCCCTCTGCACCCCGAGCCGCAAATAGGGCCAGGGCCCCTACGTAGCAGCACCCGTTGCCAAAAGCCCCGTTGATGCCATTCAACAGCCACAAGCCGGTTCTAGTGGTGGAAATGGTCCGGTGTGGTTGGTCGCAGCACCTTCCGCTTTGGGAACGGGCTCTCGTGTGTGGCTAATTCCACAGATCAGCCCCAGCAAAGGGCTGACCAAAAGGGAGCAAGGAGGCCACGGAGGCAAAATCCAAGGACAACACTGTGATCACAAGCTCCAGCAGATCACAGTGGTGCCACCAGCGTCTCCAGTTTCCCTCTCCTTCCCCCTCCTAGCCCGATCTCTCCCGCTCCATCTTGCCCCCACACGACTCCCCCACGTGTAGCCTCCACCCAGCCCAATTTATCCTCTACCCCGAACCCCATGGAATAAATAACCTGCCGCCTCTTTCCATTATAAACATCCTCCACCCTCACAATGTCCGACCCCGATCCCCAGGCAGACCCCCACCCCATGTTGTTTGCCAACAAGCTCGAGCACGAGATCTACAAGCCCTGGAAGGAGTACTACATCAACTACATCGGGTTGAAGAAGCTCCTCAAGGAGGGCGTGATTCTCCAGAACAACTGGTCCGACAAGGACGAGCAGAACTTTGTGGCGGCCTTGGACTCGGACCTCGAGAAGGTCTACACCTTCCAGCACAACAAGTTCGACGAGTTGAACGACCAGTTGAACAAGTTGCAGGCGCAGACGGAGGATGCCGGTAGACGCTTTGATGTGGAGCGCTTTACCGCGGACTTGGACGAATTGCTCAACGCAGCCCAGGACTTGGAACACTTCCAGCGCCTCAACTACACCGGCTTCATCAAGATCGTCAAGAAGCACGACCGGCTCCATCCCGCCTACAGTGTCAAGCCGCTCTTGAACGTGCGGTTGAAGTCGTTGCCCTTCCACTCCGAGGACTACTCGCCCTTGTTGTACAAGATCGGCGCCCTCTTCCAGTTCTTGCGCGACAACTACAACGTGGACCAGTCGCTCTCCAAGCTCCTGTCCTTCACCGACACCTCGGCCAACGCCGAGTTCCAGTCGTTCAAGTTCTGGATCCATCCCGACAACTTGATGGAGGTCAAGACCACGCTCTTGAGACACTTGCCCGTGCTCGTCTACAACAGTCTGCGTCTGGCCACCGCCGCCGCCGAGGACGACGAGGACGATGACGACGACGACGACGACAGCTCCAAGCTGTCGCAGTCGGACCAGACCGTCAATTGCCTCTACTTCGACAACGACCACTTCGAGCTCTACAACAGCAAGTTGACCAAGATCTCCAACTCGTCCACCTTGCGCTTGAAGTGGGTGGGCAAGTTGCAGGACAAGCCCAAGATCACCTTGGAGAAGAAGCACTTTGACGCCAACTCCCAGTTCCACGTGGACGAGAAGCTCGAGTTGAAGCAGAAGTACATTGCCCAGTACATCATCAAGAAGGAGGTCCCCGCCAAGTTGACCAAGATCAACAGCCCCGAGTCTGTCAACAACGTGCTCTCGTACATCAAGGAGCTCAACTTGCAGCCTGCCTTGAGAACCGTGTACAAGCGAACCGCATTCCAAATCCCCGGTGACGACAAGGTCAGAGTCACCATCGACTCCAACCTCACCTTCATCAGAGAAGACTCGTTCGACCACCAGTTGCCCATCCGAGACCCCTCCAACTGGCACAGAACCGACATTGACTCCAAGGCGTCCAATCCTCTCCAGTTCTTGAGAAAGGGCGAGTTCTCCAAGTTCCCCTACTCGACCATGGAGATCAAGATCAAGAAGTCCGCGTTGAAGAACTCCAAGAACTTGAACTGGATTAACGAGTTGATCAGCTCTTCCAACTTGATCAAGGAAATCCCCAACTTCTCCAAATTTGTCCACGGTGTCGCTTCCTTGTTTGTCGAGGACGAAAAGTTGGAAAACGTTCCCTTGTGGTTCAACGAGTTGGAGAACGACCTCACCTTCAACCCTGAGTTGTACTTGAAGAAGGCTAGATCTTCAGTCGACGAAAGTGTCAAGGAAGACCTCACCAACGAAGATAACTTGAACAAGTTCAAGGACATGATCTTGAAGAATAACACCGGTAACTTCCAGCCAAGATCTGCATCCTTCTCGGGCTCTCTTTTGCTCAACTTGAACGCCAAGGACCCAGAAGCCGACCCAACCAAGCAAGGCACCCTCTCGGAGATTTTGGAAGAGAACAACGAAACCAATGCTACAACTCAATCGTCCGACTTTGATGTCGATGACGATGAGGACGAGTACCTCTCCAAGTCCAAGCGTGGTCCTTTGGCCAAGATCTGGAACCTTCCAAACCAATTCTCCAAGTTGATTGACGCAGACTCTGAAGACGAGGAAATTGAGTTGCCAATGGGTGTCACCAAGCCAGAGTCTTGGATTAAGAACGCCGGCCCTCTCAAGATCGAGCCAAAGGTCTGGTTGGCCAACGAGAGAACATTCAACCGTTGGTTGCATGTTACTACTTTGATGTCCTCCCTTACCTTTATTATCTACTCGAGTTCTCAAAAGTCCAACTTCAGTAACCTTTCCGACTACCTTGCATACTTTTATTTTATCTTGACAGTCTTTTCCGGAATCTGGGGTTACTACATTTTCATGAACAGAAGATCCATTATCATGGAGAGATCCGGTAAGCACTTGGACAATATTGTTGGCCCATTAGTTATCGCCTTGGGCTTGTCCATTGCTTTGATTGTCAACTTCATCTTTGGATGGAAGAGCATACATGTCGATTTGAACGACTCATTCTACACGAATAACTCTTTCCACAAGACTGTGCAACTGTATGTCATCGAATCCGTCAAGGACATCTAGAGTCATTCAAGCCTTGAAAAGTATAAGGTGACAATTTATAAAATTTAGTATTCTTAACATTAATCTCGATGTCACAGCATTCGGTTATGGAAAATGTTGCACAATTACATAAAAATAAAATTACACACATATAATTCGATTTGGAGTAGAATAAATAACCTATCTTCTTGCATGCTTTAATGTGAAGGCAATTGATAATGCAGTGGAACAATTTCGGGATTACTATGTTTTTTTATTTAAAAGATTCACCATTAACTCTGTTGTACTAGCAAGATAATGTCCAGATTTTAAAATAACCCAAATGTCAATTTAGTCAATTGAACTCAATATAGTTTTAATTATAACTCGACACTTCTAAGGATACGTTCAATTAATCATACATAGCATTAATCACAGTACATCCAATCACCGCAATCCAGAACTCGTTCTTCGCATTTCTGAATTATTACACTGAAATGGAGAGATCTATTCAATACTATCTCACCAGAAATTAGAAATGAACGTCAATCACTCAGACTATTAATTAATCTAACAATATAGGATGAATTAATCTGACAATATTGAACAATCTCCCTCTTGCCCTTCCCAAATTCCTTGACTTTACAATCCCACCTTTTCCCATACTACGCACTATTCGCAGCTACCTTCTGTAGAAAAGACTGAGATAAAACACACCAGAAACCTCCAAAACACACCAAACTTTCACAGAAAATCGACATAAACCCAATCAACACATTACCTACATTTCCCACGCATTCCCACCTCTCCTAACCTCCCCACACCCCTTCCTTCCCTACATCACCTCTCGGTACCCTCCGCGCACGTGACCGGGAAAAAATCAACAACCTCCACCGTGTAATCAACGACTCCTGTTATTTATCCACTCCACCACCATGTCTGTCAACACATCCTTGTACACGATCTCCGCCGTGTTGATCCTAGATAACGAGGGCTCTCGATTGTATGCCAACTACTACCAAAATAAACCACAACTATACCAGAAGGAATCAAATCATGTCATAAATAGCGAGTTCCAGACCATTGCACAGCAGTTGAAGTTTGAGAAGTCGGTGTTCAGCAAGATAAATAAGGTGCACCAGGACATCGTGTTGTACGACAACCACTTGATCACGTACAAGCAGACCAACGACGTGATTTTGGTGATTGTGGCCAAGATCAACGAGAACGAGTCGTTGATCTACTCCACCGTGGCCAACTTGTTTGAGAGCTTGAACATCTTGTTGGGCAACAGCGTCGACAAGAGCACGATTTTGAAGAAGTACGACTTGGTCAGCTTGGCGGTGGACGAGACGGTGGACGACGGAGTGTTGATTGAGATCGACCCGGCCATCATCGTCAGCAGAGTCACCAAGGCTCCCGAGTTCGAGATGCCCACCAGCATCGAGATCAACAGTAACACTCTCTTCAACGCCTTCAAGATTGCCCAGAAAATCGGTGACAAATTGCAACAGGGTTTGTAAGTGTCATGACAGTGTCTGCTGCCATTGAGAGTGCAACAGTGACGCTACTTCGGTGTAGATCCACCAACAAAATAAACTTACATCCACCCCTGCGTTTCCAGGAACTGTAGAACCACCGAAACCGGATAAGCTGCCGCAATGGCTGTATTACTGGCCATATCTGCTCTTGCCAGTCTTGTCTTCCAGTCTTTCAAATTGAGCCGGCGCACGACCCAAACTGAAAATCAACATCTACATCTAAAGCTACAACTGCAACAGCACACCCACGGCCATGGATGAGTCGTTCCATTTTGCATTGCTTCGCATATCGATAGCGCAAATACTAAAGTCCACGGGCTTCGAAAAATGCAACCCTTCCACCTTGAATATCTTGACAGACATCTACATCCAGTACTTCAATAAACTTGCCAATGAGACCATCAAGTTGGCCCAGTTGCGGGAACAGTCCAATCAGGTGAGGCTCCAGGACGTGACGGAGGCCCTCAAGCTCACGGGAGCAGTGATACCGGAAAACTACCTCAAATTGGACGACACTGCAGACAATGATAGACAGAATGCCTCTTCTCTCACCAAGCACAGCAAGTCTGCCTACAACACCAAGTCGCTTGACTCGTTCGTGGGCTGGGTCAAATTCAACGACTCCTTCCGTGTGTCACGCAAATTAAACGAATTGCCCAGCAATTTGATCAAGAACTTGATGGAAAAGAGGAAGTTGGTGCTCGATGATGGCGAAACGGACCAAGAGAAGAAGAAGAGAAAATACAAGGAAAGACAGGACTATTATAACCAGCTCAAGCTCAACGATCTTGGGCATTCGAATGGAACGAACATGATGAACGGAGACGACATCGACGACGAAGAAAACGACTCTATTTCCGACAAGGACAAGCTCTTGTGGTTGAACTTCTTGATAGAAAAAGACCTTAAATTGGGCCAGGACCTCAAGTACGTGAATACCGCACTCTATGACGAGTTCTTGAAGTTTCAGACCAATCCGAAATTCCACCCTGTGATGAAAAATAACGGAGACGAAGGGCTAGACAGATACCTGCAGTTGAAGCAGCAGGTGAATAATGTCAACAAGTATGACTACATTGTGATGAGCATAGAGGAGGAGGCAGGCGCTGCCGAAGCAACCGCAACAACTGCAGCAAACACCACTTCAACCACAGCACCTAATTCCACTACCACCAACCCCACCTCCACCTCCGCCAACAACAACATCAACACCACAGGCGCCCCTGAAGGAGGAGGAGCAGATACAGAAAACGCGTCTGTCCTTAAGCCATCTTCGGCTTTGGAGAACATACTACCTTATAATTTGAAATACGAGAAAGAGCTCCTTGAAGACGACTTGGATGTGTTCATGCCCACAACTGTCGAGCTGCCGGTGGACAACGACCGGGTGGCTTCTCCACATGAGGATAGTTATTCCGTGGACGACGAGGGTTTAGGAGGGAACAACTCCTTGGTTTTGATGTGAGTGGTAGAGCAGCACCACATCTCGGACTCAAACCGGATAGCCCCTGTCGTATTTCCCGAACCAAACGAAGACATGCGAGGGAGGTGGCATGCCGCCTCACATCTGATTATTCGTCCCACTACAGACAAGGTTTTCTGACAGCTGGGCATTACAACAATAGCCCATGTTAGGAGCACTACCGAGTGGGGCATGGGAAGGCAGAAGACCGCGGGCATCTGAAAAATGCAGAGGAAGCTAATGGAGAAGTTCAAGAAACCGGGAAGTCGTATTGTCAGAATCCTGGTCGGTTTAGCCACCATGAAATCTGTTCAGAGCAAAGCCATAGAATCTATTGAGGCAAAGCCACGGGCCTATTCAGAGCAAACGGTGAAACTGTTTCGCCAATCGATGAAACTGTTTCCAGTTCAAATCCATGAAACTGTGCATATCCATGAAACTGTGCAAATCCATGAAACTATGCTTAGAACGTTGCAACTCCTTTGAGATAATCTACTGCAACTCCTTTGGAGCCAATTGATGATTTCAGAAATACACGGCCGCAGAAATGCTCCAAAAACTCTGTTTGGAGCAAACCATAGCTCTCTTTTGAGAGAAAATCCACAGGTTCTCCGTTAGCAATAAACATTAATCTCAATAGAGAAAATCTGATGGAGCAACACCTGTTAATTTTGGCCACTTCGTTTACAGCAAGCCAAGGAGCTTCTGCAGAAACCATGGTAACCTCGATCACCCCAGAAACAATAGCAGCCTCCACGGCAATGCGAGCTGTGGTGAAGGAGGCTGCGACGTGGAAACGACACAATTCGCAGTAATCACACACGTTGAATGAACCACACACTCGCAATGTGACTAGAATCACGTCCAATTGAATGAACCACGTCCAATTGAATAGAATCACGTCCAATTGAATAGAATCACGCACGTCTGATAACGCCCACTCCATAACGTGGACTCCATGTCCAGTCTAATATTGACGTGAAAATATCGCGGGGAGCGGCCATTAGCCCCCTCGACGTGCATGGACGCATCAAGGTCCATGACCGGGCCCAGGCCCAGGCATCGAAACCTGGAGCACAATAAGGCCCCTGACTTTCTGGGATTTCTGGGATTTCTGGGATTTCTGGATATGGTGGGTACTGGGGAGTGTCTCGGACGGCGCCCGGGCGCGCAACCGGTGCAGAGAGTATTTCCGCATTGGGTTAATTGCACGCGTCACGCTGCAGCCTCCTGCACGAGAAAGATTTACCTTGGTCTAATGGGAGGGGCCCATGGCCCTGGCACTAGAGGTTAGGAAAGGTTAGAGGAAGACGCCGGGTGGGCGGATCGACATGGGTCAATAGTGCGGCCCACTCGAGTGGCAATATGGACACGGTGGATGTTGTTGAGATGTGGAATCAGGGCCTGGAATCGGGGCTGGAACGGCCACACCCAAAATGGCCTCGATTGTCGCACTCTGGCCATGTCCATTATCACCACCGAACAACCAACCACCTTCAACAACCAACCACCTTCAACAACGAACCACCTTCAGCTGACGCCGATACACCCGAGGCTTCGGCCGACGTGCCACCGCGACTGCCACAAACGGACCTGCTCTCCCCCGCCATCCCCGCCACAAACCCTCTTGCTCCATCACCACTACAGCCCCAGCATTGTTGCTGGACGGTGCGTTTGTGCCACCCAATCCACGCCTGTCGCTGGACTTCCCGTAAAGTGTAGCAACCATCCCAAAGCAGAGACGCGATGGACAGGTGCCGCTGTGCATCGAGCAGACCGATGAGAGGAAGAGATAGACAGAGGAATGGGACAGAATGGGACAGACAGGCTTGAGAATAAGCACCGTACGTACCGTGAATAGACACGTATGACAGGTGCACTGACGCTCACCACCGATAGATTCTAGTCACCATAGTTATAGTCACCATAGTCATAATAGTTATAGTCACCATAGTCATAATAGTTATAGTCACTCTATACACTCTATACACTTCATACTCTGTAATAGTTCTTTCCACTCCACTCCTCCACTCTCCCAACATCCGACTAATCCTACTGCCCCTGCTCTCCCCACGCCCAACTTTCCTGGCCGTCCTGCACGCGGCGTATCGTTCCCCCTTATTGCGACGCGGTCGCACGTCACGTCCATAAATGCGAAGCCAGTTCCAACTCTACGTCCATCTTTTTCACCTCGTTCCTTTGCTACTCAAGTGCTGCAGTGTGATACTCTGCCTCCACCAACCACTGCCACTGCACCAACACTGCACCAACACTGCGCCTCCCCTGCTATAGCACGACTGCCTGCCTCTGCTCCACCCGGCACTAGCGCTGCCTTCCACTGCCACCGACCACTCCTCTGTGGTACCCGCTCTTTCCCGCCTGTCTCCCTGCAGTTTCCGCAGCCACCACCACACACCCTACTACGTCCACCCACCGTTGCTATCGACCAGACAGCCACCACCCACCGTTCACTGCCGTCCTTCCCTTCCCTTCCCTTCTCCTCCTTCTGCCTGTCTTCTTCTTCCCTTCATTATGGACCACCACCCCAAGATGAACTTGACGCTCAAACTCAACAAGTCGCTC
This sequence comes from Suhomyces bokatorum, assembly GCA_030568615.1. Taxonomy (NCBI): domain Eukaryota; kingdom Fungi; phylum Ascomycota; class Pichiomycetes; order Serinales; family Debaryomycetaceae; genus Suhomyces; species Suhomyces bokatorum. Next base: position 292,313 of record JAJMGI010000003.1, read on the forward strand.
CAGAACCTCGCGTGCGACGCCGGCCCCTACACTCCGCTCGACCAGACCATGCGCACGCCTGGCGATCCCTCCGCCGGCCCCCACCAGTCGTTCTACTTCGCTCCCCCTAACGCCGCCAACGCCGCCAACGCCAACAACATCAACAGCCATCCCCACAAGCCCGACTCGCTCTACGCAAATCCCCACTACAACGAGTCCGACGACGTGCTCGCCGACATCGACGACCCTGCCGCCCACAAGCCGCTGCGCAGCTACACCGTGGCGTTCACGCCGCACTTCGACCAGCTCGTGATGGCGGTGTACCACCGCATTCTCGCGCTCCCCACCACCACCCCCTTCCTGGGGACGGTGCCCCCTAGCGGGCTCGTGTCGCGCGTGGCCAACGACACCATGGCGGACCTCGTTGCCGCCACCACGAACATGGGAATGAACCCCCAGAACAATATGAGCAATATGAACCCCCAGAACAATATGAACCAGATGAACACCCAGAACAACATGAACATGAACAACATGAACACCGCCTTGTTTGACCACAACGGCATCATCTCCGCAGACTCCCTCAAAAACCCCTTCTACCACCCCATTTTCTTGCAGCTCATCCGCCGCCGCCTCATCGACTTGTGCACCTTCCACCACCACGCGGCCACCGCCAAGCTGGGCCCCCCGCCTCGCCTCCCCGAGTGCACCTCCGTCACCCTCACCGCCACTGCCAGCGGCATGGTCCTCAACAACGCGCCGGGAGCCGGGCTCAAGCTGCTGTCCATCTCCAACTTGTCGCTCACTGACCTCAACATCTCGTCCTACAATGCTGCAAACGCCGCCAACCGCTCGCGCTCCTCGCTGTTGAATTTGCGCAAGCAGTCCTTGACCCGCAACAACTCCTACAGCAACGGCACCGGCAACTGGCTCCACGTGGGCAACATCAGCAGCATCCGGCCCCAGGGCATCCACCAGGACCAGTTTGGCGCCAGCACCGACTCGTTGCAGTCGATCCAGGACCTGGTGCCGCAGAGCCTTATCAACAGGTCTGCCGGCAATGGCCAGGGCCAGGGATGCAGTGCTGCAAATGGATACGCTCCAGGGGCGGGGCCCGGCTTCAACCACATGATGATGGACTACCAGACGCCCCCCAGCTCCAACAAGGGCTCGGTGTCCAGCGGCCTGTCGTGGACGCCCCCCAACCCCGGCCACCACGCCCAGACCATCCACAACACCATCACCAGTGGCCACATGGCGGGGTCCGACTACGAGGAGTTCTTGATGCAACAGGCGCAGGCCGCGACCTCGCGCTCCTCCTCGCGCGGCAACAACTCCTTGCCCCGGCCCTTGACCATCAACACCGAGTGCGCCAACATCCAGGCTCTCAATGCGTTGAACGGCGTGACCACGCCAAACTCGCACTCTGGCCGCAACGGTGCGGCCATGGCGTTGGACTCGCCGTTCATGTCGGCCACCACGCCGCTGGAGGACTACGGCTACTTTGCCAATGGCTTCCACCAGATCCCGCCTCTCGGCAGTGGCAACAGCTCCAGTTCCAGCTCCATATCCGAGAGCCCAGTCAACCTGGCGGCCGCCGCCAGCAACAACGACATGTTGGTGGACTCGTCCAAGATCAACTTGCCTGCCAAGTTCAGCTTGAGCGAGAAGAAGCGCGAGTCGTTGAAAATGAAGCGTGGTATCCACTAAGATCAGAAGATTGAGATTATCATTGATGGAGTAAAATGGTTGAAAGAATAATCGAGGTGATCATTGATGACGAATATCTAGGTGATCATTGATGAACTAAGAACGAATATCTAGGTGATCAAAGATGAACTAAGAACGAATATCTAGGTGATCAAAGATGGGATATCAATATGTCTAAGATAATGGATCCATTATGCCTATACGATTTGATTCTATTATTCCTATGCTATTTGATCCTATTATTCCTATGCTATTTATCCTAGTATTCCTATTCTATTTGATTCCATTATGCTAGTTGACAATCGGATTCCATTCCTAGGTTAATTGGGATATCAATTCTATAAGTTTTTTATTATGCCTATGGTCTGGATTTCCATTATCAACGTTCAGATTCCATTCATACCCAAGGATAGTATCCATTAGGATGTCATTTCCTTTTTGTTCATGAGCTAATACCCTGGAGGTACATGTATTATATCGGTTTCGACCTGAGTGTATGATTAATAGTTAATTAGAGAGACTATACAAATGTAGTGAGAAGGAGATTAAAGATGATATTAGTCCATCAATAAGAGACCAAGTATGCCGCATGAAAAAGGAGAATTTACTATTAGCCTAAATGATTAATAGTAGTTTTTGCCATAGCCCGAGGTCTATGAAAACTGACTTGACACTTATAATTAGTTGAATTGACAATGTCTAATTCAAAATTCGAAATGCAAATTTGCAATAAAGTTAATTGACAATAATTGATTCAATATGAATATTTGCAATAAAATTAATTGACAATAATATTAATTCAACATGAATATTTGCAATCAATTTCATTGATGATAATAATAATTGATCATAAAAATTTGCATTAAATCAATTGACGAATATGAGAATAATCATCTCCTATCTGCCTAGTACTTTAATAATTGATATTAACCAATCAGTCGTCCTTTACCGATGCAATTCGCCTGGTTGCCGAGCCTCCTAGCAACCTTTCTTCTTCTGTATCTTGACGAGCTGTCTGGAATAACTAGATCCACATTTTAGTGTGAGACTATGCACAGTTTAATTCTCTTCAGGAATTAAGCCTATTGAAGACATTGCTAAACTCTATTCAATTTGCTCACCTCGCCCGATTAGCCAAAGTTGCTGGAATCGTAAAAACTGATTAGGATGTTGCAATCTCATTTTTGTCTTGGTTTGGATCAAGGATCCATTCCTCTCTCTTCTTTTCTCAATTTGCCTCCATTGGTACATTTCAGAAATGCTTGCTTTGCTGCATGTGTTTTTATTGCTACATTTGCATCGACGTTGACGACACGTCTCGAAAATAAAAGGAAAATTTATCGGACAATTCAGTTGCTCTTCAAGAACTCGTTTATTCCTTTTCTCCGATATCGCCATCGGTATTGTTCTCAGATATGCGTTCGCCTTGATCTCCAGAATCTGGAGTATTGAAGTATTGCGCGTTTAACAATCGCAGCTTATTTTTCTTAGATAATCAATCAAAGTTGCAACTTTCTTAAACTCGTCTCTTCTTTCTGGTAGTCCATGAAAAGCCGGGCCTATCGCCATTTCCACTCGAAAATCGTGGGACTGAACGAAACCTTCGTACCCAAAGATGTCAGGGATCTCGTTAGAAAGTTCATTCTCAAAGATGGAACCGAAATCGAAGCACAGGTACTAGAAAACCAGTCACTCCACAACATCTATGACAATTGGAATTTGGACAAATCCCAGTACCTTCCCTTGAACAGTCCGCTCGATACATCTCCCTACGTGTTCCATTCGCTCTACAACCAGAATGACTCGTACACCAAGTCTCCCCGTCTTGGGGTGACCAAGATGTTGGTTCTGCGATGGTGTGAGCTTCGTGATTACTATGGTATATACGCCGGGTCTACCGCCACTAAGCCAACAAAGGCCATAGAGCTAGGGGTGGAGATGCACAGCGAATTGGAACTGGCATTACACGAAATGGCCGATACTTCCGCTTTGGAAACAGCCTTGGAAGACACCTACAACGAGATCATTCGAAGAGACCAGTTGTTGGGCGACGAGGATATGGAATCGCCCACACTTCAGGACAGCATCAATGCAGCAAGCTTGCCCTTTTCGGTGGAGGAATTCCAACTAATGGTATATGGTGCCCAACAGGAGAGCACGTTGGCCACGCAGTGGTCGGCTCAGATCATCAGTCGACTCTATTCGTTAATCACCACCTCCGAAGCAAGAGAGATCTTGGCCCATTGCTACGTGGATCTCACCAATGGCTCCTTCATCGAAAGCACTCATGAGCTTTCTGAAATTCAGGCAAAGCCAGGAACCATCAATCAGAAACGAGTCCTCGTCAGCGGAGTGATAGACCATCTCAAATTGGAAAACCGAGCATACAAATTGGATTTCAGTCTATTCAATGAGATAAAATGGTACAACGAATACAATTTCAAACAGATAATTAATAATACCCTTCTCATAGACCTCAGCAAATTTATAGATTCAGCCAAGTCAATTCTTAAAGACCACAAGGACAAATTTCACATCATCACTACAGATGTCAAGACACGTTCCTTCAACAAGATTCCCCAACAAGAGTCGGTCACCGAGGCATCCAAGTTGCAGACTTTCTACTACCGGAAAATGCTTGGACTCTTATCGAACCAGTCTCCTCAAAATGAATATTTTGCATATTACAGTCTCTTGGAAAACGCAAGACTACGGGGTTTGGACGTGGACACCCCGATCAACATGACTACCATTCTAAGCCTTTTGCGACAGCATTTCCACTTATTTCATATCGACTTTCATAAGTTGGCAAATGGAGAGCCCATAGGATTCGAGCCTTTTGATAACCAAACCAAAGAAAACTCTTATGATTCCTACGATTTAAGTCAGATAGTGAAATGGGACCTTGAAGTGGAGTCGGAAGACTACGATGAAACTCACGTGTTGCAAGTAGCCACCGCCAAATTCAACCCCATGGAAAAGCTCATGGTATCCGATAATTTTGATTACAAGCAACTTTTGGACATTGGATTGCTCAAAGAGTGGAAAACTCCTCCCACATTACGGTATTTTGCTGCACGATCGGCACAATTCTACCAGTTGTTAAGTAACGTGCTAGGAGATACGACCACTGTGGAATATCACAACGTGAAAACTGGAAACTGCTTTCATGTCAGCGAAAGCCAATACTCTCAAGGGGAGCTTTTGAACCAATTGAAGCAATCTGCGTCATTCTGGCTGGGAACTCGATTGCCAGAGTACACCAAAGACTTGGACAAGTGCAAGTTCTGTGATTTCAAGAGCAAATGCTCGGTGCCCAATGATAAAATAGACCATTTACAAGGACGCCTGCAAATCGGCCCGAGAATCGTCCAATTCCTCGAGGAAGACGTTGTACGGATGTGAGCCATCATCAAAAGGATTCACTATACGGAGTAAATAGCGGTCCTTCTGCAGATTTCTCATTCAATGTATGGGATTCGTTTACCCTCCACACCTGAGGTTGGCATGTGGATGGAGATATTGTCCCAACACTACATGATATGATGATGTGACGTGTATTAGTGGTTGACTACGTGATGGACTTGATGATTTTCGAGAAATCTTATAAGTGAAAAAAAAGTTACCCGGAAGTGGCAGCCCTAACATAATGAGTCGGGACTGTCTTGAACCATATGCATGGGAAAGCATGGAGTCAACTTGAAACTTACCAGATGCCTTCTTCCATCTCCGTCAAGAAGTATTAAACTGTCTTGAGGTTATTTTAATGCATGGTTCTATGGATGGAATGCCGAGATATTCTTGTAGTAATATAATGCCAATGGAGATGAACCACGGGACGTTAGAGCCATCCAACTGTTAATTGGGACCTGATGTGGATTTGTATATGGTTCGTGGAGTTTCTTTAATTTGCTGAACTCATGTTGAAATAGTCTGTCATTTGCTGCACTCATTTCTGGAAATACTAGTTTCAAGAAAGTACCACTTCATGGTTGGAAATGTCATTGTTCGTCACATTAGGCGCCAACGCCTTGAATCCCTCATAGTGGCCAAACTTTGTGGTAAAATGCAGTTCAAGATGTTCCTTCAAATTGACCATGCTTCGGTCAAATTTACATTTGCAATGGAGGCACTTCAAGTCCGACTTGATATACTTGTTGAGGGTCTCGGAGTTGCGGGTATGGCGGACGTATTCGACGCCTTCGTCGGACAGATTATCACTGGGCTGATCTGAGCCAGAATCGTAGTCTTCGTTTCTTCGCATCAGTCGTGAATACGATTCATTCAACATGGGGTCCAATTTGTCAAATGGTACGAAAAACGGCGTAGCAAAGGAGTTATAATGCTTCTTGTTCTTTAAACGGACTGAATGGAAGTCTTGGGTAATGACATGGATGTGGAGATTGCGAAGAGACGGGATGGAGTGAATACCAGCACTGACGAACAAGTCCTTGATAGAGGTCAATTTCTGTGGATCTTTCTCGCCCAAACAGGCCCCAAGATCCTTTACTATCAAGTCCTTGGCTTTTTCCACATATTCCAGCATCAAATGGTACAATTCTTCGCCTGTCCACGGGCGATAATTGCGATAGAACACATCCAAAGGATGGATGTGAGTAATGAGAACAGAACGAGGAAGGACCAAGTAATGGCGAAGGGCCTTGGGAAACTTGTCCTTGACAATCACCACGTTTTCGTCGTGAAACACAACGTCGTAATGGTCCAAAGGATGGTCGATGTAGGGGCGCAAGGCGTCTTTGTAGTTCATGATGTGCACTGTTCTATGTAGGAGCTATATGATAAGTATATTATGGTGAGGCATAGGATAAGAAGCATAATGATAAGCAGTGGCAAAAGGCATGATAATTGGGAACTTGTACAGCCTGAATATACTGGAATAGGTACTTCATGTGGTAGATGCATTATTTTGAGGTTAATTGCAGTGCTTAGGGCCATTGGCTTATGGTATGAAGTGTAATATGAAGGTGGCTCTTCCTCAGAATAACAACTATTCTAATAGACATTTAGGACTCATACCTTTCTCTTCTTGATGGGAGATGCAGGCTGGACCCCTGAAGTCTTGGCTTCGGGCAACTTTTCACTCTTTTCAGTCTCGACTTTCTTCTCACTCTCGTTTTCTTCCTTCTTTTCATCTTGGCCCAACTCCTCGTTGGTCTTCAACTTGGCCTGCTTCAACTCGTTGATGAACCAGATCACCAGAGCATAGAGCAACACCGCAATCACCAACAAGTTGACAAAATGGATCGACTTGGTCACAAAGATCAACGTCACCAACGACAAGATCAAGAGAACAAACGACACATGCGTGGCGGTGATCAAAGCTGGCGTGGTGCCGGGAGTGAAGATTGACTCCCATAATTCGACTAAGAATGCCATTAGGGTCTGTGCAATAGGTCCGGTACCGGGGTAGCTTAGCACTGACGTAGTACGTATTACCTTGATATAAGTAGTAGTTTTTAAAGAAAGTCGCACACAAAAGTATGATGAGTTATGACTAGCATTTTAGCTATATACTTTCCATTATTAGAAGTGGGATATAATCTGTTAGAGATTGAACTTAATACAAATATCTATAATAGTTGATTTAATTGTATAAATTGGTCTTAGTATAAATATTATTATAGTTGCTTTAATTGTATAAATTGATCTTAATACAAATATTATAATAGTTGATTTAATTGTATAAATTAATTTTAATACAAATATTATAATAGTGATTTAATTGAATAAATTGGTCTTAATACAAATACTAATAATAGTTACTTTAATTGTATTAGTAGCATTAGCTTTATTTTACCTGTTGGTTGTGTTCACCCTGCCTACTGGAAGGCTAAAATAGTGGTTTTAGCACAAATGTCGACTTTATAATGATAGCACTATAATTTAATGGATTACGGGAAAGAACTTGCAGTAGACATTCACTTCATTTACATCGAGCTTCTGCGACTCTTTAAGTGCTTCCATATATTTCTGCTAGTGACGAGGCTAAAATAGAATAGTAGTTATATATTTCATGTACTAAAGCACTTTTTAAAAGTTAAATAGTTTTACAAGTATTCATAAATTTGGTCAATCCAACATCATCCGATACGGAATTGCCCAATACCCCCACATTAACTACTACGCTCAATTTATGTGGTTGCCATTCGACCTGAATCCACTATTTTCAATTATCACAATTATAGAGTTAACCGTTTGGACAGATATATAAATCTTGGCTGTTGCGAATGCTTTTGGAAAAAGTGCATATCCTATTAGCCCGGTGTATTCCTTTGACAATTGCGACTTCTGCCTAAAGGTTCCTTGCAAATGTCTAGCAGGAATATTTTAGGCGGACTTTAAGAGGCTTAATTATGGGTTTTTGACTTTTTAGACCCTCACCACACTCTGTCAAAAAGAATAAACAAGTGTGAGTATTTTTTCAGCAGAAACGATGTATCAATCGACACCAACAAGTTTGTTATTGGAGACAGAAAACATTTTGGAAATTTTACTCTATTCAACAAAAAGGTCCGGTATATTTTCAACTGATCAAACGAACAGGATAAGGGTGGAAAGACAAGGTGTGGAATATTTTCTGGGGTCGGCATCAGATTCCTAAATTAAAATGTCTATGGTCGGTCAGAATATTTGGTTTCAATGTCAACTTGAAATGCTCTTGACTCCCAGTTGCAAAATAGGACGAATGGAGCAAACTCCTTGAGCAAGAAATTCAACCAGATTTGATTCCGAAGGGTCGGAAGATATAGTATAAATACATGTAATTTGGAGATTGTTTTAACCAAAAGCATCAACAATGAATATCTTCGATTTAGTTTATTTCTTCGTCTTAGCCACCACCACTTTGGCTCATCTCTCTTCTCTTCAACGTGCTGACCAAAGTTTGGCTGGAAAGTATGTACGTGGTACCCAGGACATGACTATAATTTCTGGAAAGTACAAGGGAACCTATTTCTCCAACCAGTACTACTTTCAGAAATCCAATACGATCAGTTACATCGGGTTGCAGGCCAGAAACCCTGGTGAGTTGAACCGGGCCACGTTCAGTGCTTTTGGAGCTGGAAAAACTACCTATCACCCCAATTGCAAGTCTGGAGCTGATGGGGGCCAGGGTATCTCATGCTCCATCGAATACGACTGGCAGTTCAACAAAACCTACACTCTTGAGATCAAAAGAATTAAAGCTTTCCTTGGTGGAGGAAACAAATGGGCAGGTTACGTTATCGATAAGCAGACAGGAATTGCCACGGTTATTGGTGAGTACACTGCAGACCCCAACCAAGGATTACTTGGTGCTGCCACCATCACCTTTGATGAAATCTTCCATTTCTTGTGGAAGTGCATTCCTTGGGGCAAGGTTACGGTGACATTTCCTACGCTCTACACTTCAGATGGTCAAGCTCACGAATCGAAATTCGAAAAATTTCTCAATACTGACTTTTGGGACAAGAGAGACCAATGCACGGTACAGAACAAGGTTCCGATCCAACGGGTGTATGCTGCTCCTGGGGGCGTCACTTTTGAAAATGGTTTTGTTACCAATCCTGATGGAAGATATTAATTTAGGAATAAAATTGACGCTTCAATCTTTACGGGATTCGTATAGTGAATAAATTTATCTATCTTTACTGAATTAGTATAGTGAATAATTCCTCTATCTTTACGGAATTAGTATACTTAATAAAGTTCTCTATCTTTACTGAATTAGTATAGTGAATAATTCCTCTATCTTTACGGAATTAGTATACTTAATAAAGTTCTCTATCTTTACTGAATTAGTATAGTGAATAATTCCTCTATCTTTACGGAATTAGTATACTTAATAAAGTTCTCTATCTTTACTGAATTAGTATAGTGAATAATTCCTCTATCTTTACGGAATTAGTATACTTAATAAAGTTCTCTATCTTTACTGAATTAGTATAGTGAATAATTCCTCTATCTTTACGGAATTAGTATACTTAATAAAGTTCTCTATCTTTACTGAATTAGTATAGTGAATAATTCCTCTATCCTTATGAAATAAGTATACATAAAGTCTTCCATGCTATGAAATAAGTATATGGAATGCAATTTTCAATTTCTGGAATTAGATATTACTGGGGTCCTTCAACTTGACTGAACGGAGTCGATGAACATTTAATTAATATGAATTTGCTAGTAGATCCATAGACAACTTTGCTGAATCGAATCTATAACCTAATAATTTTATAGAGACCGCTTCTATAATTTTTGGTCAGTTAGAACTTTTACACTGGGTAAATGCCTTCCTCTTTCTATAATCTGGTGATACAAACCTTACGTACTTTGTGCACTACCAGAACAACGGAAGGGTCGACACTTTATCCAAATTCAATGACAAAATCGCACTTCTAAAAAGTCCATTACATACCCATGATCCAACCAGACACATTCGTCTCCTTTCTATCCCCATTCCTCCCCAATTACACGTCCTAATCCTTCCTCTTGTCGTCTATGTGCAAGCCCTTGCTTCTCCTTGCTGGTTACGTAACCAGCCCAGGGCGTGCGCCGCACTTTTTTTATCCTATACCAACGAATTCATTACTGACTTTCTTTCTACTCATACCGTAAAGAAACGGCCTGCCTATTCATAGATCCGAACCTAATACTACCTCCGCCATGGTCACTACCGACGATTCATTCATCAGCGACGATGAAGAGGAATACTGGTATGTATCTGCTTCGCGCTACTCTCCAGATCAATACTAACCGCCAGCCCTTTATGTGTGGAAGAAATGGACATTTCCGACAAGAACTTCAAGCCATGTCCCTGTGGGTACCAGATATGTCAATTCTGCTACAATAATATCCGTCAGAACCCCGAGCTCAACGGCCGGTGCCCTGGATGCAGAAGATTGTACGACGACGAGAGTGTGGAATACAAGAGCATCAGCGCCGACGAGTACAAGTTGCAGCAGTTGAAGAAGGAGAGAAAGGAGAGAGAAAAGAAACAGAGAGAGAAGGAAAAGAAGGAGACGGAAATGGCCAACAAGAAGCATCTCGCCGGGTTGAGAGTGGTGCAGAAGAACTTGGTCTACGTCACCGGCCTCAATCCTCCCTGCAACCCCGACGACCTCCACTCGGTGTTGAGATCCGACAAGTACTTCGGCCAGTACGGCAAGATCCTGAAGATAGTCATCAACAAAAAGGCCCCCTCCTCGCTGTCGACCCACCACCACCTGAACCCAGGCTTGGTGGTGTACGTGACCTTCGCAAGAAAAGAGGACGCGTTGAAGTGCATCAATGAGTTGGATGGAACCATGTGTGACGGCCGTATTTTGAGGGCTGCCCACGGCACCACCAAGTACTGCTCCTCCTACTTGAGAGGCCACCCATGCCCCAATCCAAACTGCATGTTCTTGCACGAACCAGGAGAAGAGGCGGATTCTTACACTAGAAAGGACTTGTCTACTCAACAGGGCATTAAGATGGGCATGATGGGCATGTCGGGCTCTCGAGTCACCAGCAGCTCCAATATCAATCACTCTGCACAGTTGAATGGACAATCTTCCAATATTTCGCATACCAGTTACAGCGGAGATGAGGAAGAGCAAGAGCCAGAAAAGCCACAACCAGTGGTTAAGCCTGCTGCTCCTGCAAATGGAGGTCCTGTTCTCCCTGCCACTGCCCATTGGGCCAAGAGCGACAGCGTCTCAGCTAGCAGCTCACCGCAAGTTAGCAACAATACCCCGTTGGCCAACTCCGCAGCATTTCCTACTTTGGGAGAAATCTTCAGTATGCAAAAACAACTGCAGAAGAAGGACAACAAGAAGACCAAGGCGGTCAAGTCCTCAAAGGACAATGTATTATTACCGGATGATATCGACATCGATGATGACTCAGCATCCAATTTCATTGAACAGACTTCAGAGAGTTTGAGATTATTATCCGAAAGAAAGGAGAAATTGAATGTTCACTTTAAGGATATGACTACCAGCTCCGATAGACTTCCCTTGTTTGCTTTCAACAATACCTCTACCTTGTTGAATGATACTAAGCTTGAAGATGAGATGGTTCTCGCCCTTCAAGTCATTGAGAGATTTATTTTGAAGCCAATCAAGAACTATCATTTAGCATATCAAAACCATCCAATCAGTCAGCAACAATCTGTGTTACAAGCCCAATTACAGCAGCAGCAGCAACGGCAACAGGCACAGGTTAGTCCAAGTGCCCAAGCTACACAATTACAGCAATTGCAATTAGAACAACAGAAGAAATTGTACGAAGCTCAACAAGCCCAAAGAGGAGACAGTAACTTGGCTCAGCAGCAAGCTCAACAAGCTCAACAACAATTACTCTTACTTCAGTTACAACAACAGCAACAGCAACAACAGCAACAACAATCCCAAAATTCAAGTCAGCCAAGCCAAGCTCAAATTAATCTCTTGAAGATGAATGATCGGACCAGTTCTTCCACTCCTCCACCTCCAGGATTATTTGCAGCTGGAGGAGCTCCCAAGTCACAGATCAGCCCATCTCAAGCTCAATCTCACCAAAACCCTGGCGCCTACCCCGAGCCTCAAGGTGCTGCAGTTCCAAACTTCAACGCTTCGGGTCCATCCTCTAGTTCTCAATTGTTGACTCAATTGATGAACGGAAAGAGATAATGATGATCTTTATGAATTTATGTACATTATATGCTGAATTGGAAATGTTTATCTAGCTACGATGCTCATTCATGCCTTTGGTTTAGCGGTAGCATAGAAATATAGTAGGATAAATCAAAGTTATTATATTGCTTAGAAGGAGACCAACATCTGTAGTTTAATCCAAGGAATTTTACGAAGTTCGTAGTAACTTTTTGTGGGCCAAGCAGCTGCTTGAGACTAAGAGTAAAACGCAGCTGATTGAGGCAAAAAGTAATGTCATATGGTTGTCTCCATCCGACTATCATCAAACAGGCTGTTTTGAACAATTTCAGACATCGTTGCATTTGCTTTTGGAGTGGCGGACTTTCTGTATTTCCTTTTGGACCGAACCAAGTATGGCATGATTTTCTCGAACTCTTGGTAGTTTTCCCTTGGTTCTGTGTGGGAATGGTAGATCTTGCGGAACAAGCGTCTGAGGCGAAAGCCATATTGGATATCCGATAAGGAAGCAACATCGGGAAACTTGTGGCTCACATAGGCGTGGGCTTTCTGGTAGTTTCCAGGGGGATTACTGAATTCGTATCGCAAGAACGCGTCGTCAATAGCGCCATTAATGTCCTTGATGCTGACTCCAGCATCTCGAAACCCATAGTGGAGCATGAGATACCTGGCAAACTTCACTGAGATGTTGATCCCCAAGTTCTTTTCGAACGATTCCTTGATAAACTTGTTCTTTTGGGGAAGCGTGTGGAACTTCGGATCCAGGGCCGCTGTGACCAAGCACTTGACGTGGTCGTGGGACCATTGGCCCTGGATAAAGCCCGAGGTCTTGGTCCGGGACCCATTGGAATTGTTGTGCAGCATGGGCAGCACGTCAAAATCCTCGGGCATAGAAGACGGGAGCAACAACGGAACGACGTTGGCCGACGAGTTCTCGTTCAAGGTGCATATTTTGGCGGCTTCTCGGGCATTCTCCTGTAATTCCCTTCTGACAATGAACAACCTGCTGATGTTGTCTGCAAGTTCGTCGACCGGCAATTTCTCCTGCACTTTGGTCACCAAGGCCTGGATCTCCTTGTACATGACCTCATCGAACTCACTGAGCTGGTACTTGCTGAATTCGATGTAGTTCTTGACCACATGGTAGTCGTAGAGTATCTCGTCTAGAAGGAGTAATAGCTCGAACGCTTCGGGCCAAAGTTTGGCCTGTGATTTGAGTGCAATATACTCCAGCGTAATTGCGTCCTTTTGGTCCTGGTAGTTGCCTATTTTGCGTTGAAAGCTCATGAAAGAGTGTTGTGGAATGAGCTTGGATGTTGTTGATGGTATGTTGAGTGTCTGTGTGCAGGAACGGAACTGGCTGCGAAAAGTGGAGGATTGGACTTGGTGTGTGGTGGAGGTACCCCGGAAACGGGTGCGTCGAAGAGTTCTTCTGCAACAAAAGCGGCTTGGTATCGTTCGTGTCCACTGTAGGGCCATTTTGCACTTTTTTGCGCCAATTTTGAGCCAGAAATGACCGTTTTACCCTACACTTCTCTATTTTCCTATGGTATTACACCTATTTACAAGAACTATGTACAAAGAAGATGGTATTGTTTGGATGCCAACATACCAGGAGAATTCAATGGATTAGTTTCCTCAATTAGAAAGATTTTGCACCACAGACTCGCACTTTCCACAGAGAACGTCCTCGGCAGGTGCAGTGAACTTCCAGCATCTAGGACACTTGGAGCTATCGGATGGACCCACTTGGACCGTCACCAGACTGCCGTCCACTTCAAGCTTCGAATTGGACAAGTAAGCGGAATCGGCAGACAATGGTGTGTTGAGCAACACCTTGGAGACCAAGAAATAGTCGTCCAAGTATGGAAGGTGCTGATGGAGGAGCTTGGCCAATTCTCCCTTGACCTCCAAGTTGATCTGAGTCTCGAGCTTATTTCTGTAAAGCCCCTGTTCACGCAAAGTCTCCAATTCTTTGTAAACGTGGTCTCTGATCTTCCAAACGGTCTGCAACTCTGCTTCGATGGCCTCGTTCATATAAGTTTCAGGAAGCTTGTAGAATTGATTCCAGCCTCCCATCATAAATGGAGAGGTCTCCGAGTGCCCAAATTGTTCTCTATACTCATTCCACACTTCTTGGGTCACTAGTGGTTGGATAGGGGCCAATAATCCGATGTAGGTTCGCAAGCACTCTTTCAAGACGGTCTGAATTCCCCTACGACGTATCGAGTTTTTGTCGTCGGTGTACAAACAGTCCTTGGAAATGTCAAAATACCAGGCACTCAAATCGTTGTTCATATGAAAGTTGATTTCAGAAACTGCTCTGGAAAAGTTGTGCTCTTTGTAAAAGTCCAAACAAAGAGCCTCAAGCTTATGAAGCTTGGACAAAGCATACTTGTCCAAAGGGCTCAATTGCTCGTACAGAACAGGATCATTGAAATCTTTCAAGTTTCCAAGCATATACTTGAAGGTGACTCTGATCTTCTTCGAGTTATCAAACACTCTGGTCAAGACTTCACTGCTGACATTCACGTCAGAATTGTAGTTGGAAGAGGCAACCCAAAGTCTCAAACCATCGGTACCTAAGGTGGGCAAGAATGGCTTTCCTCCTCCTTCCATTGCATGCTTTGGAACAATAATATTGCCCTTGGACTTGGACATCTTGTCGTTCTTGCTGTCAAGTGTGAAGCCATGAGTAATGATCTTCTTGAAAGGTGCAACTGCCTTGAAATTTTCACCATGATGTCCTGAAGCAATGATTTTGTTGAGCAACGAGGATTGAAACCAGCCTCTGTGCTGGTCACTGCCCTCCAAGTAGATGTCAGCAAGAGGTTTCTCGGTAGAAAGCAAAGAGTTCAAGTCGTCAGACAAAATGCTCCAAGACGTACCTGAATCGAACCAAACGTCCATAGTATCCTTACCCTTGATGTATTTATCTCCTTGGTCCTTGAGATTTTGAGGCAACCATCTTGCAATGTTTTCTTCGGCCACAAACCATTCATCTGTACCAAACTCATCAATACGGTCAATAATATAATCAATAACCTTCAATTCTTCAAGAGGTTCTCCGGTTTTCTTGTTGTATATGATGGGTAATGGCAATCCCCAGGATCTTTGCCTTGAAATGCACCATTCGTTTCTGTTTTCAATGAACAGAGGAAGTCTGTTCTTACCAGATTCTGGATAGAATTTCACATTCTTCAATGCTTCCAAAGAAGTAGATTTGATCTTTTCCACGTTAACAAACCATTGGGGCGTGGCACGCTGGATAACGGGAGCTTTTGATCTCCAATCGTAGGGATAAGAATGTCTGAAGTTTTTATTGACACTGAAGATCATGTTGTTTTCTTTCATTATTTCAATGCATTTCCATATTGTTAAAGCTGTGGTTACTTTGAGTTGGCATAACTCTTCGAAACCTGGAGGAACCATGCCTTCAATGTATTTTCCTTGGTTATCAACAGCCGAAATGATTTCAATTCCGTTCTTTTTGGCCACCAAGTAATCTTCTCCACCGTGAGCTGGTGCAGTATGGACTAAACCGGTACCAGCATTGTCAACGACGTGGTCTCCATGTAAAACGGGGTACTTAATTCCATCCTTGGAAGCTGGATTAATATAAGAGCTTCCTACCAAGTCACTTCCTGTAAAAGTCACATCCATAGTTTGCCATTCGGGATCAAGCTCAACTAGTTGATCTTTGAGTGACTTGGCCACAACTAAGTACTCCAGAGTTTGAGCGTTGTGCAAAAGAGTGTAAACAAAACCTTCATTTACACAGACTGCCTTGTTGATGGGTATTGTCCATGGTGTAGACGTCCATATCAACAATTTCACATTCTTCTCTTCCACATTCACACCAAGAGCTTCAAGCTTCTGATAAACACTTCCCTCCACTATTGGGAACTTGACAAATATAGAAACGGACTTGTGGTCATTGTTGTACTCTAATTCTGCCTCTGCTAGAGCCGTTTGCGTTTCACAGCCCCACCATACTGGTTTCAACTGTCTCGACAAAAGGCCATTCTCCATCAATTTCTTGAAGATCTTCAATTGGTTGATCTCGTACTTGTGAGACATGGTGATATATGGGTCATTGAAGTTGGTCATTATGGCAAACTCTTTGAATTGAGAACGCTGCAGATCTATCATGCTAGTGGCCAATTGTCTACAGGCAGTTCTGACATCCACTGGGGACATATTTTTGACTTCCTTGCCTTTTTTGATGGCTGCCTCCATATTGGTCGCCTTCATTTCGATGGGCAAGCCGTGACAATCCCATCCTGGCGTGTAGTTGATCTTGCAGTTGTTGTGGATCAATTCGAATCTATTAATGATGTCTTTTAAAATCTTGTTCAATGCGTGTCCAAGATGCAAATCTCCGTTTGCATAAGGAGGACCATCGTGTAAGATAAACTCTGGACGGTCCTTATTGGTAATGCTCTGCCATTCGTAGAGTGCTTGACTGGTTTGTTCAATAAGTTTTGTTCGTTCATCTCCTTTCGGAACTTTTGGTCCAAACTTGGTTTTAGGAAGATGCAAAGTGTGTGAATACTGAGCTTTTTGCTCTGCCAATGTCTTCCACGTTTGACTAAAGGTTCTACGGGATACCCGTTCCACCAACCTCGGCTTCAAGGAACCTCTCATGGTGTATAGTGGAGGTAATCCAGAATAAGTGAACAAAATGAATTTTTCAAATTGATTCTGGGACGACCCTATGAATCATATACATAGACTGAACAGAATGTAAGAGAGTTAGTTAAGCTAGTATATTTGTATTTAACTTTATCTTATTAGGTAATTTAGGTCAATTACATATAGAAGTTCCATTTATTATGGGAAACTATATTTGTGAGAGAATGGGTCTACAGGTAGTTTGACCATTGAAATAGGATTAACCTGGTCAAATTGATCTAGATACCTTTTCTAAAATGTAGCCCATTAATGTAGTTGAAAATATGTTGTATATATTAACTTTATGAGTTGTAAGGTAATTTATGGCCCATACTTCACTTGGAAGTTAAATATATTTCTGCTATCCAGACTATAATTGCACTATAATTGTAGTTGAATCTAGAACCGTTCAATATCTACACATTGGCATTTGAGTCGTCAATTGATACATAACCAGATAGCTGGCAATAAATAATATTTTACTTAATAAATAAAGGAAAGGCTTGAGACTCTGTAGATCATTAAGTCATCTAATCACTTAAGCCTTGATGTTCTTGACCAATTCAATGTACTTTTCGGTGGAGAAGGACTTTGGTCTCTCGATTGGCAAGCCAAGACCACGGTCCAAGATCAATTGTGGCAACACACCGAAAGCTCTGGAGACACCGAACAACACAGTGTAGAAGGACTCCTCGGTCAAACCGTAGTATTGCAACAAGACACCGGAGTGGGAGTCCACATTTGGCCATGGGTTCTTGGTCTTACCGTGCTTGGTCAAGACACCTGGGGCGACCTCGTAAATGTTGGAAACCAACTTGAACAACTCGTAGTCGGGCATGTGCTTGAGGGCGAACTCTCTTTGGGCAGTGTATCTTGGGTCGGTCTTTCTCAAGACGGCGTGACCGTAACCTGGAACGACTCTACCCGCGTTAAGGGTCTCCCACAAGTACTTCTCGATGGCCTCCTTGGAGATGTCACCGTTCAACTCCTCTCTCAACTTGAACAACCATTCCAAGACTTCTTGGTTAGCACGTCCGTGCAATGGACCAGCCAAACCGTTCAAACCAGCAGCCAAGGACAAGAATGGGGAGGAGAGAGCGGAACCAACCAAGTGGGTGGTGTGGGCGGAAACGTTACCACCCTCGTGGTCGGAGTGGATGGTCAAGTACAATCTCATCAACTCCAAGAACTCCTTGTTCTCACCGAAACCCAAAAGAGCAGCCAAGTTGGCACCGTAGTCCAAGGATGGGTCGATTTGGGCTGGCAAGTTACCGTCGTGGAAGACGTTTCTGTAGATTCTAGCAGCGATGTTGGGCAACTTGGCCAACAACTCGATGGAGTCCTCGTAGGTGTACTTCCAGTACTCGGACTTGTTGACACCAGAGGCGTAGGCCTTGGCGAATTGGGACTCGGACTCCAAGGCGGTCACGGCGATGGAGAATTGAGCCATAGGATGCAAGTGAGAAGGAGATCTGTCGATCAACTCTTCAACGTGCTTGGGCAAGGCGGATCTGGCGGCGAATTCCTCGGACAAGGCCTTGGTTTGGCCGACGGTGGGGACCTCGCCGGTCAACAACAACCAGAAGAGGGCTTCTGGCAAGGGCTCGGAGCCTCCTGGGGCGGAAGGCAACTCCTTTTGGATGTCGGGGATGGTTCTGCCTCTGAATCTGATACCCTCGATTGGGTCCAAGACGGAACCTTCCCAGACCAAACCCTTGATACCTCTCATACCACCGTAGGCTTGCTCCAACAAGACTTCTCCGATGACCTGCATAGTTAGTATTGCTGTTGTGGATGGAATGATAGTTTGGATTGGATGGTAGATAGACGGACTCCGGCGGGGCGTCCGGTCGCGCCCCTCCCCCACACTTGCCTGCATATGGCCGCGGACATATGGCGCGCAACTCGGTGGTCTTTCACCGGATCAACCGAGGTGGCCAATCAGGGCGAGATGAGGAAAACAAAGAACTAGCCCGAGAGCCCAGGGGCACCGAACGGCCACGAGAGCCTTGCTCGGATCACGGACTGCGACGAGGAGGGTCTCCATTGGCACCGGCAATGGATGCAGCCGGCGACCCTCGGCCGGTCGCGCGGTCGCAGACACGCAAGAATAGCACATGTCAGAATGACCATTAGTTCGCATTGCGGCGGCAATTGCCCGTGCCAGAGCGCCCTGCGGTGTGGGAGGTCGGGCCAGGAGACGACTAGATAAAGAAAGAATGGCTTGGCGGGCAGTGGACGCGGACACTGCCTAAAGCTAGTGTGATTTCCGAGCCTACACTGGCCATGCTACTCTCCCTAAATCGTATCCTTCTCTCCGTCAATCTCTCTCCCTCTGTCTCTCTCTCTATCTGTATCCACTATCTATCTCTCCCTTGTGTGATACTTACAGTCTTGCCGTGTTCCTTCTTGAACTGCTTGACTTCTTCGGCCTTCTCAGGCAAGATTTCGGCCAATCTGGCCTTTAAGGTCTGGCTTGGTTAGTACTGTGGCGAGCACACCAACACTAGGAGAAACGTACTGGTTCAGCGGTGGCGTAGGTTCTGGCGCCAAGCACGGCTCTCTTGGCAAAGGCGGAGGAGCGTTGGAAAGATCTCAAAGACATGGTGTTGCTAGGATTCTTGGTGGGCCAAAAAACGGGGGATTGGCCCTATATATACCAGAGCGAGCAGTTGCATCTGCCACCCTCATACTGGGGCCGTTCTGTTTTTGCCCACGGCCAATCAACGTGCGCGCAGCCTTCGGAATGCAGCGGACATGTTTCTTTTTGAGCGTGCGCGGGGCCGCTACCACGGGACCCGGCTGGCTGGCACCGAGAGCTGGTGCAGTGTGGCAGGCCCAGCGGGTTACCTCCGACGCACCGCCAGGGCGGTGGCGTGGCGACGGCCACGACGGAAATGACCCCTCGGGGCATGGATCGGGGCCCTTCGGGTGCCCCGTCCCCCATCCGGAGTGCGGGCGGCCCCACATGGTGGGGCTCTCGGAGTGCTGCAGCATGATGGGGCCACCACCCCCACACAAACACGCCGATCGGAGAATCTCCACTGGTGCAGCGTGGGGCCCCGCTGTTGCGGTGGATGGTGTCGGGGCCCAGGGGGTGCCGGAAGATCGGGTGGTCCAATCACCGACGAGGCAAGGCCCGTGGACAAATGTAGTCGCAGCCCGTGAGTGAAAAATTTTGTGCGATTCCCCAGATTTCGGAGTAGTAGTGGGCCATGTGAAGAGGACAACGGCCAGCGAGGTGGCGTGGTCCCGTGGGGCCAGTGGGAAGCTCTGGGGAGTGCAATGCCGTATCGGGAGTGAGAGCGTAGACGCACTTTGGGCCAATGGCCTGGCGACGCCGCAGCCGCAGCCGCAGCCAGGGGGCTCGTGGTAGTAGTGGTGGCTATCGCTGGTGTTGCAGCTCCCGATCACGTCAATAGGCCTGCACCAAGCCGGGCCATGTACAGGCCCCGGGCAATTGGTGCCGGGGGCCCCTGAAAGGGGCGTCCCAGTGTTCGGGACGGCGGACCCGTCTGGGGGTCGCCGTACTGGTGAGGACTCGGACTCTGGCTCTTGGAAGGTCACAAAATGCCGGTGGTGCTATTCCATTACTTTGATGGTGGTGGTGGTGGTAGTGGTGCAGCTGCATGGCTTGGGGTTGGTGTTCCATTGGGGTGGGTGCCGGGTAACGGTGCGATGTGCGGGTGACGGTGCCGTTTCCTCGGAGTTTGCCAGGGCTTGGAGAGCACGACCCGAGGAGACCTCGGCACATACGATGATTGGACGGAAGGGGCAGCGGTGAAGCGGAACTCGCCACACGACCTGCGACATGGGTGGGGGTGCGGTGGTGGAGGGCGCGACAATGTCGTGCTGCTGCCTGGCGCCAGCGGCCGAGTCACGTTGCAACCGCAGGCCATGTTGCATCTGCTAGCTGACGACAACAGCGACGTGGTGGAGGCAAGACAACCCTGATGGTGTGAGGTTTCGTCACTAAGGGATGACATAGGGGTGTGACGTGCGAGTGACGTAGTTGCGACAGGTGGAGCAATCGGCGATGTGAAGTGATGTAATGAGACCAATGCGACGTTGTGATGTCGTAAGTGTAATACCGAAAGTTGTTTTGGCAGCAATGTTGAAGAATAGCATCTCTGGTAATACGAGAGGCCCAATGGTCGATGATAGAAGCCTTGGGCCTGGAAAAGTCCGTGGTTATTGTACAAGAAGGAAGGGAAGGATTGCTGTGGTGAATAAACGCGGAGTTGCAAGAAATGAAGTTAATGGACTCGCTGTATCAGACAAGACAGTATGAACTGTAGACTTAGCATAGAAGGAACTGCTGATTGAGTGTACAGTGGGTTCTAAAAGGATTGGTTAAGTGGTTGGCTAAGTGGTTGGTTCAGTGGAAGTAGCATGGTTGATGGAGTGTTGTTTGTGAGACGAAAAACGCCTTGGCTGCAACAGAATACTTTGCATAAAATAGAAAAGAGGGAAATTAAGCAGCACTTGTGTGTCTAATAATGGACTGGAATTATGTGAACTAATGGATCTAGATATTGTTCTATGTTGTTTTTTGCATCTTTTGGTCCTCGATTTCATTCAAATAGTCTAACTCCATGGTTGGTGGCTCTTGAATCAAGTGTTTAAGGATCTGGGAATTGGGCTCACAATTGAAGATGTAGGGACACCTTTTTAGTGACAATTGGGTGGCCCTGTTCTTGGTTTGTTGCAACTGTTCTTCGTTTACGTACAAAGTGAGTTAACTGGTTTCATATGACCTGTGTTTGCTCGTTATTATTATGCCGTTGGCTTTGCCCTCTTCAATGGAAGGAGATTGATAATCAAATTCGAACTGATACTTGAACCATTCATGCTTGAGAGACTGTGACGTGGTATGGATTTGGCGCCTTTTAAACTTGGGGACTTTCATTTGTATTGTTGTTCAAAAATTGGTGCTTTCATGCAATTAAAAGTTCATCCATTCGAAGAAGCTCCATCCAAGCTTTCAAGGAAGGTATAACAATATTACAGTGAAACAGGATCTGCATCTAGGATATCAGCTATGTTCTATTCCTATTGAGCAGATTGTCGATGTTATTATATCTCTACTTTACATATATCACAAGTTTTCGGTAGGGTAGTTTGGTGGTTATACAACGCAGAAGTATCGTGATGGCTCATTCACAAACTCAACCCACATGCTTGAGTCCGTAAAGTGTGGTGTTAATAGCATGGTATGGAGTTAATAGCATGGAAAGTGTATATCTTGGACTGCTAAGACGCTTGTGGCTGATTGAATGGTTACTATAGATCTTCTACAATTATACAGGCAATTGAGGTGAGTTACTGCAACATCCTATGTTCCAATGTCGACTGAATCGCTACATCGAAAGGTGAACCATGGCACCTGGACCGACATCACTCTTGGTATATTTGACCATACAGATCAATACTATTAAGATTATTTCTGGCTCTTCCATTGGCTCTTTTGGCAAGTCAACAGATGCAGAGAAAGGGTATCATTATTGAGTATAGCTTATTGGTTGTGGTCTCATCCTGAGTGGTTTAACTCAATAGAATCATCTGACATTGATCAAGGTTTAGACTGTGAGATGAGAGTGATGGGACTGCACCGTCTAGAAGAGTGGCTGGATTTCAGTCGGAGTGGTTGGATTCTACACACCGTCATACCCGACTGTTGAATGTTCTGGAAAAATAACAAAATATGGACTTGTTGAACCACAATTGCATTTAATTATAATTAAGCTTCGGCTACCACTTCGAGGCCACGTATTCTGCCACTTTCTTCACTTTTGCCACCTCATCTGCCAAGAGCATCTGCGTCTGTTCTTCTCGTCCAATCCATCTCTCGTCTACAATCGGGCCATAATATGTCTATTAATACGTATACACAGAACAATGGCACCATATGCAATGCTAGCGATGTCGACGTCGCTATAATTCGAAGATTCGACATCTCGCCTATAGTTCTCGACAGAGAGAACAGGCAGGATCCCGAACTAAAGGTCAGGCACGATAGAAGTAGCACCCAATCAGTCAGAACAAGTAAGAGGCACATGTAGAGCACGGTATAGGAAAAATGCGAACTGCGCACTGTGCAAGTAGAACTCCACATTTCCACATTACTTATCATCATGAAGTGCTCCCATATTGAGTGCCTCCCCTCCTAAAGTGCTCTCATCTGTAGTATCCTTCTAGATAACATGCATGGTGATTCTGGGCGTAATGACAGGACCAACGGGCTGCTCAGCGGGTTTCTTGGTGCCCTTCTTGGGAGAGGCTGCGGATGCAAAAACCGCGAGTGTGACAACGAATAACGATTGGATCTTCATGGCTGGACAAACTCTGCTCAAGTGGCTGAAGTGGTGGAAATCTCGGGATACATGCCACGGGGCATGTGCACTGCCTTTATACGTTCGGTATTTGTCGCCTTTGTGGCGCGTCTGACCCGAGTTCTTGATGCCAGCTATGGCCAAACTCCATCGCAGGTGGTGTCCATTACACAAACCTCAAAAAATTATCCTATAATTTCAGTGCGATGGTCCCATCTCCAGCTCATCTTCCCAATCTGACATGATAGAGCGCATTCTCGGCGGCATCTGGCTCTCGTCAATTGAGCCTCTCAACCAGGGCGTCGACTTGGCCGCCGAATTCGGCATTTCCCACATTCTTTCGGTGCTTCCTGGGCCGCTTCCGGCCCAGTACACCGCCTCCACCTACATCCACAAGCAGGTGAGCATTACCGACGAAGAGTCCTCCAATATCCTCGACTGTTTCGCCGAGTGCAACCAGTTCATCGAGGACGCCTTGTACGGCCCCAAAAAGCTGGAGCCAGACGCGAAACCAACCGCCGTTCTCGTGCATTGTGCCCAAGGCGAGTCCCGATCCGTGGCCATCGTCATGGCCTACCTCATGCACAAATTCCCTCTCCTGCCAAATCAGGCGTTGCATGCCGTCAAGCGCAAGTGCCCCAATGTCCAGCCCAACGCCGGCTTTATGCACCAGTTGCAGCTCTACCATCTGTGGGGCTGCACGGTGGATGGGGCCAATCCCGAATATAAGCAGCTCAAGGCCGAGCTCAGCTTGAAAATGGACCCTTCTGGCGACCATCTCAGACAGCAAATGCTAGCCCAGGAACAAACAACGCCACAGACCCCAAGCGAGTTCGACTTGCGGTGCAAACGGTGCAGAAGAGTGCTCGCAAAAAGCACCCATCTTGAGAACCACGTATCTCCAGACGAGACGTCCAACCAGTCCAAGTTCATCAAGAAGGCCCCCAACTCACGGCGGATAATATCGGTTCAGGAAGCCAGTTCGTCTTGCTCGCATTATTTTCTTCGAGAACCGCTCACCTGGATGAAGGAAGAACTATACAAGGAAGACGTCGAGGGCAAGTTCTTGTGTCCCAAATGCGAGGCCAAGGTCGGGGCATACTCGTGGAAGGGCTCGCGGTGCTCGTGCGGAAAGTGGATGGTGCCAGCCATCCACTTACAGAGCGGCAAGGTCGATAATATCAAGGCGTTGCCTGTTGGTCTGGATCCAAGGCAATAGTATCAATTTCAAAAACCAGCGGGATCAGCAGCCAAGCATAGTATCCAGGAATCTTACTATCCAAGGTAATAGCATCCTTCACAGAATGCATGGAATACAATGTTCAGAATCCATGGAAAATCAGAGATCAATTCACAGAATCCATGGAATCCAATTCAGAATCCATGGCAACCAATTCAGAATCCATGGCATCCAATGTTCAGAATCATAGTATCCAATTATAGTATCCAATTATTGTATCCAATTATAGTATCCATGACATCCAATGTTCAGAATCATAGTATCCAATTATTGTATCCAATTATAGTATCCATGGCATCCAATGTTCAGAATCATAGTATCCAATATAGCATGTATAGAAAATACGAGCATATTGTACGAGTTATTAAATGGTGGTATTTTTTCTTAGTTCAGGGACCCCACTAGTCGGCTTTATTTGTAGCATGAGTGTCTGACGACTTACTCCTCGAGGACCATGTCGAGATCAGACGCGTCCTCGTCTTCTGTTGCATGACAATTTCTATTCTGGGGCCCTTCCCCAGAATCGCCAGTAAATGCCGTCACAGACGTCCCGATACTGGCACCTGATTGCAAATTGCTGTGGATGGTCGATCCGGCGGTGGTGGCCGAGTTGAGGAGCTGGATGTTGTCGGTGATGAGCGAGTGGTCGTTCTGGTACTCGACGTCGTCGGCCATGAATCCCTCCTCGACCAAGTTGTCCCGCAAAGGAAGGGGGATTTGTTCTTGTGAGCTCTCAAACGCACCCCGGAAACTGACGTGGCCACCGACCCTGGTGTTTCCCGTTGCGTCGTCGTCCAATTGGCTGTCGTCCTCCTCGAGCACGTCGTCCTCGTCGTCATTGTGGTCCATGTTGAGGATCTGGGCATCGAGATCCACCTCTTCGCCCTGAGCATCTCTCATGGAGATGTTGCTTCCATTGACCCCCAAGCCCTGGCCCTCGGTATTGGTATTTTCCGCCGTATGGATGTAGGACTGGTCGTCGAAGTGCTGCTCACTGGTATTGAAGCGTCGGGCGTCCTCCATGTCGATCTCTTCCATGGTCCGACGGATGCCTATGGGGCGAATGGTCGAGTAGCCAGTACTCAGATATTGCTCCAATTGGCGCACTTTCCACTGGGTCAACGGAGTGGATACGTTGTCTAGGGCCGACGTCAACCCTATAAGGTCGCCTCCAGGCAACACCGCCGTGTTTTGAATGGTGTACTCGAGTTGGGAAAGACTTGCACCAGGAGTATTTGCGGAATATGCCAGCAACGGAGGGGCAAAAAGCAGTCGGAGATACTTTCTCTGGTCTTCAAGGGCCTTCTCGTTGCTGGTGTTGTTGGCAACAGGCGGCTGCAGGGGCGCTTCGGTGGCTTTAGCGGTGCCATTCCGAAACTCTTCAAACGCCTTGATGGAATCAGTAGTCTTGTTGCGGGTCCACAAGTTGTAGAGCTCGTTCTGAAATAGATTGGGTGAGTACATGTGACTTTCAAGACGTGTTTGTAGATATCAGCAGGCTATCAATGACTGGTGGTGTCCAAGTTGTAGGGGTTCTTGACTAGTGCAACTGGTGGTGATGTGCAATTAGTTTTTACAATAACGCGACTACAACCAGATGGGTGAAATGGGGTCTGTGGGTGCAGATTCGGTGAAATGGTGTATCTGGGTGTTTAGGGTTAATGTAGGTGAATTTTGTCGAATTTCTGAATGTTCAATTGTAGTCTAAAACGTGGGAATGGAGTGAAATTAATATTATTGTTAAGAAATTATTAGTTCTGAATCTAATTCACAGTCATGGTATTGTAGTGCACATTTCATGGCTATATTCTACAAATTGGGTGATGGAAGGTTTGGATGCTATGTCAAATGGAGTCCAACAATTTGCCTTAATTTTTAATTCTAGTATTCTATTCTACATTATGAGAAACGTAAAATGAGAAATGGTTCGTCATTCAAGTAATTCACCAGATTTCAAGTAATTCACCAGAACTCAAGTAATTTACCAGAACTCAAGTAATTCACCAGAAACAACGACTTACAATAATTCTCCTCCATGTTTGTCCATATTGCTATATGTGTTAATAAATTATTTTAAGGAACCATTTCCTCCACTCTATACAACGGCAATCCTCAAAGAAATTTGACCTGATTCTCTTTCAGCTTAGAAATACATAGATATTCGTACATTTTCCAGTTTGTCCATATTTACGGCAATCGTTTCCTCAAATTTGACCTGATTCTCTTTCTGCTTTGAAATACATAGATATTCGTACATTTTCCAGTTTGGCTACAGGTGTCTGAATTGACATGTTGAAAAGGTCACATTAATTTCTATAAATCCATTTCCTCCTGGTGAGCCCTTTCGTTTCTACCTGTCCTCCTAACTATCCTCCTCGTCGTCGTCAGTAAGAATATACTCGTCCAAAATTGCCTGGTTGTCAGAAACGTATTGGTTTCTTAACTCACCATGGAATTCGCCTTTCTTGACAGGCCAATTGAACCCTGTGTCTTGCTTGACTCCACCAATTGTAACAATACATCCATAGCAAATATTTATAAGACGCTCGTCCTTTGGTGTATCAACTGCTGGAATCACATCCTGGTATTGCTTTAAGTATTCTCTCTCTTCTTCTGTGTCCAATGGAGCAGCTTCATTCACTGTGATCTTCCTCAACCACTCTCTTGGGTCTTGGTAGATTTCGACTCCACATATCTGGCAATTGGCCACCACGGTGTCGAATTTGGGGGCACCCAACTTTTCTCCGGTCTTCACGACCGTGGATGCTGTAGATGCATATCCAGTAGCATCCAAATTGGTGAAGTAGTTGGTGGTTAGGTCACGAATAGTGAGATTTTTGGTGATCTTGGACTTGGTGATTGTCGACTGGACAAGGTAGGTTTCGAACCCACTAAGCTTGCTGTATGCAAGGATTTCGGCGTAGAGAACCTCACGCAATGGGAAAAGAATGTGGTATTCTTCGTTTCTGAAGGTTTCGGTGTGGTCTGCAATAGCCTTGTAAATGGTTGACCCTCTGCCCTTGCACGTCAACGCAATGATTTCGTTGGCAATTCTGGTCATGCTGTGGCCATAGATGATGGACTTACAGCCCTCGATATGGGCAGTCCGGAGAATGAGCTCGTCGTAGACTATGGTCAACAAGTCTTCTTGAGAGGACTTGTTGGGACATGAGGACAAAAGCTCGGTGATTTTCCATTGCTTGTGTTCCAATTGGCTGGCAAATCCGGAAAACTCGTGGTTGACCCGGATTCTCTCCACCATTGCTGCATCCACGATGTAGGAGTCCAAAGATAACACCTTGAGGCTGATCTTGACTGGGGCGTATTTCTTCAACAACTGCGGCAAGATGTCCTGGATCCTGTGGTTCAATGCATGGAGCTCGAAGTCGTCGATGTTCAACACCACCAATTCGAACCCTTCCTTGCCGTTGTGGGCCTCGTGCTGTTCCTTCAACAATGAGGCCATGACATCAAGAAGAACCAAGGAAGAGTGTCCTCCTGAGAACGAAAGGAGCACCTTTTGTGCGCCCAAACGCTCGGCAACGGCTCCGTATTTGACTTTGTAGAGGTCTTGCTGCATCTGCTTGCGTTGCTTGCCTCTGATGAATCTGATGAAGCACCGCTTGCAGAAGGCTTCTTTTCTAGACACCAACACAGCGTGCTCAGTTTTGCACCTTTGGCATTCAACCAAATCGGGACCTTCAAGGTACCGGATGGGCTGGTTGTGGGACATGCTGGAATGGACTTTGGCTGGGTGAATGAGGCTGTTGATAAGGATAAAGACTGTTGGTAAAGATGGAGCTCATCGCATTCGAGGTAAGGTGTAATTGTTCTGTCTAACCTGTAAATGTTGCTTGTGGTGATCTGCAGGTTGTCTCCCCAGATGTGCGGGTTAGGATCCTGGCAAGAAGTACTTGTAGAACTATCACAACTGGACAAACAGGACGTGGAACAACGCCTAAGTCGTCTCCTTTGCACCAATTTCCGTACGATTTCGAAACTCACACATACAAGTGTTCCTTGCACATACACATTCGCCCATTCCACTGCCATGTCAGACGAATCAAGTCCCTCTTCTGTGGATCCCAAAACCATTACTCCAGAAACGAAGAGTCCAAATGAGACCGACAAAGTGATCAAGGACGCATCCAAGGTCGATTTCACCAAGGGAGGCGTGGAGAACTACAAATTCTACCCCGACAACCCCGACAATCACAGACACAAGTACAGATGGACCATGAAAGAGGCATCCAAGTTCTACGACCCATGTGAAGAAAGCAGACAGGCGTCCATGAACTGTATCTTGAGAAACCCTGATGACCGGCTCGTGTGCCAGGACTTCTTTGATGCCTACAAGGAATGCAAAAAGGACTTTTTTGCCAAGAAGAAGCAGGATAAGAGAGAGGGAAAGAAGGGGTGGGGCTTCTGGACTTGAGTACCACAGGCTGGCCTAGATATATTAACACTCTGGTACACCCTTTCACTAATTACACCCTCCCTCTAATTGTACACTCTCACTGATTGTACACACTCTCTAATTACACACTCTGGTACACCCTCTCTCTAATTACACCCTCTGGTACACCATTTCTCTAATTGTACATAGCCTTCTCCATAATTGGTATATTCCTTTCCTATCAAAAATCCTTATCCTCCTATATAATATTTTACATAAATTCGAAGCTGGGGCTTCCTCCTCCAACGGCTCCTCCTTTGGAATGTCCGATTAAATCGAGATGGTGGCCGTCGACGTAGGGATTCGTGGGCCGCAGGCTGGTGTAGTCGGGTCTCTGCTCGTCAGAAAGTTCATATCTATCTCTCACATCTAACCATCTGCTAAAAGGACCGCCGTTCAATAGGTTGGAGCTGGTGGTGAACCTCGAAACGCCGCTATCAACTACCCCGATAACTCTTCTAGAGCTCTGGTTTTTGTAGCTGATATATGGCAATGTGTTGTGAACGTGGAGTTTGCCTGTCTTTCTATTCATCGAGCACACCAAAATTGCCAGTACATCGCCATCCTTGCGGTCTTTGTCAATCAAACGCGATATTTCAACGAGATACTTGAACTCCTTGCTATTTTCCGTGCTTTGAGTTCGGAAAGTGTCAAGAATAGAGCCAAGAAGTCTGTCCAAAAATTCAATGAGATCAATCCGTATGGTGAAGAGCACGTAATTCAACTGAATATTGAGAAGGCTGCCATATCCATTGGAAACCAAGTTGGTCATGAGCTCTCTGCTTAATCTCTTTTCCCAATTTTGTACATAGTTTCTGTCGGATCTATTTGGAATGCTCGACTTGGTTGCACTGGAATCTCCAAGAGCAGATAAGTATGGCTTTGAAAGAAGAGGAACGACATTTTTGAATTCCTTAGCTAAGTCAATGGTATTTTGCAGATAATCTTCCGGACCAATATCACTGATTACTTCCAACTCCTTTTTTAATTCATTGCCATATATTTGAAGGTAAGAATCTTTGTATTCTTGAAAGGGTTGGACCCTCATCCATTCTGTTAATTGTAAATTGGCCAAATTATATTTGAAGGCTTGAGACAGATGTCTGGTAAATGCATATGAGTTTGAGTTTCTTTTCGAGTTGCCCGGAGGAAGAAATCTGAGATCATTGTTCTTGAAATCGATCAATTTTCCACTTAATGGTATGTTAAAATTCTTGGTAGTATTAGAATTTCCAATACATGCACCTGAAATGTTGGTAAATATATCAAATTCTGCCCGCTCTAAAAGGTAGAGCCTTTTAATCAAAGCAGAATTTCCGACCATCTTGTCCAGCAGGTTTCTGTAATTACCACAAAAGAATTTAACAAACTTGAAAACTTTCTTCCAGTAGCTGAGCTGGTCAGTCTCCTTGGGGTCTGAGATTCTAAAAATCCCATCCATTTCAGTAGTTTGGTAGTTTATGTGGGTAAAAATTAAATCGATTTTTGACTGTTGGTCTTCTGCAATAAACATTTCGAAGCAGGACCCAGACTTGAGAAGAGAAGTGAATTGAATGCTAATTATGTTGAACTTTTCGTCTGGAGACAAATTCCCAATATGTCGAGATTTTGGAGAGTATTTGAACAAGGGTTTTGATTTCAGGGCCGGCACGCTGGCCATCTTGCGCTTTTTATTTGCTTCGAAGGAGCGGTCCTCGTCAAAGGGACGCTTGGATTTTCTCCTATCAGTTCCTTTGAGCAACTTGTGGGACCAGATGGCTCGGCTTTGTCTGAGCTTCAAGAATGCGTCCATCTTGCCCTCTAAATGGTAACTGTGTTCCAAGCCGGTCATTTTGAAGCAATACCTCAAGTCGAGCTTTTCCGAGCCCATTTCAAACAAGCCGTGGTAGGTTCGTTGCTTTTCGATGGTGGCCAAGAAGTGGTCAATATCCTTTACCAACTCCTTGGAATCGTTGCGGATGCGGTTCAACGTGGACTCGTGTTCCTTCTTGGACTCTTCGCTCAACGACTCCGAGCCTTGCTTGTAGAAGACCTGTTTGTGTGAGTTGCGAGACCGGTTGCGGATGGCGTTCTGTCGTTGTAGGGGCACAGCCGAGCTGCTGGACAGCCCGTCGAGGTCATTGAACGAGATGGGCCGGGTAATGAGTCTGTTGGAGCCCGAGGTGTTCTGCCTGGCCGAGGAGAGCAAAAGGCGCTCGGTGGAGTTGCCGTTGGACGACAAGAGCGGCCGGGTTTCCGAGTCGCTGTCGCTGGAGTCGCCGGCCACGTCGATGGAATCGATGAACTGGATGGCCCGCTGGGCCTCCAGTTCGGTGTAGCTGACGTCGAAGTCGTCGCTGCGGGGATTCATGTCGGTGTCGGAGTAGTGCAGGTTGGAGTCGTCGTCGTCAGACATGTCGTTGTCGTCGGTGGCGGGAATGGACTGGGATTGCAGCACGTTTCTGAGCGACGACGGGAGCACATTGACGGAGAGGTCTGTTTCAGGTGCAGGGAGGAGTCTGCGGAGGCGAAACGACAGGATGGGACCATGGTACGGCCGGTGGCGGAAGTAGTAGTCGGAGATGATGTTTAGGGAGTTGAGCAGAGAACCTATCCCCCAAACACTGGAGGGCGCCGGCACGTACTGGAGCGATCTGATGGGAGGCAAAAGGGCGATGTCGTCTCTGACGTGTGATTCAGGGCTGGGATCGGCCACGAACAAGGACGTGGGACGTGGTGGTTCGTCGTCAGGGGGGTGTTGGTTGGCGGGTATTGGGGGGTTCGGTAGCGGATCGGAGTCGAACGAGCTCAGAGAGGCGTCCAAACGGGAAGGGCTGGGTGGCATTGCACTGGGCAAGGGGATTCAGGGCAAATCCGGAGGTTTAGAAGAAGAAGGGGGCACTTTGGGGAGGTGTTGGAGTGTAGAAATAGAGGTAGATAGTGGTTATAACAGGACGACATTGCAACAGCGACACGCGACACGCGTCATGTGACTGGCGTGTCACACAGTGGCGGAATTGAACCAAAGGCGTCAATGCAGAAAGAGTGGCGGATGGATACATGGGTTGCTATGAAGTAATTGATTAAAGGAGTGTATTAGAAGTATTGCAGTACCTTAATTGATTGACTATTTGATAGAATTATCATGATATGGAAATAATAGATTTAATGAGAATGTAGAAATATTGCACTGCTGAATTATTGAATTATGCAAATTATGCAAATTAGTGAATTATTGAATTATTGAATTATTGAATTATGTAAATTATTGAATTATTTGAATAATAATGAATCTATTATGTGCAACTGCTACAGCTCTTGATATAGAACTGCTGCAGGCATGAGATTACTAGGTCACGACCATCAACTACCGTGTAGTATTAGACATGTCAACGCGGTATATTTTGAGGCGCGTTGAAACTAGCAAAGCTCGATATTCGCATTTGCACCTTGTGACACCTATAAATTGAGGAGTAGATTCAGCTCAGAGGATTCACAGTAGACTTACTTTCGTAGCAATAAACCAGTTTCCAGTTCCCTATGGGATTCATGATTATTGCTCTGGTGCAATTCTTCTCACAACCATCAGCCTCCACAAAAGAATTATTCCTGGAGATCCAGTGGAGGAGGCTCTTCGAATGTTTGAAATTGGGTGCAACTACAACGATTCGACCTGGAAACCGCGACGTGATAGAATTCAATCCATAGTAATTTGACCTGGAAGTCGCGACGTGGTAGAATTCAATCCAAGCCTTTGAATTCGACGTGACCGTGGCATCTTCTCTATGCTCAGAAACACACACCCACTATACTTTATGTTTCTATTTTCTACTTGTGGGATCGATCTCATTCGGATTATTTGCAGACCACATTACCGTCAGAATGGGAAGGGACACAAGCACAACATATGGGGCCATTCCGGAGAAACCCTCTGTACAGAATGGTCCTACCTCCCATTTATGGTCCTACCTCCCCTATTATGGTCAAGCACACTATGGCCCCATTGGGAAAAGTTCCTACCGCATCCAGTTTGACACAAAAAATATTCGGGCTAGTTATAATTGAAAGACGTCCAACAACACCCAGGGCAAAAGGCAACAGACATCAGCTTACTTCCTGGTGCTTCTGCCCAGACAGACACAAAGCCCCCCGCACCTGGGGCACGTCACGTCTCCAGCCAGAAAGGAGGCCACAATAGGCTTTGGAGAGCGGACGATCCAGGCCGGGAGTTCACAACCTTGAGTCGTAAATTACGGAGGCTGGAGTGGCTGGCCGCCTAGAATGGCCAGTTGTGACACCGGACGGGGGTGGGTATCTGAAACAACGTCGCCACCTGAAACCCCCGGTCGGCCTCCCCCTGAATAATGTTTGCAAACACAGGAGCCGGTGCATCTAACGAGGCCGAGCCTTGGTGGGTTTGAAGCTGGGGGCAGACGTTTGGCACGAGAATGTCAGAGAGGGGGAGAGGACAGATGGAATACAACTGCACTGTAGAGTGCCATTGTACTGTTCCACTATTGTACCACTCTAGCATTCTACTGTTCCACTATTCTACCATTCTATTACCACTCTACCATTCTACTGTTCCACCATTCTACCATTCTATTACCATTCTATTACCATTCTACTTATGCCACCTTTCCCTTCTTTCTTCCTCATTCTTCATTCTCTCTATTATCTCGCTAAGATTCGGCTGCGGTGTCTAGATCTCAAACGACCAACGCCGACAAAGCCCACGACGCCACGCGCCCAAAGTCCGCCCCACTCCTGCCTCTGGAACTCTGTATGCTGCCTCCCCAGATGTGTATCCTCAGTAGATGTGTTCCTGTGTTCCGTACTGATGTGGTAGGCCGTACGGCCACATTTGTTCGTAGCGAGACAGCGAACCACATCCACTGGGACTACCACTCTGGCACCTCGCATACGCACATCTGCATCAAAGGACACCTACACATGCACATTGCACCTCTGCATCTCCCTGTATCCATCTGTTTCCATCTGTATCCATCTATTTCTACCTGTCTCCCTGTCTCCCTGTATCCACATCTATCACCTTCATTCTCTCCATTCGTCTCATCCCAGAATCCATCGCGGTGCGACACACCACGGTAGTTCCTAACCTCCCTCGCAGCCACTCCACCAGACCCACAATCATCCACCCCATCCATCATCTTCCATCAATTCCATCCACCCCATCTATTCCATCCATCCATTCACCCTCTCTGCATCCATCCAGCCTCGTTCTTTCCTACCATCTGGCCTCTGTCTTCTGCTATTGTCTGCCTGGCGGCTGGTCGTGTAGCCATGGCGATTCCCGTGCTGGTGCCACCGCGACGCCGTGCTGCCACCACCGGCAGCGTCACGTGACTTGTGTACAGCGCTAGTTAAAAAAGTAAATATCCTCTTTATCCCACACTACCGCCTTCCCTCCTTGTGCCCTCCATATATCCCCCCAGCGTCGCCCCTCCTCGCCTCGCCCGTGTCCCCCTCCCTCCCTTGCCCCGTCCCGTCCCGTCCCCCTTTTTCCCGCGTTCCTGGCACCCCTGTGTCCCTCTCCTCTCCGTGGCCCTTCAACACCGAGCCTCCTCCACCCTCCCCCATCCCCATGGCCTCCTCCAACGGCACCGTCTACATCTGCATCAAGCAGTTCAACGCCCGCTTGGGCGACGAGCTCAGCTTGAAAATAGGCGACAAAGTCGAGGTCCTTGCCGACGACAGCGAATACAACGACGGCTGGTACATGGGAAAGAACCTCTTGACCGAAGAGGTCGGCTTGTACCCCAAGTCCTTCACCCAGATGTTCCAGCAGCTGCAGAACACCGATCCGTCCTTGTTGCGCTCCAGATCCAGGCGTGTTCTCAGCAACAACAGCTCCTCCTCCAGCACCCCCGTGTTGAACACCCCCAACAACGTCAACCGCCTTGCCGACAAATTCTCCAAGATGAGCACCGACGACGCCTCCCCGGCCTACAAGACCACCAAGACCCTCAGCGACATAGATAGAGCCCTCCACGAATTGCAGTCGGAAAACTTCGTGGGCAACACTTCCACCTCCACCAAGATCACCCCTCCGGAAGAAGAAGACTCCACCAGTAATGATAACGACGAACTGACCCAGAACTCCGCCCCGGTCTCCGCCCTCACCCCGCGCAAGACCACCAGCCATCAGAGATCCTCGTCCTTGCAGTCCTTGACCGAAGACTTGAATCCCTTGAAGGCCTCCGAATGGAGCCCCCAACAGGTGTCGTCCTACTTCGCCCTTGTGTTGGGCTTCGACTTGGAAATAGCCGGCAAGTTTGCCAGGCACAAAATTACCGGTGAAATTCTCTTTCAATTGGATTTGGCACATTTGAAGGAACTCGAGATAGAATCCTTTGGAACCAGGTTTGAAATCCACAAGGAAATTGACAAGTTGAAGCAAATGGCCAACAGAAGCGCCAAGCACAAGTCGATAAGTCGGTCCACCAGTAAGAACAATCTCGCCCTCAATGCGCTTGCTGCTGACACTTCTATCAAGGACACGATTCCCGAGAATGCAGATGATGTGTTCGTGAGCCCTCCCGGTTCGGAACTTACCTCGCCAGTCAAAGACCTCCCCTACCCAGATATTTCAGATGAGAAACCACCAGAGCAAAGGCTTTCCAGAGGCCAGAACCAGTTAATGCCTTCCGCAAGTTTAAGTGGAGTGAAAGGACATCAAAGGAAGAGATCCCAGTCTTTGGATGGGCTTGATAAGAGAGCCAGTTTCATCGGAGCAGATTCCTTTGCTTCTCCAAGAAAAGCTCCACAACCTCCAAATGCTCCTAGTCCCATGAATGCTAGCTATAAATTCGGAAGTGCCAGTCCAGTTGAGGCACCAAGCAGCTCGTACTTGACAAGGACCACCGCAACGGGCTTGGGTTTGTCTACTACAAGCAGACCCGCCTCCTCAGTCTATGAGTCTTCAGTGATCAGTCATAACCGTAATCCTTCCCAAAATTCCCAAAACTACCACCATCGCAGAAATTCCTCGGTTATCCTTGGTCACCACAGAAGACACTCTTCGTTGTTTCTGTTCTTATCTGGAAACGATGATAAGGCAGGAAGTGCTAAGACTATCAAACAGACTGCGAAAGATCCGGAAATTGCTCTTGACAGTGAAGATGACACAACAGGACCTAAGTTGATTTCACCAGCCAAGGTTAAGAGAGAAACTGCTCTTTTCACTCCAAAACAGAGAAAGGGTGCAGAAGGAGATGATATTCTTGATATCGACAATGCCTCCTTCTCGCCTAAGAAGCTGAAGTCAATTTCATACAAAGCAGAAGAAGTCAAGAGGTTGGACCTTGATGAAAAGAGATCAACTTCTGATTCTGCTACTGCTACTACAAACGCCAAACCTGTGTCTCGTTTGAAGAACTTGAGAACCTCTTCCACTCAGAATTTCAAGAACTTGACATCTTCCAAGAAGCTGAAAACCTCAGCTTTCCAGGAAGGTATTAGAGAAGTTACGCCTGATGAGGCTATCAAGACTGCCAATTACAGTGGTTGGATGTCTAAGAGATCTGGAAATACTTTAAGTTGGCGCTCCAGATACTTTACTTTGCATGGCACTCGTTTGTCTTACTTCACATCTTTGAAGGACAAGAAGGAGAAGGGTTTGATTGATATCACCGCCCATAAGGTAATTCCAGTGCATGCAGAAACTGAAAATAATAATGGGTCCAATGATAAGTACATTGCCTTGTATGCGTCATCTACAGGATTTGGCAGTTACTGCTTCAAAATCGTTCCTCCTGCTCCCGGTTTCAAGAAGGGTTTGACTTTCACGCAGCCAAAGACCCATTACTTTGCGGTTGAAACCCACGAAGATATGAGAGGATGGTTAAAGGCATTGATGACTGCCACGATTGACATAGATGACACTGTGCCAGTGGTCAGCAGTTGTTCCACTCCTACTGTCAGCTTGGCTAAAGCTCAAGAATTGTTAGCCAAGGCAAGAGAAGAAACTCGCTTGAAAGACGAGGAATTAAGAGCTAAAGGATACATTCGTGATGGTTTGGATGATTACGGACTGTACCTCAGTGAAATCAATATTGATAATCAAACCTCGCTAGATTCAAATGCGTCGCCAAACATCGATTCTGTGGACGAAACCACAGTTTCGTCGTTGGCACCCACGGCAAATGGACATCCCAAACTTTCCATTGATACCAATGCTTCGTTCAACAAATCGGGCACCGCCAAAGGACCTTCCACCCCACAACTTTCCAGCTCTCAGGGAGGTTTCGCCTCCCCCTACTTGCTTGCGTCGGGACTTTTGTCGCCTAGACTGGGACACAGTGGCAACACTTCGTCGCCTTCTAATACACCCAGCTCCAGTCTGAAAGCTACGGATTATTTCCCCGACACTCAAGTAGGCAACACCACCGCAACGACCACGTCGAGTACGACCAATACAGAAACTACCCCCAAGTCCATGTTCAGTGGTGCTGGCAAGTCCACATCGAGAAAGAAGTCTGTTTCAGAGAAGATGTTGGCGTATACTAGTGATGCTTCAGGCAACCATTCGTTTGTGATCAAAAAGAAGTAATCTTAGTGTATAGTAATGTAATATAGTTTTCAATACGCTTACGGGGAACCGAGCTGGGCAAGGTGACCAAGTAGAAGTGGTGTAACAGTATGGAGAAATGACATGAGGTTAGTATTAACATAACATTAAATTAATTAGCCATTAATTTGACCAAAACATTAATAAGCGTAATATTAACTCAACATTAATATTAATTCAACCATAGTATTAATTTGACCAAAATTTTGATAACCATAATATTGTCTTCTTTATATCTCTGTACCTCGTGTAAGTAATAAATAATATGACGAAGAGATTTAATCGAATACCATTGCAATTTTCCGTCCATTCTATTGTTGAAACTTTCTCGATTTTCAAGAAATTTTGCAATAATGCAAAATATATCCTTTGTTAGAATATGTCAAGATCGAGTGCCTCTAGTCACCAATAACCACCTACTTCACCATGTATGCCGACAAGCACAGCAATGATACCATCTAATGAAGAATAGTAATGATACCGTCTGATGAAGAATAGTAATGATACCATCTGATGCAGAATAGTAATGCTGATGCTAGATGAATAGGAACTAAATACCTTGTGATAGCCTTTGATGAAAAGGTGCAAAAGACTAAATCAAAATAATTACATGCCTAACTCTTCACCACAGAAGACCACAATGGAAGTATTACTTCCATTCCCTTTCACATCCTCTCACTATCCCTGAGACAACTCCATTTCGCACTCTGTCTATGTTGTAGAATAACAGATGCAATACCTAGATAAAGAAACCATAAGGAGCCGGTCTAACTACGCCAAAATAGGCTCTTTCGACTCCAAATTTCACCCCCAGCTTGTTCCAGCCCGTAGAATTCATCTGGTCCTGTTATTTCCCCCAAAGCCCCGCTCCAGCACCCTCCACGCCACCTCTTCCCCATGTACTTTGCGCGTTACCTGCTCTGTACGTAGGACCTGTGTTTACAAATCAATTCACACTTCCAAACACACCTTGTTCTCCTTTGTCCTTGTCGCCAGCTTCCACCTAACGGCGGTTTTCAACAGTCTCCAACCTACTCCAGTGTCTTCTTCCTTGTCGTGTCCATTTCCATCCATATCCACTTCCCCTCCGTCCCCTTTGCCTCCCTCCAAGGGCCCTGCTCACCATGCAAGCAGACTCTGACCCCTACGTCATCCAGCACCTCCGATCCATCATCATCCATCTGTTGGACAACTTCAACTACAACAATGCCGAGTTTGCCTGTGAGCGTCTTTTGGCGTTGGATGGCGACAACTACGACTCCATCTACCTCTACTGTCTCACGCTCTTCCGCCAGGGCAAACACAAGTCGTGCTATAGCCGCTTGGTGGAGTTGCTCTCGTCCAGCTACTTGGGCTTCGCCTACCTCTTCGCCCGGTGCTGCTGGCACTTGAAGAAGTACAAGGAGGGCGTGTTCCAGCTCGTCCGGCTCCTGTACTTGTACAGCGGCGCCAGCACCGACCACGCCCCCGGCCCCACGTCGCCGTTCTTCTTCTCCTCCAACGCCCACAAGTTCAACTACGAGCACGCCCGCTCCATCTACCCCGACACCTCGTCCATCTACCACTTGTTGGCCGACTTGTACCGCGGCATGAACGACACCAAGAATCTGGCCCTCAACTACGTGCAGGCGCTCAAGTACAACCAGTACGACTTCGAGGCATTCCAGGAGCTCTGCAAGTTGGGCGTCAGCGTCAAGGTCAAGTCCATCTACAAGTCCAGCCAGTTCCGCCACTCCATCCTCCCGCGCTCCGCCAGCAACAACTCCGAAGACATTCTCCCCAACTCCAGCACCAGCTTCCTAAACCATAACGAGTACAACGACAACATCTCCAACCCCTTCTCCAACTCGTCGCAAATGGGCTCGGAAACGCCCATAATACATCCCGATGACAGCTTCAACCATTCGATCTCCACCCCCCGAGTCAAGGCCATCGCCGTGCCCGACGCCCCGTTGCGCAAAACTAACCCAAACACCAGCAATACCAACCATTTCGAGTTCACAAAGCCCAGCTTTCCCATTGACCACACCTCGGGAGACAAGAAACTCAAGAAGGAGTCGGCCCATTCCAAGATCACCTCCCGACTCATTTTGCAGCCGGGCTCTTCCAACCCAAATTCAAACAACTCCTCGTCCAATAAGCCACATGATACCCCCGCATCCAAGAAGACTGGCATACGGAGCGGCTTGAAGCGCAACAGCTCCAGTGGAATAATTCCGACGAGCACAAATGAGCTAGAAGCTCATCAGCAGATGTCTTTGATAACTATCAAGGAGATCGAGAAGAGCGAGAAATATCTCTTGAATCTCTACATGACCTTTGCCAAGGGGTTCAAATGCATGTGCAAGTACGACTGCTACAAGGCCATACGAATCCTAGAATCCCTTTCAGAGAAGGAGAAGGACACACCCTGGGTCTTGAGCAAGCTAGGCAGGTTGCATTACGAGATTGTCAACTACAAGCAGTCTGAGTACTTTTTCATCAAGCTCCGCAAGTTGGATAGAACTCGCATGGAGGACATGGAGTACTACTCCACATTGTTGTGGCATTTGCATCGAAAGGTAGAATTGACATACCTTGCAAACGAGC
Organism: Suhomyces bokatorum; assembly: GCA_030568615.1. NCBI lineage: Eukaryota > Fungi > Ascomycota > Pichiomycetes > Serinales > Debaryomycetaceae > Suhomyces > Suhomyces bokatorum. Next base: position 332,493 of record JAJMGI010000003.1, read on the forward strand.
TTCATGACCTTGATCCCAACTCGGCCATTACGTGGTGTGCGATCGGAAATTTGTTCTCGTTGACCAGAGAGGCCGACGAAGCCATTAAGTGCTTCAATAAGGCAACAAAATTGGATGAACAATTCACCTACGCGTACACTTTGAAGGGACATGAATATTTTGGAAATGATAATTATGAAATGGCGCTTGAAAACTTTCGGATCAGTTTGTTGATCGACCCGCGCCATTATAATGCACTTTATGGTATTGGAATGGTGTATATCAACCTCGGAGACTATCAAAAGGCCGATTACCACTTCCGCAAAGCTGTGTCGATTAATCCTATTAATATTATCTTGATTTGCTGCGTGGGAATGGTGCTTGAGAAGCTTGGTAAGAAGAATTTAGCCTTGCGCCAGTACGAGTTGGCCAACAAGCTTCAACCATTGAACCCGTTGCCGATTTTCAAGAAGGCTCAATCGTTGTTTTCCATGCAGCAATATCCACAAGCATTGAAACTGTTTGAAATCCTCAAGGAATTGGCCCCAGATGAGGCGTCGGTCCACTTTCTCCTCGGTCAATTGTACAATATTCAAAACGACAAGTTCCAGGCCATCAAAGAGTTTACCATAGCGATGAATTTGGATCCCAAGGGTAACTACTTGATCCGGGAGGCCATGGAGTCGCTCAAGGAGAAGTGAAAGAACAGAATGGCTGTAGCCATTTAGGATAATATCTACAAGGTACCATTGGAAATTTATAGATTGTGTAAGTAATTCTATTACTTCAGAATAATCCTGGCGGGCCACTTACGCCGATCTGTATTTGTTGTCAAAATTAGGCGTCTGTCTTTGCATTTTGAACTATCCATAGTGGATAGATTCAATTGATAGAATTGATAGAATTGATAGAATTGAATTATATCATTCTTGCATCAGTCGACGGTTACCACATCTAAAGGAGCTTGCAAGCAACGGCACACGCTTCCCTTTACCCTTTAGTTGAACAGACAAGGACGTCCAAGATCTATCAGGCCCAATCGGAGTCCACTTGACGCCAGACATAGCACAGTGTGCCTATTTTGGATGCCGAGACCAAAATGGCACCATTAGGCCAGGCCAAAGCACTATATAGGCGTGCAGGCGTGGGTCGAGCCACCAATGCGTTGTAGCCACCTACTACTGCCATGTCTAATTAAATTTACAAGCAGACTTGGCAGAATTGCAATTAAACCTGTTGCATACGAAGCATCTAGGTAAATTAAAAGCGACAGAATATAAGAACAAGAGCGTCAGTAAGTACTGACGGAATTTCTCCAGTATAGCAGTAACCATACATAATTTATCCACAAGATAAAACAGACTTGCACAATGTGAGACAGAGACATGTTAATATTACAGACAGATATTCATTAAGCTCTGCAGACATATCACATTGAACTACAGACAGAGAGATATGTTAAACTCTCAGACAGATATTCATTAAGCTCTACAGACAGATATTTCACATTAGACAGATTGATATAACACATTAGACAGACAGATATTCATTAAGCTCTACAGACAGATATTTCACATTAGACAGATTGATATAACACATTAGACAGACAGATATGTTAAACTCTACAGACAGATATTTTACATTAGACAGATATTTCACAATAAACGCCAGCAAGCTCTCTCACATTAAACCACGACAGACATATCTCACCGTTAGACACATATCTCACAATGCGACAGAACATCCACAATAAGGACCCTTTCCAAATCGCACATGTCACTCCAAGACAAAGACAGAGACACACAGTCTCGCAATATATCAGTCTCGCAATATATCAGTCTAGCAATATACAATGTAAGCAATATTAACACTTCTAAGAATCTAACTATCCATTGGATTAGTCTCCTTTCATCTGTAGTCTGAATCTCGCAATATCAACCAATTAGCCGTGGTGCCGATGCTGGCACCATTTTCGAGGCCTTACACTTTACGCCCCCAGTCGTCTCCACCATGGCTCCTTCCAATCGCTCTGGACCCATGGCCATGCTTCTTTGCAATGCACGTTGATGCTCCATGGATTATGCCAGATTTAGGTTTAGGTTCTAGGGTTGTGCTGGAACTATAGCCGGTGGTGACACCGGTGGTACCACGGTGGCACTGGAGCCACTGTCATCGCGAGCGCGCTTGTCGCTAGGGTCTTTGTAGTCCAGTGTCTTCAATAGCATTTCACCTCTTGCTGAGCTCACAACCTGACAATAAGCCGCTACATGTCCACGTAAACAGACATAGTGGAAAGTGTGTTCAGTCCACTGTGTTCACTCTGCTGTGTTCACTCTGCTGTGTTCACTCTGATGAAGTGTTCAATATCCCTCGTAATGGCCACTGTGACTAGATAATCTGCTAGTGTAAATATTATTTCTCGCTATTCTCTCTCTCGGTGTTCTCGCTATTCTCTCTTTTCTGTGTGTGCTCTCACTATTCTCACTATTCTCTCTATTTGTTCTCTCACTATTTCTCACTATTTCTACTGTTTCTCGCGACCCTTCAAACTGTCATCTGGATCATTCTTACTTCTTCACGCCCGAGCAGAACCCATGCACTTCTTGCTCCTAGTGTCGTATCTAGCCGCCTGGGCCCTTGCGGCCCAGATAGACACCCCCAACTACTACAAAAAGGGCCAAAAGGTCGACCTCTTGGTCAACAAGGTCGAGTCGGACTCCACGCAGTTGCCCTTCGGCTACTACAGTTTGCCCTTCGTGTGCCCGCCGGCTGCAGACAACAGGCCCATTCCTCTCACGCTAGGCCAGATCCTTCGTGGCGACCGTGTGTGGGAAAGCAACTACGACCTCCAGTTCGGCGTGGACATGCCGTGCAAGCGCTTGTGTGATCTCATTACCAAGGAAGAAGGACTCAAGAAGGCGGCTAAACTCATCAAGGACGGCTACGTGGTGCACTGGACCGTCGACGGCATGCCGGGCGCCACCACGTTCGTGTCGTCCCACGGCAACAACAAGTACTACGCCGCAGGCTTCCCGTTGGGCTTTGTCAAGCAGGACATCTCCTACATCTACAACCACTTCATGCTCGTGATCCGCTACCACCAGGACCGCAAGACCAAGCTCTCCACCGTGGTGGGCTTCGAGGTGTACCCCAAGAGCGTCAGCAACGAGCAGTGTCCCGGCTCGTCCAAGGACTACAAGAACTTTGCCTTGACGTTCGACGCCCCTGGCGACGACAACAACAACAACAACGACGCCGGCAAGAGCCCCCGTCCCAAGACCGTCATCCCCTACACCTACTCGGTGTACTGGCGTGAGGACAACTCCATCGAATACGACTCCCGCTGGGACTTGTACTACGAGAACGACTCCAACACCAAGAACCACAGCATCCACTGGGTGTCCTTCATCAACTCGCTCGTCCTCGCGTTCTTCTTGTCGATGGTCGTGGCGGCCGTGTTGGTCCGTGTCCTCAAGAAGGACATCCAGAGCCCCAGCTCCCCCTTGCCCACTACCCAGGACTTTGACGGAAACATCAACGACGGGGGCATTTTGAAGAACATGATGGAAGACGTCAACAAGGCCCCGTCAATGGTGTTGGCCTTGTCTGTCCTCGTGTCGTGTGGTATCCAGATGTTCTTCTCCACCTTTGGCGTCATTGTGATCTTCGTCATCAACACCCGTTTCAGCTTGCAACGCACAAAGTCCACCAACACCTTCTTCAATAATCACCAGGGCGCGTTCTACTCGTTTTCCATGGCCACTTTGTGCCTTTCGGGGACGGTTTCCGCGTACGGCGGAATTGTTCTCCACAAGATCTTGAGCAACCACAACATCAACCAAGCATATCCTCTTAGAAAGACCTTGTTCTTGTCCCTTGCATTCAGTGGCTTCTTGCCTTCGTTGGTTTTGTCGGTCATGTTGTTCCTCAATTTCTTTGTCTGGGCCAAGCACTCGTCCAACGCTTTGCCTTTCGGAACCATTCTCGTGCTTTTCTGCTTGTTATTCGCCATTGAATTGCCATTGGGAATTGCAGGAGGTTTCTTTGGAAATAGACAGAAGTTTGCCAACAACTCCATTTTCAACACCTCGTCCTCTTCTGCTTCCAAGCCCGCACAAGAAGGCAAGTCCTTGAAGGCCAGAAAATACCCCAGATCGTGGTTGTTGAACCCTTTGATCAGCACCCTTGTCTTTGGCTTGATACCGTTTGGTGTGGTCTACGTGGAGTTGGTATTTATTTTCAACTCGGTGTGGTTGGAAAAGACCACCTTCTACTACATGTATGGCTTCTTATTCATCAACGCCATCATGCTCATTATTATCATTGCCGAGTCCACCATTGTTGCCGTATATACTTCGTTGGCTTTCTACAAGAATCCAAACTGGCAATGGTTGAGTTTCAGAACCGGATCGTCCATTGGCTGGTTCGTGTTAGCATATTCCACCTATTACTTCATGCTCTTCTTAAACGTTAAGGACTTCGTTAGTTCGTTGTTCTATTTTGCATATATGGGGTTGACCAGCGTGTTGGTTGGATGTGCTAGCGGAGCTGTGGGCTTCTTGACGGGAATGGTCTTTGTCAAAAAGGTGTACGGTGTGGTTAAGGTCGATTGAGCCAAAACATGGAAAGTGATACCAGTGAAGCCAACTTCCGTTTCACAACTAATTAGAGTTTTGTCATTCATATAGTCACTGTAATATAACATTCTACAAGCTAGGACATACGGTTCCAGCTAGTACAAGCAAATTCTATATTATTCATATGTACTATGGGTAGTTTGGAACTCAGACCTACGTGTATAATTTATTTCATGATACGTGTATTTTGTCTATGACCCGATGGATGCTTTTGAGTCAACCACTAGCTTAATCCAAAGAGGAAGCACCAGTAATGATATCAACCAATTCGTTGGTAATAACGGCTTGTCTGGTTCTGTTGTACAAGATGGAGTAAGAGTTGATCATGTCACCAGCGTTCTTAGAAGCGTTATCCATAGCGTTTCTTCTGGCAGAAATCTCAGAAGCGTAACCCTCGGCCATGGCAGTCAAGAGAGAGTTGGACAAGGAGAACTCGGCCAAGGTCTCAGCAGCATCCTCGGACTCCAACTCGTACTTGGACAAACCTGGAGCCTTCTCAATGGCATCGGCAGCGAAGATGGAGAAAGCAGTTGGCTCGAAGGCAACACCGGAAACGAATTTGTTGTACAAGATCTCGACGTTGTCGTACTTGCCCAACTTGTGGATTTCATCGGCGATCAATGCAACTTCGTTGAAGGAAGGAGCCTCCTTACCGACGTTGGCGAAGGACAACTTCAACTTGTCGGCGTGGGTTCTCAACAACTGGGACTTGACCTTCTCACCAACAGTGACGATGTCGAGGTTGCCGTTCAACTCGTCGACTCTTCTTCTGGCAGCCTTGGAGATTTGAGAGTGGATGGAACCACACAAACCCTTGTCGGAGGAGACAACGACCAACAAGGTCTTCTCGGCGTCGGCCTTCTCTGGCTCGGCGTTGGCGTAGAACTCGGAGTCAGACTTGTTGAAGACTCTGGAGGCTTCCATGGCTCTTTGGGCCTTGTTCAAACGGGTGGAGGCAACGATCTTCATGGTCTTGGTGATCTTCTCGATGTTCTTAATGGACTTAAGACGCATTTCGATTTCACGCAAAGTAGCGTAGTTTCTGCAAGTTAGTAGTGTTCAATGGATATGGCTGGAGGGGATTGGCGGACTAAATTGTAGGAAGCTCTCTGACATCAAGGTACACGAGTCTCTGACATCAAGGACACGAGTCTAGGACATCAAAGGTACACGAGTCTATGACATCAAAGGTACACGAGTCTCGTCTCTAATATCAACTATACTGATCCCTGACATGGACTATGCGGATTCCTGACATCGATATACTGTTCTCTGACTCAAACATCTCGTCCCCATTCTATAGCTGTTCTTTTCGCTTTCACTTTTCATTGGAAAATACTTTGGTAGTAGTGCGAGTTGGGACTAAGGCAATAGACAGGGGTCCTCCATTCCACGTCAGGGACCCCATATACCTCTCAATGTTGCAGGATCCACGTCAGCAGGACTCCTCGATGTCACACCGCTAACTTCTTGCTTGCAAAAGGGCCATTTTCCGGGACTTTCCAAGGATCCAACAACAGACATAGACGCCAGCGCCTAGGCGCTAGAGCCCCTCCAATTGACCGGAACAAGGCGTCGAAACCTCGGGGTCAAACGTGTAGTAACATACCTCACACCCGAACGGGCGACTTGAGTGGCACCTAAACGAAACATGGCAGAATGATACTCAATTCGATAAGACGAAGGTGTAATAAACGAACTGGCTGATCAAACTTTTTCATGAGAACTCGGAATTGAAGGAGTGCGCTTTGATTGGATGGGCGATCGGTGGGGACACTACTACCACGTGACTTATGGTCACGTGATGGTGTCTGGCTTCAAATGTATCTACTGGCTATCTGTGTCGTATCTGTCACAGGAGCCTGTTGGATGGGTTTGCGTATCCACAGTGAACCCTCTAGCCCTATTATCAACGCTGATTCTTTCCAATTATGTGCAATTGTTTAATCATATCCGTATCTTTCTCTCACTGCGAATACTGTATTGGTATTTTTCACTCCAGGAACCAACACTACAACCACCATATCAGAACAGCCCTGTAGGCCAGCCCTTTTAAAAGAAGTGAATGCATGGAATTACGGCCCTCTCTGTTTCTAGTTGCACAAGCATCCATCCCTCTTCTCCGTTCTCTACATTCGTCATGTGTGGTCGTGTATTATGACTGGCCGGTCTATCTCCGGCAGCTGTGTTAATATGCATGTTGTCTGTCGACAAGCGAGTGCTGCCACGGCACAGCAGCTCTGGACACGCCAGGCTCCGCCTGGTGGTCTTCCCGCTCCTCACTTGGAGGGATCGTTCTTTTGGTAGCCCAAGTATCCCTCCAAAGGATACGACTCAAGCATCTTCATGTACTTCAATATCAATGGTCTGCAATTCTTCTGGGCGTCCACGGTGTGGTATTGCTTGCACTTTCTCAATGCGTCGTGGGTCACTCTCAAGGCGTAGGTTCTTATCCACTGTTCTCTCATCATGGAGTTTCTGGCGTCCTGGACCTCGGGAAACTTCTCGTAGTCGATGTCGTCGAAGGAGACCAACTCGGGCCTTTTATGGTTCTCGTAGTTGTCCAATCCTGCGCGTTAGTAGGGCTTCGGGGTCGGTGGTGCCGTGTAGACGTACCCATTGTGTAGTGGTTGCCTTGATTAGTGCGTTGTAAAAGAAGAATTTTAACTGGATGTTTGGCGCGGTGCGCGCACGACTAGTCACGTGACACAAAGTCACGCGATCCAAAAGCACGTGCGCTCCCTCGGCCTACAACTTCCTCCTCCACCTCTCGTTACCGGCAGCATCCCCATATCATGGCCCTGGACGAGAAGCTGCCCAAAAAGGCGCCCAATCCCCCTTCGGAAGTGGTCCCAGCCGACCCCGCCCCCGCAGTTTTTTCATTCAACGCAAAATACATCGCAATTGCCCACACTGTCTGTGCCTATGCTGCCTTCGTGGCTGCCCTAGTCGTGGGATGTGCCCTTCACTACCACAAGATCGTGGAAAACTCGTCCTTCGGATACCCCGATGAGTGGTTTCCTTCTGTTTCCGCCACGATTGGCGACAGATACCCCGAAAGATCGGTATTCCAGGTGGTCATAGCCGTGACCTCTGGACCCAGATTCTCGCTTTTGGCATTCAACTTCCTCAAAATGTACAAGAACAACCCCAATTCCATCAAGCCCTGGTTTGGCTTGGTCTCGGGGGTGTTGAGAACCTTCACCTGCGGTGGCTGGGTCTACATCACCTCGACCGACGACCACGACTGGCATGACATCTTCATGATCCTCTACTTGCTTTTGACCATTCCATGGACTGTGTTGGTCACCACGTCGTCGCCAAAGGGCTCCAGAGTGCGCAATGGCCGCTTCTACACCGCAGTCACCTTCTTTGCCACTTTGGGCCCTTTGATCTACTGGTTCATCCAGCACAAAGTCCACGTCAGACCCGGAGCCTACTCGATCTACGCCTACTTCGAGTGGTCCTTGGTGCTTTTCGACGTTGCGTTCGACGCCTGGTCCATCTCTGACTTTTCCGACATCGAAATCAACGTTTCCGGTGCCGGTGTTGCTTTGACCCCAGTGTCAAAAACCCCAAGTGAAAAATCTGAAAAATCGGCCCCTGTTCCCGTCAACGACGAATTCTGCTTCTTCTACTACTTGGTCAACTTGATCAACTCCTACATCTTCTGGTCCGTGATTTCCGCCTTGTTGATGTGTGTGTGGTACTTCCCATTGTGGTACATGGGTCTTTCTGGCTACGAGGTGGTGATTGTCGCCATCTTTGTGCCTAATATTCTCTTGATTGTTCCTTCCATCAGAAACCTCTTGGTGAAGTTCCCCCAGATCAGTCGTACCTTGGCCGTCGCCTTCGGTGTGGGAGCTTACAAGTTCGAAGACCCAGAACAAAAGCTTATGGCCGTCACTGCAGGCTGTTTCTTCTCTGTTTTGGCCTTTTCGACGGAATTCTGGGCCTTGTCGTCCCAACCCAAGAAGTTCAATTCCTTTACTGTGACTTTCCTTGTCGGTTTGTTGATGACTACCGTGTTGAAGTTCCTGTTCTACTCCAATAACCCAATTTGGCCAACCATGCACAAGGAGAACGGCGGACACAACGCAATTGGACTTTTCTTCGGTTTATTCGGAGCCTTTTTCACTCCTAGAGTCGCTGCTCCAGCTTCGATCAAACCCGTTCAGAGATCTGGGGGATCGTTGTTGTTGGCAGGTCTTGGTTTTGCTGGATACTTCTACGCAGTTCAAGCCTACTTGTGTGACTCTGGTACCTTGGCCATTTGGATCTGGGAAGGATATCCCGTTAGAGGAGCCACTCCCATCACTGGAGGTATGCTTTTCTTCATTTCCTTCATGATTGGAATTATTGTGGCCATTAAAGGAAACACCAAGATTTTGTCCTCCGTCGTCTACAACGTGATTGTTGGAGGAGGAAGTACATACGTGTTCTTCAACTTGAAAGACTGGTACGGATTTGCTGGTGTGATTGTCCATGTGATCTACTTGGTTTCTATTACTCCTATAATTTTCCAGGGTGCCGTTGGCTTCAACCCAGGATTGGTCTTTTTCGTTGGTTTCATGATCTACATTTTTACTTCGCTTGGAAGCATCTGGGTGGTTGCCTATGCGTTTGTTCCTGGAGGCCCTCTTCTCAGAGAAAGAATGGATCTCATCACTGTTCTTGGCCTCGTGATGATTTTGCTTGGTGTGATCAACCACAACTGGAGAATCCAGAGCTCGCACATTGTCAAGCTCAGCCAAGGCAAGAATTTGGTCAAGCAAACCTTGACTGTTTTGACTGTTTTGTTGGCCCTTTCTGTGTCTGTGTTTGTCAACAGATACCCTACCAAGGCGCACAAGCCATTCAACGAGGAGTCCAAGGCCTTCACTGCCGGTATCTGGTGTGTCCACTTCGGATTGGACAACGACATGTGGGCTTCCGAGACCAGAATGGCGGACTTGATCCGTGATGCCCAAGTGGATATCATCGGGTTGTTGGAGTCGGACACCCAGAGAATGATTGGAGGCAACCGTGACTTCACCCAGACCATTGCCGAGGAGTTGGGCATGTATGCCGACTATGGACCCGGAGCCAACAAGCACACATGGGGCTCGGCATTATTGTCCAAGTTTCCTATTATTAACTCCACTCACCATCTTTTGCCTTCGCCAGTGGGAGAGTTAGCTCCAGCCATCCATGCCACCTTGGACATCTACGGTGAGTTGGTGGATGTGGTGGTGTTCCACTCAGGCCAGGAAGAGGATGTGGAGGACAGATGGTTGCAGACGTTGGGCATCAGAGACATCTTGGCCAGCTCCAACAGACCCACCATGTTGTTGAGTTACTTGGTAACAGAGCCCTTGCAGGGCAACTACAACACCTATGTGAGTGAGGAGTCGGGAGTGTATGATATTGACAGCACTGACTGGGACAGATGGTGCGAGTACATCTTGTTCAAGCACTTGAAGAAGGTTGCATATGCCCGTGTCTCCAGATCCACCATCACCGACACAGAATTGCAGATTGCCAAGTTCAAGTTGTTGACGGACGAGCAAAAGGAGGCCAATGACATCGACTTCTTGTACGGCAACCACTTTGTGTCTGAGGACGAGATTGACGAGAACTTGAGAATGCCTCTGATCTTGAGAGGTGACGGTGTGAGGGGCCACAGATACCATGTGTTTGACGAGCCTCGGTACTTTAAGCAGTAAACGTTAATGGACGGAGTAGATGGAAAATGTAGAGTAATTAAAGAGAAAATGGATAAAATCAATTGAGGTGAAATAATATAAATTTTCGAGTTGATTATGGATACAATTGGTAGGAGAATGACTAGATAGATTCTGATATTATTGATTAAATAATGATGTGTTTGAAATCACTTTACAAGAAAGGCTCTATTAAGATGAGACAACCCATGTATTGAGTGGCTACAAGTGACACAGTAGACTTAGTCCCCATTGCTCCCTTCAATTAGACTACATCAGATCACTCAAATATGCATAGTTTGCGCATATAAATGACTACTTATGGTTCTGGCATGTACAATTGATGCTTCTGTTGTATTTCCGAAGGTGAATGTTACGGACAACCTCAACCAATCGTTCCTAATCGTATATCAACCTTATTGCAACTTATCAGTTAGGGATATTATCAGTGAGCAATTTTTTGAAAATTGCGAAGAATGGGTGCAAAAAAGTAAACTTGCAAAATATCAACTATAGAACATTAGATTCCAAGTTTAGAACATACGTTGTTGGTAGAGCACGCTCGAGCTACATGGCTACAATGCTCCTGGTATCCAGTGTACATGACAATTGAAATGTCCTGATATTTGTACATGACAATCGAAATGTCGTGAAATTTGTACATGATAATTGAAATCTCGTGAAATTTTTACATGACAATTGAAATGTCCTGATTTTTGTACAATATAGTATGAAAATAGTGTGCAATGTATTGTGATGCTAGATAGAGCACTGGGATATGAAGGCATGCCAGAAATGGAGCATAATAAATAAGAGTGCTAGGATGTGAATGTGAAATGCCAACAGGGGCATGTGATATGAATGGGAATTATAGCTATGGATAATTGCAGCATGGAGAATTATCCCATTCTAGGTTAATAGTCGCATGCGAATAAACGAATTGTCGCATGCTGGAATTATACCAATCTAGGATAATAGTGTAATTGTACCAATCTAGGATAATAGTGGAATTGTTCCAAGATAGCCAAATCCTAGAATCATATCAGGCTAGGATAATTGTCCATGCTAGATAATTAGGATCATTCATGATGATAATTAGGATCATGCTAGATAATTAGGATCATGCTAGATAATTGTGAATATTCATCTGATATTTGTTGCATACTATGATAGTTGTAGCATTCCTTGGAAATTCAGAAGGTTATAACGTGTAAATGTCGCATCACGGTAATGTATGCTGTTTGTCTTTTATGACGATAATAGCACCTGCGCTTCGGCTTCTCTTTCAGAAAGATCGGCCGACTCCCGCGGCTGCGAGGGCCCCTCCTCGACCGCCTGCTTGTGTCTCGTCTCGTACAACTTGACCTTCTTGGCGATGCGCTTCAACTGCCACTGAACAGGAACCAACGGCAACACGCCCTCGCGCTCCTCGTACAACCGCACCTCCAACCACACAATCACCAACACCCAGTAGGCGATGTAGGCGCCCACGCTGCCGTAGGTGGCGGAGTTGGTCCAGCCGAAAATGGCGTTGAACACCATCCACCACCCGTCCTTCAACCCGTTGCAGCAGTTGACGTGCCACACGCTCTTGGCGATGTCGTAGGAGCCGGGCCCGCTGCCCGTCTCCCCGACGTCCAAGCCGCCACATGCCCGCACGTACTGCTCCAACTCCAAGAACCACACCCCCCGGCTCATGAGCCCGGCACTGACGATGTAGAGGAAGCACGTCAGGAAGATCAAGAAGTACTGGAGCGAGAGCTTGTTGCCTCCGCGGTAGAGCAGGTAGCCGATGACCAGGCCCACACCGAGACCCGCGGCAATGGAGAGGGGGATGGACATGGGCGGCAGCGACATGCCGATGCCGCCGATGAACACCACCGCCTCCAAGCCCTCGCGGAGTGTGGTGATGAGGGGCAAGATCGCCAAAAAGTACCGCTTGGTGAACTTAGTTTTCTGCGCAGGCTTGGCAACATTCACCCCCCCCGTCAACGGTCTCAGACTGTCGATCAGGTCATTCAGATCACGGGGGTCACGCAGGGGCGCGGCGTCCGACTCCATGTCGGAGGTCCACTTTGCAGCATCCGTGGTGTCCTGGTACGCGTCGCCCAACTTGATCCACCACTTGACCTTCATGACCTTGTTGATGCGGAGGAGCCCGATTCCCATCACGGTGATGATGGCTGACGAAAGGAGCGAGAACACGCCCTCCCACAAGCGCTCGGCATAGGCCCAGTAGTCCTTGCCCACGAGGTAGAAACACGCGATGAACGCAATTCCTATGATGAAGCAAACAACGAGCCCGAGAATGGCACCCACCCACACCTGGAGCTTGAGCTTGTTCTGGGCGTGGCGGAACTCACGGGCATGGTCGGAGTCGCGGAAGACGGTGGAGTGCTCTCGTTGGTTGATGAACGAAAGAAGCACGGAGATGATGATGGCGGTCTCCAACGTCTCGCGAAGGATGATGAAGAAGATCTGGATGGAGAAGTAGTCCTCGATCATGGAGAAGAGAGTCGTCTAGAGAGAGAAGAGGGCACGCGGCTACATATATAGGTGTGGTCACGTGACCTGTATATTGCTCTAGAGGGGCGCCGGGCTAGACAATGGCGAGGACGACGCCGTCGGCGGCGCCTCCAGCAGCCTCGTCGACGGCACGGCCGTCGAACGAGGGGGGAAGGAAGTCCACCGTGGCCGTCAAGCACGTGATGAACTCGTCGTCCACGGTGTAGGCGCGGGCGTTGATCACATAGCGCCCGGGAGGCACCTCGTCGGGGATGGCCACCGTCTTGGTGATCACCTGGACGCCCTTGTGCACGGGGCACGTCAAGTCGACCTTGGAGATCTCCTCGCACAAGTCGAACGTCTGGTGCACCAACTTGATGAACCCGTAGCGCACGTCGACCTCGACGTAGGCGCCGGGCTCCACCGTCTGGCTGAGCAAGCCCACCGCGGTGAACGTCAAGTTCTGGCCCCGCTTGGGCGGATTGGGCTCGAGCTCCACCTTCTGCAACGTCAAGATCTGCTTCTCGCTGGCGTCACATTGCAAGATAGGCGAGTTTCCTGGCACCGGCTTGGTGTCGGGGCCAGCAAACAACTGGATGACCTCAGGCGCCTGCATTTCGGGAGAAAGGCCAAAGACCTGGACCATCTCGTCGTAGAGAGGCCGGACGACTGGACTGAGGGACAATCCCTGGGCATAGGAGGAGGCGGCTCCTAAAACCGCTAACTTTCTGAAAGAAACCATGTTGTTAAAGTTGCAATTGAGGTCATTCTGCTAAAGTTGAGGAGAGGGGGCAATCTCGGAGGTCACGTGGTGTAGACTATAGTGCTCATGGTGCGGCTTTGGTGGGGCTAAATAGAGAAAGGCGGTGGGTAAATGGATGGAGTAAAGAGACATTGGAGTAAAGAGACATTGGAGCAAAGAGACATTGGAGTAAAGAGACATTGGATTAAAGAGACATTGGATTAAAGAGACATTGTACGGCAAAGAAGCATTGTAGAAAGAGACACTGGCAGCTAGTAGAGAAGTGTGGAGTGATCACGTAATGTATTACTAATATCTCCGATACGGCCTCCATTCCATTCCTAGTCTTCGACAATAATAAATGTAGAGTAGATACCTTTGTGTCCATTTCTATTGTACTAATATTCTAGGCACTGGTTCATGGAACAGTCCCTGAATTTTACATTTCTTCTATAAATGTTGATTATAACTATGGAGTATGCTAAGAATTAGATGAATATGAAGTGAATAAAGTAGCCAGATAGGCCACACGTGAAATAAAACAAAACAGTTGCATAGTGTTAACAAACAGTTGCATAGTATTACCAAACAGTTGCTTAGTATTAACAAACACTTGCATAGTGTTAACAAACAGTTTCATAGTATTACCAAACAGTTGCTTAGTATTAACAAACAAATGCATAGTTTTAACAAACAGTTTCATAGTATTAACAAACAGTTGCATAGTGATTAAGGTTTTGATTTTAATTTTGGAGAGTTTGAATGGTGAATGGATCAATAGTGGCTGATTGCAAAACGGCCCAATAGTAACAACTGTACACGAACGATGGTGTGGAGTAACGATTCTCTATCCTGCGATAACCAAATTGGCCGTCAAGGTGTCGAACCTTTCACGGACCAATTTGGTTTGGATTTTAAGCAATTCCGCCACAATCACGCCTCCATTGGGCTGCTTCAACAACTCGTCGATCTTGTTATGAGGAAGCTTCCAAATGACCGAATCGGTCACTGTGGTGTAGTTCATTTCTCTGAAGTTGGGACTGGTGTCGTAGATGTCTCCAAATGCAGTCATGGGGAGAATGCTCGAATGCAAGCTGCGGTTGTCACTTTCAAATTCGAATACCGAGCGGACCAAACCAGACTCCACTATAAAGAAGCTGGGAGTGTCACGGGTCGAATTGTAGAACTCGTAGTCCTCTGGAATTCTTTCCTTTACGAAATATGGTGTCAATTGCGACCAGAACTCGGCATCCTTATCAGACAAGCCCTGGAAAGTAATCATGACCAAAGGCAACGGCTGCTTCTTGAAAGAGTCGTCACTGGGCGTGTAGTACTTATTCTGAAGCGTTTGCTCGTCATGCACCGTCTTTTTTGCCGCTTGATAGACGTGGGTGGTACGGGGAGTTCCCACAATGAAATTTTGACTCATCAACTGTTTAGTATTGCCCTCAGAGCCTGGAGTGTTGGATCTTTGTTTCATCAAAATGGAGGTGCCGTCGTATCCAATATTCCGATTTTGCTTAATCTTCACCGACTTGTACGTCTTCAAGAACGAGTTTTCACACCACTCCAACGCATAGTTCAACGTGTTGAAAAGCTTGATGCTGTTGTCGTCACTTCTTCCGTCCCACAAGCCAGCATCTCTCAAACCCTTGATAATGTCGTCCTCTTCCACAACCGAAGAAATAATCAACTGGGTGTTGAATTCGTTGGTCAAGTTCAAGATTCTTCTGAAACCTTCAGCCGCAGAGAAATCAATGGAACTCACACCATTCATATCAATGATCAAGAACTTGATGGGATTGATCTTGAAATTTTCGTCCTCGAACTTCAATCTGATGGACTTTTCCACTCCTCCAATCGAGCCGAAAAACACCGTACCCTGGAGTTTGATAATGCATATTTGGTTTCCCACATCCTTGAGGAATTCCTGTTGCTTTGGATGTCTCAAGACGGTGGATCTGGCAACGCTTCCAGAGTAAATACCCTTGACCACGGGCCGTCTTGCAGCTTCCACCACGAACGAGAGACATGCCAACAAAATGCCAACAAGAATGCCGAAAACAAAGTCGAATGCTCCCATGGTGACCACGATAATTATGACGGTGGTGTATTCGATTCTCTTCAATCTGCCGTAGGTATCGTAAATGGCCTCTTTCAACAATTCATAGCCCAACAAGTAGATCAAGGAGCCGACAACACAGACCGGAATGTAGCCAATGACCACGGGACCGGCCATCATTACCGCACCAGTGGCAATGGCAAGCAAAACACCGGCCAACCGGTCGTCGGCACCGGCCCGAATGAACAAAACCGAATTGGTGTAGACAAGGTAATTTTGAATGGAGCCAACAAGGCCCGACAACGCGTTGGAGTAGCCGTGAGCCACCAACTCTCTGTCCACGTCGAACTGGTCCATTCCCACGGTGACGGCCAAGGCCGGCACGTTGATGGGCACATGCAAGATGCCGAAGAACGTGAGGGCCAACATGGAGGGCAATTGCTTGACAATGCACCACCAGTCGACCAAGTTAAACTTGTACAAGCTGTAGAAGCCGTACCACGGCTCGTTGTCCTCCACTGCAGGAAACACCCAGCCGTACTGGCGGGCAGTGTCCAAGGACCACGAAGGCACCACCAAGAGGGCCAAATGGAAGACAATAAACACGGTGATGAAAAAGAGCGGCACCAAGAGCGTGTTGTGGTACTTGTGCTGGAGGCCGACCAAGAACACGGCCAATGCGAGCGGCATGGTCCACTGGAGCACCGTGACGTGGTTGTAGAACAAGTACTTGAAGGTGTCGAGATTGTACTCCAAGCCGCCCTCCAAGCGGGACGACACCTCGATGCCGGTGGCCACCAAGAAGTAGCCGACACCGCCGATGCAGCCGACCAAGATGTGCCGGGGAAAGAAGCCCACCATGGCGCCCAACTTGCATTTTCCAAGGGCGTAGAACACCAAGCCGGTGACCACCGACGACACGGCGTAGGTGACGATGGTGGTGGCAACGATGGCGTCCTTGCCTTGGCCGGACATCTCGGCGGCAATGGACAACGCCATGGTGTGGAAGAACGGCGTGACTTCGATCATTTCCGAACCAATGCCCGACTTGAAGGCAGAGCCTCCAAGAGAGTACACCAATTGGGACACAATACAGGACATGTAGAACATGGACAAGCCGGCGGGCGCAAGCGACGAGAACACCGCCTCGCTGACGGGGAACATGATCATTCCGTAGGACAAGCCGTCGAGAATGTTCAAAAGAGTGCCCAAGAACACGGCTGGAACGAACTGGAGAGGCCGGACTACCACCTCCTGGACCCAGGAACGACGGCGCCGGGAGGGGCCGTCCCATGCTGGAGGGGCGCCCGAAGGTATGGGAAGCGCAATGTGGCCAGTTTCCAAGTCGTCGTCGTAGTACTTCTTTCTGGAGGAAGTGGACGAGGGCATCAAGGGCGTGGAGGAAGTAGAAGGGGACGTAGAGGAGCCGTAGTGGGGGGTTTTGGCGTGGCCTCTGATGGGAATGGGCGGCGAGGAACCAAGCGAATCCACATCATTACCATTATCATTGCCATTATCATTGTGGTTATGGATATTGTTGTTGTTGTTGTGGTTGTCTGAGTCGATGTCATGGCCCGTTTCTGGGTTGTCGTCGTCGTCGGTGACGCCGATGTTGGCCAAATTGGCCGTCTGCTCGTGGACGGCCACGCCCGAGTACACCGTGGGCGAATTGAACGTCATGCTGGGCCGTTGCATGCTGACGTAGCTTCTTCCGCCAAAGTCGAAAGGCGACGAGCTCATGCTCCCTTGGAAAGAGTTGGCTAGGGCGCCGGAAATGGAGAACTTGCGGTGTCCGTGGGAGGGCGAGGCCAAGGAGTCGGGCAGAAGACGATGGTCGGGGTCCAGAGGGATGGGCCCGTACGGATTGCTCATGGTGGGACGAGGTGAATGTGGCGGCAGTGGGCTGTGAAAAATTACTGGGACGGGCAGAGGCAGGCACGGGGAGACACAAGCCACAGAGGGAGACGGGGCGCTAGGGCGAGGTAATGGGGGAAGGTGGAATTGAGGGAATAACACGGATGGAGGGGATGTGGAGGTGGAGGTGGGAAAGGGGCAGACGGGGAGGTGGGAGGTGAAGAAGAATGGAGTGGAAATGGGTGGAATGTAGTGGACGGTATTAGTGCGATAGTGATAGCGAGAGAAGTTACAGTGCGATAAGAGAAAGGGCAGAGATGTACGTCGAGGAGACCGGGGCTTAGGCTGATGGGAGTGGTGGAGGAGGTGGTGGAGGTGAAGAGTACAGTAGGAGAAGGAAATGGCGGATTGTGGCTCTGGAAACAGGCCGTGGTGGTGGTTGTGGTGGTTGTGGAAGTGAGGTACAGCGGTGGTGAGCTAATGACGTATTTTCCACCGCGAAGAATGAGACACGAGGAATTAGGGCAATTAGTGAGATTGGGAAATGGAGGACACTGAGGATGTAGAGAGTTGATGAGGAGAGATGTTCACAGGAAGATGAGCTCCATAATCCGGTTGCTCTTGCCATTAGCCTCGACTCGTGCCAAAGTTGGAATGCGATGGTCGAAGACTATTGGCCCTAGATCTCATAATCCGCAATGTTTCCTATGAGGCAGGACCCAGCGAGACAGTAAAAAAGACCAGTAGAGACAAGACCGAAAGACCAGACGAGACAAGTACCAAAAGAACCAAAAAAGAGGGTGTGACTGGTGGTACAATGCCGGCATTGTCAGAGACCCAACAGAGGCGGGTGGGGCCGGCTGAAAAATTACAATCAAACTAGAGAATTAAACTATCTGCTAATTGCACAAACACATACTTGATGAGTCCAATAACGTGATAATGAGTGTAGTGCAATACGCATCCACGTTTTAGTAACAAGAAGCACACAGGAGGCACCAATAATATAAAGAGGGAAGGAACATTGAATACAGAGGGAAGGAACACTGAATACAGAGGGAAGGAACATTGAATACAGGGAGGCTGTAGCATTGATCGCATCTGAAGTGGAATCAGCTAGTGTGCACTTTTTCGATTGTTCCATTGCACCCTGTTCTTGTGCCTAGTTTTTCACTCCCAATTTCGCAATGTATACCGACACCCATATTGCCGAAGTGGGAGGTGTAAAATTGCAGGAGTAGTGTAGCAAGGAAGTGTGAATTAATGAGGAAGGAGTAGCAAGGTGGCCCCAAGGTATGTGGGTGTGGGAGGCTGTTGAAGTGTGAAGAACAGTTCAATATTTTTAGATCCACTCAAGTGAAAAATGGACTTCTCACAAGTGAAAAGTGGCTTCACTCGAGTTATGAGTTCTTCAGCCAAGTCGAGCAATGTGTATATACTAAGATTAAAGGAGGCAGAAGACCCTTCCTGCGATCTGATCTGTTTGTGTGAATCAGAGATAGAAAATAAGTATTAAAGACAATTGTGGTTAGCAGATTGAACTTCATGGAGATTTAAGTTAGAGACATTTATGAGCATGCAGTCTTGAAGTAGATGGAGATATTAATGAAGTAGACTTGAGTTATTTGGAGACATTTATGAATGTGTGCAGACTTGAGTTATTTGAAGACATTTGTAGACATTTGGAGACAATTACTTAACTTTTGGGCATGTGCATACTTATTTTGAGACACCATGAATACATACAGTTTGAATCAATTAGACAGTCCAGACTCAATTAATTCAGAAAAATTATGACCATCTCAGACTTAAAATATATATTGTAGTCTTGGAGTATAGACTTATAATACATATTGTAGTCTTGCAGCATTCATGGACGTTTGCATTGAAGACATTGGTGAATATGTAGACTTGACTTGTGGAGACATTTAGCGACATTTATGGACGTTGCAGCTGAACATTCATGGACATGTGCAGATTTGATTTGTGGAGACATTTATATTCATCTACAATTAAAATGTCTCCTACTTCTATCAATTCACTATAATTAAAATGTCTCTTAATTCTATCACTCACTACAATTAATGACGAGTGAATGGTCTACATAGTGCCCGTACCGTCGTCTCCAATGGCCCTCTTCCAATATTGTCAGAATGGCCCATATATTCGGTCGTGTTCGGGCTACTTTTCGAGATGAGTGACATCAGTGTTCCTGCACCGCCGTGTGCAGGAGGAATCTGGGCACCGTTGGAAAAGCAGCAGCCGTACGGACCTAGGAATGAGGAAATCGGAGAAAATAAAGGCACCAGACAAACCAGAAGTCACTATTTACCATGCTAAGCTACTTTTTGCACCTTCAAACTCCCTTTCCCCGTCGTTCTACCATGTCTTTCCCCCATCTCCAATGCATGGCCCGCGCACGACCTTGCCGGGTAACGCACTGATCTTACAACGCGGTAAACTCTGACTCATTGCCGTTTTGGGCCATGCCAATACTGCCAAAAATTTTCACTTAAATCCTGCCCCATTCCCCTTGTTTCTGTCTTTTCTTCTTCTTCTTTATCTCTTCTTTAATGATCCTTCCCTCATTAATCCGCAAGTCGGTCCAAAGACTTGCCAAACCGGCCCAGTTCTCCACCTGGAGTCGGACCAAGGCTGCAGCACCTTCATATGCTGGTGCTGAACTATTGAAGAAGTTCTCTGGCGACCATGCCCAGAAGTTGGTCGACGTGTCGAAAGTGTTGGTCATTGGCTCTGGAGGCTTGTCCATCGGACAAGCCGGTGAGTTTGACTACTCCGGATCGCAGGCCATCAAGGCATTGCGTGAAGCTGATAAGAAGTCCATTCTTATCAACCCCAATATTGCCACCAACCAGACGTCGCATTCGTTGGCAGACGAGATCTACTATCTTCCGGTGACCCCCGAATACATCACGTACATCATCGAGCGTGAACGCCCCGACGGTATCTTGTTGACCTTTGGTGGACAGACGGGTTTGAATGTGGGTGTCAAGTTGGACAAGATGGGTGTGTTTGAAAGATACGGCGTTAAGGTGTTGGGTACGCCAATCAAGACGTTGGAGACCTCCGAGGACCGTGATTTGTTTGCCCAGGCGTTGAAGGAGATCGAAATCCCCATTGCCGAGTCCATTGCCGTGGAAACTGTCGACGATGCCTTGGCTGCTGCTGAAAACGTTGGTTACCCCATCATTGTCCGTTCTGCCTACTCCTTGGGAGGGTTGGGATCCGGCTTCGCCGCCAACCCCGAAGAATTGAAGAACTTGGCCTCGCAGTCGTTGTCGTTGGCTCCTCAGATCTTGGTTGAAAAGTCCTTGAAGGGCTGGAAAGAGGTCGAGTACGAGGTCGTTCGTGACAGAGTCGGAAACTGTATCACGGTGTGTAACATGGAAAACTTCGACCCATTGGGTATCCATACCGGAGACTCCATTGTGGTGGCTCCATCGCAAACGTTATCCGACGAAGAATACCACATGTTGAGAAGTGCTGCTATCAAGATCATTAGACACTTGGGCGTTGTTGGAGAGTGTAATGTTCAATATGCCTTGCAGCCCGATGGCTTGGACTACAGAGTCATTGAAGTCAATGCCAGATTGTCCAGATCTTCTGCCTTGGCGTCCAAGGCCACAGGCTACCCATTGGCCTACACTGCTGCTAAGATTGCCTTGGGCCACACCTTGCCCGAATTGCCCAACCCTGTTACCAAGACCACCTCTGCTAACTTCGAGCCCTCTTTGGACTACATGGTGACCAAGATCCCCAGATGGGACTTGGCCAAGTTCCAACACGTCAAGAGAGACATTGGGTCTGCCATGAAGTCGGTGGGTGAAGTCATGGCCATCGGCAGAAATTTCGAAGAGTCTTTCCAGAAGGCCATCAGACAAGTGGACCCCTCGTACGTGGGTTTCCAAGGTGACCATTTCGAGGACTTGGACTTTGAATTGGCCAATCCTACTGACAGAAGATGGTTGGCTGTTGGCCAGGCGTTGCTCCATGAAAACTACTCCGTGGACAGAGTCCACGATCTTTCCAAAATCGACAAGTGGTTCTTGCACAAGTTGATGAACATCGTCAACATGTACCGGGAATTGGAGACGGTGGGTTCTTTGGACGCCATCAACAGCGACCTCATGAGAAGAGCCAAGAAGTTGGGCTTCTCCGACAAGCAAATTGCCTTGAGTGTTGGAGCCAAGGAATTGGAAGTCAGAGCCGTCCGTAAGGAATTCGGCATCACTCCTTTTGTCAAGAAGATCGACACCTTGGCCGCAGAGTTCCCTGCCAACACCAACTACTTGTACACCACCTACAACGCCTCTTCCCACGACTTGGACTTCAACGAAAACGGCACCATGGTGCTTGGATCCGGGGTCTACCGTATCGGTTCTTCGGTCGAGTTCGACTGGTGTGCTGTTTCCACAGCCAGAGCCTTGAGAGAGGCCGGCAGAAAGACCATCATGATCAACTACAACCCCGAAACCGTGTCCACTGACTTCGACGAGGTCGACAGATTGTACTTCGAAGAGCTTTCTTTGGAAAGAGTCTTGGACATCTACGAATTGGAGACGGCCCAGGGTGTGGTCGTCAGTGTTGGAGGCCAATTGCCCCAGAACATTGCCCTTGACTTGCAGAACAACGGAGCCAAGGTGTTGGGTACCAATCCCGAAGACATTGACAAGGCCGAAGACCGTCACAAGTTCTCGCAAATCTTGGACTCCATTGGCGTTGACCAGCCCCAATGGAAGGAATTAACCTCTGTGGCTGATGCCGAGGTCTTTGCTGAAGAAGTGGGTTTCCCTGTCTTGGTTCGTCCTTCCTACGTGTTGTCTGGTGCTGCCATGTCCGTCATCAACTCCAAGAGCGAATTGGATGCCAAGTTGTCCAACGCTGCCAAGGTTTCTAGAGACCATCCTGTGGTTATCTCCAAGTTCATCAGAGGAGCCCAAGAAATCGATATCGATGCCGTTGCTTGTGAAGGCCAAGTTTTGGTCCATGCTGTTTCTGAACACGTTGAAAATGCCGGTGTCCACTCTGGAGACGCCACTTTGGTGTTGCCTCCCCAAGCCTTGCCCCAAGAAATCATGGGCAGATTGAAGGAAATCGCCGACAAGGTCGCTTCTGCCTGGAAAATCACCGGTCCTTTCAACATGCAGATCATCCGTACCGACAAGGACGAGTTGAAGGTCATTGAATGTAACATCAGAGCGTCCAGATCGTTCCCCTTCGTTTCCAAGGTTTTGGGCACCAACTTCATCGACGTCGCTGTCAAGGCCTTGATCAAGGAAAACGTTCCAGAACCCGTCAACTTGATGAACAAGGACTACGGATACGTGGCCACCAAGGTTCCCCAATTCTCCTTCACCAGATTGGCCGGTGCCGACCCATTCTTGGGTGTGGAAATGTCCTCGACTGGAGAAATTGCTTGTTTCGGTAAGGACTTGGTCGAAGCATACTGGACCTCTATTCAGTCCACCATGAACTTCTCTGTTCCACAACCTGGCCAGGGATTGTTGTTTGGAGGTGACTTGACCAACGACAAGTTGGGTAACGTTGCCAAGACTGTCAGTGGATTGGGCTACAAGTTCTTTGTTGCATCTTCGCCAGTGGCCGAATACTTGAGCAAGTACGTCTCGGAGCCTGTGGAAATTCTTGATTTCCCCAAGACCGACAAGAGAGCCTTGAGAGAAATCTTCCAAAACAACAAGATCGGAGGTGTGTTGAACTTGGCCAAGGCCCGTGCCGACGACTTGTTGGACGAGGACTACGTGATGAGAAGAAATGCCATCGACTTCGGCATTGCGTTGTTCAACGAGCCAAACACCTCGCAGTTGTTTGCCGAGTGCTTGAAGGCCAAGATTGCCACCAAGCAGCCATTTAATGAGGTGCCACAATCGGTGGTGGTTCCAGAGGAGGTGCAGAGATGGAGTGAATTCATCGGAGGAAAGCCTGTGTGATGACGAGTTTATAGATCAATGAATAACGTATAGAGAGGATAGTAGAATGTGAACTGGTCAGTAAGATTGGTGAATATGAACCTGGATACATGGTCAATATGATATGGTTAATATAGTTATGGATTTGGATAATATGGTGAATATGGTGAATATGGATAATATGGATAATATGGATAATATGGATAATATGGATAATATGGATAATATGGATAATATGGTGAACCTGGATACATGTTCAATGTGGTCAAGATGTCATGGTGAATCTGGTTAATATGGTTGATGGATAATATGGCTAATATGGTCAATATGGCCAAATAAGTATCCTGAACCTGGATATCATGGACAATATGGTCAATAAGTTCAATATGAAGAATAAGACCAATACAGTCTAGAAGGTTAAGCTGTGCTTGGATTCCATGGCCAATGTGGCCAATATGAAGAATAAGACCAATATATTCTAGCAGGTTAACCTGTGCTTGGATTCCATGGCCAATACGGCCAATATGGTAAATTGGTTATGGTGATTATGGTCAACATAGTCACATGGTTAATACGGTCAATTGCGACTTAACCCGAGGATACCATGTGCAAGTCAACCAGACCACTGCTTCATTCTTGCAATCACATCTCATTCTAAATATTTCACGAGTAGTTCTTGAGCGACTGCAAATTGAGCAATACTGGCACTATGGCGGACTTTCCACTATTCCGGTATCCAGGTCCAACAGAGCTCAAATGCGCCCGGTTCAGGCCTCGATTGGCATGGCCAACCGGACGGAATAAGCCATGGCTATACTTAGATCTGACGATTACTATTTGCGCAACTTCTAGACGAAGAAAAGAGCCCGAGACTTCCACCACCGATGGGGCAGATTTTCAGAACCTTCACCAAAGTCATGTATTCTGCAAAATGGATGTCATCGAGCAGGGGAGGGCGACCTATGACGACCTTTGATGTTTGTGACACATGCTTATTGTGGACTAGTAATTAGGAACAAGTTACTACCAAGTTATGATGTCATCAGGAAACCAGAGCTATCGCTGGCTGCGACCACACAGTTGCGATAGTAGGGTAGATGCACTGGTTGCCTGGATGCACTGGATGCACACCAACAGATGTGTAATCAGGCACTTGCAGTACAGGCTGATTGTGTGCATGGTACTAGTATCATGGTATGGCAATTGGCCTGTTCGGGAAAGACCCGAGTTCGTGTCTCTTGCTCTGTTGTGAATGAGCATATGGCTGAGTCAGTGGGTGCCATTAATAGCACACCTGTTTTGGTTTTGGGGAGACCGAGCTTAAATTCCCATGTAACATTGTTTTTGCAGAGGAGGGTTGTTTCAAGAGGGAGACCATCATTCCTGAAACGGAAACTGCACGGAGCAGAATCACGTCGGCCCCGTCGCAATGACGCCTGCCGTGCCTGGACAGTGCCAGGGAAGCAAATACAGAACATCTTTGCGTGAAAAATCGGCCGTCTTGTGTTGACGAGCTGAAGACTTTGACACTGATTACATGTTCTGCTTGAGTTTGTAGCTGCGTGTTTCTGGTGGTCCAAACACACAATGTTGGAGCAAATAGAGCACGGAGCCTCCTCTGCACAAGACCCATTTGCGCAGGCCTCGGAGTGGTAATTTCACAGGCAGCAGGTGTAATCAGACATTAAATTCTACAGTGGAACAAGACGTAATTAGAGTGACCAAATAGTGACTAATTAGTGTCATTCTACATCTCCAGTTATACCACCACCAGATTGGATGGGCACATAGTCCTTTCGGAATTATCAAGCTAGTCAGTCTTGCTACTTCTCTGGGCAGAAAGTAGCCAGAAACATTGCGGCGTGCATGGACCGGCCCATAACATCCCAGAACTTTCTACAATAGGCCCCTATCGCCCGACCTGTTGTGGGTAATCGCCCTGAACGTCGGCCTAAGCCCTGCTCTATACTTCCTGTTCTGTAGCGGAGGAAAGTGGAAGATGGAAAAATGAAAATGCGATAGCCAGAACGGAAAGAAGCGTAATGGGGAAAAACAAAATCCGGTCCAGTAAAATGCGTAAAGCGAAAACCATTAAGGTAGAAAGTGACTCGACGAGGTGATAAGCCATAGCATGTCTATGACGTACATACGTCAGTACACCCGAACCGACCGTTATCACAGCCATCAGGATGTGTCAACAGTCTTTAGCGTGTCCGCGTTCCACCACTCCGGCTGAGATGAGCACTTTCTCACAGCCCCTGGTAGTAGCCCCTACCACCAGGTCCTCCACTCGAGCTACCGTGCCCCTGTCTCCAAAACAACGCGTAGATGCGCCTGTCACCGGGCCCTCAACACACGCAACACAGGCCCCTTCTCGTCACGTACAGGATGGGCCGTTTTCTGCAGGCACTGGAGGCGGGCGTCGTGGTAGAGTGCAGTAAAGTGGTTCTGGACTGGCACGGTTTGGCATGGTCTGGACTGGCATGGTCTGGACTGGTCCGTTGGTACTAGACCAAATATTTCTCGCTAGCGCGACTCGAAGACACACTGACAAGACGGCACATTGGGGCAGTTCTAGCCAGTCACTCTGCCTAGCATCCCACGAGGTCGTATGTGGGAATCCACGAGGTCGGGGTTGCGGTCTCCAACTCCGTCAGACTACGCCGTGGGCCCACATAGCCCCTTTGTTCCCTCCAGTTCCACCTTGTTCCAGCTGGCTTGCGCGAGTCATCTCTCGCGGAACGTCGCTAGCTCTCGCTAGATGCGCACCGAGGTACCGCGAGCGCCTCCCCCTGGCCGGGGCCTCCGCCACGACGCTTCCGCTGGAAATGTCCCCCAACACAATTCCACTCCGTCATCCTGGGTTCCCAACCTTCCTCCTTTGCGGTCCGCTCTGCTCACTCTGAGCCCGCTATTTCACTATTGCTCTTTTCAGTGATTTTGCATCCATACAGGCGGTGGCTGCGAACCGTGCGACCGATCACAACCACCTCAACGTAAACACTCTATTCTTAGAAGGCGCTGCAAAGTTTGCATACTTTGTGGGCCTGAACGTGCAAGAAAACCGTGCCGGGTGGCACCCCAAAAACTATAAAGGGCCGGCGTCCCTCGCCCATCCATTTTTCATTCTCGTACACCACAACAGAACCACCCTAACGCACTCGCTTACAATGAAGTTCTCCTCCGCTGTCTTGTTATCCGCCGCCGCCGGCTCCGCCATGGCCGCCTACAGTAACGGTACCGAAACCGAAACCGCCATCCACACCACTGTTGTCACCATCACCTCGTGCCACGACAACAAGTGTACCGAGGTTCCAAAGACCACCGGTCTCACTACTGTCACCGAGAACGACACCATCTACACCACCTACTGCCCATTGACCCCAACTGGCCCAGCCCCAGCCCCAGCTCCTTCTTCCAAGGCTGCTCCCAAGCCTCCTGCCCCAGCTCCTGCTGCCAACGGTACCGCCACTGCTATCCACACCACCGTTGTCACCATCACTTCTTGTCACGACAACAAGTGTACTGAGGTTCCTCACACCACCGGTCTCACCACCATCACTGAGAACGACACCATCTACACCACCTACTGCCCATTGACCCCAACTGGCCCAGCCCCAGCCCCAGCTCCTTCCAAGCCTGCCTCCCCAGCTCCTGGTCCTTCCAAGGGTCCTGAGTCCAAGCCACCAGCTCAACCAACCAAGGCCGAGGAGAGCAAGTCTGCTCCACCAAAGACTGCTGCCCCATCTATCTCCACTGGTGCTGCTGCTAACATGGTTGCCCCAGCCTTCGCTGCCGGTTTGGTCGGTGCTTTGGCCTTGATCTAAGCAGTCCATTAATAGATCATTTTGAGTTCTTACCCAGTCATATTTCTGTATAGTTTTCTCTAGCTGCAGCCTAGTATAATTATTTCAAAGTATGCAATTATTGTTTCTAGGAAATTGTAGAGAAGAGGAACAAATGAGTTGATGATAATTGAGTGGCCTACTACTTCCGGTCAGATACATCTTTGAATAATATTGGAAGTGGACTACTGGTTCTTTTCAGACCTGCTGATGAAAAGGTGGTCTAAGGTTTAATTCAGATCCAACTGATGAATAAGAGAAGGTGGTATACGGTTTCGGTTGGGTCGAGTACTGACCATTCTTGTTCTCCTTTCGGTACCTTAATTTAACACACTAGTGCTTAAGCGAGCACGCCCTCATTCCTTGACACATGTGTCAAATTATGGCCAAACTGGGTATCTTGATTGGAAGACGGATGGATAAAAAGAGGCATGGGCCATACACATCCGGAGAACCCTATCGGAAACATCCATACCGCAATACATAAGAATGAGAATCTTAAAAATACCTCTACTTTAGTCCAAGTAACAAGTCTCTGACCTAGTCTATTCTTTTCCTATTTGTTTAATTACAACTTCAAGGATTCGTACTTGTGGGAATTAGCCATTACTTGGTCATTAGGTTTGAGTCATAGACTCCACCGAAGCCCTAGAAAAGGTAAGAATTTGTTAGTCCTTCACCTCAAATTTTGCAATGAGACTTCGCCTCAATGTTGCGTACAGTCTCTGTGAAAAGTATGCTGTAGAGTTGACGTCATAGACCCTTTCTACTATCGTTCACAAATTCCTTTCTCAACCAAGACTTCAGTCCATTCCAGATAAATTTTCCTAGGATTTCTCCTGTATGTTATCTGATCTCACTCAACCATTTCTTTTTCTCTTTCACAGGACTTTTCAAGTAGACACTTTTGGATCTCATTGACCCATTTCTTTTTAGTGAAGTGTTTTCCAAAGGCATTTCTTTAGTTAATTTATGAAATTTGAGCGTACTCAAAGGACCAAAAACCTTGATTAACAACTAGTTGACGAATTGACTGGATCAATCACTTGACAACTAAGTTTCGAGTGACTCTATTGAATTTGCCATAAAAGCAAAACTTCGCTTTTATTCACAGTTCACAGTCAGTGTAATTTCAAGCGACTTAGAATATTTCCTACCGAATCTTAGATTTTGTCATATTCCAGCCCATCTAATATTAGTCATGGTTAGTTGTTGTTGTAAACCTTTTGTAAGACATCAATTTATGCAAGAATAGAGCATTACCGAGTCTTTCTAGGCAAGTGTAAGCTTGGTTTACCCTCACATGCCAAGCCGATTGATGAGAAACATCTACATCTGCATGCCTCCAAGCCTCCATAACTACTCTCTCTCTGAATTCACCGAATCACAACCTAGCACCATGCTTCCAAGCCATGTAAACCTTCTGTGTAGAGATTGTCAGGCCAACTTGATGGTGGAATCACTTAAAATAGCGATGGAGCGTTATTTAGAATAGACTAAGCCTCCTTGGCGTGTTCTACCGAGATGTCAGCCCCAGCCCACGGCATATGGCGCCGCCTGTGTCAAAGCCGAATACTCCACTGCTTGCATACTCTATTGACCGTTGAGCAAATTAATCTGGCGTGTTTAAAGTAGTTTTTGCCGAACCATATACATATGCCAGAAAGAACCTACATTAGCGAGTAGCCACGGGCCAAGCCAAAACCAAACTGCCTTGAAAGCGGAGGCACGGTTGACGAGGGTCCCAAGCATGGAAAATACTGTAACCTGATAGTAAACACTCTAACCTGATAGTAAACACTCTAACCTGATAGTAAACACTCTAACCTGATAGTAAACACTCTAACCTGATGAGTAAACACTCTAACCTGATAGTAAACACTTTAACCTTATGAGTACACCCTTTAATCTGATGAGTAAACACTTTAACCTGAAAAGCAGTCCAAGTTCAGAGTGTATCAAAAATGCTAGAATACTATCGATAAAAAGAAAAGGCCATAGGAAAGAAAACGAAGAAATCAAATGCAAGACGGCAACAATTAAGCGGCGACAATAAAAGGCTTCTTCAACCCCATCGTAGATCCACCCCAAACTCTATCTAGACCCTACCTTAGACCCATCTCTTTGTCGTGTAAAATAACCTCATGTTCTAACCATTCGGCATTGCCTCAATGCATTCAATCGTCACTTTGGGAAGCATTCACGACGCCAAGCCGGCCCATGTTCACCTGGTGGGCCTTCCTCTGCATTTACGACCCGATTCTACAACCACTTCAAGCAAGTGGGTCTGGGAATTGTATGTAGTGGTAGATATTGTTCTCTTCTCCGACTCGGAAATTGCTGTGCCTAATGACACCATTATACTTGACAGTGCGCATAACAGGCTAGTAAGGGATGTCACAAATTCGGGTAGACGGGCCCATGGACGCCGCCAAAAGCGCCAATCTTAGCGGTGCAACGTCCACACCCGTGGATTCCTGGCAAAACCAGGCCCAAAGCCCTCCGTAGTGGTCCGAATCTCCCATAATATCGTCCGTTTCCTGCCAGCCTGCAACGTTTTTTTCACCTCATCGCATACCATGCAAGTTTGTAACCCAACACGGCCCTTGACGGACGACGGGTTAACAGCTCTGAGCCCCAAGAATTTTGCCATGGCACCAAGAAGTTATTCATCAGATCTGCCGCCCCATGGCCCAACTGGGTAATCGTCATGAAATTGCCTGGGGCTGCGCAGGGTCTTGCGATGACAGTCCCCGCAAATAAAAAGCCAACGGTGCAGTTATCTTTTCCATCATTTGCACCCACTTTTCGCTTTCCAGTATAATTACACAGCACATAGCCCTCTAGTCGCTACAGCCATGTCGGAAATCAAGGAGCCCCAGTTCCCAGTGTACGCTCTGGACGAGGAGAAGAATGTCTCCACTGACAAGGTTCCCCAGGACAAGTCGTTTGAAGAATCTCACCAGTCCGACGAGAACTACCCTCCCGTCTACGCCCATCAGGACAACGTCATTGCCGTCCCCGACCCCAAGAAGTCCTTCGGCATCCGCAAGGTCGAGATCTTGAACAAGCAGTACCAAAACCCCATCATGAGAACCGTGTTCTTCGTGTTCATCTTCTTTGTCGCCTACACCTACTCGCTCGATGCCTCGTTACGTTTCTCTCTCCAGGCCTATGCCACCAGTTCCTACTCCAAGCACTCGCTTCTCTCGACCATCAACGTCATCAAGGCCGTGGTGGCCGCTGCAGCCCAGCCCACCTACGCCCGTTTGTCGGACAAGTTCGGCCGTTTGGAGTTGTTCATCATCTCCATCATCTTCTACTCCATGGGAACGGTGATCCAATCCCAGGCTTTTGACGTCTACCGCTTTGCCGGAGGCTCGGTCTTGTACCAGCTCGGCTACTCGGGTATCATCATCATGCTCCAGATCGTCATTGCCGACTTCTCCAACTTGAACTGGCGGTTGGCCGCCTCCATGGTCCCTGCCTTGCCTTTCATCATCAACACCTGGGTGGTGGGTGACATTCTTCCCAGCATGCTTGCCAAGTACTCGTGGAACTTCTCCATCGGCATGTGGGCCTTCATCTTCCCCTTGTCGTGCATCCCCTTGCTCTGCTGCTTCGTGCACATGTTGGTGTTGGCTCGTCGAGACCCAGCATGGAAGAGCTTGGTTGAAGAAGAACGTCTTCACCGTGCCGAGACTCGTGGCAACCGCTCGTTTGTCAGCTACGCCTTGTTCTCCTTGTGGGACTTGTTCTGGAAGTTGGACGTCATCGGTATTCTCTTCATCATCTGTGTGTTCGGTTTCTTGTTGGTGCCTTTGACCATTGCTGGTGGTGTTACTGACAAGTGGAAGAAGGCTTCGACTATTGCCCCATTGGTGGTGGGTTTCGTGCTTATTCCCTTCTTTGCCTTGTGGGAGGCCAAGTTCGCCCGCTTCCCCATTGTTCCTTTCCGTCTTATGAGAGACAGAGGTGTATGGGCCGCTCTCTTGGTCGGTCTCTTTGTCAACTTCGTGTGGTACATGCCCAACGACTTCATGTACACGGTTTTGGTTGTCGGAATGAGAGCTAGTGTCAAGGCTGCCACCAGAATCACCTCGCTCTACTCGTTCGTCTCGGTCATTGTGGGCCCCCTCTTGGGCTTGGTGGTGGTCCGTTTCAGAAACTTGAAGATCTTCATCATCTTCGGTACCATCTGTTGGATCATCTCCTTGGGCTTGTTGTACCACTACAGAGGTGGAAACGACGGTATCCACTCTCAGAAGTACTTGAACGGTGTGATCGGAGCCTTGTGTCTCATGGGTTTTGGTGCTGGTTTCTTCACCTACCCTACTCAGCTCTCCATCCAAACCGTCACCAACCACGAGTACATGGCCATTATGCTTTCGCTTTACTTGGCGTTCTACAACGTCGGCCTGGGACTCGGGGCCAGTGTCAGTGGAGCCATCTGGACCAACAAGATGCTTCCTACCATGAAGAAGGAATTTATCAAGAGAGGACTCGACCCTCAAGGTGCCGAGGCTGCCTACGGAGACCCATTCAAGTGGGTGTTGACCAACCTTTGGGGAACTCCCCAAAGAACTGCTGTGGCCGTGTCGTACGCCCATGTCCAGAGATACCTTTGTGTTGCTGGTTTGGCCTTGTGCTTCCCTCTCTTGGTGTTCACTCTTTTCTTGAGAGACCACCGTTTGGAGTCTGTGCAATCTTTGGACGGTAAGTCGGGAGAGACCAACGAAGTGGTGGTCAACAACTACGATGACGACATGGTTATCAGAAAAATCAAAGCTCTTTTCAAGAGAAACTAATTTAATAATACTGCTATGGACTAATATGTTAATATAATAGATAATTGTAATTGTGAGAGTGTAGAATGAAGAACATGAGGATATGAAATGGGCCAATGAGCCATTCTATATGAATAATGGAATCAAGTTGATAGGAGTAACTGATAATTATATGTCACCAGATTGCAGTTGAGCTGATGTAACTGAACGCACTAACACAGAGTAATTGATATAATTAAATGCACTGTTCACAGAGTTGATATAATTAAATGTACTGTTCACAGAGTTGATATAATTAAATGCACTGTTCACAGAGTTGATATAATTAAATGCACTAGTTCATAGATTAATTGATATAATTAACTGTGGGCCAGTTAACAGAGTAACTGCTAAAATGTTTCACCATTATAAGTTGTGATACTTGAAGATCATATTAATCTTATTAGAGCTATGAGTTTTAGTAAGAGCGACCGGGCATATCCAGTCTGTTTTTCTTATTTGTATCTAGACCCATTTTGATTATTCTCACAGTATTGATCTGAATTGGCCCATTTCCGTTCTCTACATTCTTCAAGGTAAATCTTAATCTATGTACTACCGTATACCAGAGACGGACCAGATACTTATAATTTCGGCTTCCATCATCAAAGAGCCAGAAGATGACTTATCTCCACGCCAACCATGAATATTCTTAGTCAATCAAGATACCGAGGCATCTCATAATCCTCTGTCACAATACAGTGGCATCTCGTATTCCTCTGTCACAACACAGTGGCATCTCATAATCCCGATTCACTATATTCGTGGCTCTATTCCCAGCTCATAACAAGTCGTCGTCGTCCTTCTCCACAACACTGTTCTTGATCTTCAACAACAACTGGGTCTTCAACTTGTCCAACTTGGAGAACTGGTCGTACTCAAACACCTTGTCACTGAAGGCCTGGATGTCGCCGTGCTCAATGGACTCAAACACGTCCTTGACCAAGGCGTACTCGCGGGTCTGTTCGAAGCTGGGGTCGTCCTCGAGGTACTGCTGGGCGCGCTTCTGGGCCTCGATCACGTCGTCCAACGCCAACACACACAAGATCAGCTTGAGGAAGTAGTCCTTCAAGCTCCACTTGCTCAAGCTGCTGTTCTTCAGGTGCTTGATGATGGTGTCGTACAACTCCACCGCCTTCTTGTAGTTGCCGGCCACCGCGCACAAGTCGGCGCACTTCAAGTACGACTTGTTGGCAAGCGCCTCGGCGTGGTCGGTGGTGAAGTAGTCGCCCGCCTGCTCGTATGACTTGATGGCGTTCTCGTTGTCGCCCACCGACTCGTAAAGTTCGGCCAAGTCGCCGGTGAAGTTGGCGGCACGTCTGAACTGTCCGTTCTGCGTGAGGAAGATGTGAATGGCCTTGGACAACGCCTTGATGGCCTCGAGCGGCGAAACGCCCTTGAAACACTTGTAGGCCTCGATGAGATGGTTGGCCACGTCGTTGTGGTTGGCCAAACCTTCCTGGATTTCTGCCGCCTTGTTGAACTGTTGACCGGCTAAGTCGAAGTCCTTACGCAACCGGTACTGGTTGGCGGCCTGGATGTAGAGGTCGGTGGCCTCCTCCATACGAATTGACTTTGAGGAGCCGCTGATGAACAGGAAGAAGCCCAGTTGGGGCTTAGTGAGCTGTTCTGCTTCTGCAATCAAGGAACGGGGGTCAGACATGGTGAAGTAGTTGTGAATGAAGAAGGGGTGATGTGTAGGTGTGATTAGTAATATCTTACGTAAGCTACACCAACACGGGCCCCATTCTTCCCTGCCTGCCCTGGCGTCTCCCCTTTCTTCCGTTCCATGTTCCTATTCAGTCCCGTGCCTTCCCACTCCATCCACTATCTCCCCCCTTTCCCCTTTCTTCCCCCTTTTCTCCTTCTCACTGTCCTTTCCCATATCGCACACGTCTATTTTCTTTTAGCAACAACCACAACATGCCAGACACAGGCCCCATTCCCGAGGTGGCAGTGGAGAAGATCCGGTTTGACCGGCTCCAGCTCGTCTGCAGAAAGGCCCTTGAACAAGTTATCAAAAAATCCTTGGCCATCGACCAGATCCAGGCGTGTTACCCCACGATCTCTGCCAGTGAAGATGGAGCCAACACCTTGGAAACCGCCAGGAGTCAGATCATCAAATTCTGGCACTCCAGCTCCATGAAGGAGTTCGACTTGATCTTCCAAGAACGAGACATCCAGCGGAAGTTGGACGGCCTCGATGAAATCATCCAGTATGCCCAATACCGCAAGCAGAACCAAACAGAAGTGCCGGCCAACATCGACAAGTTGTTGCCCGAGGAGATCATTGAGGCCACGGTGTTGAGCGGGTCGCAGGAGTCGTTGGAAAACTTGACCATGATCTACAACCAGTTGTGTGTGGACAATGGCGAGTTGTTCCAGGACCTCCAGGACTTGGGCCGCGAGAGTGAGCAGATCCGGGGCAGTATAGAGGAGCTGTTGAGCCTGTTGCAGCGAGAGGTGGAGATTTTGGGGCGGGACTTGAAGTTGGACGACTTGATCCTGGAGTTGGAGCCCGAGAGAGTGTGATAATTGGAGGAGCTGGATGGAAATATGCCCAAGATATAAAGGCTGGAAAAAATGCCCAAGACATAAAGGCTGGAATAAACCTCATGATATAAAGGTTGGAAATAAACCACAAGATATAAAGGCTGGAATAAACCTCATGATATAAAGGTTGGAAATAAATCCAAGATATAAAGGTGGGAAATAAATTCAAGATATAAAGGTTGGAAATAAACCTCATGAAATAAAGGCTGGAATAAACCTCATGATATAAAGACTGGAAGGTTTAATCCCGAGTAATGTGACTGAAGTTATAAGTCTGAGTAATGTGACTGAAGTTATAATCCTGAGTAATGTGACTGAAGTTATAATCCTGAGTAATATGACTCAAGTTATAATCCCGAGTAATGTGACTGAAGTTATAGCCCGAGTAATGTGGCTGAAGCTACATTGACCTGATTATCATGAATTACTTTTAATGCCCTGAAAGTATGAAAGCTTTTATAAACTCGATTGGCATGATGTTAAAATGTCCTAAAGAATGGTACAGTGTGTGGATAGCGTGGTCTTGGATCACTTTGGCATGTGTATTATCAACAGAACGATAAACTTTGCGCCCTATTTCTGTCCTACATTTACTCTTTCTCTTAATGTGTATACTAGTGTAATATATGTACAAGTAATTCGAACTACTGGGAGTTCTGGAGGATCTCGTGGTTCTTCTTGGCCAACTCGTTGTATTCGGCCACTCTCTTCTGCAAATCGATAATGGCATCGGACTTCTTCTTCTGCTTCTCCGACAACTTGATCAACTGCTTGTCTCCCCAGACCTTGAAGTCTTGGAAGTATTGTCTGCCCATGTTGAACTCTCTGGTGATGACATCGTCAGTCAAACCCAACTTGGCGATGGTGAAGTAGTAGACCTCGGGCTTGTCTCTCTTCAAGAACTTCAAGATTCTTTGTCTGTGCTGGACCATTTCACGCACCACTTGTATGTGGTCCTTGTCTTTGGGGTTGTGTTGGACGTGGTCCATGCCGAAGTGGATCTTGACAGTCAAAATGGCGGCCTGGACCTCGGGCGAGGCGGTGTCTCCTTCGTGTCTTTGGAACTCCTCCTTGGCCAACTTGATGGCCAAGGTCTTTCTGTCTTGGGTGTTGGTGTTTCTGATGTTCAAGATGGTCAACAACGCTCTCTTCTTTCTCTCCTCGGTGGCTCTGATGCTGTCGTTCAACACCTCGGTGCCCTTGGTCTTGTCCAACGCCGCCTTCTCGGCTCCGTACAACAACTTCTCGAACTCGGTTCTGTCGTAGCCATAGGCCAAGTGGGTGCCCTGGTCTTGCACCTCTTGCTTGACTCTGTTGACGAATCCGTTGTTTTCGGCTCCCAAAACGGGGTCCACCTGGAACTGGACGTTTCTGGCAGCATGCTTCTTGAAGTTGTTGACATCTCTGACGATCTGCTTCTTCAATCTGACCTCCTTTCTTCTCAAGGTTCTGGCCTTGGACTTGGATGCGTCTGGTGATATGAATTGTTTGGCAGCAAGTTTGGGGTTGATTTTGGCAGGGCCCGTGGAGGCGGCCTCGGCAACCACTCTGGCGGTGGAAAAGAGACGACAGGCCTGGAACATTGGTGCTACTGGGAAGGGTCTGGAGGTGGAGGTGAAAAAGGTGAAAAATTTGGCCCTATGAGTGCGGTTCGCGCACGACCTTTTGTGTGTGCAAAGCTACATAGTTAAGCACAACTACAAGCTTATTGTATACGTTGTGACCAGCATGAAGCCTATTGCCTCTTCTGTCACGCTCAACACGTTGGCAAAACGATGGTTTCCTCGGCTGCCCAAGAAATTCAATCCCAATTTGCTTGTCAACGAAGTACATCTGACCTTGTTTGCTTCTGGAGCCTCATCTCCATCGTACCCTTCAGATAGCCATATTCGTGTTTTGGAAGAAACACGGTACCTCGAATGCGTGTTGTGGCCGTGGTTCAACGAGGACGTGTCTCTTAGACATATCGAATTGGTGGTGGTCGTTTTGCATTGGAAAATCATCGACAAAGGGCCACAGGCCATCGCCATTTTGGCCAACGACAACAAGTTCCAAGTTTTGATGAACAGATTGATCCAAATCACCCTGACCGTTAACAGCAGGTCGAATTTTGCGTTATTTGCGCGTATTGTGCTGTTCGTATCCGCTCTTTCGTCGAGTACTTCTTCCATAGTGCCAGAAATTGCAGCCACGGTCGAGCCTCTCTACAGCATCTCCATATGGCAGAATCTAGAGAATTACAAGGATTTGCTTGATCAAGAACACTTGGAATTGCTTAATCGGGAATTAGAAGCAACCACAGACGATCCAAGATCAAAAATCGCCGTCACTTTCAAAAATAAGTGGATATTTTCCATATGGAATGGACTTGCAGGGCTATTGCTGGATTCCAGCACCCCCAAATCAATGGAATTTCAATTCTTCGTGGAATCGGTCCTTTGGCTTTTAATCGTTAAATTCAGCAACAAGTCTCGGGCAGACTCCTTCGTGAGATTAAATAGCCATGTTCAATTTGGCTCACTCGTGGCACTTTGCAAAGAGAAATTTGTGGATCCAAAGAGAATTGAGAGTCTTTTAGATTCCTTGGTATATCTAGAGGTCTCGAGTACAAGGCCGCAATGTGCACAGTCGGACTATTTCTATCAATTGCAAGAAATCCTTTGGAGTTCATTCCAGTCTAAAAATTTCGACCAATTTTTAAAGGCTCCTGCCATTAATTCATACTCTTCTACACAGATTCGTGAATTTCTAATCAACTTTTCTATTGAAGAACTCCAAGTTATTGCTGAAAAACTCACGTCATTGAAGTACGAACAGTTTATCTCCCAGAAGTTCATGCCCACCTCAAACCAAGAAATTTTAATCAACCTTATTCTTTCCAGAGTATTTGTTAGGATACCGACAATAGATCATAGTCTAAAGTTTGACGAAGCAAAATACGATTTTGCTATCAGTGCATCAAAACATTCAGAATCGAAGCTCCAACTTAATACCTTAAGATTACCAGTAACAAGAAAAGATTTAATTCCGAATTCACTCTATAACTTGCAAATGACTGTGCATCAAGACATTGCATCTCATGTTCTTACAGTATTAGATCGATTGGATATTGAGGAAAAATTGATTTTCAAAGGTAGAAGTAAATACCTCTTTCAAGTCAAAGAGTGCAAATTGCAGAACGGAATGGATTTCACCTTCACTTTGAATAAAACTTTTGACATCGACACAACTATTGTGGCATTGATCGAATTTGTCATACCGAATAAGTATTCAAAGCACGAGAGAGTTCAGAAATATGGATTGAATATGTTGAAGATCGCAAAGATCACGAATCTAGATAAAGCGAAGAACATGACTGTATCCTGTGATACTCTGATTGATTCATTTAGCCAAAGGATAAAGCATATAATTGCAGTACCCATGAATGTTAATAATATGCTCTTGAAACGATTGCAAACATTCCAATTGGGTTTGAATGAAAACTTTGATATTTTTGAAAGAATTGATTCTCCTGCCATCAAAAGTTTCACCTATGAAGTTACGCAACAAAAGAAGCGGAAAACGAACGCAGAAAGTGTCACACTGAACACCGAACTCTCCCTAGAGTCAATAATATCGAATAATTATACTTTAATTGAGGCGACTAGATTTTCGAGATTAGAGTCAATAATTTCTAGTGCGTTGAATCTACTTGAAAAGGAGCGTACTTTGGTGATTGTGCCTTCAAACGATTTTGCGAGAAGAATTTCTTCATTCAGAGGGACCGATAACTTCAATTCCATTGCATATGGGGTGGAGGACGAATTGAATGATATTAATGAAAGAGTCAAGGTTTCAATGAAACTTATTTCGGATCTCTTCGACCATGCAGATGGACAAAATGGAGTAATAGATTTGAGTACTCTCGGCCATTACGAATTTCAGATCAAATCAACATGGAAACTGTACTTAGAGAAGTACCGTTCGAACTCGTCGGAATTGATGAAAAGTTATCCATTTGCAATTGGAAAATCCTTTTCTTCATTTTTTGATATTGTTCAAGCATATACGACGCTTTTGAATAATATTCGGTTTTTGCGCAGCGTGGCACCGATATTTGACAAATCTGGAATGATTTCGGACCAGAAACAAGTCTGGAAATTTCTTTTCAATAAGTTCAATCCAATTATCACTATCAGCGACTACGTTCAACTTGAAGATACAGGTAAATTTGCCAATGTGTTCCTAGTTAATAGTACACCAGAAATAGCGTCTGTGATTTCTACAACTTCCAAAGGAGATACAAAGAGGTTGGTTGTGATAAATGGAAGTATCTTACCACAGCTTCAATCTAAGTCGATTATCAGATTGCCTTCTTCAGCAATTTCTATTCGAGATGAGTTTAGTCCAGCTGAGAAAATAACGGAAAACAATTTCCGATCCTTCAACCCAGGGTTCAAACACACTTCCCAGCTTATTTCTTGCAAAAGCATAGTCGAGGAAGCAGAATATTGTGTCGAATTATACAATTATATGACAGCGATAGGCTATCCCGGCTCCAAAATCGGAATTTGGGTATCTTCCGAAAGACAGAAAGCCTTAGTTGAAGAAATCCTCGAACTCAAATTTTCGACTTCAGGATCAGGCAAGAAAAAGGTCACTGAGTCCCCAATCGTGATTTTGAACGACTCTAATCATCAGCTTGACTATTCGGATTATGCCATAATTGGTTTAGGTGACGGCAAATTGGGTTCCGGAGTTCCTGGCCGAATCGGGAATTATTATATTGGAAATGCTCACAGTCTCACTCAAGGTACGGCTCCCATACCCTCGGAAACGACATTGCAACTTATTTCCGGGGAGGCGTATGGCACAACCGAACGTCAGAATGGGTCTGCAGTTCGAGTTCGGGATAAGGCCCAGTTGGAGCTGTTGGTGGGCAAGTTGGGTGGGGCCCGAGGCACGTGACCGCGGTCACGTGCGCATATCGGACAAATTTTTTCATG
The DNA here is from genome assembly GCA_030568615.1 of Suhomyces bokatorum. Lineage (NCBI taxonomy): Eukaryota > Fungi > Ascomycota > Pichiomycetes > Serinales > Debaryomycetaceae > Suhomyces > Suhomyces bokatorum. The sequence continues at coordinate 372,131 of JAJMGI010000003.1, forward strand.
GCCATTTCCATATCGATTCTACACACAACAATTCCGCCACCCAAAATGCATAGAGCTTTGTTCACTCCACTCACAAGATCCTTGGTTGCACGTGCTGCCGTCCGCCCCGCCATGGCCGCCAGACCAGTGGCCTTTGCCCCCAGAATGGTGCGTTTCCTGTCCACCGAAGCCCAGACTCCAAAGGAAGAGGCCAAGGAAGAAAAGACCGAAGAACAACCCAAGCAAGAAGAAAACACCGAAGTCGACCCTTTGGCGGAGATGAAGGCCCAATTGGCCAAGAAGGACAAGGACCTTGCCGACATGAAGAACCACTACGCCAGAGCTGTGGCCGACTTCAGAAACTTGCAAGAGTCCACCAAGAAGGAGGTGCAAAAGGCCAAGGACTTTGCTTTGCAAAAGTTTGCCAAGGACTTGTTGGAGTCCTTGGACAACTTCAGCTTGGCCTTGAGCGCAGTCAAGGAGGAGACGTTGTCCACCAACACCGAGGTCAAGAACTTGTACGAGGGTGTCAGCATGACCCAGAACGTGTTTGAGAAGACCTTGAACAGACACGGAATTGAAAAGATAGATCCTATGGGCGAGCCTTTCGACCCCAACATGCATGAAGCCACCTTTGAGATCCCTCAACCCGACAAGGAGCCAGGAACTGTTTTCCACGTCCAACAACCCGGTTACAGCTTGAACTCCAGAGTTTTGAGACCAGCCAAGGTTGGACTTGTCAAGGACGTCAACTAATGACCACGTGTACATAACGACCCCATTTTTGGTTGCTTAATGAACTTATGTTGCTTGTATATACAATAAATCCAGGTCTAGCAAGGTCTATGGTAGGGTGTAGCCGCTTGGTCAGCGCTTATGTAATGAATTGACTCCATGCTTATGTAATAAATCGGTCACGTGACTAGCCCAGTTGGGCTTGCCGCCGCATGAGTCACGTCAATGTCGTATCAGGAACAGTGGATATTCTGAAATGAGAACTGGATCCATACCCATTGAAGATATGGAGGATCTGAGGAGATAAGATCCATCTGAAACCATAAGTGGATATACAGACCAATTTTGGGAAATTTCGGATCTTTATTCCTTCGAAACTGCCACCCTTTAATCAAATGCGACATTCGGCCTACCCATGCGCGACATGCCGTGACTCTCCATCCTCCCAATTAGGAACTCTTCTCTATCGCTATCACGTTCTTCACTTTTCCAACTTTTCAATTCGTTTCCTTTAGTCCACACTCTTCTTCTGACTTCGATCCAATGTTGTCTGCTGTTCGTCGTTTCTCCTCCTCACCCTCTGCTCTCAAGACCTTGAAGATCGGCTTGATTCCCGGTGATGGTATTGGCCGTGAGGTGATTCCTGCTGGTAAAGCCGTGTTGGAAGCATTGCCTTCCAAGTACGACTTGCAATTCGAATTCGTCAACTTGGACGCTGGTTTCGAGTTGTTCCAAAAGACCGGAGTGGCATTGCCTGACGAGACCGTCAAGGTTTTGCAGAACGACTGTGACGGTGCCTTGTTCGGAGCTGTTTCGTCTCCTACCACCAAGGTGGCCGGTTACTCTTCGCCAATCGTGGCATTGAGAAAGAAGTTGGGCTTGTACGCCAACGTCCGTCCTGTCAAGTCTGTTGAGGGCATTGGCAGACCCGTGGACATGGTCATTGTCCGTGAAAACACTGAGGATTTGTACATCAAGGAGGAAAGAACATACAAGGCCGAGGACGGAACTAAGGTGGCCGAGGCTATCAAGAGAATCACTGAGTCTGCTACCACCAGAATCTCCAAGGTGGCTTACAACATCGCCTTGCAAAGACAGGCCATCAGAGACGCTTCGTCTGTCAAGTCTCTCCACGAGAAGCCTTCGGTGACAGTTACCCACAAGTCCAACGTGTTGTCGCAATCGGACGGTTTGTTCCGTGAAGTGTGCCGTAAGGTTTACGACGCCAACCCAGAGTCCTATGGCTCGATTGAGCACAAGGAGCAAATTGTCGACAGTATGGTGTACCGTATGTTCAGAGAACCCGAAATCTTTGACGTCGTTGTTGCTCCAAACTTGTATGGTGACATTTTGAGTGATGGAGCTGCTGCTTTGGTCGGTTCCTTGGGTGTTGTTCCATCCGCTAACGTCGGTGACAACTTCGCCATTGGTGAGCCATGTCACGGTTCTGCTCCAGACATTGAGGGTAAGGGCATTTCCAACCCAATTGCCACCATCAGATCCACTGCCTTGATGTTGGAGTTCATGGGCTACACCGAGCCTGCTGCCAAGATCTACGAGGCTGTAGATGCCAACTTGAGCGAGGACAAGATCAAGACCCCAGACTTGGGTGGTTCTTCTACTACTCAAGAAGTCGTGGACGATATCATCTCCAGATTTTAGGCTAGTGTACATAGTCAGATTCCTGATGTAAATATATATTTCAATGATAATCTCAGTATGGTTTGAATCTGGGGTCATATATTCCAATGATGATCTCAATATGGTTTGAATCTGGCGTCTTTTTTGCTCTTTTTCTTGTCCTTTTTGTCCTTTTTGTCCTTCTTTTCCTTTTGCTCTTTCTTCTCTTTCTTCTTTTCCTTCTTTTCCTTCTTCTCTTTCTTTTCCTTCCTCTTTTCTTCCTCTTCCTCGGCTTCCATGTCTTCATCTTCATCTCTATTTCCATCGGCACTCGAAACTTCCAATTGGTATGGAAGCTCCCACACCTTGACGTTTCCGTCTTCACCACAAGTGATGGCTGACCGTGTGTATGGCACCACCACGAGGTCTCTGACCACTTCCTCCCCGTGGGCCTGGGGGAACCACACAAGTCTGTTCATGTCGAACTTCTCAGTGACAACGTCAAATGGATACAAAGACAACTTTTGCTGAGAGTTTGCTCCATAACTCACGTAGCCCGAGGGACTCAAGTCCACCACGTACTCACAGTCGGGCCAGATACTTCTCACGTCGCCAATCTCGGTGGGCTGTGGCTCGTGGTTCAGCTCGTACTCCTGGTCGTTCAATTCGTAGAACCCAAGCGTTTCCATGTGCGACAACACTGAGATACGGTTGTCTCTGATGAAGTTGCACGAGTGGACCGAGGCAAAGTTGATGACCTGGTGCAACGCGTCGTCCTCGTCGCTCTGGGACAAGTCGTAGACGTTGACGTAGCCGTCGGTCGAGCCCGACATCAAGTACTTGTCGAGGGTGGGGTGGAACTTGATGTCGGTGATGTCGTCGTGGTGGGAGTCCACGAACAGTCTCTGGGGCGTGCTCAAGTTGTTGAGATCCCAGATATGGAGCTCGGCATCGCTGCCCGAGAGTTCTGTGCCTGCTGCGATGACGCCCCTGCCGTAGCCCAACGACAAGTAATTACCCGCCATGGAGTGGACCAGGGTGCCGCTTCTCAAGTCCCACACCTTGACGCCATCCAAACCACACGAGACCACGGTGTTCTGGTCACATTGCTTGATCAGGTTGATGCTGCCGCCGTGGGCCTTGGGCAATTTCCATAGCGGCTGACTGGATGGCTTTTGCAACAGGTAACTGCAAAGGGTGCCGTCAGACGACGATACAATGATCGAATCGTTGTGACTTTGGTGGAGGATGTTGAGGGTCCAGTTGTCACCAGATCCAGGTGTCCAATTATACAACGAAGTGGCTCTCATGTGCAAATGGTGGACCGTTAAGGGAAAGTGCTGCTAAAGAATGTAGTCGCTATATTAAATGAGAAGAGATGAGTGCGCACAAATAAATAACATCTTGATAAACATCCATCTTCTTCCTAGTTCGGGCCCAGATCCACACGTGTGCCGAAAATATCGCCATTCTGACCAGTCCAACGCATTCTGGCCACCCACTTGCCCTATTTGAGCCCTTTTCCCGACCTTCTAGCCCCACTGTCCGCGTTTTCGCCTTGTTCTGGCAAATTGCATCACCATGAGTAGTGTTGTCAAGAAGTCCACCCATTTCACCCCCAAGCTCCGTAAAAAGCCTATCAAGAAGAAGGTCGACAAGCCGCAAATCACGCCTCCGTCCACTCAGGAAAATGCCGCCTCCGAAGTGCCTACAGACCATGTTTCTGAATCTACTGCTCCTTCCCAGGCAGCCATCACCCCTGCTTCTACTCAGGTGATACCGGCGGCTGCCATAACACCTGCTTCGACCCAAGCAGAGGCTCTTTCTGGATCTAATGGTGTTTCTACATCCAATGCTGCTTCCCAGCTGCCCATGAATCGGTTCAACTTCAAGGTCATCAGGGCCCAGGAAGACGCAGAGCAAGTCGATCCTATGGACTCCAGCCAGAAAGTGGAGAATCGAGACTTGTCCGAAGAGAAGTCTGAGTCTGACGACGATGACATCTTTAAGGCGGTTCCCCGGAGAAAGTCTTCCATAATACACCAACAACGCAGACTATCAGGAATAGCGCCCGTTTTAAACAAGAATAGATCAGCTTCCATTTCTATGGCCAGCGGAAGTGAAAATTACGAAGATTACACCCCAGCCAAGATTGGTATTCCCCTGGCAAAAGCTGTCAAGAGAAGAAGATCTCTGGTTAGTGTGAGACCCGTGAAGAGAGCCTCAGTCATTCGCCCAGCGTCAATCTCAGTGCCCAAGGAGACCTCATCGATACTAGAAGACACTAAGCCCGTGATAAATACAATCCCCAAAGCAAATGCTAGACTTTCAGACGGTGAATTCGTGGTAGGTATTGACCCCAAAACCAATCGTTTATCTAAATTCCGTGTTAGACCAGCTCTGGAAATTGAGGATGAGGATGTCGGGGATAAGATTGACGAAGTTGAGTTAGCACCTGACGATTTGATAACAGACATTACTAAAGTTTCCCAACTTCCAAGAAGTATCAAAGTTGAAGATGAAGAATTGTATCGCGAAGTTGGCTTTGATATTAACCAAATGACTATGGCTGAATTGTGCAAACCAACCTTGCCTATTGGTAAAGTAAGTTCCAATTTTGACTCTGTTCAAGCAGCTCAGGACAAAATACGCAAAAGAAAAGAAGACAGAAAGAGACAGAGAGAAACTGCCAGAAAGGAAAGAGTTCCCCTTGACGATGTGATATCCCGAACTGGCGACGAAGTGAACGCTGAAGAAATGAAAAAGAAACGTGACGAACTCCTAAACACTGATGAACCTGAACTTACCCAAAGTACCAATTTACAGGTCATGCTTGTAGATGGAAAGATTAACTTTGATGCTGATTCAGCTATTGTTAGCAGGCACAAAGGAATTGATAATAGTCATATGGCTCGTGAAGAATCAAATCCTTTCGAGAACCCCATCACATCCTCAACTTACTCCAAAAGAAAGCACACAGAAAGATGGACTCAAGACGAAATCAAACAATTCTATAGTGCATTGAGTATGTTTGGAACTGATTTCCTTCTCATTTCTCAATTATTTCCCTACCGGACCAGAAAGCAAATCAAGCTGAAGTTCAACCTAGAAGAAAAGAACTATCCAGAGATAGTGGAAATGGCATTGAAGAGAAAGCTTCCTGCAGACTTTGAGAATTACTGTGCTGATTCAAACAACAAGATCAATACATTGGAACACTACAACGAGCAATTGCGCCAAGTCCGCCTTAAGCACGAAAGGGATATGGTGGAAATGGCCAAGCAACGAGACGAGGCTATTAGGGCAGATGCTGAGAAGAGCAGACAAAGAGAAATTGAAATCAGAACTGGTGCCAAGTCTATGACCAGGGCAGAAAGACTTAAGGAGTTGAGAAAGAATGAAATGGTGGTGGGCTCAATCGACAGTAGAGCCGAAACACAAGACGTGAAACCTGCCGTATAATACTTTGATGTCCAAAGCTGAAACTTTTCCCTGATATGATTCCATCAAATCAGCTTGTCTATTTCTAAAACGGCGTATCTAAGATAGTACCGATGAAGCCACACAGTTCAAAACAATACAACTCGCTCATATTCAACCATACAGACATTGGATATCACTGGGGAGTATTATTCACTTACCTGTAAGGGAAATCCCCACCTAAAGACTCAGGATGGACACTTCCATCTTACTCAGTGGATGAGATCAACCAATAGACATAACAATGGACTAACTAAATGAACTAATCTAGACGTTCAAGTGACACATTTATGGCACCACTCTTATGTCATATAGTTTCCGGTCTAAAACGATCCACGACTCAACAATTCCGTTGTGGATTTCTTAGTGTGGAGGTGTTAAAGCATTCTACAGATGCTGAAAACAAAAGCCAGAAATAGGCACTTTTCTGTGATTTCAAAGCCCAATCCAGTTCCAAGTAATCTGAGCTCCACTCGAGCCCTGAAGAAGCCTTCACACTCTGGCTGCTGTCCTATTTAGTCCATATATTCCGTCAACAACGCGCTTTGACTCGGATGGTCTGATGACTCTTCCTTTGTAGATCATCGCACGTGATATGACCACGCTAAACATTATCTACCTCTCAATCTTGACACCATTTCAACCCCAGATCTTCCTGTCCACTTCCTCGGTGTCCTCCTTACGACACCATGTCGTCCCCGAAAGACTACCTCTTAACAATCACTCCTCCGATCCACAGAAATGACGTGTCGTCGTCGAATTTGATCAAATTTTCAGTCCAGAACAAGTCAGATGGAATTCTTCGGTTGAGAATACCGTGCTTAGTACTTGCGGCCGGCTACTTGACGTGGTCGTTGTGGAAAGTGGCCGAAATATGGAACAATGGTAACTGGATCCATAGCTCTGAAAAAACGACTCTTTTGGGGTCTCTGGCTCTGGTGATCTTGGTGAGCTTGTTACTCTTATTGCGACAGACACCCGAAGACAGTATAGTGGTGATAAAAGACATTGGGGTCCAATTGGTATCGAAAAAAGCATGGCGGTTCCAAAGCAGCGACGAGGTGTTCCATCCTTTGCGAGACATAATAGACTTGGTGATCCAAGAAGCGTTCCATGACTACGGCCAGGTGATATTCTATTTGTGCGTCTTGACCAAACCCAGCAAGGTCAACAAGAGCTCCAAGACCAATGTCATCAAGGTGGTTTTCCCGGAGTTCTTGCCTAGAAAGGACATCTTATTGCAGGTGTGGACATTGAGCCGGAAGATGTTGTTTGGCGAGACCAGGAGGTACTGGAGAAGAGTGCCTGGCCAGGGCTTGAAAGAGATATAGAGAGAACATCTGACACTAGTTCTATTATCGAAAGTGCTGAATCCAGCATTCTGGTACTGGCGTATTGTGGAAACTAGAGGTCTGGTTATCCTGATCGCCAACTCATAATTGCATAAGCAGTTGATCTGCACACATAAACTCACTACAGGTAGAAAAGGTCTATTTTCGAGACATTCAATGGTTCTGGGCCCTTCAATCGAAAATAAGAAAATGGAGAAAATTTAGAAATTTCACCACGGATTAACCACCGAAGCTGCCCTGCACCTTCCACTAATATTTCTATCCATTCATCCAAGAGTCTTGTTCGTATTTCTACAATTCCCATTGACAAATCTATATTGAACCTTTCTCTATATAAAAACCATATTTCCAATAATAAAAGTGGGAAGTATCTCAACCACAAATGGGGTACTCTAAGCATCTAGACAGTAATTGACCCGCATGACTGCAGCGACATCTTGGCTTTAATGAGCACCTAGTTGCTTGAAAATGTAAGCACAGTTGGACTCCTCGGCCATTCTGGCTATGCCCAAGCTAGCAACGAGATAAATAGTGGCACAGACAGCCATGGAGGTGTGGTTGGATCTGAGTGGTCTTCTCAACTTTGCCATGGTTGTTGGCTTGAAGGCGTTTCTGATGGTTGGTGTCATGAGACTCATGTTAGGATGTAGCTTGATGTGATAATGGCACTTAGCAAGGGACTCTGGTAGGTTTTATATTCACCATGCACCATTTCTTCTACTATCATGATAGCTTGCTAGTGCTGCAGGTGTCGCTTCGGAAGTATATTTCCTTGACGGCCTAGAGTTGTCCACGGCTGAAAAATCTCGTGATTGGGTGCAAATTTAGTGTGGTATGATACTTGAGGCGGGCCATCGACACGTTGCCGGAAAAAATAGGGATGTGAAGAACGGAGGTTTAGCGAGCTGGAAACATGCAGAAATTGGTGGGAGCTGAAGCTAGGGTCGTCTGTGATGTTCCTGGCGGATTTTGGAGTAGATTTGGACTATTTTGGGATGAATATTGGAGAATTCCAAATTTGAAAAGTGTGCTGGTGAAAAAGATTCCGAGATTTTCCGATCAATGGAACCATTTTGGATGCAAAACACGGTGATGAATTATCCGAAAGGCGTAGCAAAAAGCTCCTTACCGTGTCCTCGGACTTGGAATTTCAGAATCACCCTACAACCTCGGTAATGGCGAGAGCCGTTACGGCTGGTGATAAGCTATGATGAGTCTATGAAACGGTGTCGAGGCACATCACACTATCATCTTATATCGTGCTCAGTAAGGTGACAATTCAGCTGTGGAAGACCCCCAGTCATGGTACGACTCTAATCACACAGTTTTCCTAGGACCCTTTGTTTTTGTGAAAATCAATGCTTGTCAGAGATGGCCATGAAGTATATCGAGATGACTTGAATCATAATGATTCACAGGTTCCGAAATTCTACGAGATTAGCTCCTCGGCCAGGAAGCATAAGCAATAACCCTTCATGCCATCCGGAATAAGCGGTCTAGAATCCCGGGATAAGGTCTCGGTACACGTTCTGTCTTTTCTTTTGGCATGTTTGGCGCTTTTATTTGGCGCTATTCTTGTCAAGGCGATGGATGTAGCAGCATGAATATATCGATCCACCAACACGTTGCATTTCTTCGGAAATACGACCTCTAGTGACACTATCTGATGAAGCAATGTGAGTTTAGCATGAGTTGGAGTTGTTATTTGTAGATTGTTTTATCCTTCCTTTCAAATCTTCAGATCATAAAGAGAACATCTACATATTCGAATGGATATCATCTGTATTCAATATACCTTTGGACCATAGACTTAAACAATCAATGCTACACATGAAAGTTTCAGGTCTACTTATTTGAGCCTAGTTCTCTGCTCACATTCTCTTGAAATCAAGAGCAGCACAAGAAGCCAACAATACCTTGTGTCTTCTACTAGCGAGAGGAATCTCTCCGGACATCTTCTCGCTCCATCTGAAACAGCGCCAGCCAAATCTATCACAGGTTCTAGTCTGGACAGTGTAAGTCTGGACAAATCTAGTGGCTTGCATACTCAGGTTTCTGGGTGAACATTCGGTGATGTGGTCATCCACTGAGTATCTAGTAAGCTGGTAATAACGTTCTGGTTTGATAAGATATTTCAACACATTGAAATCGAGGTGGTGAGGGTTTTCAAAGAATTCCTTGATCTTCACCTTCCAAAGACCTCTTTCTCTTCTGAAAAATCCATAGCATGGGGAGGAAAACGAAAGTTCACAGGAGGGAATAGGCTGTGGGTCAATCCACTCAGATTTAGTCTCAACAAGTTTTGTCTGGTACTGTGCCCACCTGGTGTGCTTAGTATGGATTTTTTCCCATCTGTCATGATGTCTAGAAGTAATATCCGAAGATGCGAGTTCTTTTGACTCTTGAACAGGTGCTGCACTGGAAAGTGCAACAAACGCTGTCAAAAGCGTGGTGAATTTCATAGCGAGTGACTGGGGTGGTTTAAAATTACACGTTTCCCGAGATGTTGTTCTTTATATAATTCATATTGGAGATGTGATAATATAATCGTCTTCATCATAATCTGCCTTCAGTTCAAGCAAATGGGCCCATAAGAAGTGTACAAAAGTGGGACTACTGTCAAAGAAAATAAAGACTCATCTCGCCAGGAGAGACTATTTGACCAAAAAAAACTTGAGTCTAAGGCGAGCACAAGCGAATAAAGCAAGCGGTCTCTGAGAGAGTCTAGGCTTTGTAATGGAAATGTCCATTCAACATTCCGATTCATTAGAAGAAAAAACAGGTAAACCATTGAAGAAAATCCGTTTTTTGAGAGAGTTGCAATGCTTTGTGAGATACATCACTATAAATTAGAAACCAGCGCCAAGTATTGTACTTAAGGGCAACAAATATTGTAGAAACAAATGCATTTCGCCGTTTCGTCTTTTGGCCAAATCTAAAAACGGCAATGATAATTTTGGGGTAATTTCTGTAGAGTAATTCATAGAGTGGCTGCGAAACTAATGGCATTTTATGCCTTCTTTGTGTTCTATTAATTCAGATAATATGAAGTCCATCTTTTGATTGTAAATCTGGAGTTACTAAGAACTGGGGTTCTAGGTATTTAACTTTATGTCTCCTCTCATAGGAAGAAGTATATTTGTCATATTGAAACAATCTCAATAAGTTGATGCAGTGAAGTATGAATATTCAAATTTCTAGCGCTTTGAAGTCCTAAAATTAGCTGATATGTTCAGGCTGGAGTTGAAACTCTAAAACAGGATACGTATAGATTGACGGGAGTTTGACTCTAGCCTGATAGTGTGGTTGAAAATAATTTGGTCATCAACAGAAAACTTAGGGCTGTGTTTATTTGACTTGCAGGCAAAACCGAGTACATGTTTAGCCAATGTACTACTTCGACTTCAACCTTGCTTCCACTTTTTATATTGTAGATGTACTGCCTTGAAATATAGCGTTACAAAATGCCTTTGTCTAGTGTTTTCTAAGTTTCTAGACGATTTTGAGAGAAGGATTTATGTCCTGTCAATAAGCAAAAAGTCAACAAAAATGACACATTCCGCTACGAATATTTATTCAACAGTCCCCGTCTGCTACTCATATTCTATCAATCCAGTAAGTTTCGAAGTGTGGAGTTTTGTTTTTGAGTGTTTTCGTTAGCAAGGTTTCGAATAGCGAATTTTATCAACGTGAAAATGGAGGGAATGCACTAATTGGAACCTGACAATAGATTGAGTAAGCTATTCCTAGAGTAATTCTGTGGATTTTCTGTAGGGGATTTTTTGAATGAACTTGTTGTCTAAGAAATATACTTTTCTGTTCGAAAATCTAGTAACTTTGATATATGCAAGTAACCTAGAGTCTGAATTTTTTTCCTTTTCATTAAGCCTTGACTCCACTACCCCGGGAAAGAGCAAGGGTTGAAATAGTAACGATTACAATAAACATAGCAATCGCCAAATATATCAAAACTTTTATTCCAGCTTATTCTTTCGAACCACAAGAACTATATGGAATTCACAATCTTCACCTACAAATTCGTGGAAAAAATGAGATTACTTCAGAGATATCTATACATTTATTCCTTCTTGGTACATGTGTACTCCATAACTGGATCATTCTTGTGTCTGAGAGGAATTTCACCGGAGAACTCTTCGCTCCATGGGCCACACTTGCTACCAAATCTTTCACATTCTCTGGTTTGAACGGTGTAAGTTTGAACAAATCTGGAAACTTCGAATTCACCGTGGAGTGGGGTACATTGCACACCCTTGAAGCTTTCAGAGCTAGATTTGTCAAGCTTGTAACCAATTGGTGGAGTAATAAGCTTATCCAAGGCCTTGTAATCAACATCGTTTTGGTTCTGGTTGAAGAAAGACTTGATCTTCAACTTGTAACCGTCCTTCTTTCTGGAAAGACTGTCGAAACATGGAGAAACGGCCTTCTGGTCACACTCCTCAACAACGGAAAGGTCAGTCCAGTTGGCTTCGGTCTTGACTAATTTGGTTTGGTATTTCTTCCAGTTGTGGGTTCTGGAGTAGATATTGTCGGTAACATCCTTACCTCTGGCTTCAAGCTCAACGTCGGAAGCGTAAGCGACAGCAGCGAATACAGAAACAATAGCGGCGAACTTCATTGTAATTGAATAGTAAAGTATGGACTAAAGGTTGGATTTTCCCAAGTATTTATATCCAAATTCAATAGCCATGCTTTTCCCTTGTGTGATAGCAACTTCAGTAACGATGGTGCCCAGAATTTAATCTTTAACCCAAGAACTTTGGTGAAAACGAGCCATGATGCTCAAAATGGGCCTACTTTGAAGAAAATATGAGAACCGAAAATTCGAAGAGTGTAGCGAATAAATGCAACACAAGATACACTGCCCTGAATAATGTTTTTCTGAAAAGGTTAAGAATCTAATGTTGTTTGGGATACGTTGTTACAAACACCTGCCCATCACAAAGTTACACCGGCAAAACCCGCATCAACTAGGCAAAACGAGAACCGCTCCAAATCTCCAATTTTGAATAATTCTGCTTCAAATTAGGCTTGAATACTGCCGAATAATATTGATGGTTCTAATTCTTTTGCTCTTACTTTAATTCCTTCCTTCAAAACTTTTCGATATTTAATTAGAACAATAGATGAATGTTCAAGGTTTGTGTCCCAGAATTTGCCAAGATTAATATGTTCCATATAATTTTTGCACCCAAAAATATACTAGGTCCCCGCCAAGTACCTCATCGGCTTAGCTTAACCTAGCATAAGTCTGAGAGATTGGAACTTACTTTAACAAATATGGCAAGTCTCAACGTCTTAGCTCAAATGAACTTATTCTTGATGAAGATGGTAGTGAGAAGATGGAGAAATACTAACAAGGAAATGCTTTCGAATTTGGTACTGTACGTACAATCAAAGACATCTTGTATGTATCTTCAAAACTTGTAATACCTTAAAAGAAATCTTCTTCTCCTTCTCCTAGTACTTTAGAAATATGAAGATGAGGTTCTTCTTCAGTTCTTGCTTGTCGGCTCTACTTGCGCATTTATCAAAACATGTTCCTAAGTATTGTTGCTTTGGGTTGGCCATTTAGTTATTTTGTTGGGACAGAAAACCGTTTAAAACTTGCTTGGACAGGCTACAGACGATACTGTCCCTAGTTTAGAATAGCCTGGTAATGACCTTTGCTTAAGTAATAATTGCTTGGCCAATATTGTAAATTGCATCCTCGGTGGACATTTGATTCATAGAGGTGGTACCTGAATTTCAATTATCCTCGAGAGTCTCTAATGAATTTTCTCAAGAATCTAAACTTGAGCTTGGTGGTGATGTTCATAATGAAAAGCACGAATGCAGATTTATCCAAAAATTTAGAAATTTGTAATTTTTCTGAAATTTTGGTCTTCACTAAAGAGCACCATGCAGGGAAAACAACACTGTACAAAGGTTTAAATAAGATGACCAGCCTGTAAGAGAAGAATGATAATTTTACCCAAAGCCATTTGGACTAGGTGGATGTTTTAAAATAGGTTAGCAAAGACAAAATTATACTGACAATATTACAGAAAGTAAATTGTATAAGAATCTACGGCATTTTGAAGAATTGTAACATTATTCTAATTAAGACTAAATAGCTTCAATTTTAATGAAATTATTGCTTGTCACCGCCATTGTTGTTACAAGTGTACTTCATGGAGTTCTTCCAGCAGTTAGAAAGAGGGGCAACACCAGAGATAGGGTCACTCCATTCGTTACAGTTGTTTCCCCACCAGTCACAAATTCTAGTTTGAACAGTGTAGGTTTGAACAAATCTTTGAACGGCAAGGTTTCCATCAACTGGGTTACATGGAGTAGCAATGTCTTGTGCGGCGTAGTTGGAGACATGGTAGCCATTTCCTGGCAGAATAAGCTTTTGCAAAGCACGAAGGCGAACATCCTCACTTGGGGACTTGAAGAAGGACTTAACCTTCATTTTCCAGACACCTCTGTAACGAAGATAATCGTAACATGGGGTAATCTTGTCACTTTGACAGTTGACTGGGACTTCTGGGTCGGTCCAGACGGAGGCAGTGTCAACAACCTTGGTTTGGTAAGTCATCCAGTTCTTGTCGTAAGAATGAATACCGTTTCTGACTTCTGGGAAGATTAAATGGAAAGTTCTCTTAGAGAGAGCATCGGTCTCAGTCTGTTCTGGGGTAGGAGCAGCAACGGAAAGAGCAGCAAAAGCAGCAACAGCGGTAGCGAATTTCATAGCGAATGTAGACTTGGTTGGAAGATGATTTTAACAATTGTAGGAAAATCACCCATTATTTATAATGAAATCGTAGAGCTTTTGAACCATGGAGCTCTGCTTTGCCCAGACTTGATGTCTTGTTGGTTTGCCAATACCCGTCACAACAGACTGTATGTACAAATATGGGCCTATGATAATAAAATATAGACTTCCGAAATAATTAAGAGAGAAAGACAGGATGCCGGTAAATTCGGTTACATTGAACAGACAGAGCCATTTGAAATATCTATTATGACTGGGAAGGCTACATTTGAACGATTGGAAGCATGAATTCTCGAAGCGGACATGGAAATCCATACCAAAAACTAATACCAGAACCAGCAACAGCTCCAAGTAGTACTGACTGTACTCTCATAAATCGGCTTAAACCTTCTTCGAAAATCAAGAGAAAAATAGACCATCGATGGAAACCAGTCCAGTGCCAAGGTTCTTTTGCACAAGGTTAATCCAATGATTAGTGGTTGTGCCAAGTACCTCAAGTATACGAGAGGGTAAGATAAATAAATTTGCTTTAATAATTCGTGGGCGAATACCGATGAGATTTTAGTATTAAAAATGGAAACTCGTTAATGAGGACCTTCTCTTGTTGTTCTGAGGGTTGTGAGTAACCATTACCAAAACCTGTGTCTTCGTCTTTACATGACAATATCATTCACATTCAATATCATTTACTTGACACATATTATTTTAGCCATCGAAGATGAATTATAGTATTGCTTCATTGTTTGATTTGGAACAATCTTCCGAGTTTAGTACCAACACCTTCGATTAGCCAGAACAGGGGGTTCATTCCCATATGTTGCGTCATTTCTGGGGAATTATAATTAGGCTAAACTTGACTGCGAAAATTGCCTAATAAATTTTTGGAGAATATTCGGGGTCAAATATAGAGGGCAAGAGGCGGTTATAATTGATAATACGTGATCAACCTGAATTCATTTAGAAACTTTTCCAAAAATTCAAGTTCCTGAACAAAACAATTGTGGCGCAAATCGAAAAGATAGTTCAAGATTGAACGGAGGTGTAGCTACAGAATGTCCATTGGAATAACGGTCAATTGACTTGAATCGATTCAGTCCTATTAAACTTGTTTATTCAAAGATTGATACATTTAAAAGGCTCTGTAATTGTATTGTAGGTAATACCACATGAATTATAAGGTACAAAATAGTGACATATTTAGCATATTGTGAGGAAGATATTGAAAAAATTTAAAAAAACGTTCTATTTGACATTGAGACTTAAAGTGGCACACTTTTCTAGGTAATTTATATCTACAATTAAATTGAGCTAGCTTTTATTATAAAACAATTAAACAATTAAATGACTTTAGAGGTAGGATCCTTAAATAAAAAACAAGTCTTGGATGTCACTTAAGCACAAGTTGGTTTCATGATTGGGTTCTTAGAGTTCTGAGTTCTGAGTGGAATCTCACCAGTGATGGCAGGGCTCCACTTGGAACAGTTGGCACCGGATCTGTCACACTCTCTGGTCTTGACAGTGTAGGTTTGGATGTATCTGGAAACTTCCAAGTCACCGTTGACTGGGGTGCAGGTGGAGTCAAATTGGAAGTCAGCAGAGGTGTTGATTTCATATCCAGCTGGGGCCTTGATAAGGTTTTGCAAGGCTTGGAAGTCAAGACCTTCTTGTTGCTCGTAGTAAGATCTAACTCTGACTCTGAAGCCCTTGTTTCTCTTTTGAACGTTGTCGTAACAAGGAGAGACACTCTTGTCCTCACACTCATCAACAATAGTTGGGTCGGTCCATTCGGAACCAGTCTTGATCAACTTGGTTTGATAAGTCTTGTTGTTGTGGGAGTTGGAGTAAACACCGTTGACAACTCTGTTGTTGTTGCGATCGTTATCACGGTTATCTTCGTGGCGGTCGTTGTGACGGTCATTGTCACGGTTATCGTCGTGGCGGTCGTCGTGACGGTCGTCGTGACGGTCGTTGTTGCGGTTGTCGTCGTGGCGGTCGTTGTTACGATCGTTGTTGCGGTCGTTGTGACGGTCGTTGTTGCGGTTGTCGTCGTGGTGGTTGTTGTTACGGTCGTTTTGACGGTTGTCACGGCTCTGGAGGTGGTGGCGGTTGTCACGATCGTTGTCGTGTTGGTTGTTGTTACGGTTGTTTTCGTGTTGGTTTTGGTGTTGGTTTTGGTTTTGGTTTTGGTTTTGGTTTTGGTGTTGGTCTTGGTGTTGGTCTTGGTGTTGGTCTTGGTGTTGGTTTTCGTGACGGTTGATGTCACGGTTGTTGTCACGGTTGTTGTCGTGGTGGTTGTTGTTGCGGTCCTCGTCGTGGTGGTTGTCACGACCCTCGTTACGATGACGGTTGTTGTTACGGTCGTTGTTGTGATGGTTCTTGTTACGATCGTTGTTGTGATGGTTCTTGTTACGATCGTTGTCGTGATGGTTCTTGTTACGATCGTTGTGGTTCTTGTTACGATCGTCGTGACGGTTGTTGTCGTGACGGTTGTTGTCGTGACGGTTGTTGTCGTGGTGGTTGTTGTTACGGTTGTTGTTGTGACCTCTTGCAACAAGATCAGCACCCTCAGCGACTTCAACAGGAGCAGCGTAAGCAACAGCAGCGAGAGCGGTAATAACAGTGGCGAACTTCATAGCGATTGAGTAGTAGTGATTGATTGAATGTGATGATTCTGATGAGAAAATGAGGAGGAACAACCAGTATTTATAGCTGAAGATTCTAACTCTCTGCCCATGTATTTCAAGCCTTGACTAGCCTTCAAACACAGGAGGTGTTTGCAATTACAGCCTTATGGAAAATGGGCCTACTATGCGAGAAAATAAAGTCTTGATCGAAAATATTCAAAAACATCTGGAGACAATATGACAGGTTTCGGAAAATACGAGAAGGCATGACCTAGAACAATGACATACTTGTCGATAATACGTCAAGGTTGAAAGGGGCGTAGAAGTTCCTTCTCTATCATATGGAATACTGGTTTCCATGAGTGTTCTCACGCGGTGGAAATGCGAGGAAGGAAAGTAACTTGAAAGCCAGAAAGCATCCAGTAGATGGACGTTCCTCGGGAAACTACTGGACAGAGATTGAATGACAGGCACAAAATACCCGATTACGCCAAGAGTGTTAATGTGTGACTCCGATGCTACTGTTTTTGGCCGCAACGGCATCGAAACTTGGCTCATTTTGAAGCGATGAGGATAAATTTAGAAGTATGGACGTTGGCAGATTTTCAATTCTGAAGGAAGAGAAGGGAACTAGGAGTATTTTTGGGGATATTCCAAGATGCCCAGCTTTGCTAGAGCATTAGCGTGAAGCGAGAGGCCCAGAGTTGCGTAGCGAGGGGCATTTCGTGGGGTTGGACATGGTGGAGACCAGACTATGTTCAAAAGACACTGTGGTGTCAATAACCCGAATCCCTTCATTCCCAGCAAAATCGGGCCGGTTTCAGGGCACTGCAGACATGGCTCGTGACGGAGAACATTTGTGGAAACCACGTCGAGGCCCCCAGCTGGTGGTGGATTCGGCATTTGCCGAAATGGAACCTGTCAAATCACCCAATATTTGGGTGCAAAAAATTGTTCTCCAGGCGGGCCATCCCGAAACGGCAATTTTTCACGCAGGTTGCAAGGCACTCGCCACGAAGCACCTTGTAGATGGTAGGTGCCGCCTCTTTGCCAAACAGGGAGAGTCCGTAATAGCGAACAAGAAAAACGGGACTCCATTCTCTGGGGAAGACCCCTTGCTAAACGTCGCCTAAAAGCATGCCCCTGAAGGTTCTGAAAATGAGGGAAACACATTATGTTGAAAGTGATGAGCACCAGCACCCATACTTCAATACTCCAGCACATTGCCACTGTTAGTGGAACTCGGCTGCGCAGACGTCGGCAGATGGGCCAATGTGACGCCTGTGTCTGTTCCTGTAACCGAGGCAGATGCAATGAATGCCGTGATGCCCTGTGTCCGTTTTGTCCAAATAGCCTGGTGAAATATTGAAAGTGGGCCATGTTCGGTGACGTCCGGGCTCGGAATGGGGCCATTGGAGATTTGGAAAAAGACCAGCCGGGTCTAGATCGTGGAAACGGGCCCGCAGATAGACCGTGCAGCGCCGTTTGCTCCGAGCTGGAGGAACGGGGACTGTGGCTGGTGGAAGTGAATGGGGTGGATGGTGCACGTGACGTGGAGTATCAGATAATTGATCCAAGTGAGCAGAACCTACATGCAATTTGTCCTGTCCACGTGAGCAAAACCTACATGCAACTTGTCCTGTCCACGTGAGCAGAACCTACATGCAATTTGTCCTGTCCACGTGACCCATCTACCAGACATGCCAAAACCCACACCAAACCCCCACCCATCTCCGTATTGTGTTTTCCTTCTGTTGTGTTATTGCTGGCCCCTTTGACCCGTGACCCCATGCCCCTCGCGGTGCCTCTTTGCCTTTTCCGTGGTCCATTCCCGGCATTATTGCTGAGGAAGTCACATGGACGCCCAATCGGGTAATGAGGTAGCAATCCAGGCTCCAATTGTGAACACCCCAAGAACATATAAAGTGGAGGCTGTGTGTCGCCACTTTCTTCTACTTGACCAACACACACAATGCCAGCCAGAAACTACTTGTTGGGAGCAATTGCCATCGCCGGAGGCGTCTACTACTACGACCAGAATGTCCAGCCCATTCTTCCTGCAAAAGAGCACGAAAAGATCCGTCATCGGACAAAGCAGGCAGAAGACAAGGGCTCGGACCTCTCCAAGAAGTTGAGCAACAAGATCGAAGAGTCCAAGAAGGAGCTCTCGCAACGGGGCCACGAATTGTCCGACAAGTTCAAGGACACCACGTTGTTCCAGAAGACCTCTGAACAGAAGGAGCAGTCCCAGGCAGCGTACAATGCGCTCCAGGACCCCCAAGACAAGAACTTGATTGCCCGGGGCGTGGATAAGTACATTGACTTGGTCAATTCCGCGACAGGGGCCACCAAGACCTCCACGCCCTACTCGACCATGTCTCCCGACTACGAGGAGAAGCAGAAGCCCTTGTTTGGGGGCTGGTTCCAGAAGGACGACCAGAAGTTCAACGAGAAGCTTCTGAAGGCCAAGAACGATGCCGAGAAGGAGAAGGACTCCTGGGTCAATTGGGGCAATGAGAAGTCTGACGAGGCCTCCAAAAAGGCCGAACAGCTTAGGAAGGATGCAGAGAAGAAGAAGGACTCCTGGGTCAGTTGGGGCAATGAGAAGTCCGATGAAGCTGCGAAAAAGGCCGAACAACTCAAACAAGATGCAGAGAACAAGAAGAACTCGTGGCTCAGCTGGGGTTCCAGCAAGTCCGACGAGGCAGCTGAGCATGCAGAACAATTGAAGAAGGAAGCCGAGGCGAAGAAGAATTCCTGGTTCTCGTGGGGCTCTGCTAAGGCCGACGAAGCCTCCAAGGAGGCGGAAAAATTGAAGCAAGAAGCCCAGCAAAAGGGCAACTCGTGGTCTAGCTGGGGCTCCAAGAAGTCCGAAGAGGTGGCAGATGAGTTGAACAAGTCCTACAACGACGGAAAGAAGGAATTAAACAAGCAATCCGAGAAGTTCCAATCAAGCTTGAACGAGACCAAGGACCAATTATCTGCATCCTACCAAGAAGGCAAGTCTGCCGCAATTAAAAACTACGAACAGGCCAAGTCCAAGCTTGATGAGTTGACGCAAAAGTTGCAAGGCTCTGTCGAAGCCGACAAGGACGCCAAATTACGCAAAGCTAGAGAGGACTTCAACAGCTCATTAACCCACTTGAAGTCTTACGGCGAGGATGTGTACAACGACATCACGTCCAAGTTGAAGTAAGTAGTCATCAATGCAAGTACAGTAAATTAGAGGAGACGAAGTAATTATAGAGATATAAGCAGATTGGTGAATCTATATTGCATAAATCTTGACACTGGAAAATTCTAATTCAAATTAAATAGGCAAGTTACAAACTGACCAAACGACGCAAGTCTACAATAAATTAGAGGATGAAAGCTATAGACAGAAAACCCCACCGAAATTAGAATAAATTGAATTTAGTAGATTTAATCTCTGAAACTAAATTTGTCAAACTCTTCACATCTATGCATCAAATGTAGAGAAATAATTATTTGGAAATTCAAATGAAAAGAAATATATTTAAAACAGAAAATCTAATAACATTAGAATCCATTCCTAGAACCAATTGAGTCACGATTCAATACTCCCAGGGATCTGTGGTTCAGTAGGTACTTCACGATATCAGTCTGTGCACGACCCTTCTCC
Organism: Suhomyces bokatorum; assembly: GCA_030568615.1. Taxonomy (NCBI): domain Eukaryota; kingdom Fungi; phylum Ascomycota; class Pichiomycetes; order Serinales; family Debaryomycetaceae; genus Suhomyces; species Suhomyces bokatorum. The sequence goes on from JAJMGI010000003.1 coordinate 392,339, forward strand.
AATGCACTCTCCATATTAGGCACGTGACTCATCATCTGATTACACCTCTAACTTGATTTACACCATAGTATTCCAGTCTAGAGTCCAATGAAAAGGTATCTTCAAGCGAAAAGGGTCCCCAAGCTCTATTGCTCGAACATTGACTCGATAAAACACTTGAAATCCGTCCCTACACATGAGTTGTTGACTCGTTTGAGCTTCATCAGTCATCCCAAAGCTGGATTGGTCAACTGGCTTCCTGCCGGATTGAGCACCAAAAACAAGATATCCGATGTCATTCGCCGTCGAATGGACGAAATAGGCTTCGAGGAGTTGGCTTTAAGCTTGATTTCCCACAATTCCACGTGGATAAAGACCGGAAGATGGGAAACTGGCACCGAATTTTTCAAACTCGAAGGAAAGGAGTATCTTTTGGTGCCTACAGCCGAGGAGGAGATCACCAGCTTCGTGGAGGCAAACTTATCCAGCTACAAGAATCTTCCTCTCTTGTACTACCAGATTAACCACAAGTTCAGGAACGAGAAGAGACCAAGAAGCGGATTACTCAGAGGCAAAGAATTCATAATGAAAGATGCATATTCCTTTGATTTGGACGAAAAGCACGCCATGGAGACGTACAAAAATGTGACGGGGGCATACACCAAGATCTTCTCCGATTTTGGCTTGCCTTTTGCCAAAGCCCAGGCCGATTCCGGCGAAATCGGAGGCTCTTTGAGCCACGAATGGCACTATTTGCATGAGTCTGGCGAAGACACCGTGTTTCGCTGCGACGGCTGTGGCCATGTGTCCAATATGGAGAAGACATTGTCGTTTCCACAGGAAGAAGTGGACGTTGCAGAGGTCTCGGTGAAATATTTCACTACCCAAGACAAGAGCACATTGGTATGTGCGTACTTTCCCAGTAGCCGAGAACTACAGCCCAATTTCATCAAGAACGAGATTCCCGACTTGGACATGACTTCATACGACCAGGAAGCCATCTTGGCTGATTTTTCCGACCCCGAAACGTTGATTTCCAAGAAAATCGTCAGAATCATGGACGCCCGTCTCACTTCAAGATCGAACTTCCCCGACTTTCCGGTTCCGTTCGCCAACCGATCGTTGGTGACGACGCTTGCCGACGTTCCTCTTGTTTCTGCCGTGGAAAATGAAGTTTGTGGAGAATGTGAAGACGGCCATTTACACGGCAGCAATGCCATTGAAATCGGACACACGTTCTACTTGGGCGACAAGTACAGCAAGCCGCTTGGGTGTACGGTGGAGGTTCCTGTTGGAGACCACATGGAGAAACGAGACGTCAGCATGGGATGCTACGGAATAGGAGTCAGTCGAATTATTGCGTCTGTGGCAGAAATCAACCGGGACGAGCACGGGTTGCGGTGGCCTCGGATCATGGCACCCTGGGATGTCACCGTGGTCGAAGCAGGCTCTGGCGAACATGACTTTTCCGAGGTTTACCAGGCCTTGAATGGGGCCAACATGGACTACAAGCTGGACCACCGGGCCAAGCTCGGACTTGGACGCAAGATCAAGCACTCTAACATGATGGGAATACCCGTGACGGTCATTTTGGGCCGCCAGTATCCCATGGTGGAGGTGGAACTCCGCGGAATCAGAACCTCTGATACCTGGAAACAGGTGTACGAGAAAGCCGGGTTTGAGTGGGATGTGAGCCAAGACGGAGCCAACAAGCATTACGTGCACAAGGACGGGTTGGTGGAGGCCGTGGAGGCGCTATTGGCGGATATGTAGCCAGAAGGAAGTGAACCAAAAGGAATGTCTAATAAAGAATGAATTAAAATGCACAAACTTTTCTAAATGTCCAAAGAAGTTAATCAAAGGAATGTGAATGTAAAAGGCATGAATTAAATATGTACATAAACTTTATAATATCAGTACATACAAGAGCAAAGTGTAGCATGAATTTCTACAGCGAGGATAACAATCTATAGGACATCTGATGCAGTAGCATGTAATATTAATAGGAAGCTAGTAGCAAATATCAATAGGAAATTCTAAGCCAACACTGTGAAATCATACGAATGTCTACTGTTTATGGTGACCGTCAGCTCTATGCCCGGAATACCTACTATTTTTAGTGGCCTATGGAGCTCTATGACAGGAATGTCTTTATTTACATTGTCAATGGTAGCTCTATGGAAGAACCCATAGAAATGCCCACTCTTAAAATAAACACCTATGGTATTAAAATCAAAGGCAACGTCCAGTATTTATCATCAATGTCAAGGGTAGTATTAATTGACATACGTATGTCTCGTGTATATAATGTGAATTGTAGCATTAGATTAATTCATACGCATATCTGGTATATAATGTTCATGGTAGCTCTAGTTGAAGCCGAAGCCAATGTCTACAACTTATTATAAATTACTGTAGCTCTAGCTCAAATCAAAGACAACGTTCAATATTGCCTTTGGTTCGTGGCATTACTACAGCAAGATAATGGTGCCAATCACCCATCTACACTTCCTTATAATGTCAATTCGTAATATTGAGGCCTGCAGAGCAAACACGTAGTAACACAGAGTCCAGCACGTCCACTAGGTGAACTTACCGGTGATTTTGGCAAACACATGGAGAATGATCACGGAGAAGATGAAACCAACGGCCAAGAACAACACCACCAAAGGGTCGACTCTCAAGCCCTGGGCCTCGTCGGTGAAAATCTTCATCATGGTGGACGAGGAGCCGCCGGCTCCGGCAGCACGGGTGGACAAGGGCAACGAGTTGTTGGCCTGGGCCTTCTTTTCAGAGGTGTTCTTTCTCTTGACTGCGCTTCTCAATCCGCCTGGAGCTTGGGACTGAAGTTAGTATGGATGGAGGCGGAAAAAGCGGCGGAAAAACCAGCTTGGCTTAGGCACATGGGCCGAGTGGTGCTGGATCGCTGGTTTCTGCTGCGGTGGCCGGGCGTGGCGTGGAACTTACCATGGTGATGATGGAGGATAACACGTATACGGTGAAAAATTATTAGTGAGGTGGAGTGGACGCGAGAGTGCGGCTAGGGAGAAGAAGTGGAAAGAAAGAAGAAAGAAAAGAAGTAGAGAATAATGGAGAGAGAGGAAGGGAGGAATAATGGAGAGAGGATGGGTTGAAGGAGAGATATTACAGGGGGATAAGTTGAGAGTAAATATAATGACAGGGAAGAGGAGGGTGAGAGACGAGAGTGATTGCTACGAGTGTTGTGTCTAGTGAATAGTGAGGATAGTGAGAGAAATAGTGAGAGAATCAGTGAGGATAGTGCGAGAATTAGTGCGAGTTGTAGTGAGCTGGACAATTAGTGCGAGAAATACGGGATATAGTGAGAGTATATAGTGCGAGAATTAGTGAGGATATAGTGCCAGGAGAATTCTACTGAGACGGTGAGAGAGACGGTTGTGAGAATTAGTGAGACGGAGAAGTGAAAATAGTACAGACTGTACAGAATAGCTCCTCATAGTAGTAGACTCTTCATAATAGTAGACTCTTCATAATAGTAGTCTTCATAATAGACTCTTCATATAGTAGACTCCTCATAGTAGTAGACTTCATAATAGTACAGACTGTACAGAATAGCTCTTCATAGTAGTAGACTCCTCATAGTAGTAGACACTTCATAATAGTAGACTCTTCATAATAGACTCTTCATAATAGTAGACTCTTCATAATAGCTCTTCATAATAGTAGACTCTTCATAATAGACTCTTCATATATCACCTCTAACGACCAGAATCATTACCGTTTCTCCTTCCTCCTTAATGCTCAGTCTCTACCGTCTCTCAGTATAGTTACTCCGGCACCGACACACCGACACACTCTCTCGCTAACTCTTCCAAATACCAGCCACTCACAGCCCGCGCAAAACACACCTTGCAGGCCGAATCTTGCCACGAAAACTACTCCATTCGAAAGCCCCCATCGTGTAGATCACCATAAACACCCCATATTACCCATTCACCCTCCCCTTCCCTCCCTTTCTTCACCCTTCTCTTCCTCCACCTCCCTGCCCTCCCTTCAGTCGCACCCTCGTGACTCGCAAAACGTCCGTCCAAGGCGGCAACAAAAACTGAAAACACTTCACCACCAACTCTTCTCCCACCAGCACCTGATGGACTTGAGAAACTTGTCGTCGACCCCCAACCAAATTGACGCGGTGATGCAACGCCGACCCTCGTTGTCCTCGTTGTCGTCCACGTCCGGCAACTCGTTGAGCTACGGCAACGGCCCCGCAGGCCCTGGCGCCAACTCGGCCACCTCCACCGCCACGGGCCCCCCAGGAAGCGGATCCGGCGCCACCATCGCCGGATCCTCGTCGTCGGCCACCAACACGCCCTCCAAGTTGCCTGCGCCAGGCAAAAACACCCTCGGGTTGCAGAACTCGTGGTTGAATCAGGCGTCGCACCAGCAGTTGGGCTCGCCCTCGGCCAACGTCGGGCCCTGGGTGGAGCAGCAGCAGCAGCAGCAGCACCAGACGCTCAGCACGTTGGACAGCAAGGCCATGGAGTCCAGTTTTCCCAAGGACAAGGGCCCCTCGTTGGCGGCGGCGGTGGTGTCGCAGCCTCCGTCCACCGCGTCCATTGACGACGACCCCAAGGACAACGATAACGATAATGATAATGACGACGACGAATTGATCCCCACGGCCATCGTGATCAAGAACATTCCCTTTGCCATCAAGAAGGAGCAGTTGTTGGATGTGATGACCAAATTGAGCCTCCCGCTCCCCTATGCATTTAACTACCACTTCGACAACGGCGTGTTCCGCGGCCTCGCCTTCGCCAACTTCACCTCCACCGACGAGACCTCCTTGGTCGTCAACCAGTTGAACGGCCGCGAGATCGGCGGCCGCAAGTTGCGCGTCGAGTACAAGAAGATGCTTCCGTTGCAGGAGCGGGAGCGCATCGAACGGGAGAAGCGCGAGAAACGCGGCCAGTTGGAGGAGCAGCACCGCTCCAACTCCAACGCCTCTCTTGCCTCCTTGTTGTCCGCTGCCTCCACCACCGCTGCCACCAAAAACTTGAGTGTCAACGGCGCGGCTTCCAACAGCACCACTGAGCGCTTCATGGTGTCGCTTCCCTTGGCCACCTCCGTCACGGCCCACCCCGTGGACTTGAACTTCAACGACCCGGAAACCTTGGAGCTATACACCCAGCTCGTGTTGTACCGAGACGACGGCTCCAAGTCCATTTTCGAGTTGGCTCTCAGTCCTGGAAACATGAACTTGGGCCAGCGCAAAGTGTTGTCCATCTTGTGCTCCTACTTAAACTTGTTGGAATTGTTTGACAACGGCTTGATTATTATTAGAAGAAAGCCCGGCTACATTCCTCAAACGTTTGCCCAGCAAAACTTGATCCCCCAAAATCCCCAGCCTCTGCTGAACCTTCTGCAACAGCAAAACCAACAACAGGGTCAACTGCAGCAACCTCTGTCTCATTCCTCTTCCATGTTGAATTTGAACCAGTTAGCTCAATTGGGTGCGCCAACTCACCCCGAGTTATTGAGATCCCAATCTCAATCAGCATTGCCTATCCCCAGGTTGAGACAACAAAATTCCACTCCAATTCAGCAACACTTCCCCCAGTACCAATCAAACGGGCAAGGTCAATCGGGTGGCCAACAACACCAACAACACCAACAACACCTTTCGAATCAACAGTCTAGACCTTACAATCAACAATTCAACCTTTACCAACAGCATCAACAACATTCCAATGCAGGACAAACCCCCCAAATACTAAATGCGCTCAATGCAGCACCACCTCAGGTGGTTACTCCTACGATGGGTTCAAGTGCAGCATCGTTGTTGAGATCGTCCAACAACAGATCTTACGTTGATGTTCGCTCCACCCCTCCCTTGAGTAACTACCAAATCCAGCCTAATATGCAAGGCTCTGTCACGAACTCTCCAACGCCACAACACCACCAAAGTCACGGTCATGGTCCTGGAAGCAACAATGGAGGTAATGGACAACCTCCATCCAACTTTTTCCAGGGCCCAACTTCTAACTCCCAGCCAGGAACGCCCATGGCTTCTAATGATATTTCTTCTAGATTTCAACCTTTTGGACAACATGCACACTTGACTGGAAGCTTCACGTCCTTGCAGCAGTCAGGACAGGAGGATGCTAGCACAAGCAATAACGAACGTTTGTCCTCGAAGTTCAATTCGTTAAACTTGGCCAACAACGGATACGACAGCCCCAACTCGGGCATTTGGGGTCCCAAATGATCCGATGCCGGAGTTCTTCGGAGTTTCTCGTTATCCTTCAATCCCCAACCACTGCAATTCCTACGTACACTATCCCAAAACCAGGTAGCAATACCTATGCCCTCTCTTTCTGTCTCTACTTTACGATTATGTGTTATGATTATGACTAATTTTGGTTTGCTGGTTTACTTTGCAAGTATAACGCCATGAAATAACGAAGGATGAGCCATGTAAAGCATGATGCAACTATTGCAAGAATTAAATCTATCTATATATTTATTGGAGTGTAGGCCCAACACGTTGGTACGTGGTGGCAGATTAGAGTGCACGTGATCCAGTGTCACGGGACAATGGTCAAGTGACCTGACGTCCTTGGCAGTCGACATTTGGCACATTATTTGGCACGTTTATTGGTGGAGTGGAATAATGTCTTTACACAAAAAGAGACGAAAGATGTCGAGCTGGCATGTTGGTCCGGATCGTGCGCCAACCAAATAAACCTGGCTAGGTGTCCAGATCGCTACTTGCACCAATGCAGAGCATTCTCTTGGATGGAATGTGGAGGTGACAAGTGTGTTAGTATTTCCAGCATGTGCTTTTCCCAAACTTCACGGGAAAATGCAACATCCCGAAATATTACTGGAATTGAGTCTACACAATAAGACCCTAGAATCGGGGCTTTCCAACGTGACGAGGCCTGAAATCCCCGGGTTCTTGCTTCTGGACACAATAATAGAAATGGTCTAGGACCGAGACATAAAGTAAGCGGGAATTTCAGGGCAGAGCCCTGAGTAGGTGTAGTGAGGCCCTGTGTGGCGTTAGCGAGAGGTGCGCATATTGCAATGGACACAGCTGGCCAATGGGAGATATGGATATTATCAAGACAAGAGAGCAGGGAATAGAGAGATGGAATAAGATATTAGCAGGTAATAGCAAGGCAGAAGAAACTTGAAGTAGGGAAAATAAGAGAGACGCAATTGGCAGAAAAGAGACAGCATACAAGTGTAGGGAAATAGCAGAGACGCAGTATATAGACACGTGAGACTACTCCAGGTGCTACTACTAGTGTTATTAATGGAAGTCTATTAGTAGATCATGGATTATTGTAGATTATTGTAGTCTACTAGTGGTGTATTAGTATTAGTAGTCTATTAGTATTAGTAGCCTATTACTAGTTTCATATTCTAGTCTCTTTATTGATCTCTCTTCGTGTCTCTATATTCATGTGCGTATCGGTCTCGCTACACATCTGCCCACCAGACAATTGGACCACCACCCTGGTGGGTACAGTGACCATACAGGATAGTAGCTATACAGGATTGAATAACCATACAGAAGCCATATAGAATAGTGAGAGGGCTGAGGAAGATCAAGGCCGAGTAGCATTCCTCAGTGGTCTAACATGGTGGTAGTGGGTCGTACCGAGGCACCAATGAGGAGCCGCATGGTGTTCAAGGCGGAGGTCATTCTAGGAAGAGAGCACTGGTGTGGAGGTATAAGGCGTGTGTTGCCTTGTGAGCAGTTCTACCACGATCCACGATCCAATAATGCAATAATGCAATAATCCACTAGTCTGTCTCTAAATCTTCCACTATTCTATTCTATTCTCCCACTATTCTATTCTCCCACTATCCATTCTCCCTCTATTCTTTTCTCTCCCCAATTCTCACTATTCTCCACTACCAGAAAGTCTCGCGACACGGTCACCTTATACACATCACCCTATCTGTCTCGCCACAGACACCTGCCACATACTACGCACACTACGCACACCACCCACACCACCCACACTATCCTCCTCTGCCCACTTCCTCTCCCTATTCTCCCTCCCTTTTCTCGCTAGCTCGCACTATCTTCCCTACGTCTAGCCCTGCCCTCGCTAGCTCGCGACTCTCGCCCCCCACTCCTGCAGACCATCCAATTCCTACAAAAATTCTCACCACCGATCCCAATGGCCATATAGTCCCCGTCCTTTCTTTGCTAGCAGAACCAATCGGCCCCATACCCGCGTCGAATATCCACCCCCGTCCCCCACGAGTCCCCCACGGCCCCCCAAACAGCACCTCCCTTGCGTCTGCTGCCCCCAACCCCTGGATATCTCGCCCTTTGCCGCCTGCTCTTTCTCCAGACACCCCTCCACTATCCCCGTTTCCCTGCCCCCACCGCCCCCTTTCGCCACACCGACATCATGGGCCAGATCCTCTCGCAACCCATCACCGAAAAGTCCAGTGAAAAAGACGCCAACAAGTACTTGGCCTACGGCTTGTCGTCCATGCAAGGCTGGAGAATCAACATGGAGGACGCCCACGCCACCATCTTGAGTCTCGAGTCGCCCGAGGCCACGGAAAACGTGGCGTTCTTCGGCGTCTACGACGGCCACGGCGGCGAAAAGGCCGCCATCTTCACCGGCGACCGCTTGCACGACATCGTTGTGTCCACACCCGCGTTCCACAACAAGGACTACATCAACGCCCTCAAGGAGGGCTTTTTGAGCTGTGACCAGGCCATCTTGCAGGACGCCGGCATGAAGGACGACGACAGCGGATGCGCCGCCACGTCGGCCATCATCCTGGAGTCACAGATCTTCTGTGGCAATGCCGGAGACTCCCGGACCATCATGTCCATCAACGGGTACGCCAAGGCGTTGTCGTACGACCACAAGCCCTCCAACGAGGGCGAGAAGGCGCGGATCTGTTCTGCCGGCGGTTTCGTCGACATGGGCCGTGTCAACGGCAACTTGGCCTTGTCGCGTGGTATCGGAGACTTCGAGTTCAAGAAGAACGTCGACTTGCCGGCCGAGGAGCAGATCGTCACCTGCTACCCCGAAGTGATACAGCACAACATAGACTACACCAAGGACGAGTTTGTCGTGCTTGCGTGCGACGGAATCTGGGACTGCTTGACGTCGCAGAAGTGTGTCGAGTGCATAAGAAGAAAGATCTCCGAAGGCGTCGAGTTGACCAAGATCTGTGAGTCGGTCATGGACTTGTGCTGTGCGCCCTCCTCGGACGGCTCCGGCATTGGATGTGACAACATGTCCATCGTTATCGTTGCATTGTTAGACCTGGCCAACGGCGAGACCCTCGACCAATGGTACGACAAGATCAAGGCCAGAGTCGCCGATGCCCAGAAGAACGACGCCAGTGCGTATGGCCCCATTTCCCAAGATTTCAACGAGATATATAAGGAGATGTATGGAGAACACTACGACTTGGACCAACAGGTGCAGAGATACGCCTCCGAGGGTGGAGCCAAGAACAACGGCGCCTCCATTTTTGGCAGACGTGGATACGACGACGACAACGAGGAGGCTGCCGACGGCGAGGTCGACAACGGCGACCTTACTGCCGCCAATGGTGCCATTTCGCTCCAGAAGCTCTTGTCCAGCAATGCCATCACCAACGAGAACGGCGTGATCTACTTGGACACCTCGTCGGCCCAGTCGTTGTTGGCCCACTTCGGCATGTCTGAAGAGGCCGAGGACGCCGAGGCTGTGGCCGAAGAGGGCCACATTGAGGAGGAAGAGGTGGAAGACGAAGTGTCTTCTGCCTCGGCCGCCAAAGACGCGGAAGCTGCAAAATAGACTTGTTTCCCTACACTCCAGATTCGCTGTCGGATCCTGGAACATCATCTTACGAACCTGCTTGTTGATCCTGTTCTTGTCACGACTGTCATTCTCCCTACATACGTATATGTTCTTTATAGTATTACTAATTGCTTGCTCAGCGTAGTCACGTGACACGTCACGTGACGCACTCCATACCAGACATCAACAAACCCATGTCCGTTTTACACGCCCCTCTTTCCCGCCCGTTCCTCCCTCCGCCGCCCCTCTTTCTGCGGATATTCCACCCTCGGGGCACCGCCACGGACCTCCCATTTTGTCCCGTTCAACAACCTCGTTTTTTCCCCCAATATTGCCCCAGTTCCTGCCCCAAACAGCCCTCAGCCAATGCCAGGCGTAGAATGAGTCTGAACCTTCTAAAGCAGCTCGAGATCCCAGACAACAAGTTCTACACCAATGTTGCGGCGAATGCTCCCGACAGATCCCAGCGAAGAAAGGGCACCGCCACCTACTCCATCAAGGAGCTCTTTAACCATGCCATGGACCAGCCACCGCAACACCACCTGCTCCAGCACGAGACCAGGCCGTCCAAAGGGGCCAGCATGAGGCCCCAGGTGCGGGTGGTGCGGCTGGCGTCACATTTCCTCGTCAAGATCAAGCTCAACGCCCGCCGTTCTGCTGTGGTCGCTCCTGGTGCTCCAGTCAAAGAAGAGCCCGAATTGCCCTACCAGGGAGTGATCCCCTACCCCAATTGCATTATTAACCACACGGACCCGTCCAACACCGACCGCAAGTTGTTCGATACGTTGTTGGAGGCCGGCGACACGTTGCGTTCGCGCATCAAGGCGGACTCCACCGTCGAAGAGGCCTCCCAGTCCCACATCAAGAAAATCGTGTTCCACGACTTTGAAATCGACACCTGGTACAAGTCGCCCTATCCCGAGGAATACTCCCGGGCCCACACCATCTACATCTGCGAGTACTGTCTCAAGTACATGAACTCACCCATCTCCTACGACCGCCACCAGCTCAAGAACTGCAACTTGTCCGACAACCATCCGCCCGGAATCGAGGTGTACCGCGACACGGCGTACCGTGTGCTGATCTGGGAGGTCGACGGTCGCAAGAACATCAGCTACTGCCAGAACTTGTGTTTGTTGGCCAAGTTGTTCCTCAATTCGAAAACGTTGTACTACGATGTCGAGCCGTTCATTTTCTACATCCTCACGGAGATTGACGAGTTGGACCCCTCGAACTACCACTTTGTGGGTTATTTTTCCAAGGAAAAGCTCAACAACTCCGACTACAACGTCTCCTGCATTCTAACCTTGCCCATCTACCAGAGAAAAGGGTACGGAAATTTATTAATCGACTTCAGTTACCTTCTCAGCCGAAGCGAATTCAAGTTCGGCACCCCGGAAAAGCCCTTGAGTGACCTCGGCTTATTGAGTTATCGCAACTACTGGCGAATCACCATGGCATTCAAGTTGCAAATGCTCTACGACAAGTACATCAAGCAGTCCATTTCCACGGAAAACAATGAAAAGAGAGTGTCCATGTCTGTTTCCATTGAAAACCTCTGCAAGCTCTCGGGCATGACCCCATCTGACGTAATTGTGGGCTTGGAGCAGTTGGATGCTCTTGTCAAGAATCCCTCGACTAATTCCTACGCAATCGTGCTTAACTTGGACAAAATTGCTCTGGAAATTCAAAAATGGACGAAAAAGAACTACACCACTTTGGATTACAGAAAATTGTTGTGGAAACCAATGCTTTTTGGGCCATCTGGAGGAATCAACTCAGCACCTGCATTACTTGCTGCTCAGCCAGCTGCATCTCAAGCCCACAATCCGCTGCAACCAAATGCAAATAGCATTTCACTGATTGTGAGTTTTCTCAAAGATGATCTTACAAATCCATATTCGTTTGAGCAAGAGGCATTCAAGGAGATAGATATTTACCTGGAAATGGGAAAATCGCTGGAATTAAACAAAGAACCTACAGTTGAGGTTGCATCAGATCAGGTGTTGAGTAATTATACAGTGTGTTATCCCGGAGCAAACTTCAGTGTCAAAAAGAAGCCTATAATTCAAGAAAATGAAGTCAAGGAAAACATAAACCAAATTGCTTTGACGCCTGAACCCACTTCCCTTGCATTCGAAGTGGATGAAGAGGAGGAGATGGAAGAGGATGATGAACTGGATGCGCCAGAAAGTGATGTTGAAGTTGTTGCATCTGATTTCGATGAATCGGAAGATGAGGAAGTTGAACTGGATTCTACCAGTAAAAATGAAGTGGATGGATACTCCACATCTCGAAGATATCACGCAAATATAGATGAAATACCTTTAGATGGAAAGAGAAGAAGTTCGAGACATCAACGTCTTCAGGAAGTTATGCCCAGAAGAAGTGCTCGGAATCAACTGAATTCGTTGGGATCTCCGTTGAGAAGAAGTACCAGAAGACATGATGTTGATGCTTCAAGTCAAGACACTTTAATGCACTCTAGAGAAAGTACCAATTCGCCTTCGAATGAAGTTAAAGACGACTATTCAGTGGGATTGCGTATTTCTCGCAATACAACTCCCAAACTTCAATCACCCAGATCTTCGTCCAGGTTGAACAGATCTGTTGAACTAAGTCCCAGTCCACGGCTTTCACGAAATTCGCGCAGAAGGACGCCTACAGTTGATACTGCTGAAAGTCCCGACTCTGCACGGAGATCTAGAAGATTACAGGGATCTCCAAGTCCAAAGCAAGGCTCACACTTTCCATAACAAAAAAGACTCATGCTTCATAAGAGAAAAGACTCATGCTTAATAAGAGAAAAGGATTATAAGTTATTTGGGAGAAAATGGCTCAATACTTAAGTGGGATAACCAGGTGCTAAAAAGTGTATTGATTCCAATTACGAACCAGACAAAAGAGAAGACTACGTGGTCTTCTAAAAGACACGCCAAAATGCATTGGTGTCTCGTGTATTCTATGTATATTAATGTAACATACCCATGAAGGGCAGTCTTCTTGCCTTATTTCAGAAAAACTTCCACCGTGGTTTCGTAGACTGTATCCACAAACTTCTTCTGTTCTTCTGGAGTGATGAAGCCGTGAAGAGAACACATGATTTCTGCCACGTATCCAACGAAAACGGGTTCATTACGGGACTTGATCAATGGGTATGCATGGGGACCTGTTTTGGAGTTGATTTCATCAGGATTAGGGTGGTTTTCACTGAGCTTTTGCACTGCAATCTCGTGCTTTTCGAAGTTTTCTTTTTTGATGGAAGGGAAGGGCAAGAAGTCGTCAAGTTTTATGGCCTGCTTGGGTTGGTTTTGCTGTTTCTTCTGTTTCTGCTTGGGTTTCTGGTCACCGTTTAAACTCAATTGTTCCACTGAGCCAGTCACATCACTTTCGGCATCGCCATTAATTCCATTTTGTTCAACAACTACTTCCTTTATCTCGGGATAAAACAAGTTTGGATACGGCGTGATGTACTTGTGACTGGCATGGCTTTTCCGGACCTCACACCAGGGTGCATCGGTTTCTATCATCAACTTTTCAAGCGGAATCTTAGCAGCAACAGCAAGGTTTTCTTCTGTTTTCAAGGAACAGCCGTTGACACTGAAGTAGCAGTCCAATTCACGAAGCTTGTTTAATTCTTCCTCGGATCCTGTGAAGGAATGGATCACACATGGTCCAACCAGACGGTTTTCCACAAATGGCCTAAGAATATCAATGAAATCATCACAGGCATTTCTCATGTGCAAGAACAACGGAAGTTTAATGCTCAAGGACGCAAAGGCGTCGAGCTGCTTTTGGAACATGGTGATTTGCTGGTTTTTCGTGGAGAAATGGAGACGGTCGTAGTCCAAACCAATTTCACCAAAAGCCTCAACGTATCCCTTGGAGTGTCCGTCCAAAGCGATCAGTTTCAACTGTTCCAACAACGAGTCCACGTCTGGCTTCAACGTCTCGGTATAATTATGGCCTTTCCTGACGTAGAACTCCCGTGCAACGGAACATGGATGGACTCCTACTGTAGAAGTCAAGATCTGGGGATACTTGGCACAGAGGCTCAAATGGTCCTTGCTTTCCCGAATTGAAGAGGCCGTGACAAGTATTCGCTGCACATTGAAGAGCTGGGCCCTTTCAATCACCTTTTCGAGATCAGGGGCGTGTTTTGGAGCTTTGGATCCATGGTAATGGCCTTGAAACATGCCATCTGAAAAGTTGACACCGATGTCAAAATATCTGGGTTTCCAATTTGCTGTCATTTTCGTAGGGAGGATTCTGGACATGCACAGGACGAGAGGAATAGGTATGTGTATTTATTAGTCAAACGGTCTTGATTTGGTCAAGAAGAACTGGAGTTGGTGATAATGAAGATGACTCTTCACTCGCACCAAATATAAGATGAGTAACACAAGAAAGAAGTCCGGATCTTTTGCCAATAAGGAAGCAATACGCGTGGATTCTCGACGTTTTGGTCTGCTTATTGCCTAATAATTGACATTAGCGTCCTTTTGTTCCCCAATCTACCCTCTGTATCCTCTAATTACACCTTCTACTATGGATATCGAATCGGTCTTATCTCGAGAAGAGCTGGGTCTTTCCAAAGATAACGAGATCGAGCGCATCCTAGCGTGCAACAACTGGGACTATGTGGACATTCTCGACATTGAACACTCGAATTCCGAGCAATTGGCGGCTTTGGTCAAGAAAAGCTTCCGTCGGAAGTCGTTGATGATCCATCCTGATAAAGTCCCCAATCTAAAGGCTCCAGAAGCGTTCGATCGCTTGAAACGGGCAGAACAAGTGATGGCCTCGATGGAAGGGGACGGTCCGCATTGGGCTGAAAAGTCCAGGCTTCTAGCTATCTACAAGGACGTGAGTTCTAAGACTACAGTCAGGAAACAGGTGGTGAAGAAGGTGGGTGAAATATTGAGCGAACAGCGCCGTCAGGAGGAAGTTGACTTGAAATTCCAACAGCGACAGGAGGCTCAACAGCGGGAACAGGATAAGGAGGCCCAGAATCGGCGCCAGAACCAGGCCAGGGCCAATAAAGTGTGGGAAGACGACAGAGACGTCCGTGTGCAAAGCTGGAGAAAATACAGTGCCAAGGTGGAAAAGAAGAAGAAGCCCAAGAAGGTGAAGAAACTAGCATAAGGTGAGAGGTAATGGAGTAATCAAGGAAGAGGCAGAAACCTGCAGTGATGTAATGAATAAAGATTGAATGAAATAATAGTGATATGGAAAAAGGGTGAAAAACAGCGTTCCACATTAAAATTCGGCACAGCTACGAACCGTAAGTACAGTTGGGTACAATCTGCTTCATTCCAGCCTTTCAAGGATATTGAAATTCGAGCTTCCACAGACGTATCTGTTCTCATGGCAAATGTCTCTTATAGACATCAACTATCATGGACAGTGCTATTGAGGTGAAAAATTCACATTTTCGGTCTCCATGTACCGATCCAGGTCCAATACACTCAATTGCAGCCAGATACAACACTGCATCGCCCCATTCTCTCCTCCCTAAATCATCTCATCTTTTCTTCTTACGCATCTTTATCTGAAAAATTATCCACCATGTCTCCATCACCACTTGCCCTGTTGACCACGGTGGGCCTCGTGCTGTTTGTGGCCGGCTACTACGTGCATCTGGCCCTTTCTGGCCTGTCGGTCAAACAGAAACGTTCAAAAACGCCATTGCCTGAGTCCAATGTCATAGAAAGCGATGCCTCTTACGAGGCATCTGATGAAGAGTCCGAAGACGAAGGACCCGATATCAACTCCCTTTCTCTTAACGAGGTGCCTGGCGAGGTCCGTATGACTCTTATTGTCCGTCTGGACTTGAAAATGACCAAGGGAAAGGCCGCAGCACAGTGTCTGCATGCTACGTTGGCTCTCTACAAGAAGATCACCAATGCCCAATCCGAGGCCTACAACCCCGAAATGGTCAACCGATGGGAATACGGCAACGGCCAGGCCAAGATCACGTTGCAGGTGCCAAATGAAGAGGAAATGGACTTGTTGTTTGCCCAGGCCATGTCGTTGGGTATCAACTCATACATTGTGCACGATGCTGGAAGAACGCAGATTGCGGCAGGAAGTGCCACGGTGTTGGGATTGGGACCTGCTCCTAAGGCGGTGATCGACCAGATCACCAGCCATTTGAAGCTTTACTGAGAGAAGATGCTAAATTAGATATAAGTGTCAATTCTCAAATTCTGAAGAGAATTGGCACTAATAGTCTCAATTCTCAAGTTCTGAAGAGGTCTACTATCGGCCTCAGTTAGCATCAATTAGTCTCAATTCTCTTTCAGAATTGTATGCCTGCCTGAATTTGCATCAATTAGTCTCAATTTTCAAGTATCTGCCTCAATTGGTCTCAATCTTCAGTGTTCTTCTATCTGCCTCAATTAGCCTCAATTCGCCTCATGTCATTTAACCAAAGACACATACCCAGCACATTCACATGTATCCTACATTACATGTTCCCTTAATTACGAGGATTATTAGATGGAAGTTTCAGGCCAATTTACCCTATGGCTTATGTATTTGTGCATGTTCTGCACGAGCGGATAATCCGTGCTATACATTTCATCCTCCAATGGGACTAGAGCAGCTGGACCTGTTCCAACTGTGACCCATAGTCTATACATACATATATGAAGAAATAGTACACTGACGACCGTTTGAAGTGAAGTTGGAATGTCTCGTAGTATCTGGATACTCACAGGATTGCCTCTGGTTATCGCAATTTCTTTCTGATGGACTCGCCCACCGAAAGCGGATTGACCGCAGAGCTAGCTCTTCTCTTGTTCCTCTTTTTGGGCGTCGAGTCGTCCACATCCACCAAAACGTCGTCGTCGTCATCATCGTCATCTTCGCTGACGATGCCTCCTATCACGTCGTCCACTTCATCGTAGAAGTCGTCCACGTCGTCCAAACCTATGGACGATTGCCTTCTCCGACGGTCACGCGACGTGGACGATCTGTGTCCATTCCTAAGCTTCTCCAAGTAGTCAATCCGCGACCAAATCTCACCTTCGGTTCTTTGGGGCAATAAGATTGACAACTCTGCGAACGAAAGCTCTCGCGTTCTTCTATTGATCAAAAGTTCATCCTCCTCCATCGACCAAGGAATCTTAAATATAGGTGAGTTGGTCGACTTTGTACTCTTGGCCTTGGTTGTGGTTATTTTGGGTTTCGACTTGAACGATTTGGACTCGGCATTCCTCTTTTCCATTTTAAGTGGCTCCTCGTCCTTTTTGTCGGCATTGTACGGAATGACCACCGACCCCGACCTCGAGTAGTAGCCCGATCCGTTTCCAGTGCTGCCGTTACGTAAACTTGAAACGGTGGTAGAGTGTTGAATTCCACCAGGGCCACTGATACTGGGGTTTCGCGAGGGTCCGCTGACACTGTCTCTGCCAAAGAGGATAGGCATGTGGGCCAATGCATTGTTATTCAGTTGATGGTGGGGGATGTTCATGGACTTGGAAGGCAACGACAGCACCGACGCCCGGGTCAAAGAAATGGAGTTTCTGTCGTCTCTGACTATCTGGATGATCGAGTTGTTGTGGAGGTGGGTGTTCTGTGCCGCGTTGGTGGATGAAGAGCCCGCGTTAGATGATGCGTTCGAGGTGGAGTTCCGGGGCGTTATCGTGTGGGACGCATGGGAAGCATGGGGATGGGGCTGGTTGTGGGGCAAGTTCATGGTAGGGTCGATGGAGATGTCGGCGTAGTATCCGCCTCCTGTGTTGGTGGCCGCGTTGTTGTGCGCCTGGGGATCAAGAATGACCTCTGACTTCGGAGAGTCGTCGTAGGTGGTATGGTTGAGGCTGGACTGGCCGTTGGTCACGCTGGGGGAGTTGACGCCGGGGGTGGACGGGTTGGTGTTGTAGTTGGGAAGCGGGCTGGAGATGTTGGAGGGGGTATTGGAAAGGGCGTTGAGGCCGGCCAATGCGTTGGACACGTTGTTGTCGTAGCCGGTGAACGGCGTGTTGGCGATGGGCGAGTAGGCCGCAGGGAAGCCGGTTCCTGACGACCCCGTCAGAGTGCCAGACTCAGACTTGAAAGGAGGAGCCATTTTCTTGGCCTTCTTGGAGGCAGCGGCGACGGGGGCCTGCTTGACGTTGAGCGTGCCACCCAAGGCGGCCGAGCTCTTGGGAGGGTTCTTGAGGTTGCCCGACTTCAAGCGCCGCCATCTGAACTGGCACGCGTTGGGCGTTCTGTTATTGAAGTGGCTGGCAATCTCCTTCCAGCCCAATTTCTGCTGGTCCTTGAGGTGCATGAGGAGCACGTCGTCTTCGGCGTCCCAGGACGTGGGCGTCCGGGACAAGTTCTTCAATGAGGGAGATGCCAAGTCGCCCGACATGCCCGGGCTGTGGGGCCCGCCAGACTCTTCGCTTTTCAGGTACGACTCGCTCATTTGATATCAGGGCTTGGGCTGTGGCAATGGAGGCCTGTTTCCATACACAGGGGGGGCAGGAGGGGTCCTTGGGGAGGTGTGGGTTTGGGATGATCATCGTTGTCTCGACGTTCATTAGTCGGTGGATGCGCATCACGTGCCGGGCAGGCTGGAAGGGCCCCAAGGTGCAGACGGCTGGGAGAAGACAGGGAGAAAATGGGGCTGCGGTGGGGCGTGGAACGGGACGGGAAGGGACGAGAGTGGGGATTGGGGTGTGGCAATTCCAGGCGTCGGATGCGGTATGGGTGCATGGTCATCCTGGTGGTTGTGGTAGTGGTGGCGGTCGTGGAGGTATGGGCTTTCTGTGGATTGCCAGCGACACGGAACAAGACAGTGGGGTGGCCAGGGTGAGCGTGAGAGTGAGCGTGAGGGCGAGTGGTCTCGGCACTAATTGTTTAGCGAGGCTTGGGCGCGTTGGTGCCACGTAGGGAAGTTGACCGAGAAGGAAGCGTCGCCCCTGGATGGCGACGGAGAGGTGGAGAGGACGGGGTGTGATGGTTGTGGAACTGCAATGGCCCTGGACTGTGATGGCGGTAGTCAAGAATGGGTACATTTTGGGCATTTTGGGCATTTTGGGCGGACGCTGCATTCGTATGTTTGGGTGGACCTCCAGGTCCCTCGGCAGTTCGGCAGCAAACCAGAGACCCTGAAGAAACAGGCGGCACTGCTGAATGCGGCACCTCAAGAGCGGGACAGTGGTCTGGACGGCGTGAACGGGGAAGGTGGACGCAGGTGGAGACTAGTAGCAATATACACGAGGGGAGGGAGAGGCCGGTGAAGCCCCTGGAATGTGTGTGATGTTGCTTGTATTGAATGTAGTTGATTGATTGATTGCAAGTTGTTGCTTATTGGTGTTGTTGCTTATTGGTTTGTTGCTTGATTTGTTGTTGCTGTGTCTTGCTTTCCAGCTAGCATTGGCGGAACTGTCCCTAGCGGCGTAACATTGCATCAACGCATTAGACAGCGGGCATAGAACCGCCATGGTAAATATAAACGGCTGACATTCTGTGTGTATTCTCAGTTTCTGTTTCTTGGTAGAATGGCGGTAAATTGTACCAATATCGAAGAATTGGGCATTGCTAGAAAAGACGACACTCCTGAAGGTCGGTATTTCTGTAGAATGCTCTCTATATTAGACCCTTTCGGTGTGATTGGCTCATTTCGTGCATTTATGGTAGAAAGAAGTTGTAATAAAATGGCTGCAATAATTGTGAGCAGAAATTTTAAGCATGAGAAGAGGCAACAGAAAGGGCAGAAAGTAGAGGAATGAGACAGATGAACGTACTTACTGAGCGAAGTAGGACCTACTGTATTCTGAACGTATTTACCGAAGCCTTAGGCGACATCTTAAAGAATTAAAGAAGTCCCAGATGACATCTTAAAGAATTAAGGTAATCCCAGATGACATTATATGAGGATTAATTCAAGGCAGTAGGAATAAAGTAGGAACCAGAATTGAGAGAACCGTGAAATAAGCAATTCAAGAATATTCTTACTAAATAATATGTGTTGGAAATAAAATAAGAAGAATACTGAAGAAATGAAAACGTTACATCAGAGTTCATCGGTGAAAATGTACAGAACTACTAAGTGAAACCATAGATATGATGAATATCAACTGTCAAGAGTAATAAAAGTCAAATTTTGACCACAGATCTATACTAAAATCAGACTCAATTTATTTTAAATGAACCTCAATTTATTCTAAATTAACTTCAATCTATGCTAAATTAACCTCAATCTACTTTTAAACTATAATTTATTTATATACTTCAATGTTTCTACAACGTCAAACATACTCCCTTTCTTAGTTATCCACTACTAGATGAATCCCAAGTAATTATTCAGTATTCTAATATCTCCCCATGTTCAAGATATTAATTTCTATTTTCTATATTATTTTCTCGGTTGACTTCGAAAGTGCACTCCAATTATAAATAGATGCCATCGTTTGACACCAAAGTAAAATCACAAGACAGTTTGCCTATTCAGATGAATCTGGTCTCTGTAACACCTCTGAATTCTACAATAGGTATTTACATTAATTCATATTTGTCAACTCTACCTATATAATCTAGTTGGTCTCTCCAACCTTTTCAGCCCAGACCTTCTCGGCTTCAACAATGGTGTTGTTGTTGGCCTTCATCTTGTTCATGGTCTCGATGTACTCGTCGTACTCCTCACTATCGTACACAATACCTCCTCCGGCTTGCAAGTAAGCAACACCGTCCTTGTAAACCATGGTTCTCAAGGCAATACAGGTGTTCATGGTCTTACCGTCATAGCCCCAGTGTCCAACGGCACCAGCGTAAACACCTCTCTTTTCCTTCTCCAACTCGCCAATGAGCTCCATGGCCTTCACCTTGGGAGCTCCACTGACAGTACCGGCAGGGAAAATGGATCTGAAAGCATCGAAACGGGTCTTGTCGGGTCTCAAGGTTCCACTAACTTCGGAAACCAAGTGCATCACATGGGAGAAACGCTCAATGGTCAAAAGTCTGTCCACCTTGTTCGTGGTGGGCTCACACACTCTGTTGACGTCGTTTCTGGCCAAGTCCACCAACATAATGTGTTCTGCTCTGTCCTTCAAGCTGGATCTCAAAATCTCGGCGTTGGCCTCGTCCTCCTCGTTGGTCTTTCCTCTCATGATGGTTCCGGCAATTGGATGGGTGACAACCCGGCCCTTCTCGTCGGTTTGGACCAAAAGCTCGGGAGAAGCTCCAATGATTTGGAATCCTACCAAGTCGATGTAGAACAAGTATGGAGAAGGATTAACCGATCTCAAGTGGCGATATATGTTGAATGGGTGTAAGGAGGTGGGTCTGGCCACTCTTTGCGAGGGAACGGCCTGGATGATGTCTCCCTTCAAGATGTGTTTCTTCAAGGTGGTGACGTGGTTCTCGTAGCCTTCTTGGCCGATATTGGAGGTGAAATCTTGGCCAAGCTTGATGGGGCCCTGTTTGGGGTAGATCTCGTCACCGATGGAGTGATCTCTCAACACGTTTTCCACCTCCTCGATCTCCTTCTTGGCTTTTTCATATGCTTGGGCGATGTCGGTGGACGAGTCGGAAATGGTCACGTTGTTGATGATCTGGAACCTCTGGTACACGTGGTCAAAGGCCACCAACAAGTCACAGAACATGAGCACGGCCTCTGGCACCTTCAATACATCCTTCAAGGGCTTTCTAGTCTTAGGCTCGAAGTACTTAATACAATCGTACGAGATGTAGCCACTGGCACCTCCGCTGAGTTTTGGGAGACCAGGCAACTGGGCCTGTCTGTAATTCTTCAACTCCTCCTCCAACACGCTGATAGGATCCACATTGCAGTACTTTTCAGCGTATTCTTCCGCAATATCTCCGGTTTTGATGATCTTCTTGGGCTTGAATCCAATGAACGAGTATCTGTCCACCGTGTCTCCCTTGATGGCGGATTCGAACAAAAAAGACTCGGTACGCGCAGGGTTGTTCAATTGGGCCACTCTTAAGTATGCCTGGTGCACGGTCAAGTCTTCATTGGCCACATACTTGAAGATGGGATACAAGTTGGGCTTTTCCTCTAACTGTTGGTCCTCTGTCACGATTTGGGTGAATGACTCCAAAGAAGGCTGAATGGGCGACTGGTCCGGTTAGTAATGCCTATGAAATGCACTTGCAGATACATACCACCATGGTTATGTGGATAGTTGGGTAATGAAAGAGTTGATTAGTTAATATGAGTCAGCTTGATGTGCAGGAAGTTCTGGTGAAAGGTGCAGGAATGGAAGATATACAGTGGAGAGTGTTTGGGGCTAGAAACATGTGGATATAGTGCATTGGGCAAGATATTGAGTCTAGGTGATTATCTGAGCTGGTTTGATTGTTTGTATGTGGTGATTGATGTATTTTTATAGATGTCTTTGAGAGGTAATTATGTATTGAATATTTTCATAGCTTGAAAAATGTGAAATGGTACCTTAAGGATTGAAAGTAGGAGCTGAGGTTCATCTGAGTTATGGATATTTGCGTAGTTTAATTTCTCTCAATTGTAAATTTACCTATTTCTCCAGTATTCAGATGCTGGATTAATAGTATAGAGAATTCACAAATTATATTCACAAAGTATATTCACAAAGTATTTTCACGATAAATTATCAAGATATATAAGCTATAAAGTAGATACTATAAAATCTAATTGTTGAAGTATATGGACGCAGTGTGGTATCTTTATTTCATTTATACTTCTTTCCCATTGTGGTTGCGAAAAGCTAAATCCAGTAGTTTGCACCCAATTAAAATACTGCCTGGAAACCAGTTCACTGGCAGCTAACAAATAAAAGACCTGAACTTCCAAACCATCGACAAAATCAACATTCCTATGTGTCTTAGTTTTGACTCATTTCTTCCGACAGTACACTGGAATCTGGATAGGATATGCCGTGAAATACGAGTTCTGCTTGGTGGCTATACCAGCAAACGTGTTGTACCAGCCCGATATCCCTGTCAAAACACAGAAAACACCTCCTGCCTTGGTAACTGACTCCTTTCCTGTAAAATTTCCGGCCGTAAGCAAAATAAGTGCCATTTCCAAGCATGCCAAAACCGTTACAAACATCACCGTGGATTTGAGAGTTAAAAGTAAGAGCATGAAATTGAAAAGAACCCATCCCAAGGTAAAGATTCCACAGGCATTCCGAAACATTTCAGGATCCCCCTCGTATGCCTTTTGAATACCAAAGTTATCAACAAATATGACGCCATAGGCTATCCAAAAGGCCCCATAACTGGTAAATGCAGTGCCTGCAAAGCTATTGCCAATTATCATCTCCCAGATCCCAGCAAGGAACTGAATAGCACCACCATAAAATATTCCAACACCAAATACAACATTTGGAACTTTTATACCCTTAGCTCCACAAGTGTAGAGTCCCAAAGTAAAGGTTGTCATCGAAAAGGCAGCTAACCCCAAAGCTGCTGCATTACCGAATTTATTTGTAGGATATGGTGCCAATCCGGGATTGAAAGTACCTCCAAATGCAGACATGAGTTCATGGCGATAGTATCTTTTATTGTCTAATATCACGTACTGGTTTGCGTCTCCTTCGAACCGAAGTTGAGAAACCACTTCTTCTTTAGCTAAATGGGGATCTGACTCGTGAGAGATTGCAAGCTTGGGAAAGGACTCAATAGAATTATCCGTAGTCATAATAATGGAATTAGAGCCTAGTTTTTGACGGAATTGAAGAGCTATTTATAAGATAATACTATATTGTAGGAGACGGAAGACTACACGCCTGACCTGTTGAAGCAACCATAGTTTTTCGTGGATAATAATACCATCCTAGTCAACGTCCACCTCGTCTTTCCCCACGTCTCACATTGGTCTGGGGTAATAACCTGTGTATTACTTGTGGCTTAAACACCATATTAAAGAACGGAATGTTCGGGGTTCATATTTTGAAGTCATTGGGGCACCTTCTCCACTTGAGCCAGAACATGGCTCCACAACTGTCATGGCTCAAAAAAAAGGGTCTGGTTGACAGTTGTTTAATTGTTGGTTCTGGATCAAAAATTGGAAATTTCGATTGTACCAATAAAGAATTTTGAAATATATAAATATATTAATTGTCAAATTCTTTGTTGTTTTCAAAGCTTTATTGGCTTCGTGTATGCTGTTCTAAATCTATACTTTTGAAGTGGGGGTGGGGATTTTCACGGAGAAATATGTTGGTCCTCCTGCAAAGAATTAAGTGGGGTTTATCAAGAATAGCTTGCTTTTCGCCTCAAAAAGCCCCACCTCCCTTTGTCGGAACAACTCCAGAATCCCAAAGCTAATTTGACTTTACCTGGTTCCAAATTCAGCCGTATCGGCCGAGAATAGATTTGATGGAATTTGGAATACCAAGAGATATCCGCTGTGATAAAAATATAAGGTAAGCTGTTCTAGGTTTAATATCATATTTATTCCTGGAATAAACACGCATAATCAAATCTTCAACACTGGGCCATGTTGATTAAGTTGTTCTTCACCGTATTAGCATAAATGTCCATCACTTTCTTCTTATCCTGGATGAGCTCTTCCAACTTTGCATAACTACAATCGGAAATATTCATACCTCCCTTTTCAGACGTAACAATGCCAACGGAGAGGTAAGTCAAGGCTCCGACACTCTGTGAGAATATGACATCTTCCACTTCATACTCGACATTTGTGGGGGCAATTTTTCCCACGTTAGACACTAACAATGTCCATCTTTCAGATACTTTGTGAAATTTCCAATACTCATTGTAATCAAAGAGCTTCACCAACCCCATAAAGCCATTAGCAGAACCAGTTTCTGCTGTCTTCTACAAGCTTGAGTTGAAAAACTTTATAAATTCAAGACCTTTTCCTTTGATAGGAGAAATGAAATCTAAAGCGATAGTGAAGTAGTTTCCGTATTTGAGTTTTCTGATTTTGGATG
Organism: Suhomyces bokatorum; assembly: GCA_030568615.1. Lineage (NCBI taxonomy): Eukaryota > Fungi > Ascomycota > Pichiomycetes > Serinales > Debaryomycetaceae > Suhomyces > Suhomyces bokatorum. Next base: position 417,027 of record JAJMGI010000003.1, read on the forward strand.
GTACCTTCTGGTGTCAATTGTGTTCACCAACAATGTGGAGAATTTAGTCGAACTGACTTCTGGGTAGACAATTTCTTCCAAACTATCGATCAAAACATAATAAAGATAGGAAGTGACAGAAATATTATGGGACCTGCAATATTTCAAAATATCACTGGTCTGATCAGAAGTGAGATTAAATTTTCTGACTGTAGTTTCGATACCAAATTCCACCTTTTCTGGCCCATAACGGAAGACTGGATTGGAAAAAAAATTGGGCACGTATCTAGTGAAGTATGACTTCACGTACATGCAACTAGCGAATAACAATGGAGCTTTAGTCAAAAGGCCGAAAATATAGTCTCCAATTCTTGGAGCATAGATCTCTGGAAATTCAGTGGGGGCTTTTCAGGCAAAGCCTTGATATCCCTCTCTCTTTCAAAGACATAGTCAAGATCGGTATTTTCTTCCCCAACGTTGGACAATTCCTTGCAAAATTCTTTATGGAAGTTCATTCCACTTCTTCCATCGGAAAGAATGTGATCAAAATAGATGCAGATGCGTTGTTCGCCATTGGGCAATTCGAATACCTTGATCCGCCAAAGAGGAAGAGTTTCCTGGTTGAAGGAGCAGGTATGCTTAATCACATTTTCAAGGACCTCGTCGTCGATTGCTTGAATTTTCTCAAAGGTAACAACATCCTTGAACCGGACACTCTTGAGGGCCCTGAGTTCCCAATTGTGAAACATCGTGATCTTGTCGTCATCTGACTTGAAAGTTCAAAGTAGTTATAGAGGAAAATGGGATTCTTCTTGATGAAGGAGTACAATGCGTGTGAAAGTGTAGTTGCATTCAAGGGACGATTGTACTTTGCAATGAAATTGAAGTTAGTGTAAGTCTCTTCCAAAGTCCGGAAAATGTAGATACGTTCCAAGAACTCCACTGGTCTGGAAAGTTGGACCATTAGAGAATTGTTTAAAGATAATGTCAACGAAATTATGGGACGGTAGATCAGATCCCTGTTGAATGCAAACGTGAAGTATAGTTCTCTCTCTTTGGTTTAGTCCGTAGAAATAGCCTGTCCAACGTCAAGTGCTCAGATGAATGGTCCAAAATTTAACAAAATAAGCCAACCAGAATAGAGCAGAGGTATGTTAATTATACCAATAAACAAGGCAATTTAGAATTTTGTCACTGGGTGCAAAAAAAACATCGATTATCGAATTTAAATACACAAGACATACACATACTGATTCACTTTCCTTACCCTCCATTTACGGCGAGCGAATTAAATTGCCTAAATGTACAACGAACCATACTGAAATCCTTGCTGATCATTGCAAACATTGTTGTTGAAGAATATCACGAAGATCGATTCAGGGCTTTCCGATGACTATGCACGACTAGGAAGATCAAAGGTCCAAAGTACGCTAATGCTGTTTCTGTACAATTTATGCCCTAAATGCATGAGTGGGTTGGATGTCTCGATTAATGGTAAGGACGTACATTACATTAAATCATGGGTTGAATTTTGAAGCTACTTTGTCAGATTTATTGATTCCCACACTGTGTAGAAACAAGAGTTCACATTTATAATGCTCATTCGATTTGAAACGTCAATCGAATTGTCGGCGAGATGGTTCGAAGCTTTCATGCAGCTGGGGTTGATTTGCATCCATTTTGTGCAAGTTGGAGGTATAGCCGAATTACTGAGAATGTTTGACACGAGGTACCCTTTATTGTAGTTGCCCTGCACCTTTTGTGATCGGAATTCAAAAGTCTACAGTCCTATCTTGAATGCCTGATTATTTGTGTATTGCATACCATTTCATTTTGTGATACTTCTGCCATTTTAACAACTCTCTAGTGGTTATAGTGGACGACTGGAGTCTATTGGTATATTCTACTTTTCTTGCAGAAAACGCCTTCATACTTAGCTCAAACAGATGAAAATAGTTAAGGTTAATCCTCTAACTCAGGCTCGATAAAGCTTGCTTTTGGTTTAATTCCAGTGTGCTAATTGTGGGGTCTTTACGCCTATAGATTGCAGGTCTTTCCACTGGACTGATATTTTTTGTCGATAATATTAAATATTTCAGAAAATTCGAAGTAAACTTCACTTGTTCTTGCATTTTCCCAGGTTTAGTAAGAACCAACTCATACTTGTACTGGCCCTAAAAGGAAGAAGAAATGGCTCTCCGTCCTATTCTAAGCACCCGAAAACACATATATTGCTTATATCAATAAAAGGATTTACAATGCAGATTGCGAGAGCTCGATCTACATGAAGCGAATATATTATCTACTCAATCTATTGTCTAAACTAAAGTAAAATAAAGGCACTAACTCTCATTTTATCTTCGCCTCAAGCTTCAGCTTCGTGCCTTCTATGAGCTTGTAGTGCAATTAAGCACACATCCTATAAACACTATATTCAATCTTTCTAAGTCTACAATTCCAGCACAATTTGTGCTGATAATATTTGATCTATTCATTCAACTATTGTCCTAGAGATTAAGTACTGGAATGCACATAAATCTTCCATTCATTCAAGATTACCTGATCATGAAATTGAACCGTCCTTACAGTTTTCCTTGACAATACTGAATTTCATCTCTTTTTTGTATATAAGATCTTATAGAACTTATCATCTCGTCACTTTGAGGAAATGAATAAAGTGACTAAACTGCTGCATATCTAGTAGGCATATTTGCCGTGTTTCTATCTTTGTGGAATTCAAGTCAATTTGAGGGTTTACTGACAGCTCTCACGATGAATCTTCTCTGACCTAAACCTGCAATCCGTGATTTGTTAGACATAAATTAAAGTCTATCTTTGTGTTGAAAATCATTCTTGCTTGGGTAATTCCGACATGATAGAAATTCAACTAACCCATTTTCAATCCAAAAGAAAGTACAGCTAGATTTGCTCAATATTGGCGGGACGTGTAGGACTCTTGATATTCACTAATTGCCTTGAATTCAATACTGTTTGCTTTGCAATTTTTTCAAAATTGATCGAGATCTACATCACCAGGAATCTATGAGCAAATATTCATCTCATTTGGTACCAACGTCGAATGAAGTGGCATTTTTCTCTTTCATTAAGTGCCGATTTGCGAGTTTCATTATTCATAAACTTAACGGTTTCGAAAATAGTATTTGATAGATACCTATTTTACTTTCTGAGTTAACCTTCCCATTCTACTCCGAGTTTCTGCCTTTCTTCAATTCTACCCAAAATTTACGAATGGTGGTATTAATAATTATGTACATGTCTATTAATCGTAGAATCTCATTAAAATACTTGCTCTTCCTTCAACACACAAACCCCAGATGTAGGGTCAGAATAGAGCACTTTGTCACATTTGATAATTGTACCAACGCTAATAGTATTATGCGAGGCATTTAAGACATCAACTTCAATTCCCAAGTCTTTGCATAATGCTCTAGAAACCCGGTTTCCAAGTGAAGGCACATGTTGGCCAACATCAGTTATGATGCACTCATAGGTTCTTCCTTCAAAACTAGAAGACTCCGAATAGTTTTCTTGAATTAGTTTTTGCTCCAACATCTTCAAGGTCCAGAATCTTTTATGAATTGTCTGCACGTAGGAAGCAAATCTTTGGGAATTCTGAATCTTATCGATATGTTGAAGTAATGCCATTGAATCAAAAGGCCCATGGAGATTGTAACCATAGCCCTTCAAATAGCTGAATCGTTTGACAATGTCAAGATGCACGTCATTATGCTTGACAAACGTATTGTGGGCTTGTAACTGGAGAAAACTCAAGACTTGAAGCTGGTTCAAAATCGCTTCAAAGTCATTTAAGACGCACAGCATCTTTACATATCCAGTTGATACTCCCTTGGATAAATATCCGTATTCTTGTCCACAAGAACTAGTTTCTAAAACCGGCTTTGTGAGGAAGCTTCTTCCAATGATATTGGCAGAAAGAGACACATGGCCAATTCCATCTCTTGAGATCAACGTTTGGAAAAAGGAATCGGCATAAAAGTTTGGTAGGAGTGCATTGTCATGGGAAACCAAAGCTTTATCCTCTGTCTCTGGTATTCTTTGATTTTCATTCTCTTCTCCAATGCTCAATGTGCTCTGATAATGGGTGAATATTGGTATCTTGTGAATGGAGCAAAACACACCACATGCTTGTCCAATAAAGTGTTCTAATTCATTTAGGAGGAATTTGGCTTCAGGAAAGATTTTTGAAACATCTGTCTTATTAATTTTTGTAAGCAACTTTTCGTTCGATTTACCTGTGTTTGTATAGCTTAACTCCTTGATTAAAGAAGAAGCATCGTCTGCGTCAATGCTAAATTTTGGTGACATATCTGATGCTCCACTGAGATTTCGAATCTTGAAATGACTCTTCATAACATTGTAGATGAAGCCAATATTGTGAACATCTTCACTGTTCAATGTAGAAGTTTCGGAAGTTTTGGGGGTAGTTCTCTTGAATATTCTGAAAGGAGAATTGTCGGCTTTGCCCTCTAGGCATTCTTCCAAGATCGACAAGTCCAAGTTCTTGATCAGTGCTTTAGAAATATTATCAAATGAAATGGATACTTTATCTTCTAGACTTTTAAAGGGATTGGAATCGTAAGTGTTATATGTCATGGAAATTGTCATACAAGTAAGGTCATTCGCATGTGGCTCTGATATATTTGACACCTGGCCAACTGTGAAAAAGTCCATTTCTGCGTTACTTCGACTAGGAAATTTCAAATTATCAAGAACCTTCTCATCAAAGAGCCTATTCAAAGTCTCTCCACCTAGAAGCTTTGTCAATGCTTGCATCAATTGACTATTTGAAGCAATGTCCGAAAATGCATTTGTATTGGGGGATATTTTTGAGGCCACATCTGGAATATGAATATTCAATTGATATTTTCGAGAATTCAACTTCTCCAAAGAGACTGCCAAATCGGTCCGAGAGACATGAGGGCTGCTGACTCTGGAAATCCCGTATAGAGTGTGACTTTTGTAATATTGTTTGGACTTCCGCAAATGAGGAAACTTATCAGTAACACTAGTTGATTGAACACCAATACTGACAGGTTCTATTTCAGATGGACTAGACAGAGCTTTTTGAGCCAATCTCGATTTCCCCACCACGTTGGATGATAATACTATGTCTGTGAGCTGGTTGAGCTGGTTATTGTACAACTTGATTCCTTCGAGATAGCCATAAATTATGCTAGGAGTTACTGGAGCCTTTTTGAAGTAGTCAAATTCTTTAAAGATATCCGTCAATGCTTTGTGGGGGTAAATAATCATGAATTTGAGGCAGTCGATCAAATAGCTATAATTTCTTCCCTCCCAAATGGTCAAATAGAAGTTCAAATCGTCAAATTTTTTGGAGGAAGTGGGTGATTGTTGGTCAAAATAGAGCTGGCTAATAAAAGAGTTCATTTCTGATAAGAGCCTGTTGCTTTTGGATGCAGAAAGAAGCTTAACGATTGCCTGACTATTTTCCATGGAATTTGCAAAGTAAGAACTGCCAAATATGAGCTCATTGGAGCATTTGTGCTGAATCAAATTCGTCAGTCTGTAGCCCCAAGTGTTGGAGGATTGAATCCATAATGGAGACTTGGATATGCACATATGAATGGCCATGAGTAAAACACATTGCTCGAAGTAGCTTTGGTTGATTCTTGTTAGCAATTCGTCGGAAAACTTAAGGGATTCAATGATTTCAAGTATGGATACTGGAACAATGGTGTTTGAGATAGAATACTGCGAATGGACGAGGTCTAGATGAGACTGTAGTTTGAGACTTGTGTCCAAGGATTGACTAATAAAGTGATTGATAATCCGAAGTAACGATTTTCTGTTTTCTGAATCCAAGTTTGTTCTGTCCTGTTCTATTTTCATCTCCTGAATCCACTCTGAATCGACCGCTTTGTAGAGCTGGAAATTGACATGAGTAGGTGCCACTTTTTCGATGGTATTGTCGCTGGACAACACCAAGAGCTTGTTGTAATTGTCGTTCAAATTGGAAGTACATGGCTTGACCACAAGACCAAATCCGAGGGCCTTGGATATGGGATTAATGTACTCCACGAAAGAGCCAGTAGCTGGAGAAACCTGGTCGTTCTGGTCTATGATTTGCTTGAAATTTGGGATGGGTGGATAGCTTCTGAGTTGGGAATCGTCGAAGGCTGTATGCAATTGGTGTTCTGTTTGTGTTTGGGAGTAGAATCCGTAGGAATCGATGAAACTGGGTGTACTTTTCACATATTCAATGATGCGATTCTGAAGGTCATCTTGAGCTTCGATGTATTCCTCGAGGATTATTTCGTTTTCCAAGACTTGGGGCAAGTCATTGAGCTGTTTTGAAGCAGTTTTCACTGGCAGTTGTGCCAACAGTGTCCGTTTACTGAAGGTTCTGATGCTAAGAGATGAGGAAGATCGCACTATTGAAGTGAAATATGGACCGGGAAGGGGAGGCCGTATCCTTATTTTCGGTTTGAATCTGAAATATAGAGACATCTATGAAGACACATGTCCGTGTGGGGTGTGGAACAGAATAGGAAGCTATAGTACAAGGGGAAAGTGGAGTTGAGTCGGATTGGATAGACAAATTGGTGAAATTTTTGGGTAATGATATGGGTCACGTGACTACGATGAACTGCAACAAGCGACGACAGGGTGGAGGAGGGGCAGGAAAAGTCCCTATTGGGATATCCTGGTGATAGAGGTGTCAGTTTGATCGATTCTGGCTCTTTTTCTGCCTTTTCTGACCTGCAATATTTTTTACACTGCAATTGAATAATGTGAGACAATGCAGAAATGGAACATTACAATCTTTAGCGCATTTATATTAATTTCTTTATCTAACTTAATTTCTTTATCTGGTTACCAATATTCAATATACACTTCTATCGTAAAAGACATCCATTCAGTAGATTATATCAGTTAACTTTAATTATATCAGTTAACTTTAATTATGACAGTTAACTTTAATTATATCCATTCTGTAGATTATAACGATTACCTTTAATTATATCGGTAGATTATATCAGTTAACTTTAATCATATTATATTAATTAATTAAAACTATATCCATTCTGTAGACTGTGTGAATTAACTTGATCATATTCGGTAGATTGTATTGATGAATTAAAACTATAACTATTCTGTAGACTGTGTAGATTAATTTAATCATATTCGGTAGATTGTATTGATGAATTTTAATTAAATCCATTCTGTAGACTGTGCCAATCAACTTAATCATGTTCGGTAGATCATATTGATTAATTTTAATCATATCCATTCTGTACAATCAACTTAATCATACATCCTACATTATTTCGTTCGTCATTCCGTCTCGTGCCATTGGAAGCATACATGATCTATCTAGGCCCATCTCTGCACAACAACAGCATTCTTCAACTTTGCGTCTGCCACGGTGGTCTCGTTAGAGTTCTCGATTGGCTTCACTGGAAATGCGTGGCTCAATGTGAAGTTTCTGGAACTGTCGTTATATTCGTGGGCTCTCACGAACTCGTAGACCACCAGTATAGGATCTGATGAGTTGAACTTGGTGGATGTGCGCTTTCCGTTGGCAAATCTGATTTGCACTGGCGAATCTCCAGAAGGCTCGACCTGTGGTTCTGGAAGGGTTTGTGGTTTCTGTTGAGTCTCGACAGATGCAGCAGTGGGGACCACTTCTCCCGGAACGGGAGAACCGAGTCTCTGGCCTTCTCCATGGAATCCTCCGAGCTTTCTCTTGGGAGGCTGCCACTCCTCGTCGGTCTTCTTGAACACAGACACGTCCACGTCCTGGCCAAACTCCACGTCCAACAAGAGCATGGGCACTCTGCCTCTATTCAACTCCTGCAACACGCTGGCGTTGCTCTCGTCGTCGTATCTGTGCAAGGGGCCGTCGCCCACGGTGAAGCCCTGCTTCCAGAAGGTGATTTCTCTGGTGACCTTGGCTGGTCTTTGGGGCACCGAGCCGTTGGGGTCCTCGATGGCCTCCGAAGGCTCCTCTCCATCGCCCAACTTGAAGCCAGTGCCCGTGAAGCGAGGCACCTCGACCTCGGGGGCCTGGCTCGAGGGTCTGTCGTCGGGCTGTTCCATCTGTTCCTTGGCTCTTTGGAAGATCTGGTCCACGATATTGCGGTCGTTGCCCCGGCGTCCTCCCTTCTTGTTGGGATCTTCCACTTGCAACGCCGATTTCTCGCCGCCTGTGAAGAAATTGGTGTTGGTCTTGTCGTCTTCCGAGTCCTCGTCTTCATTGTTCAAGTCTCTGAACGTCCGGACGCCGCTGGAAGTGCTGGTAAGGTTAGTAGGTTCCAATTGCACCTGGAAAGCTCGATACATACGCTTTCTTCTTCTTGGGCGCCTCGTTGCTGGCAGAAGCAGTGGGGGTGGCATTGTTGGTTGCGTAGAAGTCCTCGATGGCGTCCACCAAATCGCCGTTGTTTCTGCTCAAATATTGTTCGGCCAAGTACTTGGACGAGTTGGTCACGTTAATGAACTGTTGAACAAGCTGGTCCTGGGATTCCTGGTCTGACATGGTAAGATATAGGAGGGTAAAGTGGTGCTAGATGGCAAAATTGAGGATCGATTGTTGGTCGTGCGCGTACCGATAAGGTGTCGGCAAGGGCCTTTGTCTTTAGACCAACGGGGATAAGGTGGTAGGATCTGTGGAGTGAAAAGGGCGGAGAAGTCGTCTGGGAAGAGAATGCAGAAAAAAGCGGGTCAAAAGGACCAAAACTGGTGTGAATAGATCATGTAGTATTTGCTTAACTAAGAAATTTCAGTCACTATGTATAATGAATTAATGTGAGAAGTTAACGAAATGGGCAGTATGGGTAAAAGGGTTTCCTAGGAGTTGAAGCAAAGAGTGAAAGAGTTCGTGTCTATGGGTCTATGCACCCTGGATATATATTGAATTTAAGATGTTGAATAATTGGTGTATATTTACTGACTAGTGCGACTGTGGGTCGATTCCAACTCAGTAATTGAATTATGACAAGTCAATTAAATACGCATTTGGTGGTAATTATATTGGATTTACTTCTGGCCACATCTCTATGGAATTGTTTTTGTTTAACTTTATGGAACTTATTTTGAAGACAACTCTATGGAACCTATTTCTGAAGTTAATCCTTGAGATCTTAGGCTCGGTACAATTCTATTAGTCTGAATTTATTAACGAGTAGTGGTAAAATTCCATGTATGAAGTTGGATTTAATTACGGCAGACTAATTCATTAGTTGCAAAATCCACGTTAAGTCAGATTAATTAAAACTAATTTATTAGTTTAAAATTCTATGTATTATGAGTTTAATTAAGCCAGACTTATTCAGTAGTTGCAAATCCACGTTAAGTCTGATTAATTAAGCCAGACTAATTCAGCAGTCCTAACTGACTTGTACTATTAATTCAAACAATAATATACTAGATCACGATTTTATTACCATTGAACGACCCAATATCCCATGTTTCTCTCTACAATATTTAATAATATTCAAATATTTATTATAACCGATGTTGAAATCCCAATTTTAACCCCTTCAGGCAGGGCCCACGGCCCTGCTAAACATATAAGACAAAAAAAGAACGACATGACTGATCGTGAAAAAACATATGCATGTTTGTAAAATCAATATTGAAAATTACATTAATGTTGAATAAATGTAATCGGAGGATATAGCATCATCAACAATTGGAAGAATTGAAGAATGCAGTGCCAAGGGCCTAGTACTTGCCACGGAAGTACTTGGCGGCGTCCACCATGTGGGTCAACGACTCCTTGACTTCAGCCCAGCCTCTGGTCTTCAAACCACAGTCGGGGTTGACCCAGAAGTTGGCAGCTGGGTACACCTTCAAGATCTCCTCGACTCTGGCAATGAACTCCTCGGTGGAAGGAATTCTTGGAGAGTGGATGTCGAACAAACCCAAGCCAATGTGGTTGGGGTAGTTGGAGAACTCTTGGATGTAGTTGGGGTCGTCCTTCTTGGAAAACTCGATGGAAACCACGTCGGCGTCCAAGGCCTTGATGTGGTTAGGGTCCAAGTCCGAGTAGCAGAAGTGGGAGTGGATCTGGGTGGAGTTGTCCACACCAGAAGTGGCCACTCTGAACGACTGGGCAGCCCAGTTCAAGTACTCGGATCTCTCCTTTCCGGCTCTCAAAGGCAAGCCCTCTCTGATGGCAGGCTCGTCGACCTGGATCACGGTGATACCGGCCGCCTCCAAGTCCTGGACCTCGTCTCTCAAGGCAAGACCCAATTGCAAAGCCTGGACCTTTCCGGAAACGTCGTCTCTGGGGAAAGACCATCTCAAACAGGTGACTGGACCTGTCAACATGCCCTTCATGGGCGACTTGGTGATGGACTGGGCATACACAGACTCCTTGACGGTCATGGCCTTGGGTCTGGACACGTCTCCAACAATCACCGGAGGTCTGACGTATCTGGAACCGTACGATTGGACCCATCCGTTGGTGGTGAAAGCGAAACCTTCCAATTGTTCACCAAAGTATTGCACCATGTCGTTTCTCTCGGGCTCTCCGTGGACCAAGACGTCCAAACCAACCTCCTCTTGGAATCTGACCACCGTCTCGATCTCCTTCTTGATGAAGTCCTCGTATTGTTCGGCCGAAATCTCGCCCTTGGCAAACTTGTTTCTGTTGACTCTGATGTCCTTGGTTTGAGGGAAAGAGCCAATGGTGGTGGTTGGGAACAAAGGCAAGTTGTACTTCTCCTTCTGGACAACCAATCTTTCCGGGAAAGGCGCCTGTCTGGTGGACAAGGCCTCGGAAATGGTGGCCAATCTCTCCTGAACCTTGGGGTTGGTGGTGATGGAAGACTCCTGTCTGGACTTGATGGAGGCGGCATTGGCGGCCAAGGCCTCGGAAACGTCTTCTCCAGACACGTTCTTGGCAATGGTGACGACTTCGGCCAACTTTTGCGTAGCAAAAGAGAACCAGTCCTTGATGGTAGCGTCCAACTTCTTCTCGGACTCCAAGTCGACTGGAGTGTGCAAAAGCGAGGAAGAAGTCGACACAACAACGCGGTCCTTGCCCACCTTGGCAATGGCCTTGTTGACAAAGGCAGAGGCCTTGGCAAAGTCGGTCTTCCACACGTTTCTGCCGTCCACAATACCCACAGAAAGGGTCTGCTTGTCGGTCAAAATGGAGGCGACCTCGTCCAATTGTTCGGGCACTCTGACAAAGTCAAAGTGGAAGCCAGACACAGCAAGGCCGGAAACGGCCTTCAAGTTGGGTCTGACGTCTCCGAAATAGGTGGAAAGCACCAATTCGGGGACGTTTTCGCCCACAAGAGCGTCGTAGGCGACCTGGAACTTGGCTTGGACGGCTTCGGGCAAGTCCAAAACCAACACAGGCTCGTCGATCTGCACCTCCGTGGCACCGGCGGCCTTCAATTGGCCCAACAACTCCTGGTACACAGGCAAGACCTTGTCCAAAAGCGAGATGGGGTCCAAGTCGAGCGAGTCCTTGTCGGCCTTGCCCAAGTAGAGGTACGACACCGGACCGAGGATCACGGGACGCGTGTGGATTCCAAGGGCCTTGGCCTCGTTGAACTCAACCACGGGCTTCACCTCGCCAGACAACTTGAACTCAGTAGAGTGGGAGAACGTGGGTCTGACGTAGTGGTAGTTGGAGTCAAACCACTTGACCATTTCCAACGCGGTCACGTCGACCGCGGCAGTGGTGTCGGTGGCCTTTCTTTGCAAGCCTCTGCCCATGGCAAAGAGCACGTCAATGGGGGCCAAGTCGTACTTGGTGTATCTGTCGGGAATCACGTTGAACAAGAGCGAAAGGTCGAGAACCTGGTCGTAGTAGGAGAAGTCGTTGGAGGGGATCACGTCCACACCGGCGTCCTTTTGCAACTTCCAGTTGTGGGCACGCAATTCCTTGCCTTTGGCCAACAAGTCGTCAACCGAGACCTTGCCTTGCCAGTAGGACTCGGTAATCTTCTTCAACTCTCTTTGTCCACCGATACGTGGGAAACCTAATACAGAGGATTGGACCATGGTGTGCTGTGTGTTTTGGGGAAAAACTGGCTGGCAAACAGGGGGGATCGGGGTGTTTAAATAGTGAAAAATGGGGTGGAAATCTGACTCGGAGAGGGGCCGATATGCGTGTCCTGCATATAATCCGCGCCCGGCCTGCGTGTCTGCATGGCGGTGCGTCGTATTGGTCGTTTATCGTGCAGGCCGCATGCCGCACGCAGATTGTGCCAGCTCACGTGGCCCAATGACTCATGTCACATGGGATTCCACCTCCCACTAATCTTGCCCTATACCCAACACCTGTCACGTGGACTTGTGTGGTTCGGCACCGGACCAATTACAGCAGTCCTTCCGTGGTTGGTGGGGCGACCCGCCAATCGATTATGGGTCCGGTAACGGGCACGGGTCTGGCCACGTGAAATTTCAACACTTGGACCTGGAAATGGGCCCACAGGGCGGAGGTCGGTCGTATTGTGTCGTATAGGGGTGTCGACTCTGGCTGGTGGGGGGCACGTATGGAAGGCGGTGGAAGGGGAGGGGGTGTGGGTGAAAAATTGGCTCTTTTGGTGGCATTGACGGCCGTGGTACTAGCATAGACGACGGCTCGGCTCGGGCTGGCGGGGCCATTGGGATCCGTGGTGTATGGAGGGCCACCTGGCCGTCTACAGTGGGGATACTGGGAGCCAATTGGCCCCAATGGGTCGCTAATTCTGAGGATAGGGTGCTACAATTGGCCACATGGGTGCTATTTATGAGAGAGAAGAGTCAAACAGCTAAATTAAAGATGTGATTACATGGCGAACAGCGCTAATTTGCGTCCATTTCAGCCAATTGGACTGGCTTGGCCCTGGAAGCGCTGCCAACGTGGGACATGCTGCCCTGTTTGACGAGGTCCAATGGAAAGTCAAAGTAGCGACACTTATCACCTTTATCGGAGGTCTGCATATAGTCCACCGATAATGCGCGCCTTAAAAATATTGAGGAAGTATGCGTGCACTCTCTATGACAGCTAAATGTCTGACAGCACCCAGCGTCACCCAGTGCCTGCTTTTGTTTGGTCTAAAAAGCACCGGAAGTGTTGGAAACTGGCCAATCACGAAATCTCCGTCGATTGTCTTCCGATTGCTGCAAAATTGGTGGTAAAAATAATGGCTGCAAATTTAGACTCTACCAACCAGACCAGGCATAAAATCATAGACTGCTAGTTTATACAGGTGTGGAATTTTGGTACACTTTTCATCGTTACTACTGGATCATTTGTACATTTTTTACTCGATTCTTCCTACTCATCTGTTGTACAATTAATAATGTGTATTTCGCATTTGCGAAAAGTGATTAGATCGAATTTAATTATGTTTTGTCCATGAATTGAAGGACTTGAAGTAATAAATTGCTTACTCAAGTAAGGCAAGTTTGTTCATGGCAAGTGGCCAAATCTAGGACCAAAGTAACCGCCAGCTGCCAACGAACCGTTCAAACTGGATTGAACTCCCTCTCCTCCGTCGATACCGGCATACATAACACTATTACCCCACCAGTTGATGTCCTTGGGGTGGTATTGGACGGCGAAGAAGATGATAATACTGCTGAAGGCAACACCTGCACTCAAACCACTAGTAAGAAGATAGTTGTACTTACTCCACCAGGAAGCAAATCTCTTTCTAAGGTAGTGCATGAAGAATCCGGAAAAGTAGAGTCCCATAGTGTAGTAGGACAAGTTGTATGGAGCCCAAACCAACATTCCACCAAGAAGAGGAGCAGGTTGGAAGTATTTGGCAATCTTTCTTGGACCCCACTTCTTGAATGCGGCACATGGGAATGCCAACAAGAAACCGATCAAGAAGCACCATCTCAAAACAGGATACAATCCACCAAACACTTTCTTGGGGCCAATGACACCCCAAATAACAGAGGAAGCGAAGAAAGTTCCAGAATTTGGGCAGGAAAACTTTTCTTTCTGGTGTGGCAAACAGTAGTCTTCAAGGTGGGAAAGCTTGAAGTCGAGAGCAGCCAAGTTGATGAAGGTACCAATAAACATACCGATAAGTTGAACTCTGAACATGGCTCTAGGTGGAATCTTGGCGTAATGCCCAATCTTTTGATCTGTAATATAGTTCTGAGCCTGTCCATCAATATTGTATCCCAAAGCCTTGATGAACATCAAGGCAATACCGTTTCCTGGAAGAGCGTAACCAACAATTAATTCGACCAAGACATTCAATCCGAAACTGAAACCGGTAGTGGAGTAGATGGTGGTGATAGGAATCAAGAAAATAAAATTGATACCAAGGGCAAAGAAAATGGACCAGACTGGAGTGTTGGTAGGGTACAATTCTGCACAGAGAATAGCACACATAATGGCGAGCAACAACACAACAATAAAGGCCCAGTCTGGAACTTCCTTGTACTTTCTCATCATGGTAGAGTGAGGGTCAGTGTAGTCATCAAAATTAGAACTCTTCAAGTTTCTGAAACTCTTGAAAACGGATTTGAAGGACAGGTAAATGGTTTTGTAATTGAGCAAGAGCTCGTGGAAAAAGGCAAATGGATAAAGGGTGAAGAAGGCACCATAAATCAACAAGTTACCAGCGGAGTAAAATGGAGGACCGTACTTCTGGTACTTTTCGTTATCAAAAAGACTGTCTGGGGTAAGGACTTGAGAAACGTCGTAGTAATCACCAGTGTTGGAGAAGACTTGGTTGGAGTTAATTGGAAGATACTTAGTCCATTTGTAGTTGCTGAAATAAAATGCAACAATAATGAAAAAACTGATAATGGAACCAATGTACTGGTTGACGTAGGAGTAAAAAGGAGTGGTCAAAGGAGCATTGAAACTAATAATGTTCCAGTCAAAGGAGGTAATTGGATTAATACCCAATCCTAATTGAGAGCCAGTGATGAGAGCGAGATTCAAGTTTTGTGGGGCAATCCAGGACATCCAGTTGAAGGTGGAAAGTGCTCCGAACAAGTAACCTGGAACCCAGTAGTAAAGGAAAGATCCACCAAAGGTGATGAAGAAGAAGGCGTATGAAGAAATGGTCCATCCATTAATGGATTCTTTCTTCTCTGGCTTCAATAAGGCTCTGTTCAAGGCAAGGGTGGGCAATAAAGATGGCCACACAGCTCTGGATGGATACACAACAAACTTTCTAAGGATTCCAGCAAATCCAAAACCCATGAAGTTGGTACAAAGAAGCAAAAGAATCTGATAACCCTTGTCCACCCACTTGTTACCGTAGAAAATGTTCAACTTTTGAACAGTAATGTTGGATCCAACGTAACTGGAGTTTCCTGCAACAGCACACATAAGGCCAGCCAAAATCTGTTCTTTGAAAGTCCAGGGTCCGGGGTTGGTGTCAAAGGTGGTGCCCCAGATGGTGAATCTGAAGCTGGGAATGACTTTTGCCCATAACATACCACATGGATAAAGGAAGATCTGAACGACGGAGGAATTCAAAGTGATGGCAGGCTGTCTGTCGTCAAAGAACTGGTTGACAAAGGCAGCAATACAGGTCCAAATGGCACCAAGAATGTACACTCTGATGGTTTCGACTTCGATGTTAGGGTCGTCGAAGGGGTCTGTCACGGCTCTGACCTCTTGGTAAGGAGAATGGTATGCGATCAAGGCAGCTTCCAACCTTACTTGTAAGGCCCAGTCCACGATAACGTAGGGAGAAGAGGGCACAGAATCTTCACTGGTATCGGAAGCATAGTCAACGGACACTTTGTACTCCTCCTCCTTTTCGTTGAAGTTTCCAGCAAGCTTGTCTTTGAAGTCCGTCTGAGTAGCGTGTTCGGGTGCACGTTGGAGTAAGTTGACGTATAACTCGTACTCTTCCTCTGGAATGTTGGGGTCGCTGTCAAATTCTACCAAAGCATCTTGTAAGATGTGGATAGACTCGTTGATAGAAAGCTTCTCGATCTTCTCGATCATGAAGGTGGCCTTGACAGGCAAGTCGTCCAAGGAAGTCAAGCCTCCCAAGTCAAGTCTGTTAAGAATCAACGACTTCTGTGTCAAGGTTAAATGTTCACCCACGTCTTTGAGGCCAAAGTTGACAGATGCGATAGCGTTGAGGTTGACCTCATGGTCTTCGGTGTCTAACCGACCAGCTCCACTGGCTGCACTTCTGATGTTCTCGAGCTCTACTTCAGCAGGATTGCTCATGCTGCTTGGGGACATGTTAGTGCAAAATCCACACTTATATACTGATTTTTACACTCGTACGGCCATAGGGTTGATAAGGTAATTCGGCATCCTTATCGAATCACTTTTGTGAAAACGATTAGAATTTGAGGTTGACATGAACAGGTGGTGTGTATTAGTTGCAGCTTGCAGTTTTACTTTAAACAGAGAAGAAAAATATTTTTTGTGCACCTCGGTCGGACGATAAGAAAATATCCTGCGTGGACGACTTCCGGTCCCGATATTCGGGCATCAGCCTCTCACATTGATATTGCCGTCAATACCGACCATGCCTAAATATGCATGTCCCTGCCCGAATGTGTCAAAACCTAACTTGCGCTTGATATTTCCACTGAATAAACTCTCTATCGATATTAGCTAATGTGCCGTTCATCAAAGGGCCTAATCAGGTCATTGGCATCAGATAATTACAGGATAAGACTAGTGATAGTGCCAGTCCTCGTCTGAAAGTGTTCCTATCTCGTGCCTTCAAGGGTGCATGATGCGCCGGAAAATATCTATTGTGTTTCATGCTTCAATTTGCGGCAATTTTTGGAGGATGAATTGAGCATATCAAGGGATCTATTTCGCTTGGGCTTGCTGTAAGTAGATGTATTGATCGATATCAGCGACATCGGCCATCTCTAGGGGGCAGCCATACGATGTAGTTGGCCAAGTTCGCTAACATTTCGAATTCGGGCGTAGTTATGCACCGAGAAAATTAAAGAGCTGGAAATTTGGTGCAGGAGAAATGGAACGGCTCCAATGAATTGCAAATTCACCACAGTCGAGAATTGATTGTTGGTATAAGGCTCTACTGTGTGTGTGGACTTAAAAATACCTGCAGATGTACATCCTGATCGAGGATCCGGACCCAGGATCTGGGATCTCAGATTCGGCATTCCAAAATGTCAGCCTTCCACCCTCGAGAATGATCTGGCAAAGTTTCTTGGCTTTCCGAAGTATATTCCATTATCTGGCGAACTTCCTTGGCTCTCTACAGAAGAATCCGTGTTTCTTCCTTTCTTGGAACAACCTTAATTACGTGTCTTGTCCGAACGTCATTTAGAAAAGCTGTCGAACGTCAGCGAAGCGGAAAAGCTTAGCTGGGAGGTCGTTCCGTATAAGTGGAGATCGGTCAAAATACTTTATTCTTAGGACCTGATCAAAAATAATTCACTTACTGTCGACAACTTCGCCAGTGTGGCTCGAATTCACTATTTTAAGAATCTCTATATTCGAAAGATTCCACCGAGCAAACTCAATATACCATTTCAATAATGGCATTCTACACCAAACCATGGCGATAGTTGATCCCATTTTCTCTACTACTACTACTACTGATTAATCGCAATTGTCATAAACCCTTCGTCTCCCTTGATACTTCTGGTCCAACCCATATTATGCGGCTCTATGAACCACAGTTTGCAAATTAATTCAACGTCTGCAACGGCAGGCACTTAAAATTCCGAAGAAAGCATTATTGCTTGCTTTGAAAATCACTACTATCGGGATTTCTTATCATGTGGACGTTTGAACTATTTCAATAACAAGAAGCGTAAATATATGTCGAATTGAACTATTATTTAAGGGAAATGGCCCTTTCTTGGTCCAAAATATCCATCTGGAGCAAGGGTGGCATTCAAAATAGCTTGACGGGCAATTCCTCCTCCATCAATACCACTGTATGTAACAGTGTTTCCCCACCAATTGATATCCTTGGGGTGGTATTGAACTGCAAAGAAAATGATCACACTGCTAAAGGCTATACCTGCCAGTAAGGCACTACTGGCCAAGTAGTTGTACTTACTCCAGAATGCCGTGTATCTGTTCTTCAAGTACCACATGCTAGCAATGGAGAAATAGAGGCCTTCGGTTTGATAGGACAAATTCGTAGGAGCCCAAATCATGAATCCTCCAATCATAATACTAGGTTGGAAGTATTTCACATAACGCTTGGGTCCATACAACTTGAGGGCCATACATGGGAAGGCCAACAAGAAACCAAGCAAGAAACACCATCTCAAAACAGGATACAATCCACCAAACACTTTCTTGGGACCAATGACACCCCAAATGACAGAAGCAGAAAAGAAAGTACGTGAGTTGGGGCAAGAGAACTTGTCCTTCTGGTGTGGCATACAATAGTCTTCAACATGACCGAGCTTGAAGTTCAAGGCGGCCATATTGATGAAAGTTCCAATGAAAATACCAAGGATCTGAACTCTGAACATGGCTCTAGGTGGAATCTTGGCATAGTGACCCAACTTTTGATCGGTGATATAGTTTTGAGCTTGTCCATCAATGTTGTAACCCAAGGCCTTGATGAACATTAACGCCAATCCATTACCTGGAATTGCGTATCCAATGATCAACTCCACCAACACATTCAATCCGATACTGTAGTTGGTGGTAGCATAAAGGGTTGTGATTGGGATCAAACAGACGAGATTAATACCGAGTGCAAAAAAGATGGCCCATATGGGGGTGTTGGCAGGATACAACTTGGCACAGAGAATAGCACACATAAGGGAAATCAATAAAACGATAATAAATGCCCAGTCTGGAACCTCGGGATACTTGCTCATCATAACCGAGTGTGGATCTGTGAAGCCTTCATAATTCGATCTCTTCCAGTGTCTAAGAGAGACAGCAAACCCCTTCAATGCAGCCCACAGACTCTTGTAGGACATGCCGATTTCGTGAACAATTGCAAATGGATAAAGAACGAACCAGGTTCCGTAAACCACCATGTTTCCGGCAGTGTAAAATGGAGGGCCATACTTGTCGTATTTGCTTTGATCGAATAAACTGTTTTCGGTAAGAATATTCTTGACCACATATGGCTTGCCTTCGTTGTTGAACAAGCCGTTGCTATTGATGGGAAGATATTTGGCCCACTTATAGTTGGAATAATAAAGTGCAAGCACGACAAAGAAACTGGTAAAGGCTCCAATATACCGGTTAACCATGGTGTAAAATGGGGCCACCAAAGGTCCGTTTGACTCAATAACATTCCAGTCAAAAGTTGGAATTGGGTTCATACCTAAACCCAAGACTGATCCAGTAACCACTGCAAGATCAATGTTATCGGGCTTAATCCAAGTCATCCAGTTGAAGGTGGAAAGGGCTTGGAACAAATAGTTGGGAACCCAGAAATAAAGGAAGGATGCGGCTGTTACAATAAAAAAGAACCGATAACGGGAAATTGTCCATCCGTTGATGTTCTCTTTCTTTTCTGGCTTCAACAATGCTCTGTTTAAGGCAAGAGTAGGCAACAAGCCTTGCCAGACAGCACGTGGAGGATACACAACGAACTTCCGTAAGATACCGGCAAAGCCAATACCCATAAAATTGGTGCACAAGAGCAAAAGGACTTCATAACCAGTGGTCAACCAAGTGTTTCCGTAGAAAATATCAAGTTTCTGAACAGTAATGTTCCATCCAACATAACTGGCACCACCGGCACAGGAAGACATTAGGCCTGCTAATATTTGCTCCTTATATGTCCATGGACCCGGATTGAGGTCAATCTCGTATTTCCAAACCTTGAATTTCCACTTGGGAACAATGTACTCCAACGCTTTACCACAAGGGTAAAGAAGCATTTGAACGACACTGGCAGATAAAGAAATACCTGGCAATCTGTCATCAAAAAATTGATTAACGAAAGCAGAAATGGCGGTCCAAATAATAGCCAAGAAATACACTCTCACAGTCTCCACTGGGATAGTAGGGTCGTCATATGGATCAGTCACAGATCTGACTTCTTGGTAGGGAGAATGATAAATAATCAAGGCAGCTTCCAAACGGGTTTGAAGTTCCCAATCCACAATACGATAGGCTGAGTAGGGAAGATTGGCATCAATGGAGGCAGAAGAGCTGTCCTCGCTGACTTCCTTGACCGAAACCATATTGTGAAGCTTTTCTCCCAATTTCTCCTTCACACCTTCGTCCCTACTATTGTACATTTGTGGTTCCATCTCGACCAACTTTTCATAGAGGTCATATTCTTGATAAGGAATGTTGACATCATTTTCATACTCGACCAATGCTTCCTTAAGAATTACAATTGCTTCCTCCACTGTGGTCTTTTCGATTTTCTCAATCATAAACGAGGCGGTTAAGGGCAAGTCCTCCATCGAAACCAAACCTTCAAGATCAAGTCTCTGAAGAATGAGATCTTTTTGGGCCAATGTCAATGCTTGTCCCACTTCGCTGAGACCAAGAACAACGGATGTCACAGCGTGTAAGTTGACTTCATGATCCTCTATATCCAAGTGGCCAGCACTAGTGATACTTTTGATATTTTCAAGAGCATTTTGAACCTCGGAGTTCATCTTGAAAGAATTAATATTTAGAAAGTATTATCAGTTGCTTGTTGAGTATCGAGACTAGAACCAACTTCAGCTTCTTCGTCTTTATATATGTCCCCAATTTCATTGAGTTTCATTTTTTTGATAAGGAATTGCAACTATAGGCAATTCAACATTTTCGGATAAATACAACCAGAAAGTGGAGATAACCGTAAACTCGGCTCCGCTCATTTCACAATGATTCTAATTACAGCACTTGAGTAGATTACACTTTGGGGGACTAGCTACTATCTTGTAATTGTGTCAAAAATGTGTCAGTTATACTCGGTTGA
This sequence comes from Suhomyces bokatorum, assembly GCA_030568615.1. Classification (NCBI taxonomy): domain Eukaryota; kingdom Fungi; phylum Ascomycota; class Pichiomycetes; order Serinales; family Debaryomycetaceae; genus Suhomyces; species Suhomyces bokatorum. The sequence continues at coordinate 437,843 of JAJMGI010000003.1, forward strand.
TTTTGTGGATACTAAGCATTTTGAAAGTTGTCTTGGCGAAAGTGACAGATAAGTTGAAGAGATTGAGTTAATTCTTGTAGCTTATTAGGAATTACCTTGGACTTCCTAGTGGCGGCTTCATGAACGTATTGGCAAGTCGCTTATCTGGCTCATCATAACTTATCTGTAGCAAAGTCTCCTCCATGAAAATCATTGCGAGTTCAGGTCAGCCTTCACCTGTTTCAACAATATCTTTGTGGCTAGGCACCAGGAATTTCTACGAATGCCACGAGCAAAATGAACCCTGAATACCAAAAATAGACTTTGGAGTCAGAAAATGCTTATCATCAAAAACTCAGACCTTAATTGAGTCGTAAAACTTGATCTGTTCATTGTTAACTGTTTGAACTTGAGTGGGGTTCGCCATATGCTTTTGATTTCAGGATGACGTTGTTAATCTATGCACATCCAAATAGAACTCTGATTGGATGTTGGACTCATTTGCTGACTCGGCTTCACTGATAGGACTCGGCTCAAGCAATTTGAAGGAAGATAAGCTCGATGCAGACAAAAAAACGGCAATACGTCTATCTTATCATCTTTGGTACCTTGAATTCGTTTGGATGGAGGTTGCATTGGTCTTGATTGCAACTTGCAAGAATCTTGGCATTTTATCGTCCTGGTGAAGTCAGATACAACGCTCTATTGTAGTTTGCTCGATCAATAACGGATTTGCATGGATGCTTTTGAGAAATCCTCGCAACATCTAACCGCAAATTTGCATGTATCGAAGGGACTGCAAACCTATGTGCATTTCTCCTTTGAGACGAATAGATAGATTGAGATGACTCAATGCCCTGGTACTTTACACAGGACACTTCAATTGCAATTCCTGATGCGATCTGTACTGTTCATCTTGCCATGGGCGATAGTTTGGCACAATCTATGGTGCCTTGATTTCAAACCAAATTCTGCACATTGCTCTGATTGTATAATTCAAACAAACATCGTTGACAATTGGGACAGGTGGATTCGGAGTAATTTTGCATCCACGTAGAAATGGAACCTTGAAATCATCTCCTCTTCCTTCTCCAGTAATTGTCCCGGATGCCCCACATTTTCAAGTACCTGCTTTCTCGAAAAGGCTACGTGCATACAGTTCCAGTTGACGACTGAGTTAAACTGTATTTCGATGAACTTTCCGCGTCAAAATAAGTCAGGTTTGATAAATCGGGTAATCTTATGCGATAAGCAGCTGAATATCTGCTGTTTGACCCCACAAATGTCTACTTTGGGACGGTGCCTACCTACGGTAATTTTTGGCATATTTCTTGAGGTTTTAACTACATAAATGGTCCAACTTCTCTCTGGATCGTCCAGCCCAACCTGGTGTGCTACGATCCATGACCCACACCACACAAGGGCAAAGTGAGGCAATCACCTGCGCCGCCTCCTCATTGACTCGACTATTATTGCACGGCCCCAACTTCCAGAGGTAAATTCCTTATCTGGATCTTGAGCCCGGATTGGAGTTTTGAAATGCACCCTTTTATCGATTGTTCACGTCACACGGCACGATAAAAGCACACTCCATAATGCACTTGTGTATCTCGGGATCAGGCACTTCCGGGCAATGGACGTTTAGACCGAAGAAGTAGCATGTAGCACGTGAGGATAAGAGAATACCGCCCAAGAGTATGCGGCTCCTGGTGGTCAAAGACCGTAACTGAAGACCCTTACAGCATCTTGAATCGACAATCCTGGTCTTTGTTTGAGGCATGGAAATCTGCACCTCTTTGTTGCACCTTTGACTGACGTGCTCTCCATCAAGAATGCTTGTGCTTGGCCGGTTTGACACTTCCCCTCATGCGAATTATTTCCTGCTGTAGGTGTCAGAGCACATTGCATGCGTCCCGGCAGTGGGGCCGAAGCTACACACTTGGCATGTGGCTAAAAATAGAGTCTTCTGTGAGGACCAAAGCCATCAGAAGTGCACGTACCTGCCTCTAAACATATACGTCATCTCCCTAGTGGAAACGCGATGGCAGAAGCCGAAAAGCCGACCAAGATCCCCTGCAAGTGCAGTCTAATTTGAACATGGTTGCATCATCCAAGGGCCGTAGGATTGACGTGAAACAAAAAACCCACCATAAGCACAGCTTATCGTTCCTCTGAAAAAGCTTTGACGCATGCAGATGTGGGAGATGCGCGTTCAGACGAACACCCGGTCGAAACTCGACTTCCGGGCACGCACCTTCATGCACGAAGTTTCGTTTATAGAAAAATATATCACGTCAAATCGGGAAAAGAAGGCAACACTTCCTGTCCCTCCACTTCTACATTCTTCAGGTTTACTTTCAGCTTGCTGTGATTGGATGGTAATATCGTTCCTATGTAGCCATGCTGTGGATACCATTATTATCTATGCATCATGGCATAACTTCCGGAAAGAATACAATTAGATCGTTTGGAATCTAATTCCACACAGATACTCCAACTGTGGCTGTTCGGCATGGGCCGAACAGCCTCCTCTCACTAGAAGAGTCTTGATTTGACCACAGTAGCTGGTTTCTCTGCTTGGACACTCTCAATTGTGCGTCGATAGCACCCATGCTGGTTCAACCCTCATAAAACAGGCAATTCATCAGCCGTGGCTCAAGGTAATATTTTTGGAAAGCTCGGGCCAAAGGTGTCACGAACCTAATTTTGCGGTCTGCTTTGGGAAGTACTGCTCGACATTGTCTTGCTTATCAGCGAGATTTTGCACAGGCCCTGATACTATTTTCGGGCAGATGTACGGACAAACTAATTTCGCCAGCAACTGTTACGATGCTGAAATTCGAATGGAGACCTTTTGGCTGGGGCACCTAAGACCTTTCCCTGGTTTTCTGTCCCAGGATAATTTCTAACACATGTAGTTATTATCAACAAATGTTCAAAGAATACGTTTAGTTGCAGTTGACTAAATCTCTGGCCTACGACTGACACTTCAAGTAGAAGTGTCAGAGTTATGTTTGTCCAACAGCTTTAGAAGCATCTATACTATTGAATATAGTGATCTTCTCCTTTTATTTCCGTTAATACCACCCCAACATTTCTATAAGCAAATCTTTTGGACAGCCGTAACATGACTGGACAATGCTAAAGACCGGTATTTCTCAATAAACTAAGTCCTTTATAAACTGCTGAAATACTATTTTTGAATGATACCATTCTCTAGTCACCGTTATCGTTGGGGTCTATTTTGAAGATCTTGTCTGGATTTAAAATACGTTTGGGGTCCAACGAGATTTTCAATTTTCTCATTAAATCAATAGTGTCGACACCTAATTCGTCCACTAAAAACTGACGTTTGGCATTTCCTACTCCATGTTCTCCTGTGCAAGTGCCTTCATTATCAAGACCTAGTTGGACCATTTTCTTGACCACAGCTCGACATTTCTCTTTGTCTTCAATTTTATAATATAAGTCGGCATGGAAATTCCCGTCAGCAGCATGTGCTAATATAATTGATTCAAAGCCAGAATTCTTGATCATATGATGGATTTGGGTCAACACAGAGGAGAGCTTGGACAAAGGTACTGCTATGTCAGTCACCCATATTCTAACATTTTCGTCTATTTCATTTTTTCCATATTGGATCATGGCATAGAAAGCGTTCTTTCTAGCCGAAAAGAGCTCCTCTCCTTCTTCGTCACTGTTAGCAAATACAAAGTTCAGGCAGTTATTGGCCAGAGAAATTTCCTTGACCTGCTTAATGAGTTCATTCACCACCGCTGGATTCGTTCCACCCAACTTGAAAAATATAGTGGGACATTCCAACCACTCTCGGGTCAAATAGCCACTATAATTCAAACACTTCATCATGTCTGAATCCATTAATTCGACGGCGTTGGGCTGGATTCCAGATCTGAATAGCTGAGAAACAGTTTTGGTTGAATCCGTAATATCAGGAAACTGGCACACTACTACTCTTTCAACTTTGGGAAGTGGATGGAGCTTCACGGTCGCTTCTGTCACCACTCCCAACGTTCCTTCGCTTCCAACAAAAAGACCGGTCAAGTTGTATCCAGCACTTGATTTTCTGGGCCTTCTTTTGGTCTTGACAATAGTTCCATCTGCTAAGACCACAGTTACAGAGATTACGTTTGAAACCATTGCACCATATCTGGAGGCATTGATTCCAGAAGCATTGGTGTTGATCATTCCCGAGATTAATCCATTGGGTCCACAATCTGTACCCAACATGAGTCCAGAAGCCTTCAATTCCGAGTTTAACTCCTGCCAATTAACTCCGGCTTCGACTCTTGCGTCCATATCGTCGTGGTTTACTTGTAGAATTTTATTCATCCGAGAGGTGTTTAAAATTACACCTTGTCTCGTAGAAAAGAAATGGCCCTCTAACGACGTACCAGCACCAAAAGGCACCACTGGTACACTGTATTTGTGCAATATGTTCATCACCTGTGATACTTCCTCGGTCGAAGTAGGATAGAGGATGTATTTAGGTTTCTCGTGTGCCAACGGCTCGTGTGGTGTAAAGTCGTTCCTAGTGTGAAATTCCAACTCGGTCTTGGTGTTGGAGACATTCTTTTGTCCTAGAATTTTGGTTACTTCTGCAATTGCTTGGTCCAATTCTTTGTCTGTACAGTACGTAGCTGGAGATAAGGTCTCTAGAGGAGTTGTGGAAGTCCAGACATTCTTCTCTGTCGCTTTCAGTTGACCAATGGAGTAAGACAACGTACTCACTGCTGCCAAAGTGACGGAAATGCCGAAGATAAAGCCTAAGCCTGGAGTTTTTTTGGTCTGATTCTGACTTGAAAAGTTTCGGGCCCGAATGAATTGGTTGCACTGTGTCGGACTTCCAACTAGATTCGAGATGCAGGGCAGGTTCGGCCTCGGTAAGCTTCCTCTTCGGATACTTCTTACCAACATAATGGTCCTTTTGTGGTAAAAGAAGCCGATTCAGTAGTTCAAGCCTTGTAAGTGAAATAGCACTCATAGCACGTGATTAAAGATAAGAAGTCCAATCCACTCCAGAAGCTCCTGTCATGTTGCACGATGTCACAGCAACGCTATGAAGGGATGAAACGTCAAAATATGCATACTATGATTGCCGAAGAATATACGGTACTACTGTCTCGTATTTGAATTTTCTCATTATTAGCTAAAGACACATTTGCTCTATTGTAAAGACCCAAATGTGAAAAATGAGTGTCTGACCATTTCAGGGCCAGAGAACCCTTGTATGCTCACAAGCAGCCGAAACCAGTAACTTCGCTGTTTAGGGTGAAGTCTATTGTTATAGTGTGTCACATGACTTTGATGTACAATAGCAGCTACAGCATCAAGGGTCCTTCCACTCAAAGAGGCAAACAAGGGTCCTGCCCCTAAGCACAAGTTGCACTTATCGTCATGGCTGAAACAGGCAGCCAAAATACAATATGTATATGATGCTGCAGATAATTATTGAAGTGTCACAATTATATCTACATATAATTCACTCATTTTTCACGTCTCAATGCACTTTTTTAGACACTATATGGGACTCAAACGAGCACTTGCTGGTCGACTAAAATGAGCCTTGAAAAGTATCGTTGATCGTAGTTCCAGCGCAATTATTCTATTTTTCTTGGTGGCTGCGTTGACGTTTCAATTGAGCCACTGAAATTTATCATTGAGGTCTAAATTCTCGTTTAAAACGGTGTTTTGCGATACTTTTTGTTGTTTTTTCTCAATTATGGACAAATTTGAAATTCGTGAAAAATTTCGAGGCTGGGACCAAGCTCTTGAAAACTGTCCATAACTTGACATCATTTTAGCTACAGCTTGCAGTAGCAAACAATAAACTTCAAACTGCAAGTAGTGGTACAGAAATTTCAAGATGTCAATTCATTTCAGCTCATTCCTCCAAATCCAGCACCGTTCTTGGGCTCAGTGGAATTGGCACATATGCATCCAGTGGATCCACCTCGAAGTTGACATCTTCAATAAGCAAAAGGTTCTATTAATGAAAAGCCACAACATTACTTTGTTCGATAAGTTATACACCTTTATGCGTAACTACACCAGTGGGCTAGTTTTTCAGTCATCAAAGCCGCCTGCGTAGCGTAATGGTTAACGCGTTTGACTTCTAATCAAAAGATTCCGGGTTCGACTCCCGGCGTGGGTTCTTCTACATGCGGTTTTAGCTCAGTTGGGAGAGCGTCAGACTGAAGAGATTCAGTCACAGTTAATCTGAAGGTCCTGTGTTCGATCCACAGAAATCGCATTTTTGTCTTTTTTGAACACGACTTGTACAAATTTATGGTGTTAATTTTTCATTTTCATCCCCTGTTTTATCTCCCTGCTCTACATCAACGTTGATATGGAAACACACTCGATCAAGCTCAAGAATAATATTTAGGGTTTTTGAAGCGTATTTTGTGTGACAGCTCAATTGCTGAATTCGAGCTGGTTTGAAATTTGCAGTGGGAAAATGCCTTAATATTCTAAGCCCAGTTCTATATAGCATAATTCTGAAAAAATAGTCTAATTAAGCTAAGTTGCTAATTGAGTGCAGCAAAAATTCAACCACGCAAAAACTACCTAGTGGAACGGGGTTAGTATAGCCATTTTGGGCGTGTTGTTCTATTCTACATGTTGGAGTTCTTACTTGAGATAATTGTGAGTTGAGACCTGCGTGGCGAAACGCAGAAAAGTCTAATTAGTGAGCCCAGCCCAAGCTTATTCTCCGCTGACGCAATTGGAAGTGAATAATTAGCGAATCTGGATAAATGGGCCCACGCTTATCTTGCTTCAAATTGGCTATAATGTGGGACAATTTACAAGTAGTGTCATAAAGCCATTAATAAATAATATAATACAAATGCATGCTGGGCATGCTCAAGAATTAAAGGGGACAGGCACCTCCTAGATGAAAAGCTCCTTATCATCGGTGGGCTCATTGTAGGGATCGTCTTTGAACACCAGAAGATAGTCCATATCGTTGACGCTAGTTTCGAATGTAGAACTTCTGGTGTTGTTTTTCACGGCAACCGACAACAATTCGGCGTTTTCCACCAAGGAGAGCGTGGACACGAAGTCGGTGTCCATGTTCAACTTGGTCTCGAGCTCGTTGCGTTCCAGTTGCTCGAGTTCGAGCGACTTTCTGCTGGACAAAGGCAATCTGGGCACGCCGAGGGGGCCCTCAGGGGCGTACATGAGCCTCACAAACTCCTCGATGTCGAAGAACCGAGTCTGGCGTTGGTTCTGGCCCTGGCCGGCGTGCTTCTGGTGCGAGAGCTTGAGATCTGGGGACGACAAGCGCGATAACGAGTCGGGGCCCATGGACAGGTGGGCGGAGGACTTCTCTTCGGTGAAACTGGACCCCACGGTGGTGCAAGAGGTGGTATCGGAGATGTCGATGTCGAGGTCAACGGTGTCGGAGCAGTTTTCGAAGTCGTAGATCTGGATGGAGGTCAGGTCCAAAAGAGAGTCGACGGTGTGGAGGGTTTCAGGGGAAATGGGGGAGGAATGGGACGTTTTGGAGCTGCAGTCGCTGCTATCGTTGTCAGGAGAGATCAAGGGCCTGGAAATGGGCAAGCCTCCCACCAACACCGAGGTCCGGTTGGACTTGTAGGACTTGGCCGCGGCGCTGGCGCTGGCGGAGAGATTGGGCGCCAGGGAGCGGAGCTTCAACGTCTTGTAGCGCGAGGGAGGCACCAAGTTCTCCTTGTTGTCGGCGGACTTGTCAAACAGGCCCATCCGCTGCTGAGCCGCCAGCGAGCTGTGAGAGATGGGCGAGAGCTTGGGGCGGAACTCGCCGGCGCCCTTGACGCTGTTGTGCGAGGACGTCACGCTCAAGGGGCGGGGGCGCTTGGTGCCGGTGACGATGGAGTGGAGGTCGGACATGGAGGACTTCTTAGACCGTAACGAACCAAAGAACCCTTCAGTCTTGGACTTGCGGGCTTCGTTGAGGTTGGAAATACTCTGGCTTCTTAACATGGCGAAGGCGATTGCGTGGTAGATAAACCAATGGATACGAGCTAACCGATGAGACGGAGGCGATGGGGAGACGACAACAGGGGCGATTGACAGGTAAACAAGGGGAGACGACACGGACAAACAATACTGATGAGGTGCGAGAAGGACGAGGTCTTGGAAGCAGAGGGAGTGGTGATTGGGAAGACAAGGCCAGCACAACAACAACAACTGTATTATTGGTGAGAACAACACAGAGGAGAGAAGCCAAAGAATGGAGGAAACCTGGAGTAGTTAAACAGTGTGCCAGAAGATAATGTGAAACAAGGCAGGCCCTGTTTGTGGAGGGCGAGTTGCTTTTCTATTGTTGCAAAAGGCGCGCGGGCGTGCGCGGCCCAAATGATACACAATGCACCGCTGACATGGGTGTGCATGGTGCAGTGCGCCCGGCGGGTGCAGCTGGCAGGGCTGGCACCGCATGCATGCATGGTCCGCAGGTCTTTATCCAGGGTGAAACGCCCGCGACAACGGGCCCGAAGCCGCCTTCGCTCTACCGTGGCCCCTCCTGGCCTGCGTGGACAGCCCCGTCTCCCCTGACGGTTGTCCCCGTCCCCGGGGCTGCGTTTGCCCCGCCAACCCCCCGCTGCACGAGCCCCTGTGGCGCCATGCGCCCTGCCTGCACCGTTCGATGCGTGCATATGCGAGGTGCACGTCGGTTGTGCGTGGTCTACTACGCTATTGATCTAGGGGCAATTGGCATATTGTTCTATTGTTACTATTTACAAGGTTGACATTACTCTAGTGACAGGCGCCCGCAGTGACCCACAACGTCGTCTAAGTGGTCTGGCTCGGGTTGTCCGGACAGGTGTCCAGGACAAGCAGGGGAGGCCAGGTCAAGGATGGTCAGATCCTATCTAAGCATCGAATCGCCTGCATGCGGACAGCGCGTCGCGGCCCGATCGGGCAGTTTAAGGGATGGCCTGCGTTGTTTGCGGGAGGTGCGTGGTGTGCGCTGGCCGCATTGGTCGAAGTTGTGTCTGTTTTGATGGATGTGTGCGTCGGGAGTCTGGAGGTGTTTTGAAATTTACTGTTTGGTCGTCTCGGTGAATGGTGAATGGTGAATGGTGAGTGGTGAATGGTGTATGGGTGTTTGGGTGTTTGGGTGTATTGACTGCATTGGTGCATTGACTGTATTGGTGCATTGACCGTATTGACCATATTGACTGCGTTTCACCAGGTGTGTGCCTAACTTGCCGAAGTGTGCCCTCTTCAATGGCCCAGTTGCCTGTTCGGGACGTCTCAGGTGGTGTCCTGTCCGAGTGGCTTGATGTATATGAGCTGCGTCTGCATGCGTGTGTCATGCTGTGGACACCTCCACGTCAACTCGTGCATGCATCAGACCTAAGCCCGTTTTCTTTTCACCCCAAAGCCCGGCACTTCATTCTTTCCAATACCGAAACTTGGCTTCGGGTCCCACCCTGGTGCCAGCGTCAAACGACCCCTGGAACCCCGCCTGCCGGCCCCACTGCTGGATGCTGTCATAGTCGGATTTTTCCGAGCTGGATGTGCCCAATTGGTCCAATTGGGCCAATTTCCCGGTTGCACTTGGAATTAGCTGCGAAAAGAACGGCTCCTTGCCTCGGTACCGTTGAAGCGCAAACGTGCTCTTGTGAGAGTAGTTCTCCTTGCGGAGAGGATTGCCGTTTCCGTCCCGTCCCGTGAAGCTCTTCGCTATGTACTGCGTGATAGGCTGGCGCACCACTGCTTCCACTCCGGCCACCGTGTACACCACCACAGGTTCATTGGAGGTCTTGGGGCCAGTGGGAACAATGTTGAGGTGCCCCAAGCCCTGGAAAACCAAGTCGATGGCCCCGTAGAAAGGAGGCACGATGAAACGGCGCAAATTGGCCACGGAACTGGCATTGTGAGGCACCATGTATTGTTTCTGGATGCCCGGGAAGCGCTCCAAGTGGGTGCTCACCTCGACCGCCTTGGAAAGACTGCTGAATACCATGTAGTCACTGCTGATGCAGTTGCGCACCTGGAACATGGACCCCCTTGGAAAGCTAATGAAGAATAGCCCGCCCAAGCTGAGGGTCTGGCCGCTCTTGACTGTGGTGTACTTGGAGTAGTAGAAGCCCTTTTCGTATACTTTGGCACCCTTTGTCACCTGCTTGATGTGTTTGGGCTCCTCAATGGCCCTGAAAAGCCCGAGCGCTTCGTTTTCCTTTCCGGGACGGGCCTTGACAAATCCGGGAACATCGTAGATAGTCTTGTTGGTGCCTTCGAGTTCAAGCTGGATAAACCCCCGGGTAAATCCAGGCACATACGAAACTCCAGGGCCGACTTTGGACCTGAAATACTCCTCTTGCTGGCGGTTCTCCTTGCGCACCTTGGACTTGCTTTTGACGACTACTCCAGGCGCATTGATGAGGCGGTCCTGTTCTTTTTCGAGTCGTCTGCGTTCTCTCGAAGATAAGAGCTTGGACTTCGATTTTTGCGAGCTTAAATAATAGAGAAGAGCCTTGATTATCGTGGATTTTCCGCTGTTCACATGGCCCACCAAATAGCTGCCATCAGGAATAAATTCAATCACTCGTTTGATGTTCCAGTTAATTAGTCCACTGACTATCATGACGTTTTCACGAGGCACATTGTACTTGGAGAAAAGGTAGTCTTGGACGAACTGGAGTCCATATTTAATGCCGAGTTCGTTGTTTTTGAACCACAAATCCGCCTTGTTCACAAGGAACTTAACCTTGTTGGGAGCTCTATGGCGGAAAATAGCTTGGTCGAGGCCCATGGGAAAGTCCTGGACACTCAAGACATAGACGATGTTTCCATCTGCAGGGATGGGGGTGAGAATGTTGTCGATGGTTTCCACAGGGTACTCTTGTTCAGCAAGGTTGTTGAAATTGGACCTGTAGGTGGCTTCACGACATCTGATGCATTCTACCTCTGTATCCGCTTGAAGCTGCGGTTTCTTGATGTTGGCTGCTCGTTTGAGCTCTTTGGCCACATGAGAGGGCTCTTTGAGTGCTCTGATGTGCTCTTCGCCTACTTCGTGTAGTTTGGAAAAGTCATTGATCAAGAGCTTCTGGTCCTCTTCGCTCAAATTTCCCACAAATTTGTTGAAGACCACGTCTGCCTCCTTGACAGCATTGGTTTTCTTTGCTGAACGGGCCGAATCGAGCACGTAGTAACCCGGTTTTTTGGGATCTGTGGATTGTAGTTTGATTCCACATGATTTACAAGACTGGAACAAGTTTGTGAGCAAAGCAGACGTCGTAAGACTTAGGGAAGAAGACGAGTAGAGTCGCAGTGGAGTGCGGACTGCACGCAAGCACGTTCTGGCCACGGTAAAGGCCCGGGGTAGGAGCATGGATGGCGATGGATGTAGGCTAGGTGCAGTACAGAAGAGATGGTGATATTGGTGCGCGCACGACCCTGGAAAATCTGCATTTTCCAGGCTTTGGGCGGTTTCCGGTCCCCCAGGTGCCAGCAAGGATCGTCGAGGACACGCCCCAACGGTCCGCGGATCAATCGAGCGCCTTGACCAGTTTTGCCCCGTTTCCCGAAAGTCTGAGCGCTGGAACTGAAAAACTACAGCATTCCCCTTCAAATCCCGAAGTATGCCCTGCAAGGGCATGAAGACATGCACAGCACGGACCAACGTCCACCAGGACCAGCGAACATCCACACGGAAATGCCAATTCCAGAAGCACACCCAATTGTTTCAGTGCGAGTTTAAGCGACGGAATCGAAAGGCCACATGGAGCACTCCAGGAGTCGGAGGAGCCCCCCAAAAGGCCAAAGTGCCAGACCCAGCCCCTGCAGGTCATACGGGCTATTGCCACGTTATTTTGTAATTTTGTGTGGGCTCAATTGATCTTCAATGCATCTACATTCGGGCCACGTCTCGACACCGCACTCCAACCATTGTGCTAAGCGAAATTGTTGCGTCTAGGCAAATGCCCCGACAACAATGCGTTAGCAATGCCACATGAATAGAGGGCCTGACGGTGGGTGGCCTTGGGACAAGGCCACAATGGCCCCTGGCCAGAACAGGCAATAGTGTGGATCGGCGAGGAGGAAATGGAGGAATCAAGCGAGCTTGGCCCAAAACAGCAAGGCTTCCCACCAATCTTGACCTGGGAGCTGCAATGGCCCCAGAACCTGACGAATAGCTCGGGGGACGTGCTACTGACGACGTCCTGGCCCTGTACCTTCTCCAAAATTATTTACTGGGTATTGAACCACCATATCGTACCATCCGGAATAACCTGGAAATGTGGAACAGAAAGGACTTCCAGAAGCGAGCATGCCATGGCTACATTACGTGTTCTAAAAAAGGGCCAGAAAGGATGAAGACAGCACACGGAACGCAAGAGCAGGAGGAATGTGTCGGCCTGGTCTAGTGGTAAGCCGGTAGTATGCATGTTTCGCAATGGATGGTGCCCATTTCGACAGGCACAGCAGGACGTGCAGCATGGCTACAGAGAACGCCCTGCTCCGCTTATCTGGACCTACCCCTGGGTACCAAGTCTTGATAGAGGAGCTGGAGCCTCCGTCTAATATATACCCCCAATATGGGCCGAAGTAGGAGGGAAAACGCCGAATTAAGCCGGTCTAAACCTGCTAGCAACAAAGGTAGGGCATTATTGTACATTATTGTACACTATTGTACATGTTCATATCCGATCACGGCAATAAAATACGATGGAAACCGGCGCATAAAAAATAACCCGATGTACAGGCACATGAAACACAGCGTCTCCAGAAGGCTATTTTTATGTCAAGCAAGTGGAATTCAACTAGGACGACGACGGAAAGTTGTGGGCGACGTTCCAATGGGCGACGGTCCTGTTGTCATTCCGTTGTGGCCAAACGAACACACGCACGGTGCCTTTTGGCGCAGGCATCCAATCAACGCGTCCCATTCGTCATGGTGCCAGCTGTACCCAGACCTGGGCCCACGCAGCCTGGCTGAAGACGATGCATGCTGCATGTGACACATTGGGTGTAATCAGACACCTGGCAGTGGCTCTGGCGAATGCAGCAAAATGGAGACGGTCCTCTTTGGGGGCACATAGTGAGAGCTGCAGCCTGGAGCCCCCATAGGGTAAAGTGTGAAGTTTCCATCTCGACTACAGAGCAACTGTAACGGCTGCAGTGGGGAGGATGTGTGGACCACGAAGTATTTTTTGGCTCCATGTACTCTTGACGCCTTAGCCGCAGCGAGGCTGGGGTATGATATTTTGCTACAGAAAACGAAGGCGTGGATTTCGAAAAAAAGGAATATAAGCCGGGGTATATCTACCGTGTAACAGTGGATATGGTGCCTAGGCACACCACGGCTGGTGGAGGTGCAATGCATGGCCGTGCACATGTACCAGGCACCGAGTCCGTGTAAATCCACACGTCAATACTTCAATGCTCCAGCCAGATCAGGGAGCAGCTGATAACTGACGTGGCAGTGTTGAGGCAGAATCGGAGGCTGCAGCCTCGAATACTCTATACTCAATTCTCAATCCGCATGCACTGCAATGCATGCGGGAACCCAGGATTCACCCCAGGCGTAATTTTAGCGTGGCAGATAATCCCACTTGGTCCCCACCTCCGTCGAATAATTTAACTACCGGTCGCCTATTTTATGGTTAACCGCACGGCCTACATAATATATACTATCTTAAACATCTTCTGCAAAGCTCCGACTCAGGTTTCAAGTTGAGGGCCTCGACGCTAGCGATGGTTGCCTCCTTCCAGGCCGTCTGTTGGCATGGGACGGGCTCTGGTGTTACGACGGAATAAACTGGGCGCATCGGCCGAAAAAATGGTTTGCGCTGCATCAGACATGCTACGGAAAATACGCATGCACCAGGTGCGTCAACACGCAGTGCCACCAGGAGATGGGGACTTGAGACAACATGTGGAACAGTAGGAGGCGTAGAAGAGGCGGTGGAGATGGTGGAATGGATTCCGGTGATTGTTATCGGAAGCGCGGGAGGCTTGGAGGACCCGGAATCACTAGGTGGCTCTCTCCCCCCGGTGACGTCGAGCCGAGTAAGCCCGAAATCTACCACAACAGGAAGGTTCCTGTTATTTTTAACCCGGCCTACGTAAATATGTAGCCTGGTACATGTTGACACGCATGCGTTATAATGCATGATTCTATTTTCTCAAAAAAACAATCAGTGCGAATTTCAGGAATTACAACGAAACTATTACCGCGTGGACTTTGTCGGTTGGGCTAGAGGAAACATGTGAGTTGCGTTGCTGTGTGAATTCACCGTGTGGTGTAGGAGAAATGCGTGGCTATTGTTTCGTGTGATTTGGGGGCCCAGTCCTCCATTGACCCAAGCCCACCAGACCACCACCAATGAAACCCCACCCTCAAAAATAAAAGGCTGTAACGTATTTCTCTTGCAGGAACCTCATATGCACAAATTCCACATGGATGGATGGTACTGATTCTGGCCGCTCCAGGGTTCTGGATGGATTCTGCATGACCTGCGCACAGGCCCTCCTCCCTTGTAACATGGACTCCTCCACATGGCCACCACGACACACGCTAGTGCCTTGCCCATGTTGTAGGACTATTCTGTTCGCTTAGCAGTGATTATAACCAGCAACCTAGATCTGAAAACAATCAGTTGCCGCGTGCACTCACCATAGACGCATGCAAACGCACCTCTATGTGCTGTCATGCATATGCATGCGCCACTACAGATAAAGGATTATCCAGGAACTTCCCGCCCAAGTGCAGGAAGTAATCGTCGGCATTATGAATAGCGCTGTCCACTTGGCCCCAGTCCAGACCCTTGCAAATGCTTGACCCTTCCTCCTCGGATAGCTCAAGCGGTTCCGTAGATGGGAATGGTTTCGAGTTTCCATTTTTCTCGCCAACCGCAGCAATCCTGCCGCCACTGTCGTTCCACCCGCAACAACCTCCTACACCACTTTGCCTGACCCGTATAGGAGCACCGGCAAACGACGAGACCGTGCATAAATCCTGCAGACTTCCACATCAAAGTGTAAAAATAACGGATCGTCAATCGTTCCACAGTGCTTAATCGGGAGTCGCGCGAATGTTACAACGGTCTCAATCTACCGGTAAGAGAATACCCTGCATAGGTTAGGAATGCGTGGAGCATCTAGCAAAGTTTAATTGTGCATGATTATCGACCCTAAGCGGAAGAACGCAAATGCATGGGCCAAGACATGGGACCATATGGACCGAGTTGACAGGTGGGCCCCAAGCCGTTTCGGAAGTCGTGGGAAGCGCCTGGGTGGGCGACACGAGCACTGAGGGGGAGAAAGATTGGCATCGGCTGGAGTGGTGGGTGTCAGCCCGGGCCATTGCACGCGAACAAGGGCCCGAGTGTCCCGTTTGGGTAAGTTTAGTGCCTTGCATATTGCGTTGGGTACGACGCATAAATCTGCACCAGGAGGGTGGCTGCATGGAGGCGCATAACCTTGTTGTTCTGTTCGGGAAGTTAATTGTTCTTGATGAGCTGCAACTCGTAACTCAGTTCTTAAATTCTGCAGGCGCAAGGACTAAAGCGGTACATCGGCGTAGGTTATCAAGTATTTTTTATGCGCCAGCCAATATTTGTTCATGGCCCACTCGTGCGTCAGACTAACATGTTCTTATGTGTCAAGCCCACCAAGTCCGGTTGGGGGTAGCGAAGGCCAAGGACGCTGGGGCCGTCACTTGCAGGGGTCCGCACGTCGTCCAGGTCGAGTCCGGTCCCCGTCCCAAACTTGCCAAGGTGTCACCCGTCAACTTAAACTTCTCCTGGCAGTTGCCTACAGTTTGGCGAGCCGCGAAGCAATTGATGTATGCAACCTGACACATAACAATTCATAACACTTGAGCCCACATTGCCGTGCATTGCATCGCAGCACTTGAGAATATCTACCACCCCGAAAAAGCAATTCAGGAACCCTGCCCTCCCTCCCATACTATGGGTGTGAGTGCGCCAGAGGCAGGTGGGGTGGGGTAAGACGACGTCTCGAGACCAGGCCACTTCAATAACCGTTGTTGTGCCATGGCAGGCTACGGCGAGAGCATGTGGATCCGACCCAGCTGGCCTCTGCAGGACATGCACCCGAATGCCGGCGATTCCCTTCCTGTCTTACTTGTGCCTTTGGATCCTGCCCGCCAACTCCATGCTGCTGCACACGACCAACCTTAAACTAAGTGTTGCAGATCGACTATGTATCATGCACCCAGCGCAGAACCAGGGAGGCGCCTTGCCACCGACCCCATGTCAGAGTTTAACCAACCTTACCTAGTTCCACCCCCGAGCCTCTCTGCTTTTTTAGTCTAAATGCTCTAATTCTCTGCAAGTACCGTCCACACTGGGGGGGTCCAGGGTTCATTCCGAAACTGCTCCCCTTTGCGGTGTGCTGGAGTTGCAAGGTTGCCCCGGTGGGCGGAGGCAATTTCATATGGATTCCGGCGTTCTTCACCGTTCAATCTTCCGCATCACGGTGCATTGTGCGTCGCTGCAGGTGGCTGATGTAATTCTGGCTGGGGCATGGACAATAGTCTAGCAGCAAGAGCGTGGGTAACAAAGTGGACATAAAACATCCATGGATGGGCCTGTACGTCGTCCGTTCGATGCAGCGTGGCACTTGCAAACCGACACTGCAATACCCAAGAACACCGAGAGGGTCTGCATTCCTCCCTATGCCAAATACATGTGGTGCGGAGCAGCATGGAATTGTGCGCCCGCTGCGTCCGACGACGCATGGGGCCGCAGGCACAATCTGCTTAAGCCCCGCCAGGCTAGTTGAGGAGGCTAAAAAAGAACTGCCGGCCAAGCCTCGGTCTACCCGTGACGACCGCATGGGCCCGCATGCATGGGCTGGGTCGGGCTCGGCAGAGGCCCCAGTTCCAGCAGCAGTGCCGTGGGCGAGACGACGCCCACGGCACGTCAGCACGGTGGTGGCAGCGGAACCGGCAGCCTGCGTGGGCCTGTGGGGGCAGCGCAGCCCGCAGAGGACGAGGAGGCCACTGGGGCCAGCAATATTTTTCAGGCCCAGGCTGCGTCCTCGCACGTTTAATTATCTTCGACAAGCTATTGTTCGCCCACCCGGAGGTGAAGCATGCCCCAAAAAATATGGGTGTTCTGCCCAAAAGAACAATTAATCGAGCCCACGCATAGGCAATGCATGGGGGCCTCTGTGCGCATAAAATAATCCGAGCCTCCTATATTATCTGTGGTGACTGACAAAAATATTTTTTAGGCACGAGATTAAACTCTCGTTCTCTTTGTGTGTATGATTCAACTCCAGTGCACTGGTGATAATTCCCAAAAACTATTAATGGTCCCCATTCCCCTTTTTCCTGGCTTTTTTTGCTACCTGTCTTCTTTTCCTTCCTCCCCTGCTTTCCACTTTTCCCGTCCCTTTTGCCACTACTTTGCCACTACTTTGCCTCCTCCATCCACCCCCACCCCCAGCACCGTCTACCCAGGGCCTCCTCCTCCTCCTCCTCCCCTCTCCATTCCGCCCTTTTCCATGCCCAAAAGATCCCTTCCTTCCCTGCAATCGCCGCCCTTGAAGAGGGCCCATTCCGACAAGGACGGAGCCGCCATGTACGAGGCCAGCGTGACCGACACCTGGATCGCGTGCGGCTCGTGTGCCAACACTTTGGGCCTTCCCGTTGCCGCCATCAAGGCCTACGAGTCGGCGGTGTTGCATGACGGCGCTTCGTCCAAGGCGCTCTGCGGCTTGAGCTACTCGCTCCGTATCAACGACATCCACATGAACGAGACCGTGGGCCTGCAGACGTCCATCGAACGCCTCAACAAGGCGCTCGAGCGCCACCCGCCGCTCGCCAAAGACGCCGGCGTGTTCAAGGAGTTGGCCGAGTGCTACTTGCTCATTGGCCTCAACGACCAGGCCCACCAGGCGATCCAGACGGCGATCCAACTCACCCCCAACGACGCGCTGCTCTGGCTCCTCAGCGCCCAGACCCTCATCCGTGCCGGCGCCCGCTCCCACGCCGCCGGCGCCTTGACCCACTGTCTTCTGATGTTGCCCGAGACGCTCGCACAGTTCCTGGCCACCGACATCGAGACGGCACGCGCCGCCCACGCAGAGTTGGCGGCCATCGCCACCGCCGACGGCCACATCGACCTCTCCATCGCCGAGCTCACCGCCACGTTGTCGCTTCCCCCTCCGCCCTTGTCGCGTGTCGACGAGCACATCGCGCTCTGGTGCGCCTTGGCCACGGTCAAGGAACGGGCCAACGACATTGCCGGCGCCATCCAGGCGTGCGAGAGCGCCGAGTTGGCCGTGGGCAACCTGCCCCGCATCTTGATGACCCACGCATACTTGTTGTTGTTGAGCAACGAGAAGGCGGGCGCCGAGACCGCCATTGCGCTCCTCACCAAGATCATCGACCTCGAAAAGGAGAAGGACGAGGACCACGCCGACTCCGACGGCGACTTCCTCCCCTGGTACTTGATGGGCAAGGCCTACTCGTTGGTGGAGCAGCCCCGCCTCGCCTACGACTCGTACCAGGTGGCGCTCCGCCGTGCATCCAACCTGCCCATCACCTGGTTGGCCGTGGGCAAGTTGTACTTGCAGTTGAAGCAGTTGTCCGACGCGCTCGCCGCCTACTCGCAGGCCTTGCGCTTGCAGATCGATGAGGGCCTGCCCGGCACCGCCACCGCGTGGGACGGCTTGAGCTGTGTGTACGAACGCTGCGACGACCAGCTCATGGACGCGTCCGATGCGTGCGCCCGGTCCGCGGCCTGCTTCAAGGCCGTGGGCGACGTCAAGAACGCGACCTTCTTCGAGGACCGCGCCGACGTCTTGGTCAAGGCGTCCAAGAAAGAGGGTCCTGTGCCGGCATTGAGAGACCCTCCCGATGTGCCCAGCTTCTTGTTGCGCGACCTTGTGGCCTTGTTGCCTTCGGAGCGCATTGCCTTCATCCAGGGTCCCCAGCAGCCCAAGCCGGGCCAGTCACAGACCCCAGTTCCCACGGCCCAGCCTGCCCTGGCCCCTCCTCAGCAACAGCAGCAACAGCAGCAACAACAACAGCAGCAGCAGCAACAACAGCAGCAGCAACAGCAGCCATCGCTCCACCAAAGACAACAGTCGGCCCACCAGACCCCCGTGCCGGCCCACCTGCAATCGCCCGCCGTCCCCATCATCATGCCGCAACACACCCCTCAACAACCCGCCCAGCATTTTCCCCAACAGCATACACCCCAACAGCATGTGTATCCCATGCCACAGCCGTTCAAGCAGGAGCACACGTCTCCCCGTCAACAGGCCATTGGTGCCCAGGTCCCCCATCCTCCGCAACAAGGATGGTCTCCCAACCAACAGCCGCAATACTTCTACCAGCATGGCCCCCCTCCTCCTCCGGGCCAACTTCCCCCTCCACTCCAGGCTCCCCAAGATGCGCAGGGCGTGCCCCACCGCTCTCCTTTGAACCATCCCCAAATGGTCACCAACGGCCATTACCCCATGCCACCAGGCCCTCCTCCTCCAGGATACGCCTACAGCCAGTACGTTCCGGTGCAGGGCGGGGTTGTTACTCATATCCAACAGCCTTATGCTCCAGCCATTAACAACTGGAGAAGATAAGAGAAAAACTGGAGAACTGGAGAACTGGAGAACTGGAGAAGATAACTGGATAAGATAGTCTTCTACAATTGGAGAAGATGATACTTCAACGATTGGAGAAGATTTCATCAACAATCGGAAAAGACGAGTGCATTGTATTATAGTTAGCTTTATTGCATACGTGAAATGACCAAATTGTAGAATAAGTAGAATCATGAAATATATTGAAGCAAGTCAATAATAATAAAAGTCAATATGATATTTTGATCATATAGTGCCATCAACAGCAACCAGAGATTATAGCACCAAGTTGATATCCAGTGAAATGGTTTTTATGCACCGTTTATTCTATCTTTAATATTAACCAGAATTTTTAGGATCAAAAGTGATAATTATAGAGTTTATATAAGGTGATTCTACCATTAATATTAACCAGATAACCTCAAATTCATATTATACATAATTCTTCTCCTAAATGATTCTATCGACTAATTCTCACCCAGAGAGTATAGCATCAAATATTTATACGACACAATGTGATTCTACCATGAATTTCATCAACTTGATATTCTTGAATAAATTCACAATTCAAAGTCAGCTGTCAGTGAGAAAAGAATCTTAAAGGTGCAGTTAAGTTGAAACTAGCCAAATCGCTTTATTAGCCAAAGAATATATATTCAATCATAAATTTAATAACCAAAGAATAAATTAGATAACTTTACTTAAGAATAACTAATTAATTTAAACTTTTCTTATCCAGTTAGGACTCGAACCCAACATATTCAATTGTAACCAACATGTTCAATCAATAATTTATATAGACATAATGAACCAATGCTATAATAACTACAGCCAGGTCTGGGTATAATGTAACATCCACTGGTATGGTTATAAAATCACAGTCAACCAAGGTAATAAATTCACCTGTTCATTTGGTTCCAACGAAATATCGACCAGCAAAGAATCCGAATGCATTCATCCCATGAAATTATACTGACAAACATTCCATATTGTCACGATTGGTCCAACATCACTATAAGACATCACTAAAGCACTTTATCTGTCTGTATCAACTTCATCTGTCTGTATCACCATCATCTGTCTGTATCACCTTCATCTGTCTGTATCACCTTCTTCTGTCTGTTCACCTTCAATGTTGGTCCGAACACCAACCAGCAACTTAGAAAATACAAGAAACCTTTATCAAACGAGATAACACCAAGGCTGTACCATAATGATGTTGCTAGGCTCTACCATACACAATAATTCACTAATGCGTACATCCACAATAATGTACCAAGGCTATAATTCTAGGACTCTATCATCGCATTCACTGATTAATAAATACTAACACATTCATGTATAATTCATCCATCACATTCATCCTATATTTTAACGACAACTCCATAAAGCCGGTCTCGAATGAATGGTTTGTAACTAACATCGAGGCGCCTGTCTCGATTATGGATTGGGCCCAATGCTGAGATGTTTCACTTGTGCTAGAAAACGCAATCCTTGTAAAATTATTTCATACGGATTATTCGTAGACAAACGGCCTTCGGAAACACTATTGTCCTATTGAAAGAAAGGCGCAGGGTGTTGCAGCATGGGAGTGCATTGAAATAATACATTATTATGCTGAACCACTTTTGATTATCGTATTCGAAATAAGCCTGGAGAACTAAGCCCAAGTGCTTCTTCCGAAAAGCCTACATTCATTCCCAGATATTTGTTTCGAGATGGATAACGGCGCAAAGTCTATGCCAAGGTATTTCTGCCCAATTAGGTTAATTCTTCACTCCAGTAGAACTGATAGTGTCATATCACCAGACAAGAACAATTCTCTTGATTATCTAAAACAATGTAGCCAGTCCAAGCCATACGGCGGTTAAGCCGAGCGGAATTGGCGACTTAGCTTGTGAACAAGAACTCTCTGACAATACGCCAATTTTCGTGGTGGGTATTGTGTCTATTCGAGTTGTAGTTCTCACATTTAATTTGGCTGTATTGTATTTTCTACATGCACATTATTGTGCTTATAGTTTTATGATTTGAATCGAGGTACAAGTATTTGAATAATCGTGTGTTTGTTTCGAATTCATGGCATTTTGCATTGCTGCTAACTAGTCTACGTAATTCGCCTCTCCTCTATCTTTCAGCTGAGTCTATGCTATCAAAATCGACCCAACTGATGATATCACGAAAGTCTCCAATACGAAGCTTTTCGCCCTCTCCATGTTTGATCCCCAAAGAAGCTATTGTTTTAACCACAGAGCCATCTCTCATAGCAACTGCGGCGTCGCATTCCAACATCGCCAATAGGTCGGTGCTGCTGTCTCCTAAATACAACGTTTCGCCGTATTCTTTGCGCAATTGCTTCACTACCTCGAGCTTGTCCAAAGCAGTACGAACTTCGACCTTTTGCGACCAATTTCCCGTGGAAACCTCTTCATTTAGGCCGTTTTTGGTAGTCCTGGTCTCGAACTCGAATTCATTGACGATGATCTGGAGTAGTGCACTTTTTTCGAACCCTTCACGTCTGAGACACTCGGAAATGAGCAACTTGGTCCAATTGATGCTCAAAATGACCACAGGGACCCTTTTTGTCTGGCATTTGTTCAAGAAAGCAACCACTCCCGGCTTGAGACGAATATTGCTTGCTTGAGAGCGAAATTGGGGCCTTGTCAAGCCCCGAAAGAGCTTCAAACGCTCCATTTCGTGGATGGAACGCATCTCCACCGACTTCATGCCCTTCTGGAACTCCAATTCCTTGGCGATCAGGTCCTTGGGCCCATGGGCTTCTTCAAACAGTTTACAGTGTTGGTTATATGCATCCATATAGACCGCTGAAAAGTGGGCAAAAGGCGGTTCGAATCCCGGTTTTTCGGCATAGGCGGCGTTGGCCACCCACTTGAGGGTGTCTTCGAGGGTTAGCGTGTCATCCCAGTCGGAAACCACGAGCCTGGGCCTCCACATGCGAGGACGATAGGGTGACATGGATGTGTAGAAGGCATGGTGGGTCACGTGATTTTTTGTCACGTGACCGTTTCGCCCATGTCACGTGATATAGCAATAAATCTCACGTGAGCACCACATAAAGCCTGCCCCTTGTTCTGCAATTCATCCAACAACCATGTCAGAAACACCCCAATTCGGAGAGTTAGGCAAGGTCCTTTCCGACAAGCTCGGCCCCAACCCCAGTGCTCAAGACATCCAGGACACCATCAAGCACGGATATGCCAAATTGGAGACCCTTTCCGGCCCGGAAAAGGAGGAACTCGCCAAAGGCCTAGGCAAGCTCCAGACCTTGGGCAAGCTTGAAAACGCCGGAAAAGTCGAAGGCTTGGGTAAACTCGAGACCAAGAAATAGCCTGTCGCTGCCAATACACGCCTCGGAGCCTGCCAGAGCCCGCAAACCTGTAGTGTTACCTCCATTGCGGTCACGTGGCATTCCCCATACTGGGGTCTACTTCTGTTGAGACAGGTGATTATTTGCCTCCAGCCATGTCCCAAGACTCCGAAACACCCACCACGCAAGCCAACCACACGACCCAGGCCGAAACTGCCACGCAGGATGCGCCTCTGGCGGCCGAACAGCAAAGCTTGATGACCTTGGCCCGGCTGATCCTCAACCCCGACGGCAAGGACCCCCAGATAGATGAGTACATCACCAGCTGTTTCGGGTACATTCTGTCGGCGTTTGCCAAAATGGCCACCAGCACCAGCCGTGAGGCCACTGCCAAGGAGATTGCCGAAGACTTGAACCAGAAGTTCGAGAACTGGGTGGCCAGTAGAGAGGGCAGAGAGCCCGAGGTCAAGAAGACCCACAACCCCGAGCAAGCCGCAGAAAAGGACGACGGGGATGAACCCCAGATTGAGGAGGTGGACTAGGTGGAAAGTGGACGAGTGGACGCAATGGGTCAATTGGATGGACTGTGTGTCTGATCGGTCCATACTAGAACTGTTCACATGGCTACGATGGTTGTTCACGTGGCTACGATGGTTGTTCACGTGGCTACGATGGTTGTTCACATGGCTACGATGGTTGTTCACTTGGCTACGATGGTTGTACACATGGCTTAGATGGTGTGTTCACATGGACTGAGAAATGCGTCAATCATCCAAGTTCAAGTGAACGATCAATTCATACGGCACTCGGTCGAAAAGTGCCATTTTGGCAATATTGGCTGATTTGGCAAAGAGGGGACCGTTCTATCTACAGAAGCATGGAGCTCCATGGCTCTATTGTCCAATCCACCCCACATTTCATGGTCTAGGCCCAAGAAATATGTCCACAAATGCGACTATCCACACACTCAATTTAGCTGTACAGGCCAACAAAATCAATTACAAGACAATCTTCTAATGTAGTACATCTACGTAGAATCCATTAATCCACTGGATTTATTGGAAAAACTTTAGTGTCATATCATCATTAAGTTAACTTAATAATATCATTAATTTGTAATATCATCAATCTTCATATTCCATACTTTCCATCATGTGGATGACCTTCTCGCCGTTTCTGGCCAGATAATTGGACGGATATTATCACACGTTTCCCATCAGCGAACGGCTCTAGGGCCATATTTTCCATGGCTTCCGAACGACATGACCCCATCCATGGATATCGGGTTCCGTAGAGTAGAAGTTACGGAGATCTACGGCCAGTTATTCGCATTTACGACATTTCGACCTCATGGCAAGCTCTAGCCACCAATCAGGCGAGAATTATTATCCCACTATCGCCGTAATTATATGGCTTCTCTACCTCCAGCACTGTCAGGGAATATTATTATGCAATCGTGACATATTTGCCGGCATTTTCTGGTCACTGTTCTTATTCCAAAAATTGTGGGAGGAGGTCTTTTTCGAGAAGGCATTGTCCAAAAGTGTCCAAGAGGGGTGGATGACTAAAGAATGTACATACAGATGACTTAGTGGACCTAGTAATGTAGATGATGCAGATGACTTTATTGGACCTAGCAATGTAGATAATGCAGATGACTTAGTGGACCTAGCAATGTAGATAATG
The DNA here is from genome assembly GCA_030568615.1 of Suhomyces bokatorum. Classification (NCBI taxonomy): domain Eukaryota; kingdom Fungi; phylum Ascomycota; class Pichiomycetes; order Serinales; family Debaryomycetaceae; genus Suhomyces; species Suhomyces bokatorum. The sequence continues at coordinate 462,408 of JAJMGI010000003.1, forward strand.
CAGATGACTTAGTGGACCTAGCAATGTAGATAATGCAGATGACTTTATTGTACCTAGTAATGTAGATAATGCAGATGACTCTATATACCATTAATACTGATTCTATTGGATACTACTGACTTGCTACTATTCATTAATGAAATGACTCGACTGGAATACTATACTTCCACTGACTATTGTTAATGCAAATGACTCTATTGATCAAAAATCTCGACTGGATTACCCCTGACCTACTTCTACCATTCATTAAACAGAATAGTGGTCGATGCAGATGATTAACTAACTACTATTGTTCAATTTAATAAACTGTTTTTGATCCTACTATTATAATGCAGATGAACAGCTATTGTAGTCCCAGATCTGGGTCACTTGCATTTTCTGATTCAGTCACAGACAAGCCACCTCAAATTGGGAGTGTAAGAGGTGTATCTTGATAGGCAAGAAATTTGAAAGAATGACAAGAGTCTGAAATTCTATTTTGTATTTGACAGTTTACTGTTTCCGAAGCCAAGCAATTCTCACACTTTCCATTATCTACAATTACAATTACTGTAAAATCTATCAAATATGTTCCATTGGCTAAATATTGTCTATGTTTTAGTTGACATACATTAATATACCCTCCTGAGTGACTTCCGTCTGTTCCTTTTCGTTTTTCGTTGACAGCAGTTGATTCACTCTCACTAATTGAAGTAAACCTTTCTGGTTTAATTGACCTATGCCTAAATCTCTACGCTAATTGGCCCGTTTCTGTCAGTTTAGTCTTATCTATCTTATCTCTCCTATTGACTTCATCTCTTCATTTACATCATTGACTCGCCCGTTTATTATTTACTGTCAATTGGCTAGATTTTAAAAATCATAGCCCTGGTCCTTATCTTTCCCATCTACAAACATACTTTGTACAATATCCCCAATATATTCGCTTGTATCCAGACTTCTCTATTTGATAGCATTTAAGTCCGGATTTCCTATTATTCCATTCTTGAACTAATCTTCATTAATAAAATCACCGACGCTGGTATCACCCTCAAAATGGACCTATTCGAGCCGCTAAAAAGCCCAACATAACGGACTCGGCCCGAGCTGTCCCATGGAAGCATTTTCCGCTCCATTCCGCCCGCCCAAACCCTTTATCTTGTCTTTCTGTGCCCTGGCCATAACCTGTATAGTGTGGCTCGCAAGAGCATAAATGTATTGCCATTTCCTATTGACCCTCTATTCACCCTTTCTTTCCAATTGAAGTTGTTCTGTGATGAAGTGGGTGTCTATTTTACTCAGCGTGGCACTTTCTGCCACATTGACCCATTCTTTGAATATCCAAAATAGCCAGAAGGTGTTTTCCAAACACCTTCCAACAGAATGGTCTCCTTATCAGCAGAACCGAAACGACGACTTCAATGGCCTCGAAGACTTCAAAGTTGGCCTGTTTTCGCTCCTCTCCTTCCACAAGCAGTTGGTTGATGTCCATTCCCTTTCGTATCATGAGGCGGAAATCTCAAAGTACCTTCAAAAGTTCCTTGAGGCTTTTGGCTTGACTGTGGAGATCCAAAAGATAGGCGACCAGTACGAGGAGAGATTCAACATCTACGCATATTTGGGCAAAACCCGCAATACCAAGGTCGTTGTCACCTCCCACATCGACACTGTTCCTCCATACATTCCGTACAGCATCAAGGGCACCCGTATTTATGGAAGAGGCACCACCGACGCAAAGGGGTCAGTGGCAGCACAAGTGGCGGCGTTTTTGGCCATGGTGAAAAGCGGAGACATCAAGGAAGGTGATGTGTCGTTGTTATATGTGGTGGGAGAAGAGGTCACTGGCGTGGGAATGGGCATAGTCCATGAATTGGGTGCAAAATGGGATGTGGGAATTTTTGGGGAACCCACTGAATTGAAGCTTGGCGTGGGCCATAAGGGTATCTACGTGTTTGACATTGAGGTACATGGCAAGGCTGCCCATAGTGGCTATCCCGAGTTGGGGGTTTCGGCCACTGAAACCTTGATTCCTGTGCTCAACCAATTGTTACAAGTCAAGTGGCCGGAATCGGAGTTGTTGGGCCCTACGACGCTCAACATTGGCATAATCAATGCTGGTGTGGCATTGAATGTTGTTCCTGCCAGTGCCAAGGCTGTTGGTGCCATCAGAGTGGCGGCCGACTTGGACGAAATCGACCGTTTGCTCCATGAGGTTGTTGACAATGTGGACAACTTGACCTTCCATCTCCAGTCCAAGGAGGCCGAAGTGCATCTCAATTACGACGTGCCTGGGTTTGAAACCGTCATCTTGGCCTACAGTACGGATGTGCCCTTTGTCAAGGTGCCACTTCTCAAACGCTACTTATACGGACCAGGCTCCATTCATGTAGCGCATGGCGACGACGAGTACGTAGACGCTTCCGACTTGGTCAAAGCCGTGGCAGGATACCAGAAATTGATCCGGTTCTCCTTGGAAAACTGAAGGAACAGTGCATCTGAAGTTCTAAAATGTGTACAATCTCTATATCCACCACACGTATAAGGCGTGTGGCGGACTCAAACCATGTATCATTTCTCTAGCCAATGTAGGGAGCCAAGGGCCATAGGACCCACGGCAGTTGACAGAAATCTGCCCACATACACTTGCAATACATCTAAAAGAAGATGTACGAAGCTTGGTGAAAATTTTCAGTGGAATTTATAGCGAATGTCGCGGCAAATCCATTGCGACATTGGACTTAGGGTTCAGGTCAAATAGAACTCATACGGAAGGGGATAAGAGAACACCAATAGGGCTGTTTCTAGATGGACAGTGCTGCAATCTACTTGTGTCAAAAATGAAATATTTAGTAGGCGTAAGGAGTGAGTCTCACTTGTATCACTGAAAATTGGAGAAGGCTAATTATCCCACATTATATTGCTGAGGGGCTGAAGACTTGTTTATGTGTAGTAGTCTCAATATTTGTGAGTACTTGTGCTGTGTAATTGTGAGCTCGTGCTCACTGATTGTCTACTCGTGCTCTGATTGTTCCCTCTAATTTACTCGAGCCTAATTGCGTGCAGATATAAACCAGACATGCTATTGTTTCAGGGCCTGTGGATGCAAGAGGCTAATGCACCAAGGATGAGGTGGAAGTGTGCAGAATTCCTACATGTCGGTGTCCAATTCCCACCGAGTCACCATGGTTTGTCTCCAATCATCACAGCATCAGTTTCCAAAAGAGTCTCCAATCCCACCGTGTCGCTTTCCAAATAGTCTCCAATCCCACCGTGTCGCTTTCCAAAATAGTTCAGTCTTTAAAATAATGTGGTGCTATCACACGCAATCCCCGAATTATTAATACTATTAATGTTATTAATGTTTGATTGCTTCCTTCGTTTTGGCGTTTTGCACAAATTGCAGTTCCCCTCAAAACCACCGTCAGCGAATACCGTAACACAATACAATAGTAGATTGCAGGAGCTAGTCCCCGAAATGAGTCTACACGTTCCTTTGGGCTATTCCCGTGTCCGGTTCACCGAGGTGCGACATTGCATGTCGCGTCCTGCAGCCAACCCCGATGCCATCTCTTCACTTCTACATCCATCATCCATAGTTCCAGTAGTCGCTAGCGTGTGTCATCCCCACCAATACCCCGGAAGAATGTCGGAACACGTGCCAGCATGGAAGAGAATCGGCCTTAAGGTCAAGCAGGAGTTGGAGAACGACCCGTTGGTCATCTCGACCCATCTCGAAACGGCCAATGTCACCAATAAGGAGTTGAAAAAGATCAACAAGCAGAAGCGGAAATTGGAAGAGAGCTCCAAGGTGAAGAAGGAGCCCAAGAGGATCAAGTTGCCCAAGAGCGAAAGGGCGCCTCCGCCAGAAAAAGACCAATTAGCCTACTTGAACCTGTACCACAACGACAAAGATAACTGGAAGTTCAGCAAGCAGAAACAAAACTGGATCTTGAAGAACATCCGGGCCATACCTGCTGCGTACGAGGATGCGTTGAAGTCGTACTTGGAGGGCTTGCAGGGGGGCTCCCGGACCAGAGTGGTGGAGGAGCTCCAGCAAGTGGTGGAAAAATGGAACCAATTGGCCCAGGCGGTCGAGGACAAGATTGAAAGGGAGTTGAGAGGCGAGACAGAGAAGGAGGAGGAGAAGAAGAAAGAAGAGAAAGACAAGGACAATGAGGAGGGGGGCAGCAAAAAGACCAAGCAGGCAAAGAAGAAGGAGCAGACGGTCGAAGAAGACCCCGATGTGGACTATGCCGAAAGATGTCGGGGTTTGCTTGAGGTGTTGACTGGGGAACGCTTGGTAGTCAAGGGCTTGGATGAGGAGGAGGAAATCGCCCAAAAGGGACAGGACAACAAGGCCAACAAAGAGACAGCATCTAGTGAGGTGAAAAATACGGCCGAAAAGACTAAGAAAAACAAGAAGGACAAAAAGGACAAAAACAACAAGAAAGATAAGCACGACAAAAAGAAGCCACAATCGAATCTAATTATTGAGGAGGTGGAGGTTAGTCATCTTGCGAAAACGCCCAAGTAGCCGGGCCACCGGAGAAGGCAGATTCATAGACTAAAGCATGCATAACGTTTCAATCGGATCTATAGATCCACCTGTAGATTTGAAGATCACCGCAATGGATCGATTCGAAGCAATAGGATGTAGGTTCAAATTGATGAATAAGATGATAGGGTGCAATTTGATGAATAAGATGATAGGGTGCAATTTGATGAATAAGATGATAGGGTGCAAATTGATGAATAAGATGATAGGGTGCATATTGATGAATGCAAGAATCATAGGTGCAGTCGATGCAAAAAGCATATGTGCAATTCGATGCAATAAGATGATAGGTGCAATCGATGCAAGAAGCATAGGTACTATCCAATGCAATAAAATGATAGGTGCAATTCGATGCAAGAACCACAGGTGCAATTTGATGCAATAAGATGATAGGTGCAATATGACGCACCCTGGAGCCCTTGGGACGTTTCAAGTGGCTATTGGTGTGGGTTTCTAGAATCGACACTGACACGAATCTTCGATTGCCTCATCCTACATTGCCTCATGCAGTTGGACGACACTGACACGAAAATACTGCCTTCCCCATGCAGCCTGGTGTGAAACTGACACGAATTGACAGTGCCTCATGCAGTTGATTGACACTGACACGAATCAACAGTGCCTCATCATACCGTGCCTCATCATACCGTGTCTCATGCAGTTGGATCTACGAATCTCAATTGCCTAATGGTCTCTGCATTAGATACGAATCGAATTATGCAGGTGCTGAATCTCAATGACGCAGTCCATGCAGACCAATTGCTATGAACACTGAATCGGGTCTATGACTAATTCAGTATCCAGACTATTTTCAACTCAACTGCTATTGTTACTGTGCATTCAACATTTCAACTGTTATTACTGTGCATTCAACATTTCAACATCTCAACTGTTATTATTACTGTGCTTTCAACATCTCAACTGTCTATACTGTCTATTATTACTGTGCATTCAACAACTCAACTGTATACTGTGTATTAACTCTACACCATCCACTTCTACTTCATTACACTCGTCACAATTAGGTATTAGATTAGTTATAACACAGCAAATAAATAACAACTGCCAGGGCATTCTCAGGGGTAGTGGGAGTATAGCGAGAAAGGGACTTTATCGACAGAAGAATTTTTCCCTGCTTTGGGCAGCACGTACAAACTGGGCCAGCGGAAGGCTCGTAAACAAGGACAGGGCCCCGTAATGGGCCACTACGCCGTGCGATAGTTCTTCGCGCGTCGGCTCAAAACCGTGCGTTTATCGAAAAACCATCAGTGCGACACCTGGGGATGAACAACTTCCGAATGGGGCTGCACCACCACGGGTTCTGGACCCACGGGGGTGAACGCGGGCTCGGGGGCGACCGCACCGGCGTCGGCCGCCTTCTCGTGGCCGTCGGTGTCGGTGGCCTTGGCCAGCTCGTCGCTGCCCACGACGTGGGCGCCGTCGGCGGCAACGGCGCCATCAACGGCGGCCTCCTTGTCGGCTGCAACGGCGGTGGCGGCAAAAATGCCGCCCCTGGTGGTGTTGCTGTTCAAGGAGGAGAACAAGGGGTTGTAGCCAATGGCCTTGCCCACAGGCACCAAGGTGAACACAATGAGCAACACGAAGGTGGCGACAAACAACAACCAGTTGAACAAGGAGAAGGGGATGAGGGCCTTGCCGACCTTGCAGAAGCCCGAGTCGAAGTGGCGGTCGAAGAAGTCGAATGCAAACGTGCCGGAGCAGCTCAAGCTGCCGTAGTCGTTGGCGGTCTGGGCAAAGGCTGCAAGCCAGAGCACCCAGAGGACAAACTCCAGCACCAAGAGGGCGGTGAAGGGAATGTGGATCAAGGTCACGGGCAACACCACGAGGGGGATGTAGATGATGGTGAGGACGGCCACGGCCACGGCCAAGCCGAACGCCAGGTTGGAGAAGCCCTTGATGTCACTCAAACCACCGGCACCGAGCCCGAGACAGAGGATTGCAAAAAGGAACTGGACTGCACGGAGCACGAGCCCGATGAAGAGCTTGGAGGTGTAGGCGATCTTGGCCATTGTGGACGCAGGAAAGAGGAGGAGGAAAAGGAGAAGAAGGAGAAGAAGAAGGGGTAGTAGAAGGAGAAGAAAAGGGAGGTCGAGGGGGGGTGCCTTTATAGTGGGAGGGAGAGACGAAAGCAGACCCACCACTATGCAGAGGATGCGTGGCTCCTGGCGCTGAAAAATATCGTTGCGAGCCCTGCGCCCCTCCATGCATGGAGCTGCGGGTACAGCCGTGGAGAGGACACTCCACGACACAACAGACCCGCCCCATATGCAGTGTGCGTGCCGACGTGTCTCCCGGGCCGTGTGCCCCTCGTACAGTGCTCTGATTGGTCCGTTACCTTCTACACCTCGGCCTCCCACCGCCTCACCATGCTCGTACTTTAATTGCCTGCTTGCCCGAACAATGCAATTTTCTTGGAGAATGTCGTGCATATGCATGGGGCTCACCCTGTGATCAACTAGTCACGCAGGTGCACATGAAGGTGGGGAGAGATTACGTGAGGTGCTTATGTAAGTCTTGATTAGGTGAGTGCCTGCCTCCCGATTACGTACTCCTGATGTAAGTACTCCTTATGTAAGTCCTTACATAATCGCTCCTTACATAATCGACTCCACTTCTACCTCCTCACTTTACTGCCAACTTCCACTCCTCTATTCCTCATGCTGGACATCAATCTCAAGGTCCTTGTGGACAATGCCATGGATGTGGATCCGGACATCCGCTTCATGGCCTTGGAAGACTACCGCAAGTACCTCGAGGCCGCAAAACCGCCAGCCTCGGGCTACAACCCCGTCGAGGCCTTTGTCCCTACCCTCTTCCGTCTCTTGCAAGACCACAACTCCGACGTCCAGAACCAGGCCATCCGCTCGTTTGGTCCCACAATGTTCCACTTGAGCAACGACGCGGTCCTCGACATCATCGAGGACTTGTATGAGATGGTGTTGGTGGCAAACGAGAAGCGCCGCGACACGCCGCAGGTCAAGAGCTTCACCACGTCGATCCCCAACATGGCGCTTCGCTTCATCTTCAACAAGCCCGGCGACGCGGTGGATTCCGGCGACGAGCCCGCCCGGGCTCGTGCCGCCAGCCGTTTCGACGCCCGTCTCAGCCGCAGCATCATCGACCGGCTCTTGCCGCTCTTGATCAAGAGCGACGTCACCTACGACTCCATCGAGATCCTCATCGACTTGATCAAAAACATGGGCCCGGTCTTCACCGCAGAGGAGCTCTACACCTTGGCGTTGCTCCTCATCGAGGTGTCGTTCAAGGACGCCGGCTTCATCAGCAAGCGGGCCGTGCACGGCGTCAGCTTGCTCTTCAAGCACATCAAGCTGGAGCAGAACTTGAACAATTCCATCCGCTCCATCCACAACCACGACCTCAAGCAGGGCAGCCGCGACACCATCGTCATCAAGTCGCAGTTGTACTCCATCATCATGGAGAGCCCCTTGCCCATCGATCCCCAGTTGTTGCGGGAGATCTTCACCGAGATTTCCGCCAACCTCAAGCTCTCGCAAAACATCGACACCGACGAGGATCTCGACTACGACAAGTTGTTGGAGGACAATTTGATCCGTGAAGACTCGCTCGCCGTGTTGAACAATTTGCTCCGCTCCAACAACAACATAGAGGCGTTCGAAGCAGACATCTTCGCCATAATAAAGCACTTCATCACGTACAATCCATTGCAAGCTGATGACGAAGACGAGGACTTCTACATGGACGAGGACGAAACGATCCAATTCAGTGACGACGAGAACGAAGATAACCAGGAAGATGATGACGGGTCTTGGAAGTTGAGAATGAAGTCATCTGTTCTTGTGAGGTCATATTTGAACAAATTCCCTCATCTGCTTGATTTGATCTACCAAAGTATTTTTCAATCAATTCCCATTGATGACAAGAATGAACTCGTGGCAGGAGAAGCTATCAAGACAACCATCCATGTGATTAGAAACTCCCCTCATAGAATTGATGGGCATATTGATGCTCTCAACAAAAGGATCATTGATAACCTCTTGGTTAGCACCCAAAAAGGCCAATTCCCCCGGATCTTGAAGTTGATAGAAAGTTTGAACAAATTCAATGAGCGGGACTTGATCAACTCAACCTTCAAAAAATTTACGGACTTGAAAGTATCCACGTCAGGCTCGCTTGCCTACTTGAATTTTTACAAGAACGTGTTAGAAAGCTCACAAGACGAGTCGCTTAATGCTGTCATAGCAAACTATATAACTGATGACTTGATTTTGGGGCTCGAAAATAAATCATTTAATGTCATTATCGAGAGTATCAAGCTTGTTAGTATCCTCGTCAACAGCCCAAACAGAAATTTTCTCTCCTCAAAACAAGTTGATCTGATTGTCCATTCCTTGGTAGCTAAGATCAACAACATCAAAGCATACTCAATTGATCTTATCCAAATTTCCATTCAATTGTTTGGAGACTTTGTTGCTACTGGTCTCTTCAATGATGTTTTCTTTACTACCCAAACTTTTGAAAAGTGTTTGAAGTTCGAATCAACGTTAAAAATTACTTTGGAAACTTTGATTGGATTAGGTGCAAAGAAGCATCAAATTTTAGCAACGCCTGGTTTTGATTCTTTCTTATTAAGCAACTCAAAGGAATTTATTCTTTCTAAAGACGAATCTGTCCATAACTTAGGATTTGCCTTATTGGTCATATTGGTATCTGAATTAATAATTGATGAGTCTACCGCAAGTCAATTGGTTGAATCGATACTCAATTTATTGAATCATCCTGATCCGTCTCCCTTGACAGATACAGAAGAAGTATTTAAGGTTTTAAGTCCTCTCGAAGACAATTCACTAATCACCAGTGAGGAGAAGCATCAGCTCACTGAATCTATTATTCAATTGGTCAATGGCAATAAAGTTAAAGACTCTCAACAAGCATTTTTCTCTTTTATCGAAAAGTTATCCAAGAGCAATGCTTCGTTATTTGAAACTTTAAGTAACAGACTTGACAAATCTCAAGAACTTAGTGCTAAAGTCCTTGCGATTGTGTCTGTTCAGAATGACTTGAAGCATCAAATCGTTGAGAGTGAGAAAGAGCTACTTGCTGCAATCGCGAATAATTCCATCTCAGAAAACCCTGAAATTAGTTTCATCATTCTGTACATAGGCTACGTTGGTGAATTCTATAAGTTGGAACATGTTAGATTGGAAGACTTGTTGAGTTTGTTGAACAACTCAAATGAAGATTCAAAGCCACTTACAGAAGGAGAAAATAAATCAAACAATGAAGACGGAATCAAGAAATTAACTGCTTCGGCTATTGGAAGGATTACAAAGTTCAATATCCATGATCTGTTTGAATCCTTATTAAGCTTTTACCAACAACCTGAGTTCGAAGGAGCAAGAGTATATTTAGTAACATCTTTCGAATACTTTGTGAACGAATTGAATGAAGAACAGTTGAGTATTATATGGAATACTGTCTGGCTGGTACTCAAATCTATCCAATTTAATCATTCTGACTGTGCCGAGCTTCGTAATTCGGGAGATTTACTCAGTGCAATTACGTTGAAGCAACCAAAGTATGCAGAAGAAGTTATTCTGATTTCTGAGGCTAATTTGGATACATCAACGAACAGCCCACAGCAATTGACTCTCATATACACCACAATTGTTATTTTCAAGAAGCTTTTTAATAAGCTCACACCAAACAGTACTAATGTCTTGCTTCTATCTATCTTGAAGCTTTCCGTTCACTGGTTGTCCATTCTTAATATTGATATCAAGCAATTAATTATTGGCAACTTGCTCACAGGTTTGCATACTCAGCCAAAATTAATTCTTGAAAACTTGAAGGATTTGATTCTACCAGCTGTTTTTGACCAGTTGAAAGCTCAGCCTGAATTTAAAAAGGTGATTCCAATGGGCCCCTATAAGTTTGTGATTGATGAGGGCTTGGAGATAAGAAAATTGTGCTATGAATTTTTGTACACATTGATTTCGTTGGAGTCGGAAGAGTTGAGAGAATATAATGTTGACTTGCATGAAATTTTGGTCAATTTAGTGAAGCAAGGCTTGGTGGATGATCAGAGCGATATTATTGTCCTCTCGTGTTTGAATTTAATCAATTTCATCAATAACCACGAAGCTGAATTTAAAGCTCTGGTCTTCTCTGAATCCGTTGAACTTTCAGATGAGTTCATTGCCAACATCAAAGTACAAATTGGCAAAAAACTCTCACCAAAAGCTTCCAGCCAAGATGTCGAAAGTTACGAGGAAAGAATGAAGTCGATAATAAAGTTATCAAAGCAGATATATAACCTCGTTAATGCTCTTGAAAAGAGAAAAGACGGAATCAACTTTCAACCAGCATGGAGCATGTTAAATGCTGAAATCATGGCCAAGTTTGCCGCGTTCTATGGATCTTGATTAGAGATTAATTTTTATAGATAATACAACCTTAGATGTATGCTGTAAGATATTTGGCTGACTTCTCTTCTTCCACCTTAATAGCTGACCTGAAGATTGGCAATATCATGGTAGTCCACGTGATGCGAAAGCGTTAGTAATAGATCAGGCTGGGTATCAAGAGTAAGATAACCACGATGCAAATATCAAGATTTATTGAATCGTTCCTATCCCTATCGCTGACATGGAATGGGCTTTCGGATCAATCAATAAAGTTTGGAGAAACAACCATCAATGACTTGGCTGGTCCCAAGAATGAAGCGTTTCGTCCTGTTGTCATCTGGCATGGACTTGGTGATCAGTTCAATTCCTCGGGAATCAATAGGGCATTTGACTTATTCGATAAGCTATACCCTGGAATTTATTGCCATTCCATCTACATCGATCAAGATCCTGAGAGAGATCAACAGAAGTCGATATTTGGAGATGCAAATGTTGAGTTGGATCTAGCTTGCGAACAGTTATCCAATATAACCGAATTGAATGACGGGTTCGATTTGATAGGATTTTCTCAAGGTGGGTTATTTCTGCGAGCTTTGGTCGAGAGGTGTTCTAGACTCAAAGTTCACAATCTAATAACCTTTGGCTCACCACATTTGGGGGTTCTGGAACTTCCAATGTGCGAGAATCCAAAAGATTGGATGTGTCGCAGGAGAAATGCAATCTTGAAAAAGCAAGTATGGTATGACTCCGTACAAAAGCGAGTCATACCAGCACAATACTTCAGAGACCCTCAGCAGTATTTCGATTATTTGCTTCATTCCAATTTTCTTGTGGATATCAACAATGAAAAACCTTTGACTGTAAACCTAACTTACAAAACTAATTTAGAAAGGCTCAATAAGTTAGTATTAATTCAGTTCTCAAAGGACACAACTCTTGTTCCAAAGGAAACAGCTTGGTTCGTGGACCATGATTCAGCCGGCAATTTAATTCCGTTTGAAGAAACCAAAGTATTTACCGAAGACTTTTTGGGTTTGCAGTCGCTTTATCGTAAAAATAAGATTTTGTTTGCTTCGATTGACAAGGATCATATGGATATTTCTGATGATTTTTTAGCGGATATTGCTCAGAAGTATCTAGGGGTTTAATCCTTGCACATAGTGGAGCTGTCATTATCAAACAAGGAAAATTTTGACAAATCATCTGAAGAAAATTTTTGGTTAATTTGAGGTGAATTCACATAGTTGCTCGCAACTTCTCCCACAATCCCACTTTCGAAATCTATCTCGCTATCTAAGATGTTCCTCTCGTTTCTTTTTAATCTTTTTGAACCTATTAATCTTTTGGTACTGGTGACCACTTGATGAATTTCACAGTTCAATTTCTTCAAAGACTTTGAATTTGAGAGCTTATTCTTTCTTATAAGTATAGGTTTCTCTCTCAAACAACAAGTATGCGAACATGATGATTTATCTTTGCAAAGATGTAAACAAGCCATGGTAGACTTATTGTCTTTCGTGACAACTTCTAAGGCTTGTGGCCCCACTAATGTTAATGGAAGCTCAAATAATTCCTCAGATGTTTTGTGCCTTGTGTTCCTCTGGTGAATTTCGAAAGAGCAATTAATTCCTAACAATCCCTCAGCTGCCAAGTGGCAGCGAACACTTGGAATGGTTTCAATTCGATCACAGCTTAACTCAAGCGTGCAAAAGCTTTTCAATTTCAAGTATTGTACGTCGATAAGCTCCCCATCGGAGTTGAATATAACAAGAGTGTATCTGTCAATCTTCTGCAACCATTCCTCAGATGCAATTCTTTGATGTACTTCTAATGAAACCTTAAGAATTGATTTGGTGGTTGAGAAATCACTGGTAGATATTGAACATGACAACTGAGGAATCATTCCAACTTGTTTTTCAATGTTCTTGCATTGTTGAGGTTTGAGATCAAGAGTCTGAATCATCTTAAAACTTGATAATTCATGTATTTTTTGCAAACTAGAATATCCACCTTTTAATAATTGATCCAAACTTTGGCCATCTAGGTTAAGTTGCTTGATCTCTTGGTATGAGTCTTCCCAGCCCTGGCACTTCAAACAATTTCTTAACTTACATACCTTCAAAAGGTTGAATGCATTGCCGTTGATTATGAAGGTTTCCCAGACACCATCAATAATCCAAAGTAGCAAACGACGAGTGGCACCAATGTCCCACTCAAAGTTAGTTGTAAGTCTTTCAGAATTTCTAATCTTAGAGTAGTCAAGTTCAATGAGACTACACTGAAGTAATATCTGAGTTTTCGCTCCTGGCTCCTTCACATTCGCTGGACTGTGTCTGATTTGGTTTGTTTGGAGCAAATCTTCATAGAATCTGATTTCGGACTTCTTGAGCTTAAAAATGTCAAATTCTGGTAATAAACTGATCTGAGCTATCAAACCTTTCATGGTCAAATTATTTCTTATTTTAATCAAAGAATTCATCGATTTGTTTGAAAAGTTTCTCTTAACCATAATCCTTCCGTAATGAGAGCATTTAATTTCAAGCTTTCCAAGGTGTAGTATTTTCTTTGCTACTAACTTTGCAATCCATTCTTCGCAATGCCTAAGTATTAACGTTTCAACTGATTCATTTTCGTGTTCCGAATTTTCAAGTATTGTCTTATAATTTTGGGAATCTTTGAAGAATCGGACATAGAAGAATGATTTCCTTACCCATTGAAAAGCTGTTTCAATTGAATTTATATTTCCCAAATAGAATTCAACAGGAAGAATTTCTAATATGTTATTAGGAAGGCTACTTTCAACTAATTGTGTACCTCCTACTAGACTCTCGTAATTAAGTTTGTCTTTCAAGGATGTCATTATAATTGCTCTACCAGAATTTTCAAATTGTGGTCTACCAGCTCTTCCAATCATCTGCAACAAATCCACATGGGAATAATCTTCCACAACACCATTTATCCATACTTTTGTACCTTTTATTATGACTAAAAATGCTGGAAGATTAATGCCAGTCGACAAGGTAGTAGTTGCACATACTATCTGTATCAGATTATTCAAAAAAAGATTTTCAACTTGCTTCCTATCTGAAAAAGATAACCCAGCGTGATGATATGCTATTCCTGAAGTAGATAAGTCGTTCAATGACTTATCTTCGAACTTCGATAAAAATTTTGACTTTAGTTTGAATAGTTGGGAACTATTTCTTAAAAAAACGGCAGTCTCTTCTGCCCCCTTTCTGGTTGAACAAAATACCAAAACACTCTTACCTTCTGAGTAATCATTTATAACCGTAACTAGATGTGGATTAAAAGTTGTCTCACATCTTAAGTCCTGGGATCCTCTGAGGTGATAGCCCAATACTTTTCGCTCCAATTTCACCGATCTGTATGAATCATCAAAGTAGAGCTTGCAGCATTGCCCATAGGTGTTGGACCCGATCCACTCTGCTATATCTCCAAAATTTTTAATGGTAGCTGAAACTGCGATAATTCGAATGCTTGGAATTAGGTACTTCATTCTCATCGTGACAGCTTCCAAAATATACCCTCTTTCACCTCTGATTACGTGAATCTCGTCAATTAAAAGCAATTTGAACCTCAGGATAAGTTCAGAGTTCTCATTCCAAGTCCTAGTTATCAAGTCCCACTTTTCTGGAGTGGTGATCACAATATCACATTCTTGCAACGTTTTAAGGGTCAAACTTTGAGAATCTGAGGTCAATAAGCCGACCTCAATATGCATTGGATGGAATGCTCTCTTCCAATTTTCGTAATTTTGCCAGCATAAGGACTTCAAAGGTGCAAGAAACACTGCCTTGTTTTCGGAATTCGCAAACAAACGAATCAATGCTAGCTCGAACAAGACTGTTTTTCCGGAACCAGTGGGAGAGCTTACAACACAGTTTCTGTCAGTTTCAAACACATCTGGAAACGCTTCTCTTTGCATCTTGTTGAGCTCATATGGAATCAATTTTCTAAACTCTTTAGGTAATTTTTCCTTTAATGAAACGTTAGAGTTCTTTAACATGTTCTTTCTGGTGGAGTTCTGTAACATCTCATGTTGAAGTGTTAATCCTTTGGATTTTACTTGAAACTTTTTACTATTATTTAGCTTTGGTGTTGAAAGATTATTCTTATGAATTTTATTTAAACTGGAACTTTTTCTGGTTTCTGTACTCCAATACTTTGATTTCCCATTGATACAAGTTTCGGTTGTTGCGTTTTGGACCTTTCTTCCTTTCTCAGTGCCTATAGTTAGATACCGGATATTATTCAATTCCTTCAATTTGACTTACAGTTTTCTGAACAAGTCTCTCCATTTGAACTCTCGCCTTCATTTTTAGCTGTTTCTGTGTCATCTTGCTTAAGGAATTGGTCAATTGGACCAGTTCCCTTTCTAATCTTCATTGTGGGTAATTGCTGCAAAACGCGTTTTGAAAACAAATGTATCAAAACATGGAAATGAATAAGGAACAACTTCAAAATGAGCACAACATAAAAGCAACACTACATAAGTGGATGTTAGAGCAATTGGCATCTCGGTGTCTTTCTGTCTACTAGACGACCCAATTGGTTGATTATAGTGCCTATTCTACTACCCTGTCTATCTTGTCACCTGACCCGCTGGATCACATGACGTGTCACATGACTTCCATATCTTTAACTTACATCATCACTAGATGTCTCTGGAAGAAAGCCTGGTGGACCGTAGGGCACGGTTAGCGGCTTTAAGAAATAACAGATTCAAGAAACCCGAAGTCACGGGTATTTCTGAGCAAGTTTCAGCTCCGAAAACGGACCAGGAACCGGCAATATCGCAAGCACAAGAAGAGCCAATTCATGACATATCACCGCCGCCAGTGCTTCAGCTAGAAGATGGACAGACAGTCGAAGTGCTTTCCAAGAATATACAAGACCAAATATTGCGAGAAGCACGCGAAAGGGCCAATGATATCACATTTGAACAGACAAACGATGGCAAGAAAGAGAGCTACACCAAGGACCTAGAGGCGTCCATCTTGACCCTTACAACAAAGGCCAAGCACCGGACAGACAGGGCGATCTATGAGGTGTTGAAGGCAAAGTATGCTGCTTTTGAGAATCAAGCCGAATCATGAAGAATGGTGAGAATGGTGAATATAGAAGAGAGATTCCCAGCACAGTGTATTAAAAGAGATACCCAGCACTTGGAACACAGGCTGAATTGGAAGCTTTGGATTACACAGAACACACTGCTAGGATAGTATGGAGGTCTCAAGGTTCCACTGCTAGGATACTATAGAGGTCTCAAGGTTCCACTGCTAGGATACTATAGAGGTCTCAAGGTTCCACTGCTAGGATACTATAGAGGTCTCAAGGTTCCACTGCTAGGATACTATAGAGGTTTCAAGGTTCAGTCTGCCAGATTATTTATTGACAAAGCTTCCTTAGAAGTAATTTATAAATGGTACCACTGCATCGCCCGGAATACCCATATTCACCTAGTCAGATAGACCATCTTAATTAAGACGAAACTAATAAACTAATAAACTAATAAACTAATAAACTAATAAACTAATCTACCAAGGTTTACTTTCAGTACTCAACCACAATTCAAGGTAATTAAAGAACACATAAGAATTCATTCTGTATCTCAATAAATATTTAATCTTGTCAATTATCCATGTTGTTAGTTTTCAACCCAATTTCACAACCACATTACGATATCTTTGTAGCTACAAAGACAAGAAAACAGAGACACTAATAAATACATGTCGCGCCTCAAAGTACTACTAATCTAAAACAACCATTAATCACCAAGACTTCTGGCCCTGATATAAACAAAACTACTCCTTTCACAACAACCAGTCTCCCATTCTTCCTTTCTCCCTTTCTTCCTTTCCCTTTCTCCCTTTCTCTCCCTCTCCCTTCCTCGCAGACTTGCGCACACACTGCCCAATCCGGAAGTCGACCTCCGGCCAATCAAATCCCTCCTACCTCCGGTCCTCGCTCTAAAAAAATCATTGAAGATTTTACACTACATCCGTTTGATCAGGTTTAACTAACAATGTCCATGATTAACAGAATTGCATTCAAGGCCGTCCGTCCTGCTGTCGGAATGGCCATGCGTCCAGCTCCGTAAGTATTGAACTTCCAATGGGCGAAATGGGGCACTGTGTTTTATTGCAGATTTGAACAAGACGAAACCACCAGAATCACATACGGCGTTGTTGTGGCCAAGTTGTGGCAAGAAATGGCTCTATCCTTGAGAACCACGAACATCGGTGCATGCAACGTCGAAATTGCCCGATTCCAGCCCTCATAATGGCCTTGGTGGTGTCCTTCTGAAGACCCTGTGTAATAGTGAAAAATCGAGCCGCCAACACTTTTCCCGTCCAGACGCCCCCAACAATGCAAATCACAGTGGCATCGTGTTGGGTGGCGATTTCCAAGATCCCTCATGCCCGTTTTACCGGTGAATTCGTCACGTCCAACCGTTGGACCGCCCCATTAGTCCCCTTTCCATAACCCATACTAACCTCCAGAATTGGTGTTCGTTACCTTTCCACCCCCGTGGAGCCTAAGGAGAAGGCCAACTCCATCATCGAGGCCTTGCCAGGTAATAACTTGATCTCCAAGACCGGTATCTTGGCCACCAGTGCCGCAGCTGCCATCTACGGTATCTCCAACGAATTGCTCATCATCCACGATGAGACCATTTTGGTTATCACCTTCGCCACCTTCTCCGCCTTGGTCGCCAAGTTCGTTGCTCCATTGTACACTGAGTGGGCCGACGGTGAAATCAAGAAGGTCAACGACTTGTTGAACGAATCCAGAAACAAGCACGTCTCTGCCGTCAAGGACAGAATCGCTTCCGTATCCCAATTGAAGGACGTTGTCGAGACCACCAGACAATTGTTCTCCATCTCCAAGGAGACCGCTCAATTGGAGGCTGAGTCCTTCAAGTTGAAGCAACAAATTGCTGTTGCCAACGAGGCCAAGGCCACCTTGGACTCCTGGGTCAGATTCGAGCAAGCACAAAGACAATTGGAACAAGAACAATTGATCAAGTCTGTTGTGGAGAAGGTCAACAAGGAAATTGAGACTCCTAAGTTCCAAGAGAGAGTTTTGGCCGAGGCTGTTGCCGAAGTCGAGAAGTTGTTCGCTAAGAACTGAAAGTATTACGACTAGAAATAAAGAGCATATAAAACGGCGTAGTTATTGTAATGTAGCTGAGGTGTGTCCCGAATTATTGGAAGTGAAGCTAGTCTATTATTAGACGTCCTGAAGCATGTCTTCTATCTTTATAGTCCTGAAGCATATCTTCTATCTTTATAGTCCTGAAGCATGTCTTCTATCTTTATAGTTCTGAAGATGGCATGTCTTATTTGATCTAGCGTACTATATTAGAGTACTGATGAAATTATATTATTATAAAACTACTCCAGGTATTGTACTATTATGGTACAAGTACCGAAGCTGGCAGGCCTTGTCTTCTATTTAATTTAGAAGTACTGAAGAATGTCTCCTATTTAAGTACTGAAGAATGTCTCCTATTTAATTTAGAAGCACTGAAGAATGTCTTCAATTTAATTTAGAAGTACTGAAGAATGTCTTCCATATTATTGTATCAAAGATGGTATGTCCTTCATGTGGTCTTCTGTATTATTTTAGAGTACTTAAGTATGTCTTCAATATTATTTTAGCACAAGTACTTAAGTATGTCTTCAATATTATTTTAGCACAAGTACTTAAGTATGTCTTCAATATTATTTCAGCACAAGTGCTGAAGCTGATATGTTTTTTATGTTCTGTCTTGAATATTGAATTGTTCTCTTGTTCACAGGAAGTTTGTGACATCTGCATATCAATTGAGGACATATCTCAATATCTCACTTGTTCACGTACAACAAATGAGGGAATGGCTCAATATCTTATTTGACACGTTGGGTGCAAATGAGTCCACTAGTGGAATATTGATTGGAAGATTGGAATACTCCAATCTTTATTATTAATCTCAAGACTTCATGCTTGGTTTCCAGATATGTAATGAGTTGTCGTCAGATACACTGGACAACATCCAGTCGTCGTGATGGGACCAGTCAAAGTCATTCACTCCTAACATGTGGCCTGCATGGACGAATTTCAACCCGTCGTCCTGTTCGAGCTGGTTGACATCAAAGAGTTTAACGGTCTTGTCGGTAGAACTGGTTCCCAAAATATTCCCTAATCGGGGATGCCATTTCACCTGAGTAATGGAATCGTCGTGTTTCTTGTTTGTATGGTAAGGATGCTGATTGCATCGCACGTCCCATATGCCAATGGCTCCTGTGCTGGTACCTGTAGCAAAACAGGTGGGACTTTGGCTGTTAACAGAAACACCATTAACACCTTCTTCGGACACGTTAAACTGTGCCACTATTGCCGAGCTTGCTCTGGTGTCATATACTCTGGCCAGACCTGACTCATCTCCCACAATAAAGAGCGAGTCGTGGTTGGGAAACCACTCAATGTCGTTGACTGCGGAGCTATTCTTGTAGTGTTTGTTCTGTTTGAGTGGCTGGGTCAGGCGTGAATAGGTTTTTATGTCGAAAATGTTCAAGTCTCCGGCCATGTTACCACTGATCAAGGTTCCCTCTTTTTGCTTGTTCCAGTCTAGAGCAAAGAACTCGGAATCGGGCGTTTCAGATTGGCCTTGGAGTCGTATCTCCACCTTGCTTTCGCCTGCTGCCAGAGACGCCAAGTCGTTTTTGAAGTTGGAATGTTTAGTTCTTTCGTAGATCACCAAGTCTCCAAAGTTATTGGCACTGGCAAGCACATTGGGCTTCTGGGGCATGTATTGGACCTTGTTGACATCTCCAAGATGGTTGATTCGTTGCAACACCTTGATTTTGTTGAGGGACGCCACCGAGAGTTCGAATTCCTCTTTTTCTTGGTTGAAATCGAGCTTGTTGATCTGGAGAAGCTTTTTGAGCTCTTGATAGTACGAGAACTGTACGATGGAAATACTATCCACAGCCTGGCCCAAAGTAAACGTTCCGAGTAGGAGCCTTTGCAGGGATATAGAGAGGTTGGAATCGTGGTCGGTCGTGAGGTCGGGGAAGAATTGGACGGTCAAAGATGGCCAAAGAAGTGAGTTTGTGCTCAAATAGTCGTAGAGAAACGGGGCATTTTTCTTCCAAATTCGGTAGTTCTGCTGTGTCTGTTGGTCCAATCGGATTTGGGGTGCGTCTATCTCTTCAATCGCTCGTTCGGGGTCCAGATCCATTGTGAAAAGGCGGGTTGTGATGGATATACGCGTCTTGGTTGTTCGGTATAGATATTGCTCACGTGATACAGGTCATGTGACAGTATAGATGATCATGTAATAGAGATCACGTGTCACTTTTCTTGTTATCGTGTGAACGAGGTCACGTGACACATCTCCTGCTCATCATGTGATCCCAATCACGTGCCTCGTTTCCTTCTATCATGTGATCATGGTCACGTGCGACATTTCCTCCTATCATGTGACCCCATCACCTCTTCTTCTGTCTACACCTCCATGACCGACGATATCCGCTTGAACGCGTCCAAACTTGGCACCCAGGAGTAGTACGTCATCCTTCATACATCCCCATCACCGTTCCAATACTAATCTCTAGCTGGAACCAGTTTTACCAAAGAGAAATTCACAATTTTCATGACAATACCGAAGACACTGGCGAGTGCTGGTTCGACGATTCGGACGCCGAAAACAAGATGATCACCTACTTAATAGACAAGTTCAACCAGGAAACGTTTCCCTGGACCAAAGAAAGTGTGCAGTTCTTGGATTTGGGTACAGGTAATGGACATTTATTGTTTCAGTTACATGAAGATCTTGAAGAAGAACTCGAAAATCCGGGCGAAATCTCGTTTGACTTCACCGGGGTGGACTACTCGCCCGACTCGGTTGCATTTGCCAAAGAAATCGCCTCCAAAAAGTATGAAGAGTCCAGTTTTTCCTTTGAGCAGGTGGATCTTTTGAACAAACAGGACGCATTTATGGTCGCTCACAAGCACAAGTTCGACATTCTCATGGACAAAGGCACTCTCGACGCCATTGCATTGAACCAGGATCCTTTGGAAGCACACGACGGCAAAATTGGCATGGATGTGTACGCCGACCAGGTGTCGCAATTGATGCACTCCAAGTCCATCTTGTTAATCACGTCGTGCAACTTCACCGAAGAAGAGTTGACCAAAATCATCACGGCCAACTCGGCCAACGGTTTGAGTGTGTGGGACAAGATCCAATACCCTAGCTTCCAATTTGGAGGAGTCAAAGGGAGCACTATCTGTAGCATAGCTTTTATCAAGCAATAGATGATAATGGGTGTATTTCTCTATAATTAATCGGTGGTGGAACTTGTTTCAAGCCATTGGACTCCCCCAGACACTTCCTTGTCTTCCTTGGTGCTGGCCTTGGTTTCTTCAACAGCATTGTAGAATTGGTCCCTCACGGCCTCCGAGCCGAATTTGAGCAAGTACTGTATCGGCAAGCCCTGTGCATTGGCCGAATTCAATCGGATGAATTTTCCTGGAGTCAAACTCGCCTCTAATCCCTTCAAAAGCTTGGAGTCGGACGAAATCTTGTAGTTCAAAATCACTCGCAAAAGACCGTTGGATCTCATGACAATCCTGCTGTTCTGGGTGTTTGATTTGGGCTTGTTCACGTGCACTGGACCCACGCCTCTCTCTTTCCATCCTTCTGCTATTTTGGTCAAGTCAAGCTCAAACAATTTGGCCGTAGCAGAGAACTTGGACTCTTCGTCTTCCTCTCCAGTCTGGACCTTGTCCAACTTTTCAAGATCCACCTGCTTGAAGTGGTCTTGGGCTTCCCTGTTGTCCTCCTTGACTTCATTGGGAGCTTCATCTAGAAAGGATTTCTTCTTCAACGACTCCTGGAAAGCATTTCCAAACTTGGAATTAGCACCAAATGAGCTGGTGGTGGAGGCAGCCGCCTTCGCGGGCTCGCTCAGTGAAGCAAGCGAATCGAACACGTTCTTGCGGTCCTTCAAGACATTCGACACGTTCTTTCCGAAGGATGTGGTCGAGCCAAACACCGGTTGGGGAGAGCTCTTGGCCGTATTGGGAGCAGTAGGAGTTTCGGAGTCTTTGGAACCGGAACTGAACGAGTTGGTGGGGGTGGCAAACGAGGGCTTGATGCTGAACAGACTGGCCCCAAAAGTGGCGCGTTGTGTGGTGTATTCTGTGCTTGGTAATTGGCGACTTTTGGATACGTTAGGCTCGTAAATCCGCAATTCGGGGGTCTCTTGCGAATCTTTATGGTGAGTTTTTTGGTCTTCTGGTGCAACCTGGGTCTCTTCTTCCTCTGAAGTGTCTTCTTCGTCCAAGTTGTCCTTCAATTCGGCCACTTCTTTCTCTAACGCAGCAATTCGACCCTCATAAAGAGAGCGCACTTCTTCAATAATGGACGCTTTTAATGCGTCAAAATCGGCGTCATCCGAAACTGCCACATTCAGCTTTTGTCTTTTGGACAATTCCTGGTCGTCTTCGGACTTTCTTTTGATGTTTTCGTTCACCATTGGTATGAGTTGGAGTGTGCTAGTTCTGCGATGAATTTATGTCTGGATGTATGCAGGATGAATATTTACAAGAGGCAGTCAGTCGAGAAGAGTAACGTTACAGAAGGTGCATTTGGAGTGTTGAATGAAGGCACTGGATTGTATGGACTATTTTTATTATATAGAACCTTTTTATCTTTTTTTCATCTTTTTTTCATCTTTTTAGTGAATTAATTCTCCAGATCTATGTACAAATTTATTAATATTCATCAGTGTAGCTGGAATTCTCTATTTTTCTATTTTTCTAGCGAGTCTGAATAATTTCAAAGTAAGAATTCCTCAGATTTTTCAGTAAGAATTCCTTAGATTCTTCAGTAAGAAATCACCGTGTGAAGAAGATTGATACCACATTGTGAACATAGAGTCCACACTATATACATTGACTTCTTCCTTATGCTCCTCGGATATTCCGTATGGATCTGCCTCCATCGCTGCGTCGGCTACTCGTGCTTTCATAGCTTGAGCCCGCATATTTGGCGTATTTGTCTCGCACTGATCTTTCTTCACTATTTCCACTAGGAAGTATTCCTGCGTAAGAAAACGCCGGTGTTTTGGGCGTGGGCCGATAGCTGGGGGCAGGCGGATACTGGGGGTTGTTGGCAATATGGATTCTGCGGCCGCTGGCGGCCGCAGACGCAGTATTGGGGCCACGAACGTCGGGCTTCGTGTAGTGTCTTCCGCCTAAGCCACCGCCCAAGCGTCTGGGCTTCCAGTTGCGGATGATTCTGCCTCGCTCGATGTCCACCAATATCGACCTGGTGGAGCTCTTGTTCTCCACGGGGATTTTCAAGCCAGTACGTGCCAACTCGTTCACACAAGAACTGGCGTCCTGCTCCTTCTCAAACACGAGAAACCCGTAGCCCCGCGACTTTCCCTGCTTGTCTCGTATCACCCGGACCGACTCAATCACGCCGTACTTGCTGAAGTGCTTGGAAAGCTCCAATTCCGTGAGGGCATAGTCCAACCGGGAAAGAAACACGGTGCGGTAGGGGTCCTTCATGAACTCCTTCTCGTTCTTCTGCAAGAGTTCGGGATCGTTCCATTCCTGGACCTGCCTAGAAAATGACGTCTGGAGCTGTTTCTTGCGGTGCTGGCTCTGTTTGAGCTTGACCTGTTGCTCTGTGGGCTCGATTTTGGGCTGTGTCTGCTCTATTTTGGGTAATTCTTCGAGATATGATGCGATTTGGCCCTTGAACGTGGATATGGGCGAGACGGAGGCAGTGCTTCGGGCCTCAATGGGATAGTCGGACGGTTCCACATAGGGCAATGGAGGCCTTGGGGAAAAGAGCTTCTGAATATTCGGCGGATACTTCGTATTGTCGGTCTGAAAGTTAGTAGATGGGGGTTTTCGGGGACGCACGACTCGATGGAGGCGGTTTCAACGTACCATTCTCGCGATATGGGCAAGAAGATGGGGTAGTAGGTGTTGGTATGTGAAGAGTAGTGTGCGAAGAGGTTATATGAAGATGGTATGCGCACGACCCGCATAATAGATAGGCAGGGATCAAGCGTTCCTACTCCACAAGACTCCGTCTTTTCACAGTTCACGTGCTTCTAGGATCAGTTCCTTCGTTGATTCTGTTGAAGACCGCGGTTAGCTCGATTTCTGCGCTTCTATTACTACAATTGGCCCAGTGACTCGGCCCCAATCATCATGGACTCTGCCACCCAAGACCAACCAGCTCCAGTCGAACTCAACGAGTTTGAGATCCACAACCAGGCAATCGACATCGCCAAGGTGCCTATTTTTACCAGATCGCAACTTTCCGACTATGACGGCATCAAAAACCCCAAAATCTACGTGGCCATACGGGGCTACATTTATGATGTAACTGACAATGCCAAGAGCTATGGACCAGGCAAGGGCTATCACAAATTGACCGGAAAGGATGTTTCGAGACTTCTTGGGCTCAACAGGCTCGTTTTGAGTGAAGAAGACGAAAATACATGGGACACTGCAGACTTTGACGACAAGCAGAACCTGATTGTGGACAAATGGGTGATATTCTTCCAGAAGCGATACCGCATAGTGGGAGTTGTCGTCGACCACCAGAGGTAGCTGGATAGTTGCGTCCAAGAATGGAAAGGGTAGGTATTTTCGATAGGACTAATGGACGAATGGATAGTATTGATCCTTGGATCTGTAGGATCAGTACAACGAATGACCATCAAGGGAAGGGTATTGATCTGGTTCAGGGGCCCTCGAACTTCTCCAATGGAAGAGCTAGAACCAACTGAGATAGAATGACGGGTGAAAAGAATGACGGGTGAAAAGAATGAAGAGTGCAAAGAATGAAGAGTCCATGAATGAAGAGTCTATGATTCATGTCCATTATTGCATGTCCATGATTCATGTCTATGTTATTTGGGAATTATCAATTTTTTTGTGACGAAATGACGGAAGAGACATACCAGAGAGATAGCTGGGTCAATACTGAATTTGCAGCCGCAGTCCCAGCACCATTCATTTCAGATAGGAATATTCCAGCAATTGCTTGGATTTTTTCACGTCAAACTCCGTGACGATGACATCAAAGAATACTTCCTCGGCCGTAATGGCTGATCCAAGAGTTGCTGAAATGCATCGATACAAGCGCATCCTGATAGGCCCAGGGTCTCCGCTTAGGCCACGGTGCGGCTATGATCGTCGCTTATTCCAAGAAGCATTGCGTTGCTTGGGCAAACACAAACATCACCCAGCCGATCGATACCTGAAATGACCCCAGATGATCTCGAAAGCGGTTACGAGGCGAACGTTTCATGATCGTGGCAGTGAAAGGTGTGGAATTCATGTGAAGAGTGGGTGTGCACAAGGTGGAACACGAATAGTGCAATTCTTATCGGAAACGGAAAAGAGAACCTCCACTGGCAGACGAGGAGCATGTGAAGAGAAATCTTGTGTACGCAGTGGAAAACACGAGTCGAAAAGACCAAAAGGGCCAAGTTCCGAGTCCATCGTCAGGTGGATCAGGAGTATTAATGGTATTATGTAAAGGCAATTATATGAATAGCATTATGGGTAAATTACTTTATAAATTGCCATTATCGATCCATTATCTATCAATTAGCAACTGCTTCCCAGTATCAATTACCAACCATGAATAACCCACGATTAAACTCTACTAATTAGCTTCCAACTATGTCTGCAGGCACGCGTCATGACAACCATTGAACATATCCCCGAACACTCACCAAAAAAGCCCCAATTGTTCCACAAGCAATTGTTCGAGAAGATGCTTTGGGCAAAATGATCCCGACTAAGTGGAGGTTCAGAAGTCCGAAAGCTTAAGCCAGGCACCATGATACGCGAACCGCGGCCTAGGAAATACGTCACAATGTCCAAAGCGGCAATGTCTTCGCCGAATGCGTGGACAAACGCTCTTGTAGCGGACAATAGCGACATGGCACATTGTACAGCGAAACGTGGAGAAGAGGTACGAGACAAAGGACGTCGAGAAACCGCCCAAACGGGAGAAAAGCGATGGAGAGGACGGAAGAGTACAGAGAGAGACGTGGAAATTATGGATTTGGTGAATAAGAAGAGAATGACGTGTAATGTAGATAATTGGTGAATGGCATGTAAATTATAGTTAATTGGTGAAAAAAGAGAGATTGGCGTGGAATATTCAGAGTGGATGGTAACGTGAGCCTTTGGCCGAATGTTTAGCCGACAAGATAGTTGAACATACCTTAGGTGTTCTACTATTCAATTCATATTCTACTACTTCGATTCATGGCTTTATGTCTACTTCAATTCATGGCGTAGGTCTCCATGCGTTGATATCGCCGAAATCTCGTTGAATTCCATCGACTCCGTCTGGAAATACGAGAATTGCGAGAGATTGGGTGGCGGTTGACTGGAGTCTTTGTATGTGATGCCATGGAAGACGCGATCCTCCAGGTCCCGAGCGGTCATCTCTCGTCTTCTTGTGCAGATGATGCACTGGAATGAAGTGGAGGCGGATTAAAACGGCCAGAAGAGGCCAAAAGAACCAGAAAGGCCGGGAACAAGCCGTTTCCCAAGAAACGTAGATCTACCGGGACGCCTCCATCGCGGTTGGGTGTCTCGCATCGGGATGGAAAAGGGCCCGATTTGGGCAGTTTCTGGAAGAAGAGCTGGGATGGATTCTGAAAGACAGGCTGGTTTGGGACAAACACCCGGAATGGAGAAATCCCATGGGGTAACGAAGCCCCATGGGACGGGCACGTCCATGGCAGTCCAGTAACACGTCTAGTGGCAGTCCAGTAACACTAGTGGCACGTCTGCACCAGTTTCCTATGTCTACATTCTTGGTCTTGTAGTCACAGGACAATGTGCCACGAAGCTCGTTCGCTGTCCACGTCGTGCGCAAAAAATATGTCACCAAACTCTAACGTGGGTGGACACATGGAGACGTGGATGCATGGAGACGTGGATCATGGCCGACTGGATAGATGGACCGCCTACATCTCAGCGATCGATCCAAACGCAGGTGTCACCGTTCGAAACGGCCGAGCCCGGCCACCTCACCCCCATCGCACCCTGCGATTGGAACAGACGTGGAACTGCCCCAGAAAACGACCAGCCTACAAGAACATGAATGTTCTGCAGGCTCATGCACCAGGCTGCATCTTCACCCACCGTCCGTCGCACACGGGACACCCGAAACGTGCACCTGCTACACCACCAGCACCACCACAAAATGCTGCCATAGCACTGGAGGCATGGTCCGGGCTGCTGGCCGGCGTACCTGTTCCATTACTCCCCAAACAGGAGGTAATTAGTATGCTGAATTGGAGTAATGGACAAGGCAGGAGACATCTCACGCAATGCATTATCCCAAAGCGGCAAAACACTTGCTGCAACCAGCGGCCCCGGCACAGGAGCGTCAACAAACACCCACGCGTCGCCGCCGCACGCATGTAAACAACAACAGTGCCACAAAGCCGCCCACAATATGCTTTCTGGATCGGGCGTAATGAGAAATCGCAGCAAGAATTGCGAAGGTGCATCACACAGGGGGAGAAACAAGACGGACGAAGAGAGGAAAGAGTGCAGCCAAAAGCGTGCACGCAGTGGGAAAATGCAGTTTCCAACCCGTCCAATCTTCTCGTCTCGTCCTCGACTCCATCCTCCCGTTTTTTCCCGTCAAAAAGCCCCATCCAGGCCCGATCCGCCTCCTCCATCCTGCCATTCCCCGTTTCCTCTTCTGCCTCTTCTGCCCAATGCGTCCCTGCGTGCGACGCGCTAGGCCTACAATGCCGGCCTGCAGCTGCAGCTGCAGCTGCTTCCACGCACCACCTCCTCTTCCTCCTGACTAGTATATATATATATACTGCGTCTGCCGTTTGTTCCATCTCACCATCACTCCTTCCTTCACTCCTTCCTTCACTCCTTCATACCTCCACTCTTTAGAATGTACTTGCAGACCCCCAAAAGGCCCTCGTTGCCTCCCACCCCCTCGTACTCCGGCAAGACCACCAGCTTGCCTCCGTTGCTGGCCATCCTCTCCCTCACCAAGGACCCCCTGGCGGCAATGGCCTCGCCCTTCCTGGTGCCCTCGGCATCCCACTTCAAGGGCTCCGCCACCCCCAGCACCAGCATCTCCTCCAACGTGTCCAGCATCACCTCCAGCACCAACGCCATCGTCTCCTCCTCCTCCATCCACCACCTCCCCCTTCTCCCCAGAACCTCCCTCCCCCGTCTCGCGTCCTTGGACTTCTCCACCCCCTCCAGATACACCACCCACGCCGCCTTCCCGCCCCCTCCCCCCTCGGTGGCCGACTCCAGCGACGGCGACATCTCCGTGTCCGAGTTGAAGTGCCTGCGTGTCGAGCTCGTGCGGGCAAACTCGTCCCCCATGGCTTTGGCCGTCAACACCACTTCCAGTGCCGCCACCACCACGCCGGGCTCCGCCTCCGCATCCGGCACCTCCACTGCCGCCACCAGTCCCATCAGCGCCCACGCCGCCGCACCCCACCACCACATTCCCACACCCGCGGCCGTGCCCGTGGCCACCCCCAAGGACTCCAAGTCGTTCGCCTTCATCTCCCACTCGCCCGCCACCTTCCCCCTGCAAGAGCCCGCCATCGACAACGCGCCGCTCGCCAGAAGAAAGAGAAGAAGAACGTCCCCCAACGAGTTGTCCATCCTCAACTCCGAGTTCCAGCTCGGCTCCACCCCCAACAAGCAGCGCCGCATCGACATCGCCGCCAAGGTGTGCATGACGGAAAAGGCCGTCCAGATCTGGTTCCAGAACAAGAGACAGAGCTTGCGCAAGCAGTGCAACCAGGAGAAGGAGGTCACCGAGTTGCCCCCCACTCCTCCAATCATCATTCTCCAGCCACGGGCCGCGTCGGCCTCTGCTGCCACTGCCACTGCCACTGCCACTGCCACGGCCCCCGCCCCCACCGCCAACCCCACCTTGCCCCTTCCCTTGGTCTCCTCCACCCCCACCAAGTCCCTCCTCCACAAATTGCATTCCTACGTCGGTAGCCCCTCCATGGTGCTTCCTCCCTCGGCATCCACGCTGTCCCCCATCAAGGACCGCGCCAGATCCATCCCCATCTTCAAGTCCGAGGACCCCGACTCGTCCATGGACGACTCCATGGTCGCCTCCACCAGCTTCGTGCTCAACGAGACCAGAAAGAAGCAGCCCGTGCTTCTCAACTCCAACAACGCATCCACCATGACCTTCAAGTTGACCCCCAACCACGCGGTGACTACCAACAAGATCGCACACAAGTTGACCATTGCGGCCGAAGAGAAGGAGAACAAGGACTTTTTGCATAAGGAGGCCGCGGCCAGGGGCGACAGAAAGCCCTTGGCCCAGCTCAACTCCAACTCCAACTCTGCATCTTCCGACCACAAGACTGGCACTGTCGAAAGCTTGTTGTCCTTGAGATCGGGCAACTGGGCCTAAAGGCACGAGCTTTCGCGAGATTCTGGTAATTACTGTATTATATATCGTGTCCTTTGTATACTATAATGAATAATGATTGTATTGCTTCTGCCATAGCTGCTGTGGATCGTAGTTGGATGGGTGTATGGCGTTTGCTGGGTTCCTGGGTCCTGCAATCGGTGTTGACAAATTTGACCAATTCTGGCCCAAATTTCACGCAAATTGGGCTCAGCTTTTCACTTTACCCTTCCTGGGCCTTCGGCGCATGCCGTGCTACGCTTCACCGCCGACTGGCCTCTCCGTTGGGGAGTTATTCATACCATAAGCCCTATTTTGCACCCTAATCACCTTTCCGTTTTCGGTAAATGACATGCGGCACCTGGTCGTGCCCATGTCGCGAAACTTGACACTGTGCCTATTTGCCCAACTGGGATACCACCTCGTTCCAGTTGTCTGGGATACGTTTTTCGTCTAACGCTTTCCCTTGACGGGCTTGGTCCTACGAATAAAGGAGGTCCACGGCGCGTCGGTGCATTAACCCGGCCATTAGGCGTGGAAAACTGCTTGTATTTACCGAAACGAGAGATTTTCATATTTTTCACCATGTACCTGGGCAGGGGTATATACCGAGTTTGTGGTCTTTCTCTGATACCGTGACGAGGAAGGTGCGAAGCTGGAACACGGTGGGGCCGTGTTTCGCTTGGTACCGTGGACTCCAAGGTATCTTGGGCCCTCCTAATAGGGGCAATGCCATGTGCCAGGAAGGGAAATATGTAACCTCCTAGTAATCGTTGAAAAACTAATGAACACGCAAATGAACACAAATAGTTCGATATCTAGGTGACAATTGTGAAGTAAGGACATCGATTGTGCACTGTTCGCAATACATGTCCCCCTTTGTTGCGTATAATGGTAACAGTTATTTTTCGTGTAGTATCTTGGAAGGTTGGGTATATTCGGTGCATGGTGAAGAAGAAGCCCATGGTGGCTTGAGAGGGTCCCTAGACCTAATTGGATCAGCAGGTGAGACGTCATCTTCTAGTTTAAGAGCAAATGCTTCCTAATGAATGTTCTTTCATAGACATAATAGTGCTTTACATAATAGAGCTTTACAAACTAGAGCTTATACATAATATCTTGCTGCCTGTGTAGACCTAAGCACTGAAAAAAATGCTAAGTTTTGCGTTTATTGATTTCAGGAGACTTGCAGAGTTCCAATGCTAATTTTTGCGTTTGTTGATTTCAAGGACAGAGTATAACTGAGAGATGCCTTATACTATCGATATTTTCATTCATTGTATCTTTTTCGCCTACCAAGAGGAAATATACTTCTAGGATATTTGGATCTGCAAATTCAGTCTTTTCTTGAATGTTTTGCAATATCCTCTGAACTAGCACTTATCACAGTAAAGACCATTAGTTTTTATCTCACAAATCTACCTGCATTTTTAAAACTGTACCTCAGGTTGTTTGAGCCCTATTTCTGACGCAACAAGCAATTGTCTTAAAATGGATCTTGCAGTACAGGATACAGTAGCGTTTGATGCAATGAAACCAATTGAGAATGTTTATAGGTAATTTAAATGCAATCTAGAGTCCGCTCAAATTCCATTCTTCAGGCTACAATTCCAAGTTTAGGAATTTTGCAATCTCCAGGGATGTTGTATCAGCTCTTGTTTCAAAGATGGAACTTGAAACAACCATGCTTAGTGGACCAAATACTATACATTAAAAAGTGCAATCATTAATGGCATACAGGTACATCTCGTTGAGTTTATGCTGCCAAATTCTCCGTCTTGTCCTCTGTCAAGAAAGCGTACTATTGTTCCTTGTCCATTTCTGTATAGATTGAAGAATCAATTCATACGGTTGCATTTTAATCATTCCAAACTTCCCCCTAAACTTAGTTTTAGAACATCTACAGTAATGAAATTAGCTAGTACGAAAACTTGATTCAGAACAAGGGTATCATTGCATAGGAACGCATAATATCGTATTAATTTAAATTAATTACGTAAACAGAGTTAACCTTCTCTTAAAATTGTCCCTTTTGAAACCTCATCTAAATAGACTCAAGCACTATTTGAACCAAAGCACGACCTGGACTCCTCTGCTTCCTTCTTGCTTGTACTATTTCTTGGCCAAATTCCTTACTACAGTACTAAATGAAACGTTGATATATTAAATTACATGGAATATAAAGAAACAGATGCAATGCATCGCTCTCTATGTTTGATTGTATAAACCAAGTAATAAAACTTAACGACCACGGGAGGTGGTCTTGGTGTGTTGACCTCTGACCTTCAAGCCCCAGAAGTGTCTGATACCACGGTGAGATCTGATCTTCTTCAATCTCTCCAAGTCATCTCTCAACTTGGACTCCAAGTTGTTAGCCAAGACGTGGTAGTGCTTACCGTCAACGTGGTCCTTTTGTCTGTTCAAGAACCAGGCTGGGATCTTATAGTTACCTGGGTTTTGCATGATAGTGACGATTCTCTCCAATTCTTCTTGGGTCAACTCACCGGCACGCTTTTGCAAGTCAACATCGGCCTTCTTGCAGACCAAGTTGGAGTATCTACGACCGACACCTCTGATCTTGGTCAAGGCGTACATGATCTTGATTCTACCATCAATGTTGGTGTTCAACAAACTAGAAAGTTAGTATAGGCTTGGATGGAAGCAGTGTATATGGAGGTAGCCAGTGGGTAAGATGGAGATAGTCTGTGGTTGAAGAGTCGATATTGGGGCCGATAATGAGGTTCTTGATGTGACTGTTTCCTCATACTAATGCTGGCTGTGCTGTTGATGCGTTGAGCTCATGAAAGAGCTTGCTGGTTCCTGTTCTCCCAATTTTTCACTCGACATCTTTGACTTTCTTCAATAACAACCACCAGCTCTCGGAAGCTGGTTTGAATTGGTCTGGCCTCTGCTGCACGTTGATGAAGCTAACATACCGCAAAATGTGCTGGAAGGAATTTTGTTCTTGGACAACTAATGGCATCTTGATTATTCCTGTTGAGTATACAAAGCAAAAGTATAAAGAATTGGTCCGTAAAAATTTTTAGGGTGAGAAGATTGGGGGTTTGTGAAAATTTCGCGGTGTGAAAGTGTCGTGCGCGTGCTAGGGCTCGTGCCCTGGAAGTTTGGTGCAGATCACGTGGTTACGGGTTGAGAACAAGACAAAGAGTAACTGGATGGGGAGATACCTAGGAGGGAGAATGAGACTATGTCATTGGTGTTGTCGTCTGGATTGGCCACATTGGGCGTGTAGAGCGTGGAAATGCGGTCCCACGCTTTGTCTGGCCTCTGCTTAGTCCACAGTGTAGAGATGTAAGTCACGTGACCGGATATGATTTTGGTGCCTATTATCACAGTGTTATAGTAGCACTCTTCCATTGCTTCCTTTTGCTGTCCTTCGTAGATACATGCACCAATATCATAAAAATGTAATTGTGTATCATAAAAATCTCCATTTATTTTAGTACGCTGTTTTGGGTTTTTGACACAGGTAGATTAATTTTCAGTCAAAATGCTTATCTGTCTTGAATAAATCAATACGTCAATAAAACAGATCAACGTCAGACACTACTCTTGCATCATTTGCCAGTGACAGTTTCAATTGACTTGACTGAATCCCATTTTTTAATTATTTTGTCTCTTCTTTTCTACACTTTCCATTCTTTTCGTACAGTTACTATATACATCACACGCTGTACTTGCTGATGAGCCATTGCAAGGCTGGCAATTCTATATACACACGGTTGGCCTTCAAGATGTCTCTCACCTCGACGGCTTCCTTGACCAACACATCGGCCTTCTTGCCGATAATTTCGGTGGAGTGCAACAAGTTGTCTCTTTGGGAGTCGGTGATGAAAAGCAAGGACAAATTGTTGAGATCATGGGCGTCCACAAATTGCTCGGTGGCGTCCTTGTAGGAATACTTGAAATCCAAGACCGACTGGTCGTGTTCTGGAACCTGCTCACCTCCAACAATAAACAAGCTACCGTTGCGGTATTGTTCAGAAAGGGCTGTCTGTATAGCACGGCTGTAGATCTTGGAAGGTAAGGCTGTGGACCAGTCATGGCCGGCCTTGATACCGTGGGCCTTGAGGCCATTGTCTCTCATTGGAGAATTGGCATCACCCACTCTGGCACGACCAGTACCCTTCTGGGGATGCAATTTACGATTGGAAAATGGCTTGTCTCCCTTGGTGGGCACGTTTCCAGAGCCCACACGGGCCTTGTCGGCTTCATACACCACAGCACTCCACAAAAAGTCTCTTCTCAACGGAGCGTTCAAAAAATTGGCTGGCAATGGAATGAACGCCTGTGGCTCCAAAGATGGGAATGTTCTTAACGATGCAAGGATGTGGCTTGGGGGTTGTGCCACTTTGAAGGCTCCGGACGAAGCTTCTGTGGCCAACTGACGGATGGACTGTTTGAACATGGTGCCAGATATCGACATATATGCGGTGGATCCGGCGGCTTTTTTTGGATAAATGGGGTGCCGCGGTCGGGGGGAAGGCGGGGCGGTCTTAGGTGGGTAGTGGGGCCTGTTCCGTGTACAGAAATGTGTGGTCTGTGTGGTGTCGAAGGTGACATCGGTATTTTTCACTTTTGGGTATGTGTCACGTGACCGTTGCGCGCACTACCCCTGTTCTACACCTGCCTCAACTATATGCCCGTATATTGGCGACTACGCCGAGTGTGAAGGAGCCAGGTGGCCCTGCTCGTCGTCGTCGCTTTCGATGATAAAGTCCGCGACATCGGCGTCGTCATTTAAGCCGCCCATTTCGATGTTATCTGCGTATTCTCCAGGAGGTGCGTACTTACCATTTGAGTCAGTACCTTTGAATTTATTGATGGTTTTGGAGAAGAAGCCCTGGGACTTCTGAAGTTGGAACTCCTCGTCGTTCTCCTGGAACCGTCTCAACTGGTCGGCCCATTGGACGTTTTTCTTCTTGCCCGAAGGACCGGTCTTGATGATGGAAGAAGGTCTCGACTTGTAGGTAGTGTACAAGACGTAAATGCCCCAGATCAAGATGCCAATGACAAACAACTGGATGAGTCTGGTGATGGAGCTGGAGGTGGACGAAGGATCTTCTGGATTGGCTTCGCCAGAAGCCGATGGCAATGGAGCTGAAGACTCGGAGATCGAAGAAGGCACTGGAGTGTCGGCATTTTCGCCCTCTGTAGAAGATGGAAGATCTTCAACTGGCTCGGACTCGGACTCGGGCTTGCTGTGGGGGCCTTCTCCTAATTTGTATGTATAGTAGGCCTTGCGGTCGAGCTTGTCTCCTGCATTCTCTAGCTTGTAATTGCCCACGGCCAAATCAATGAGCGATCTGGAAATCTCGGGCAAGTCATATGGAACCATGTGTGACGAGTTGAAAACGTTGACAAACGTCAAGTTTCTCTCCATCTTGACGTATCCGGCCACCTGGCCATCATAGACCCAATCGGCGACCTCCTCCTGGAACCCCTTGGCCCCTCCCCAATTCATTTTCTTGATGAAACTTTCTGTGCCAATGTAATTGCAAATAATGTCGAGGTTTCCGTTGAAAAACATAATGGGGACTTCCTCGAGAAGCTTGGGAAGCAAATGCACCGATGGAATGGACAACTTCTGGTCGAGATTGCGGCCCACGCGGCCAGAACACTCACGCCATTGAATCTTATTCACCAAGTTCAAGTTGGACATCACAATGTCCTCCCTCAAAAACGGCGTCACGTACTTCAATTCATATGGCCAGTTCATTCCACACAGTGGGTAGCTGTCTTTCTGGGTGTAGTCGTACATGTTGATGCATCTTTCGTTTTCGGGTGCTGTCAAGTCCCTGAGGACCTCCAATGCCAAGCTCAAGATGCTTTCACAGGTGCCGTCGTCCGTTTCAATGGGGTTCAACTTCTCGTCGTCCCATTCGGCATCGATGGTGTTGACAATCTTTTGGCATTGTTCGTGTTTGGACAAAAGCGACGCCAAACTGGGGCTTTTCATGTCCAAAAGCCCCGCTTCTCTCAAGAAGGGGAGGTACGATAAGCCCTGTTCGTTGGGCGAAACATAGCCATTTCCGATCATCAAGCTGCGGAGGTTGTACTTCTTTTCGTTTTCCCCGAGGTTCTTGTTCCTGTCCAAGATGGCTCTGGCCACATAGGGGATGTACTGGCCTGCAAAACTCTCGCCTGCAATGAAGATCTCGTTGTCCTCGTCTTCGGGGAACACTTCGAAGTATTTGGTCAAGAACGTGACGAAGTCCCGCGCCATCTGGTTGAGATCATGCGTGTACTCATTTCCGTAGCTGAAACCGGTGCCGGTGGGTTGATCCACGAACACCAAGTCCGCAGCCTTGTGCCATGAACCAGGGTTGGTGACCACCTGTTTGTCCTTGTTGACTCTGAATGGACCTGCCTCGAGTAAGGCGCCGTCCATGGACGAGCATCCGGGGCCACCGTTGAGCCAGAACATGGTCCTGTTGTTGTTTTCTGGGAGCTTATTGGTGTCGGCGTACTTCCAGAAGAAGTAGTGGGTGGCATTCTCGGGATAGAGCTCGAGTTGGCCAGCAAACATCAAGGGAACGTCGTCCTTGGCGATGTTGGCGTAGAGCCCAGGAAGATTCGACACGAGATACTGGTCTTGTAGCGACTTGCCTCGCTTTTGGGGAAACGCCCACACCAACTGGAGGAGCAAAAAGGGTGCTAGCAACAACATGGCGGCAGATCTTCGAAGTGGGAATATTGCAAGGACTGGAACGTGCGATTTGAGCCGGTTTTGTTGGCAAACACGCTCGATGCTATGTCAAATCAGTGATGTGTCTGTGTGGGACACTCAGAAGCCCAGGTGAAATTGGGGTGGAATCGTCAAAAAAGAACGGAAGGCTTTCGCTTTTTCTCCAGAAAGCCTCTGTCGGACGCTGTGGTGTCAAAAACCCCGGAAATTCCTCCAAGATAGAGCCCTTGGCCTGAAGATAACTAAGCAAGTAGTGGAGATTAGGCAGATTAAGTGATCTTTGTTAGAAGGAGCGGTCGTGCGCGGGCAAGGTTTATACGGTTGAAGACCCTGGTGCCAGGAGGCCGCCAGGCAGCGGAAACGGGGCAGAAGGCGACGGATGTGGGCGGAAATAGGCGGCAGAGCGATAGGCCGGGGTTTTGAGCTGTTCTGGCCGCTGGTGGTGGTGTTCTAGGGAGTCTGAAGTCACGTGATGTGAATCACGTGACCACGAGGTCAGTCACTAGTTACCACCCGGACCTAGACGCTACAATACGTAGTTTCTAGATCAGGCAATCACCAGTTTCCAGAAAATGCAATAAATGGATAAGAGTCCATGAAAGAAGTAAAAGAAACTTCCATAAGAAGAATTCCATAAAGAGCAAAAAGAACTTTATCTAGGAACTTCATCTGATGATCTCGTCTAAATGTGTCTTTAAATGTAAATGAACTCTTCTAATAATGACATTTATAATCTCTTCTAATGAACTCTAATAATGTCATTTTATAACTAATGAACTCTTCTAATAATGTCATTATATAATCTCTTCTAGTGAACTCTTCTAATAATGGCGATTTATAATCTCTTCTAATGATCTTCTAATCAGATCATTTTATATTCTCTTCTAATAATCATTTTATAATCTTTTCTAATGAGCTCTAATAATTTCATTGGATAATCTCTTCTAGTGATCGTCTAATAACATCATTTATAATCTTTTCTAATGAGCTCTAATAATTTCATGGATAATCTCTTTCTGTGATCTCTACAATCTCTAACGTGCTCCATTTAACATCTACATCTTATCTACTTTAACCAAGAGGTAAACTATTTGATAATTTCGGAATAGATTTGAACTTAACTTCTAACCATAAAATTGTATCCAATGTATAAGCATTCTCTATTGACTTAAAGGCTCAATATTCCAGATGTTCTCAGCATACTCGTCGATACATCTGTCAGAACTGAAGAATCCCATGTTGGCGACACTCAACACCGACTTTCTGACCCATCTGTGCAAGTGGTCCTTGTCCTTGGAGTCGCCTCCATGGTGGCCAAACACCTTTTCAAGCTTGGTGTGGGCGTCCAAGAACAAGTCGAAGTCGTCACTGACCAAGTAGTGGTCTCCGTGGTACTTAATACCCTCGATCAACAACTTGAACTCGTCGGGGTTGCCGAAAAGGCCAGATTCGATAGAACCGAACACCTTCTGCAAAGTCTCTGGGACCTTGACACCTTCGTAGATGTGCTTGTGTCTGATCTCTTCCACAGACTCGGACAAGTTACCGAACAAGAAGATGTTCTCCTCTCCGATCTCACGGGTGATCTCAACGTTGGCTCCGTCAACAGTACCAATGATCAAACCACCGTTCAAGGCAAACTTCATGTTGGAAGTACCCGAAGCCTCAGTACCTGCGGTAGAAATGTGGTTAGACAAGTCGGAAGCAGGAGTGATGATCTCAGCCTTGGAAACATTGTAGTCAGGAATGAAGACAACCTTCAACAAGTTTCCAATTTCTGGGTCATTGTTCACAACATCACCCACCTTGTTGATCAAGTGGATAATCGTCTTGGCCATGTAGTAACCTGGAGCAGCCTTACCACCAAAGATGGAGGCCTTGGAGATGTAGTGCTTCAACTTGATTTCTTCAATAGAAACTCCTGAAGCCAACAACTCCTTAATACGCAAGTAACGGTAAATGACTGCGAAAATATTCAATTGTTGTCTCTTGTATTCGTGGATTCTCTTGACTTGGACATCGAACAAGACAGATGGGTCCAATTCGACACCGGTTTCTTCCTTGACCAATTCAGCCAATCTGCGCTTGTTGTCAAACTTGATTTGATCCCATTGGGTCAAGAAACTGTCATCGTTGACGAACTTCTCCAACTTCTTCAAGCTGCCCAAGTTGGTCAAGTACTCGTAGTTAGGGTCATTCAACTTCTCACTGATCAACTTGGCCAACTTAGGGTTGGCTTGTCTCAACCATCTTCTTGGCGTGATACCGTTGGTGACGTTGGTGAATCTGTCTTCACCGAACACCTTGACAAAGTCCTTGAAAATGGTGGTCTTAATTAATTCAGAGTGCAATTCAGCAACACCGTTGGTCTTGTGGGAACCGATGATGGCCAAGAAGGCCATTCTGACCGACTTGCCGTGGCCCTCCTCGATAATGGAAACTCTTCCCAACAAGTCGCGGTCGTTGGGGAACTTGCGCTCGACCTCCTTCAAGAAGTAGAAGTTGATGTCGTAGATGATTTCCAAGTGACGGGGCAACAATCTGCCGATCAAGTCGACAGGCCACTTCTCCAAGGCCTCGGTCATAACCGTGTGGTTGGTGTAGGCAAACACCTTGGTGACAAGAGACCAGGCATCGTCCCAGGACAAGCCTTCCAAGTCAACAAAGATTCTCTGCAATTCAACAATGGCCAAGGTGGGGTGGGTGTCGTTCAATTGGATGGCGACTTGTTCGGGGAACTTGGCCCAGTTGGTCTTGTTGGTCTTCTTGAAACGTCTGACAATGTCATGCAAGGAAGCAGCGACCCAGAAGTACTGTTGCTTCAATCTCAACTCCTTACCACTCTCGAAGTTGTCGTTAGGGTATAAGACGGCGGTGATGGACTCTGCTCTTTGCTGGGAATTGACCGATTGCTGGTAGTCTCCGGCATTGAACTTGGTGAAGTCGAACTCGTTGGTGGGCTTGGCGTTCCACAATCTCAAGTTGTTGGTGTTGTCGGTGTTGTAGCCGGGAATGGGGTAGTCGGCGGCGACGGCCAACACACGCTCTCCTCCGTTCCACACTTTGCGGGCCTCGCCCGAGTTGGGGTCAAAGTCCTCGTACACGTGGCCGTAGAAGTCCACGGGGATCTGGATCTCCTTTCTGTCGATCTCCCAGGGGTTGGAGTACTTCAACCAGTAGTCGGGCGTCTCAACCTGGTAGCCGTCGATGATCTTCTGCTTGAAAATACCGTACTGGTAGTTCAAGCCATAGCCCCATCCGGAGTAGTTCTTGGACGAGAGCGAGTCGACGAAACAGGCGGCCAATCTGCCCAAACCACCGTTACCCAACGCGGCGTCCGGCTCCTGGTGCAACACGTCCTCCAAGTTGAAGCCGAGCTCCGACAACGCGGTGGCGGTGTGGTCGCGGGTCTTCAAGTTGATCAACGCATTGTCCATGGCACGGCCCATCAAGAACTCCAACGACAAGTAGTACACCCGCTTTCCGTTGTGGATGGTCTGCTTCTGCTGCGTGTTGGCCCAGTCGACCAACAAGCCGTCACGC
The DNA here is from genome assembly GCA_030568615.1 of Suhomyces bokatorum. NCBI lineage: Eukaryota > Fungi > Ascomycota > Pichiomycetes > Serinales > Debaryomycetaceae > Suhomyces > Suhomyces bokatorum. Next base: position 502,088 of record JAJMGI010000003.1, read on the forward strand.
ACCGTGACAGACGCCGCCTGGTACGCGGCCAAGTTGTCGCAGTTGTACATGTTTCTGGCCAAGGAGGTCTCGACATGGTGGACAAAGGACTCCTCGAAGGCGCCTCTGTCGTAAAGCACCTGGGCGTGGGGGTCCTCCTTGTTGGGGTGGCCGTTCAATGGCTTCAACTGGGAGTACTTGTTCCAGATGTGTTTGGCGCTGTCGGGAATGGCAGCATCGAGGGCAATGATCTGGTTGGGGGTGAAGCCGGTGTTGGTTCTCTTGAGCTTGGGTTGGGGCAACTCCAGCGGAGTCAAGTAGTCACTCATTGGGGCAGATGAATAAACAGGGAGGAAAGGGAGGGCATCCGTGTCTTTATATATGCGTTTCTTAGGGGGGTCGTGCGGGTGAGGGGCGGTGGTATGGGGGGGTGTGCATTCGAAGAACTGGGGAACACCAGGGTATGCACCATGCACCATGCACGGGCCGCGGCCGACGGAGGAACCTGCAATCGACGAGAAAACGAGGGGGGCACAGAGAGGGGGCGTCCCCACCCCCACTGCGGTGCATGGTCAAGGTGCAGCGTGCAGCGTGCATGGTGCAAGCTGCACCACGACCGACGGCGGTGGTGGGGCTGGTGGGGCCGCCATCGGCATTGCTGGACCCATTTGGGACACTCCGTCGACCTATACGGACACCCGGCCTATGGACGCTTGTGCGCCGACCATGCCACTGCCTGGGTCACGTGGCCACTTGGTCACCCCATGGCACGCCCGTGGAGCAACCCATGGCCCAAACGGCTGGCTCGGAATCCGTGCCAATGCGCTGTCTGTGGGGCTGGCGGCCCATCGTACTCCGAATGGGACCACTTGACGCGTAGAAGCCGCGTGTGCAGGTTTCCGATGCTTCCACCTGCATGGAACAGATGATACCAGAACTAGGCCCACCAGTTGGGACCCGGGCAGAATGGGGCAGAAAACAACAGCAATGGGAGTCGCTGGCGGGGAATGGGGCTCAGGGGCACGGAGGGGGGTCCCTTGCAGCGGTGGTGTGCTTTTTTCCGAGCTCTGGGCCTGTGATTTGGACGTGCTGGTGAAAGTGCGATTGTCGGGGCACTCGGAGTCCTCCATCGTGGCACCACTTGCTGTGGATGCAGTGACGGGGAAATGAAGAGATTACAAGGTGCTAAATAGAGCGTTGTGGTGTTTAGTTTGGTCTGGTGGCTCCGTATGGTGCAGATTGTGCCTGCTATGTATGGACCTGCTAGGTGTATGGACCTGCTAGGTGTCTGGATCTGCAAGTTGTCTGGATCTGCAAGTTGTCGTGGATCGGAAGTTACATTCAGTGAAAAATTGGGTCTCAAAGCATGATGAAACTTGGGACAGATTGGGGTTGCTTTCAACACTACCCTAATTTTAGATAGTCTGTCCTATGAATTCGCATGACTAGGGTATGGTTGTGGGCTCAGTAGAGATACGGCAATCAACGAATAGTCAGGATAGGAAATGACGTTGGTCTCTATACCAGATTACAACGAACAGAGACCAGTATATTCGTTGCATTCTAATTGAACTCTACATGGCCATTGAACTACATGGCCATTTCATTGAATTCTAGTTGCACTCTAATTGCTCTCTAATTGACTGTTCCTGAATTCCACCTTCCTGTCAAGTGAATTCCTAAGCATCACTAATTCTACTATTGTCCCTGCCTCGAATAATGCGTTTAGACAGAATTAGTCTCCTGTCCGAATCGGTGTAGCATGGAGACAAAGCCGGGTTTTGTCGTGTACCTGTTTTACTATTGTGCTTTAGTGATTACTTATCTTCAATTGTAGAGAAGGTGTGAATCTGTAAAATAGGCACCGTACAGCAAGCATACTCAGCTACATAATTCCTCACCAGCCCTACTCTCTTCTCTATTTACAGCTAAAAAGGGTATATCTTGTATTTTGTATATCTTGTCTATTTTGTATTTCGGGGTAACATATAATCCTTCACTCTACTAAGAGGACAGGCTTTTAACAGCTTGTGTGGTCAATGTACTGGAAACAATGCTGCTGGATCTAGATCCCGCTGGACATTGGTCTCTGGAAGTCAACTCGTCATTTTGGTAGCTGTCGCAGCATTGATCAGATGGATAGAACTTGGTACACCAGTCCTTACCTCCGTCTGTTTGGTATCCTGAGTTATATTCAACACATCTGTAGCCCTGGTCAATCAAATCTCCATAGGCTTCGGGGTAGTAGGCCTCGTTTTCTTGACACGAACCCACAAGGAAGATCTTGTCCGATGCAAGTTCAGTTTCGTTGGTTCTCTTCAATTGATAGGCAATTGTGAATTGGTACAAAAAGTTGCACAACAAGTCCTTGGCAAAGTTGAACTTGAACTCAACTCCAAAATTGGGTTGAGAGGAAATCAAGACGGGATTGTAGTGGCTCAACACCTCCTCAGAATCAGAAACGTTCAAAAACTCAAACTCGTTCAAGCTTTGGTGGTCAATATTCTTGAAGTATAAATCCACGGTATAATTATCATTTGGAGCATCCTTGTTATTGGCCACATAGAGATTGAATGAGACTGGGAAGTCCTTGGTATCATTTGTGGATTGGATGACAGATGCATATTTATCGCAAACGTATTGACCAGTGAAGAGAAGATTTTGGGGATCTTTAATGGAAGTATGAAGGGCACCGTACGTTTCGGGAAGGTTATTGACTTCCTTGATATTGGAAACGTATCCAAAGGTGAAAGGAATGGAAGTGGCGAATAAAGCTAATTGGGAAATAGACACCATAGTGAAGTTTGGTAGCTATCGACAGAAAATCTTAGCAGGCAAAAGGAACCATTTAAATACTCAGATTTTGGGACATACCAGCTCTTGGCAAGTTTCCTCGAATTCTTTCATAAGGTAAACAGGACATAGCCTTTAAATGATAGTGTGAGCGTAAACAGACCAAAATTCATGTTATGGGTGCAAAATTCATCCTATTCTGGCCAGAAAATTTGGATACTAATATGATGTCCAATACTACTGTAAAAAGTGGTCTTTCTAGACAGCTACCAGAACTTGGACCACCCAAGTAGTCATTAGAACTACTAGTGAAGGCTTTAAACTAAAGCTTATACGTGAACAGCATTCAGTGCCCTAACAAACAATCTGAGGACATGATCTCTGCATCTGTAAGGGGAGCATCTAAAAATTTATTTCGGGAAAGGTTGATAGCCTTGGGTCCTACATGCCCTTTTATTTGTTTTCAGGAACTTGTATGGGAATTGACGGACTAAAATGCATTGGTTTCAGATACTTTTGGGGGCTTACTAAGCGATCCAGCTGAAACTACTGCTGCTAAGCCTGTGAATTGAAGCTGGAGTGAAGACAGAATTCCAGAATGTGTGTGTCACGTGACCATGTTCCACCAGGGCCAGTGAACGACGGGATTTCGGCTCCCTTGACATCACCCCGTGGACGTATTGAGTGTACCCAATCATCAAACACTTCTTCTACAAGAATTGCCACTTTAATTTTTTCAAAATTGCAATAATTTCAAATTTTCAAAAATTCTCAGTAACTTACGCTTTTGTAAATGAAAAATCTCCCCAGAATTGAACATTGACCAAACAAAATGTCACTTGCTCTTAGAGTTTCTCAGCGGACCACCAAAATACAAGCACAATTGTAGATTCAGGGCTCAGTGAAACCCATTCATACCTCAAACGCCCCCCTTGAGTGCATGCTTTGGTGAAATCATTCAGAAACTTTATTTGGAGCCCCGAAACTCCTCTAACCCAGCCGATTATTTGTCCTAGGCCTATTCAGACATGCAGGACGCGAAACTCCGCATTCCAGACCACAGGAGAGATGTAGATGCAACCAGGCCAACCGTGCTTACGTAAGCCAACACAAGGTAAAGTTACGTAAGATCCAATAATCTACTCCATGACATCCCACGTCCACCCCAATTCCTCCATCAACTCGGCATGTCTAGTTCCAGATCTGTCCTTCGTGATCACCGGAGGCGGCAATGACTTTGAGCTAAAACTTCACGACGTTTCCAAGTCTCCTGTGGTGACCACTACCTTTCCAAAGGCACATGCCAATTCCGTCAATGCTGTCCATAGCCACAAATCGAGCGGGATGGTGGCATCTGCATCCAATGATGTGGTGATACTACATGACTTAAGAGACCAGACCGTGGTTAGAAGCTTTGTGTGCTCAGCTCCCACCTCTGCAGATGCTTCCAGCATGCCTCGAGAGCAAGTGCTAGACTGCAAAATGATCACCCCTGAGCTTCTTGCTTCGTGTGGAGTGAACCACCATCTCCAGATGTACGACATGCGACAGGCCCTGAAGCGGCTGGTGTTTCTGTTGAGCCTTGGCGACGACAACTTAAATTCGCTAGACTTCGATGGCGAGAACTCCATATCCGTGGGCAGCTCCAATGGCTGCTTGTACCGATTGGACATTCGGAACGAGCATGTGGTCAAGGACGAGTTTCCAGGCAGCTCCAGCATCGTGAATGTGGCATGCTACGGTGCAGACCGGACGTTGGTCAGTTTCGCAAATGGAAATATTGCCATGTTTGACGGAGAACGACAGCAGATTTCTGCCGAAATCAAGCTCCCACACCACCTTGCGCCCTCCAAGTACAGAAGAAATGCCCAGTACGTGCCAGGCAACAATGTGGTGGTCAGTGGCTCCGAAGAAGGGTCAGTCAAAATGTGGGATTTGGTGCACGGCAGCACACACAGGCCCGCCAAAATCTTCAAATTGGAACTGGCGTCAGCCGAGGGGCAGGTGGTGACATGGACCAGCCACAATGGCAACACAAACCAGCTCTTGGCCACCACTGGCGACGGCCACCTCTGGGTGTGGAACCAGGCCCTCTGACACGTGATCCCGCACGTGACCACACCTCACTATACCACCGCGTCTTTTTCCAATGCCTTCCTGTTTCCACCTCCAACATGGCCCCTACTAGTCCCACTACATCCGACGGCCCGGATTCGGAGGTATATACGAAGTACCCACCTACCTCGGTGGTTTTGGCCAAAGTCAAGGGCTATCCTGCTTGGCCAGCGATGGTATTGCACGAGTCGTTTCTACCTGAAAATATCATCCAGAAGAAGCCCAAGAACCCCAAGTCCAAGGGAAAGAAGGGAAAGCCTTCGGTCATGTTGCCCGTGCGTTTTTTCAGCGATGACACCTACATTTGGATCAGCAGCAACGACGTGAAGTCTCTTGAAAAGAGCCAGATCGAGGCATATCTTCTGAACGACCTGGCCAAGAGGAACAAGATGTTAGAATTTGCATATCAATTGGCACTTGAGCCCCCAGAGATGGAGCTTTTTGTGAAGTACGGCTCCAAGGGTTCCCAGGGTCGGAAAAAGGAGGACGAGGAATACTTAGAGGACGAAGAAGACGGAGCACAGGACGGAGAGGAGGAAGAGGAGGAGGAAGAGGAGGAATTGGACGAGGACGACATGGACCTCGACGAAGTGGAGGAGGTGAAACCCGCCAAGAAGGCCAAGACCGCAAGGGGAGCCAAAACTACAAAAGCTACTAGAAACTCCAGAACTGCCACAGCTAAACCTTCCAAAAGCAAGGCCGCCAAACCCACAAAAGCTGTGCCTTTAACCAAAGCACAGGAGCGGAAGCTCGCAGCCCAGAAGAAGAAGGACGAGGAGAAAAAACTATTGGCAGAGTACGATAGTGATTGGGGCTTGGACGACGTAAACGAGTACAATAAGGTGGAAGGAAATTACATCTACGACACCGAGGCGGAACAAAGAAAAGTGTTTGAAGCTATCCCCAGCGCGCCTGAGATCCAGGAGGAATTGCTTCAAGCACATGACAGCTTCACCGAGGCCACCGACGAGCTTGTCGAGCAATTGCTCCAGGATGGAGAGGCCGACGAAAAGTTGGTGATAAAACGGTTGAATGAGTTTGAAAAATTGATTCCCGAGATCCCACCCACCGTCATAATGAAGAGTCGTTTTCTCCGAGTGATGATCTTGACTGCGAGGAAGAGAGAGGGGAGCGAACGCATCAAGCAACGGGTCAGAACGGTGTTGCAACGGGGATTGCAGATCGAGGTGGACGAAAACGAAGAAGAGGCCGAGGAGGAAGCGAAGGAGGAAGCGAAGGGGGAAGAGGCCAACGGCAATGTCACCGACGACGAAGGCGAGGTGAAGACCGAGCAGGAGGCTGAAGGTCCGACACTGGACAAGAAGGGAGAGGAGGAAGCTAAAGACGAGGCCAAATAATACGTCAACGCAGTAACGTGCCACTTGCGTCCAATATGCCCGTATGGCATACTGCCGGCGGCTGCAGGCTGCACCACAACACTGGAAACCGAGTGGGCAAAACACCACACGCAGGGTCTATCCCACCTTGATATGTACTATACGCAAATTACCAATTACCAATTACAAATTACCCTTGTTCGTATCCGAGCCCCACCCCCACCTGCGTCCCCACAACCGCCCGTAGTCCTGCACAGGGTCGCACACTCGCGATCCCCCCCTTTCCCCCCACTGCAGCATGCACCAGTGCGCGGCCCACACCTATTGTGGTGCATATCCACCAGGGTAATTTGTGTCCCGCCTTCCTCATTTATGACAAATCACCTTTTTCGGTTTTCCCGACCGCTTTGGACCACACTCCCTACTTAAACAAGCAATCGCACTGTTTTCAGCAAGGGTTAAATTTTACAAAATCCCCAAACATAACAAAAAAAAACATTCTTCCTTGTTCCTTGTTTAATTACGGCAATCAAGTATGTATCTATCTAGACGAACTCCATACTGACGACATGGGCCAATGGGGCCTCCACATTTCATCTCATCTTGCACCGTCTTCGTGTCCTTAGTGTCGACACCAGCCTCCCATTGCGTGGCGTGGTCTCCTTGTTGTCGTTGTTCTCGTTGTTGTTGTTGATGTTGTCCGACTCCTTCCACACTAGCACTTGGGCACCCCAGGACCCAATCAAAGAAGCAAAAGGGGCCCATGGTCCAGGCCTAGGCCCTACGACAGCCACCAGTCACTCCGTGGTCCTTTTGGTCCAACCCAATGGCTCGATAGGGGCTGTGGGCCGTGGAAAGTGACTCCTATTTTGCGTGTGGAAGTCCAAGGGTTACCAGTGCATGGTATCAACAAAATTACCAGATTGATATGGGTTTCCAGATTGGGATGAAAGGCGAGACTCAGCAGCATCCGCAAGTGGATAGTGGAGAGGTGTTGATGATGGAGGTGTGGAATGAAGAGGGGTGGTGACGTCGGTGGCGACACCGTGGTGGCGGTGTTCGGAATGCGGAAGGTGTGGAGAAGTGCCAGCGATGTGCTGTGGAGAAATGTGAGTACAAGCGATGATGTATCCTCTTACCATTCCATACGTCCAACCTGCCTTCCACGTTCTGGCCTATTGGCACGGATTGCTTCGCCCCTTGCCCCTAGATGAAATGTGGAATGTCCCAGATGAAATGTTTCTAGATGAATGTTTCTAGATGAATGTTCCCAGATGAATGTTCCTAGATGAAATGTTCCCAGAAGAATGTTTCTAGATGACCCTGGTCATGTCCTCCCTATGTTCCCTACTAACTTCTAGAATGTCTGGACCTACTGAAGCTAAACTAGAGACTGCTGATCAACAGTATGACGGCTCCTCTGTGGGCGCCGTTGCCAACAACCCCGTGTCAGGCGGCGCTGGCGACGACGACGACGACGACGAACCCAGCGGAGGAAAACAACAGAAAGAAAGAAGAAAGATCGAGATCAAGTTCATCCAGGACAAGTCCAGACGTCACATCACCTTCTCCAAGAGAAAGGCGGGTATCATGAAGAAGGCCTACGAGTTGTCGGTGTTGACAGGTACCCAAGTGTTGTTGTTGGTGGTCTCTGAGACTGGATTGGTGTATACCTTCACCACGCCCAAGTTGCAGCCCTTGGTGACCAAGTCCGAGGGCAAGAACTTGATCCAGGCGTGCTTGAACGCGCCGGAAGAAGGATTGGGCGACGACCAAGGAGACCAATCGGACGGCAACTCGCAAGACCTGCCCGACCAAAGCCCCGCGTCCAACAACAACGTGGCTGCGCAACAACAGCAAGCAGCACAGCAAGCAGCACAGGCACATCACAACCAAGTGCAGGCACAACAGGCCCAGGCCGCTGCTGCTGCCCAACAACAATTGCCCCCCGGCGCCCACATTCCCCACGGAATGCCCTACCCCAATGCCGGCCACCCCCAACCAGGCATGCCCCTTCCCCAGAACGCATACGGCGACTCTTCCCAGGTGTACCAATATTTCTCCAATATTCAAAACGGAAACATGCCCAACGCTCAGCAGTACCAGTGAGTATGAACGACCCTTTATTTCTTATTTATTGTGTTTTATTGCCAGTGTCTGGGTGTATGCAGAGGTTTTAATTCTTGGCTCTGAACGGGTCCTAGATTACATAGTAGTATGTATATGTAATATTATTATTAGCAACGTGGTCCGGCGTAGCGTGTGGTCACGTGACCAGATATACATGTCGCTTCATCGCTGTCTTGCTTCACCCCAATGGCCGTTTCTTTCAAGACCTTTGGCTACTGGGGCTACGGCATCCACCACGACATAAGGGCACGCCTCCCCTACTACGTGTCCGACTTCAAAGATGCCTGGAACTACCGCGTGATACCGTCCACCACCTTCATCTTCTTCACCAATCTTCTACCCGCCATCGCGTTTGCCCAGGACATGTTCGACAAGACCAAGCAGCTGTATGGCTTGAACGAGGTGCTCATGAGCTCGGCGCTTGCAGGCGTCATTTTTGGGCTCTTTTCCGGCCAGCCTCTCTGCATTGTGGGCGTGACAGGCCCCATCTCCATCTTCAGCTACACGGTGTACGAGATCCTCGAGCCTCGAGGCACGCCCTACTTCCCGTTCATGTGCTGGATCTACTTGTGGTCCATGGTGTTCCACCTCGTCATCGCCGTGGGCAACTACGTGTCGTTCTTGAAGATCATCCTGACGTTCTCGTGCGACGTGTTTGGCTTCTTCATCTGCATTGTTTACTGCCAGAAGGGAGTGCAAATTCTCCTGCGCCAGTTCGACCTGGTGGACGCTGCCAGCGGCTTCTGCTCGGTGATGATCGCCATCTTGATGGTGGTGTTCGGCGTCGGAAGCGACGTGTTCGGGCGCCAGCTCCACTACTTCAAGCCGTGGATCCGCAAGGTGTTTGTGGACTACGGCGTGTGTCTTGCGGTGATCTTCTTCACCGGCTTCGTGCACTTTGGCGGCAAGTTGGACCTGGTGGAGTTAGCCCGCTTGCCCATCACCCGGTCGTTCGAGCCCACCCACTCGGGGTCGGACCGCAGGCACGGCTGGTTCGTCCACTTCTGGCCTGGCCACAACATAGCGGTGGGCGACGTGTTTTTGGCGGTGCCGTTTGCCATCTTGCTCACGTTCCTCTTCTACTTCGACCACAACGTGTCGTCGTTGATGTGCCAGCTGAAGGAGTACCCGTTGAAGAAGCCGTCGTCGTTCCATTGGGACTTTGCTCTCTTGGGCCTTACCACCGGCCTAGCAGGCATTCTCGGCATTCCCGCCCCCAACGGCTTGATTCCCCAGGCGCCTCTCCATCTGGACCTGTTGGTGGTGCATAACCGCGAGGGCAAGCCCGTGCTGGTGGTGGAGCAACGTGTGTCCAACACGCTCCAGGGCGCCCTCACGTTTGCCATGATGTCACGGCCGTTCTTGGTGGTGCTCGGGCTCATTCCCCAGGCGGTGTTGGCCGGGCTCTTTTTCGTCATGGGCATCTCGGGCCTCGACAACAACATCGTCACCAACAGGCTCCGCTACGTGTTCATGGACCGAGACTATCTCGAGCACGACGCCTCGTGTCCCGAGGTGTTTCGCGACATCCACCGCCACAACCCCACGCGCTGGTTCTACGTGTACTTGGCACTCGAGGTGGTGGCGGCGTTGGCGGAGTTTGCCATCACCTGCACTCGCGGTGCCGTGGGTTTTCCGGGTGTGTTGATGCTCTTCGCCTTTTGTGCCAAGTGGGTGTGGCCGTTGGTGATTCCGGCACACGAGTTGGCCATCTGGGACGGTGAGGTAGCCGATGAGTTCATTATCAAGAGTTTGAGAGTGGTGGACGAGGTGCGGCGCCAACAGGGCCAAGGTGAGGATCTGAAGCAGGAGCTGGAGCAGACAGAGTATGAGCTCGAGCATGAAACCAATGAAGCATGATCCAATGAAGCATGATCCAATGAAAATGATGCAATGAACATGATGCAATGAACATGATGCAATGAACATGATCCCATTGAAGTTTCAACACGATAAAATGGACATGAAACCTTTGAAGTATTAACACGATAAAATGGACATGATACCATTGAAGTATTAACATGATAAAATGGACATTATACAAATGAAGCACTAACTGGAGCACCACTCCAATGATACCAAAGAAGCTTGAGGTCAGTTCTACCATAAAACATGAACCGTACACGTACCAACGACACTTGAGTAATGCCACCAATGCATGAACCGGTGCCAAAATACCAGGAAGCACGAGGGTAATACTTTGAATGAGTTGATAAGATAGTGCTATTATACCATTGGAATGAACTAGAGCTATGATCCATGACTGGAACTCCATTAAGCAGAACTAGTCTATGATATGGGCATGCACTAATTCGTGCTGTGGTCACTGAGCACTGGACTAGTGCTGTAACACATGAATCTAATTAGTTCTGTGATCTAATTGCTGTGATCCATACTTCAATACTAATATACTAATATACTAATATCTAATATCTAATATCTAATATCTAATATCTAATATACTAGTACCTAATATCTAATACACTATTGTACTCATATACTACTATACTAATATACTAATATACTAATATACTAATATACTAATATACTTATACACTACTATACTAACATACTAATGTACTGATGACTAGTGAAATCTAGTGAACAAGATACGATACTAATGATTTAGTACATGGATAATATCATACTGGATTAGAGAGACTAGTTCATACCAGAGAGGAGTAATAGATCTGATAAAAATAATAATAGATACTGAATACTGATTAAAGCAATTGGCACTGAATTTCGACTTAGACATAATTATGATACCCAGTCTAGTGATACTTGATACTGGATGGTGATTCTAGTGGATACCTGATGGCGAGTCTAGATAATTGTTACAGGATTAAGAGAATAATGAAATTGATATTGGATTGAGAGACTAATGATATTGATACTGGATTGAGAGTATAATGATATTGATACAGGATTGAGAGTTGAAATTGATACTGGATATCGAGACGGTGATAGTAATACTAGATTCGAGTCTAGTGAACATTGGCCCCATCTGAATAGCTGACTGAAAACTGCCTACAAAGGCCACTAAGCAAGCACAAGAGGGACTATTTTCTGGCTACATTTCAAACTGTAGCCCAATCTGGGTAAGATTCAATTGAAGATGGAATCAAGAATTCAAGACAGAGTTGAAAGTCTGAAATGATAGGAAATGATAGTCTAGTGATGATTGAGAGAGCCAGTCCAGATATTGATACTGGATAGCGTGTGATTATAGTAATACAGATTACGAGTCTAGTGATTATAGTAATACCAGATTACGAGTCTAGTGATTATAGTAATTCGATACGAGTCTAGCGTTAATTGAAGTAGTCAGTCTAGAATAATACTGGATAGGGAGTTTAATAGTAGTTGATACAAAATTGCAAGACTAATGACCATAGTAATACAGACTACGAGTCTATTAATGTTAGCAAGTCTAGGATAATAGACTGGACGGTGAGTCTAATTGAGTAAGTGATAATTACCCTGGATAGACTAGTGGTTATTGATGCTGATAGACTAGTGATAATTACCGATTGTGAGTCTAGTGATAATTACCCACCGTGAGCCTAATGATGATTACTGATTGTAAGTTAAGTGATAATTACTGAATGTGAGTCTAGTCATACCGACTGTGAGTCTAATGATAATTACCGATTGTGAGTCTAATGATAATTGATGCTGAAATTGCGACTAGTGATTATAGTCATCGATTCTATTCATGCTAGTGATTATGGCCATATCAGATTACGAGCCTATTGATCTGGATAGTTAGTCTAGTAGTAGTTGATACTGAATGCGAGTAAAGGGATTATTGAGCATGACTAGTCTAATAGTAATTGATACTACACACTAGCACTATTCGTTACTACACTGCTAGCACTATTGGATACTATACTGCTATCACTATTCGTTACTACACCTCTATCACTATTCGTTACTATACCTCTATCACTATTTGTTACTACACCATTATCACTATTGGATGGTATACCTCTATCACTATTCGTTACTACACCACTATCACTATTCGTTACTATACCTCTATCACTATTTGTTACTACACCATTATCACTATTGGATGGTATACCTCTATCACTATTCGTTACTACACTCTATCACTATTGGATACTACACCTCTATCACTATTCGTTACTACACTCGATCACTACACCTCTATCACTACTGGAACCTTGGATGATCTCCGATATTATTGAATAGCCAATCCTTGGTACTGACTGATCTCCAAATAATCGTACCGATTCATCGGATGGAATCCTTGAAATTGAAATAGCACCGGCTTTTAGCATTATCAACACCGGACGTTATGTTGGGTTGGACCGATTAACCGAAGATACTAATTCGAGTGAGTATGAGACTATGCCCGATTGATAAACTCCCTATTGAACAATGTGATCAGGCGGACCAATAGTCGCAAAACCGAATATTTTATCGGTGGGAACAATGCAAGTGGGGAAGATGCCACCAGCAAGGCAGAGCAAAGCAGGAGGTGCAGATGCGGCAGAAAGGGGTAGGTGGATAGGGTGCAGCACAGCACACAAGCAGCAGATGCACACAGGCAGTAGATGCACCATGCACACAGAGAGCAGCCGCAGCCGCAGCCCCGCTTGCAAGCAGTGCAGCAGCCGCAGCCACAAGCACCAACTGCTGGAAACAGAGCATTTATGGAAATTGTGCATGGTGCGGGAGCCGGACTTTTTCCCCCAGTCCTCCCCAGTCCAGCCGTATTGGGGGTGTCGAGAACAAGCGCAACCCGCACCCAGGCGACGAACCAGGCCAAATACGAGATGAAGATGCACTCCAGCAACTTCCTCGACAGTGGGACGGGTGTCGAGACCAGACCAGGCCCCGCATCCTACCGCTTTTCCAGCTTCACACACCCACCTCTTTTAGCTTCGGGCCCACAGACGCACAATACGCAAACCGGCCATGCAGCCCTCAACCTTCCTTTCCAATCGCCTTCTTCTCCGCCATCGAGGGGAACTCGCGCTAGTCAGATTGTACAGGGTGCAAACGCACACAAAACCATAATCATCAGGTTATTTTGCATGGTCATTATTTCACACTTTTCACCCCGATCACACCACTATATATAGTGGGCTTTCCCTATATAATGGTGGACCAGGTGCGACTATTAGTAGAGACAGCAGAGACCCAGACCCGTCCTGCTACTGTCCCCGAGACATTCACAACAACACAACACACACAGATCCAACGTGTTCACATTCGAGCCATCGATTGCACACACTCAGAAAAGACATTGCCCAACAGCGAACAGACAGTGAAGTATAGACGCTATTGACGCTATTGCACTGCTAGATTCTGAGACCAGACCGCGACAGTGTCTGTCAAGTGAAGACTGAAGCAAGCAATCTAACCGTCAGCTCATTCTACCAATCATCCACCAATCATCCACCAGCTTTCACCAGCTTTCCACCCATCCATCCTATGTCTGACACCGGCGGCTCGCCCAAACAGACCGCCGTCTCCGGCGCCTGGCCCACCCAGCACCTGCCCTTGTGGAACAACTACCCCAGACGCTCGTCTGGCGGCATTGATGCCCCCAACATTTGGGCCACGTCGGGCCCTTCTCCCATACACCTTGGCGACATGGGTCCAGAGTCTTTTCCCGCCAACAGAAGACACTCCCACAACGACGTCTACAGCTTCAAGTTTCTGCAGCCGCCTCCTCCAGGCATGACCTCCTCCCAGGTTCCCCCCGCTGCTCAACAAGCGCCCGCACCCCCCATGCAGCCGCTGCACCCCCTGCAGCATACGCAGCTGCAACACATGCAGGCGGCGCAGAGGCATCTGCACACGCAGCAGCAGCAGCAGCAGCAGCAGCCAGGTGCGGCGACTGCAGCTCCACCAGCTCCACCAGTTGCGCAAGGTGCGTCCCGCGACTTTGGCTACGACGCAGCCACCCTTCAGCTCGTCAACGAGTACTTTGAGACCGACCCCCACCAGCGCGTCAAGGTCACCACCAAGCTCCTTGTGGACCGCTTTTTCGACGAGGAAAAGTACCTAGGCGACGCGTACCAGCTTCCCCGGTTCCCCATCGAGCACTCGCTCCGCAACTACCAGCTCGTGCTTGTGGGCTTCAAGGCCGGCCGCATCGACGTGTTTTATCTTCCTGCGCCGCTGGAGTCGGCCACCGACCTCCAGGGCTTGAAACGCGGCGATTTGGTGATTGTGGAGGCCGATCGGGGCCGCGATTTGGGCAAGATTGTCAAGATGAACATTTCCATTGACGAGGCCCGTTTGATGAAGCTCCTTCAATTCCAGGAGCAGCACGCCGCATTGTCCGACACAGAAAACATCTTGGACGAGGACTTGTCGGTGCGCAATCTTGGAAGCGATAAGCATTCGTCGCCCTCGACCTCTCCCCCCACGCTTCATTTTCCCAAGTCCATTCTTTCCTTGGCCCAGCCCTCGGAAATCATCCAGATTCTTAACAAGAAACAGGACGAGGAGAAGGCGTGTCGCCTCTGCCTCGCGAAGATTGCCAACGCCACGGGCCAAGGTTCCAAGGCCTCGTCCAATGCTACCATCAACAGCGATCTTCTCCAGATGAAACTCATCGACGCAGAATACCAGTTTGACCGGAAAAAGCTTATCTTCTACTATTCCACCTCCAAGCGTATTGATTTTAGAGACTTGGTAAGAGAGTTGTTCAGAATCTACAAGACCCGTATTTGGATGTGTGCCGTGGTTGGCCTTCCGTTTGTGTCCCACAGAAACACCAACAAGACGTCTTCAACCCGCAAATTTGTCCAGATGCCCCAGCAGTCGCCAGAAGTGCCTCCTGCCTCGCCGGCAGCAGCGTCCTCCAGTGACCGCAGGTTTTCTTACCACAGTGGGATGCAGATGCCCCCAGCAGCACCATTCCAGAGTGAACAGTTTGTTCCTCGATTCTTGGGAGAACAGCAGCAGCTTTCGCAGAAGGTATTCCAGCCCAGTGGTCATCCTCCTTTCGGAAAGGCCCCACTTGGCCCTCCCATGAGCTCCAGCTTCGCTGCTCCTAACCAACCATATCCACTCGAACAAAGACGCAGCAGCGTCGGTGAAATGTGGTCACCGACGGCCAGGCCTCCTCCCCACTCGGGAATGCCGTGGTCTGAGACCACGTCGGTTTCGCCTGGCGGAGGCTACGTGCTCAATTCCTTGGTTGAGTCGATGGACAACTGAAAAGTCGTAAATTATTAGAGCTCTGCAGTTATGGCAGGCGTACTACATTCAGCAGGTCTGAGCAAAATATGCATAAGTACAACATTAGATGAGATTAGTAGAAGACTGTAGTGGAACGAGGGAAAGAGAGGGGGTTGGACTAGCAGATGTGGGCAGAGGAGGGGACAACGGCATGCAAGGACGAAGGGTGGTAGAAGGGAAGTAGAGAAATAGAGAAGAGAATTAAAGAAATGGAGAATAAAAGAATAAGAGAATTAGAGAATTACAGAATGAGATCAGAAGAGAATAAGAGAATTAGAGAAATAGAGAATAAGAGAATTAGACAATAATAGAATTGAGACAAGAGAATTAAGATAGCGAGAATGACAGAATAACAGAATAAAGAGGGGCATGGCTTTAGTTTGCTCTCAAGAAAACATGCAATAATACCATTGCAAACTTGGCAAACGATTTACGCTCCAGGCTTAGCGAACCACATTTTTTGAAGCAGAGGCCCGGAGCTAGGAATTGGGTAATAGCCGACCCAATATTACAGGTGGCATGAAAGAGCAAGGTGGGGTTCAATTTCAAGGAAATATTACAGACCTTGAGGGGAAGAGGTAGAAGGAGTAGGTCCACCTGGAATTGAGTAAGTAGAGGAGACAAAAACGCGAAAAGAGGAAGATAAAATGGGGATTCTGGGGAAAAGTGTGATACGTGACTGACGTAATAGTGATTTAGTCAAGTGGTAGCATAATATTGTATTGTGTTGGAGGGGTTTAGTGTATTGTTGTGACGTCAATAATATCTGGGTGTATGGGCTCTAGATACGTGGTTAGTGTTGCTTTGAACAGAGTGTAAGTGTATTAGTGTTGGTGGCATTGGTGTTGGTGGCATTGGTGTTGGTGAAATTGGTGTTGGTGGAATTGGAGTTAGGTGTAATTGGTGCAATGTGTAATTGGTGCAATGTGTAATTGGTGTATCAGGTAATTGGTGTAATGTGGTGAAGTGAAATAGGCAAGAACACTCACTCTCACTATGAGATTATAAGCGTGACAGATGCAAAGAACTCTTTCTTAGTAATGACCAGACTCTAATTGGCGTGTTGATAGTGTGCTGGAACTGGTTCAATCAGACATTATTTTCTTCACTGCCGTTGAAGATTGTGGTCAATTGTAGCCCACTTGTGAAAAACTGTCGTTATCGAACACTTCACTTTCTAAATATCTGCATGGAATCTCCCAGCTCATGCACATCATGTGCCTAGTGCATGGAACATCCCAGCTTATGCATCATGTGCCTAGTGCATGGAAGTCGCCGTACATATGCTCTTCGTTCTTTGTGGACTTTCAAAGTCTATATTCATAATCAAGTGTGGATTGACGCATTACCAGATCATCCCTTCGAAGCAGTATGCAAGAATTAACCTCAATCCTCTCATCTGTAAGTTCCAAACCCTCTTTACTACGACCTCATATGAAAACATATTAAATTACTAAAATCTAGAGATACAGATAGGCATTAAATCATCATCTCAGAAACAAAGAATTGAAATCTATATCGTGGTTTTCAATCAAAGCTGCAAGGTCTTCAAGTTGGAGGTGGGAATCTCGACATTAGTAGAATCGGTGTAGTCAGAATCCTGTTCAGCATCGTACTCCTTGGTACCGAAGTTACCCTTCCATCCATTGTCAATCAAGTAGTTCTTGAACTTGACATCTTCCTCCATAAGATCCGAGTCGGTAAGGTGGGGAATGAAAAGGAATGTAATCAACACACCCACACCACCGCAAAGAGCAGCAATGATAAAGGTCCATTGGGGACCCAAGTTCTTTTGGATTGGTGTGAAGGTCTTGGTGCCCACAACTGCACCAGCCTTGCCAATAGCAGCCGAAAGACCGTAGCAGGTGCCTCTGATGGGAGTGGCGAAGGACTCCGAGGAAACCAAACCCAAACCGTCACCAGGTCCCAAGTTACCCATGGAAATCATCAATCCGTAGAGAACAATGAAAAGACCAGTGATCTTCTTCACCTTTTTGTAGGCAATACCCACGATCAAGCCGAACACAATGTAGCCGGCGAAACCGATCATCATGGTGTACTTTCTGCCGATTCTGTCGTTCAACCAGGCCCCGACGAACACACCAGGCAAGCCAAGAACACCCAACAACAAGTTCCACTCGGCGATTTTCGTCAAGTCCTTGCCGTCCTTGATGACGTTGGAAATGATGCCGGCACTGAAGATACCGTTGGGGAACGTGACGAAGTCGTAGAGGAACCAGGTGAGACAGGTGCCGAGCAATCTGGGCCAGTAGTACTTGAAGGCCAACCAGTAGGGGGCACGCTGCTTGATGGCGTTCTTCTGGTAGAGTTCGGAGGTGGCCAACTTGAGACGGAAGTAGAACACGGACAAGGGCCAGAAGCACCCAATGGCGTACATGGTTCTCCAGAGGGCCTCCAAGTGGTTGTTTCCGGTGATGCGGTGGACAATCAAGAAGATGATCAAGGCGAAGGGGCCACCGAAGGAGAGCGGAAGGTTGGTGGACAAGATGAAGGCACCTCCTCTGCGCTGCACCGACTCATTGGCAGCTTCGGATGCCGACACCGACGACGAGGGGTATTCGGCACCGATACCGAACCCGGTGACACCTCTGGCGATAATCAACATCCAGAACATGCCCTCCACGGACTTGCCGTGGGAAGCAGCACACATGGCCGATCCGAAGATAAGAAACAAGGTTCCGGTGACAATGGACCATTTTCTGCCAATGTAGTCGGCCGTCAACCCGATGGTGACCTGGCCGAAAATGGTTGCAATCAACGACGCGTTGGACACGTTGGTGGACATGTCGGCAGTGTACTCCTTGGGGTACTCCAAGGCAAACACCTTGTTGAGCATGGACATGACGTTGTTCTGGTAGCCGTCGGAGATCAAGGCGAAGCCGGCACAGAAGATGGCAAAGAGGTCCTTGGCACTGGGGCCGTTTTGCAACCGGGTTTTTCTCAACTCCTTATCGTACTTGAAGTGTTTCTGGCCGTTGTTGGAGGCGTCGTGCTGGTCGGAGTCGAAGGAGTCGGTCTTGGCAGCTACCGAGATGTCGGCTTCGATGGCCTTGGCATCGATGTCTTTGGCAGACATTGTGGGGGTGGGCTTAGAAGAAGGGTAGACGGAAAAGATGAGTAGAAGTAAACGAGAAACAGGGAAAGCAAGGCTTTATATAATGGAAGGGAATAAGGAGAGATAGGGAGGGGAGAAGCCAAAGGACATGCTGCATGCAGCAGCATGCAAGGTGGCAGGCTTTCGGTAAATTTGGCCGGGGCGTTTCCGGTACGGCTCACAGTTGGCGCAGGCTGCAGTATGCACAGGGCCTTGATGCACGGCTCGCGACATGCTATAGCTGTAGGTTTGACAGCATGCAAAAAGCTTGGTACGACAGAGCGGGGGGCCGATGTGGGGGTCCGTGTGGGGAGAGCATATGCCGAGAAGTACACTGACAGGTCTATTGAGACCACTACAAAGCTACTACAAAGCTGGGCAAGAGAAGGCAGTGAAGATGGAGGTTCGAGGCCAGAAACACCCGATTGTCACTTAGGCAGCTTAGGCGTCTCCATCGATCTCCACGTGCCTATCGGCCATGAGAAACGTGGTGCATTAGCGGAGGTTAATTAGGCCAGAAATAGCCTGGAAATGAGCCAAGGGCCATGTGCGATAACGTCCACGGGTTCACGGGTTCACGTCCCCACTGCGTGGGTCGTGTACAGCGAATCGGGGTATTAGCTTAGCGGCAGAGGTTTGACGTCAAACACCGAAATTGGATGTAGTGGAGGCAGAGGGCAGAGGGAAGCATTGTTGAAGAAATGGAGAAGAGTGGGGGATCCACACAGAGACACTCTGTACTGAAGAAAAATGATAGAGAAATGGAACATTGACGATGGGATCAGATAGACACATGGGACCAGATTATCAGTAGTGGTTGTAGAACCATAATTGGGCACCAAGGTGCATCTGGCCCACGATGTCGATTGAAGGAATCGGTAAATTGGATCAGAAATGGTAATATGCGGAATCGATCGGGGGAACAATAGGATACGAAGAGGCTGAACGGACAAAGACGGAAGGTAGAGTATAGATAGAGTGAATATAGGGAGTGCATAGATATTACCTGTGTATACCTAGTCGTGCCCAGCACATATCACTCCAGAGCCACGTGACGCAGATCGTGCATGAACCAGCATAGCAAAGGTCGCGCGAAAACCACATCACGTGACAACACACTCCTCCTTACATCACGTGACAGGTTATGAGCACTGGTATTCACGTGCATCCAATGCAACCTGCACCCCTATCCCCTCTCATGCACCTCGCCAAAACACTATTGATCCCCCTCTCTCCATCTTCTTTGTTTCCTCGATTGTCCAACTATTCAACTTTCAACCTGAACAAGTATATCCCAGCCTTCACGCCCCATTTCACATGGCCACGTGCCTCTCTCGTTCTCCTTTACTTCCATCTCATCCACACATCGCCATGCTTATCTTGTGGCGTTACCTCCATTCCTATTGCGGCATAACTCCGAAGCCAGCTCCTTGTGCCCCGTCCCCTCTGTGTGCGGGTGGTGCAGGACGCGTGCGCATGCAGGCCCGAGTTTCTCGGGGCTGCTGCATTGGGGCGATCTGGCAGTACAGCAACCTCCTTGTTGGCGGATTGTGCATATTTCTCGAGCCTTCGAGGCAACAGCAACTGGGCCAGAGAAGACACGGTTCGGGCGCCGACAGACCCCGATTCGCATTTGCGGCGGCTGCCTCCACAGGTCACTTGCAGCCTGCCGAAGGAGCCGAGTCTGGAGTAAACAGTGGCAAGAGATGGGCCAGATAACGTCAACTTTGGCACCATGCTGCACCAGGCTGCAGCTGCCAGAGACGCCAACTTTGACGCAGTGTAGCTATCTCCTCCCTGCCTGTCGCATCATGCACCTCCACAGTGCAGTAGTAATCACGGCCAGTAGTAATGCAGTGTGTGCCCTTTCGGTGGCAGTGGGTGCCGCCCGCATTGCATCTGCCCCTGCACGCTGCACTCCATCATGCCCCGTGACCCATGCGGCATTCCTCCGCGACCTTGCATCGCTTTGTGCCACACATTTTTGTTGAGTGAGGGTCCTGGGCACAGATGCCACTCCCAGTGCGGGTGGGCCAATGGGCCCACCAACACCCCGTTTCCCACCCTTGGCCAATGCAACCCCAGCACCCCTCCCCAAGACAGGCAGCAGTTCCCCAAGCTGCGGCTGCACCCCACACCCGTCGCACTGCCCGTTAGTCAGTGTGGTTGCATGCGGAGCCCTATGCACCATGCACCATTTATTCGCCGTTCAGGTTCGGTTATATTTAATAATCGATCTCCGGCGGGCTGCGCCTGTATATACCTTCAGAATCCCGTTTTTATTGATTCCACTTTCTCTACACTTTTTGCATCGCTGCCCCTACCTCCAGCGTCTAAGCTTCCTCCGTGTGTTTCCCTACTGTCGACACGCTGTCTCCTCCCCGTGCCTCCCCCTGTCCCTTGTCTGCCCCTCCGTGCCCCTGCTGCGTTCGCCTGACCTCCCCACCTGTCCATCGCATGCCCGCTGCACAATATGCTTCTCACCCGGAATACCCAACTGGCTCCCCAAGAGAGACACATCCAGACGCATAATGCACAGCTTCCTGTGCACCCCGTCCACGGCCCCCGCCCTGGCCAAGGCATGACCACTCCCTCCTACCACTCCAACTCTATAAATACCGCCCTTGCCCCCTTGTCTTCGCCAGACTTTCCCGCCTCCCCTTCCAGCCCCAGCCTCCACGCCGCCAACGACGACGACATCCCCGTCGACCCCTTGTCCACCACCGCCCCCGCCCTCCCCCACATCTCCGTCGACACCGCCGCCGCCGCCCACAAGGACAAGTTCAAACTCAACTTCGGCAGCTTCTTCAAAAAGAGCGCCAAGAGCGCCGCCAAGATCGACGCCGTCATCGCGCCCCAGCACCAGGAGCAGTCGCTGGCGTGTCTTCTCTCGCCCGCCTCCATCACCGACGGCGCCAACTTCATCACCATCGTCTCCAGCAACGAGTCCGGCCACTACACCCACCTCCGCCACACCAACGTGGAGGATGCCGAGCGCTACACCTCGTTCACCGCCGAGTGCATCTCGCTCCAGGGCAGCGAGATGACCTCGTTCTCCCACTCCATCCGCCTGGGCTCCCCCGAGATCGTCACCTACGCCCCCAAGGCCAAGAAGACCAGCTTGCGCAGCATTTTGGGCCTTGCCAACACCGAAGCCTCCGAAGACGACGACTTGGAGGACGACATCACCGCGTATCTTTCCGAGCTGGAGTCGGACCTCAACTTCGACCCCAAGAACGAGGAGAACGAGCACGACTACCGCTTCGGCGGCTACCACCCCGTGGCCAAGGGCGAAATCTACTACTCCCGCAAACACCCCAGAAGAGAATACATCATCTTGCGCAAGCTTGGCTGGGGCCATTTCTCCACCGTGTGGTTGGCCAAGTCCCGCTACAATCACAACCTCTCCACGTCCATGAGCTCCGATGAAGCGTCCGATGCCACCATCGACGCTTCCGAGTACTATGTGGCCATCAAGTTTGTGAAGTCCAACAAGAATTACATAGAAGCGGCTGAGGACGAAATCAGAATCTTGAACGCATTGAACAACCCCCAAACCCATGCCAAGTACCTCCAGGAAGGAAACTTCAAGATTCCCAAGCCTTCGTGCGAAGGAGGTAAACATGTTATGACCTTACTCGACGATTTCGAAATCTCCGGTCCTCACGGAACTCACATCTGCATGGTCTTTGAAATTTTGGGTGAAAACATCCTCAATGTGATCCACAAATACAAGCATTATTACAGTAACATCAAGAAGGAAATGACAAAGAAAGACTCGGTTGCGGAACAAGTCAGCCCAACGGATACAAGTGGCATGAAGTTTGGCAAGTTGGATTTGAAGCCAAAGAAGTCCACCAAGTCTAAACTCAGCATGGGTCTCAGCCTTAACCTCGGATTAAATCTTCTGAAGAACAGAACTTCTCCAACTAAGAAGTACGAGCCACAAGCAGCAGTAGACATGCGTGACGTGGATCCCAGTGAGTCTCCTTCTTCAGAAGATGACTGGAGCAAGAAGCTTCAAAGTCTCAACTCCGAATCTTTGTTGTACTTGATGCAGCGCCAGAAGAACGCTGGCGCCATCCCTCTCACATTAGTCCGTCAAATCGCCAAGCAAGTTTTCACGGCGATGGACTACATACATCGTTGCGGCGTCATTCACACAGATCTCAAGCCAGAGAATATTTTGGTAGAGGTGAAGGATGTGAACAACCTCATTAGAATGATCGAGGATGATGTGATTGCCAGAAGTAATAGTATTGACGCTAGAACAAAGGCTTTGCATAGAAAGAGTTCCTTCTCTGCTTCAACTCTTCAGCTTGGAGCCAAAAAAATAACCAGAAACCCAACTTCCGAGTCAATCATCTCGCGCAATCAATCCATTACATCATCCACCAGCTCTCAAATGAGTGGATTGTACAAAAAATCTAGAAACTCGACCAACTCAGAGTGCCCTATTCGTTCATCTAAACCAATCAGTACGGCCTTGAACAACGAAATTTTATTCAAGGAGGTCAACTATGATTCTCGCTGCAGACTTCCCAAGTCATTCAGTCCACTTTCAAGATGTAAAGTTCAAAAGTCTACTGATGATTTGCTCTCAATCAAAATTGCTGACCTAGGAAATGCCACTTTTTCTCATAGCCATTTCACCAATCAAATTCAAACCAGACAATACCGCTCCCCAGAAATAATGATGAAATACAAATCCTGGGGTGCGTCTACTGATGTTTGGTCCATTGGATGCATACTATTCGAGCTCATTACCGGCGATTACTTGTTTGATCCATGTAATGGAAAGTATTTTGACAAAGATGAGGACCACTTGGCTCAAATCATTGAGCTTCTTGGTGCATATCCATCTGACGAATACTTAATCGATTGCAAGTTGACTTCCAAGTATTTCAAGCTCGACCCAACTACAAACAATGTTGTTCTCAAGAATATCGATACCCTTAAGATGTGGAGTCTTTCAGACGTTCTTGTTGAAAAATACAAGTTCGACAAGGACGACATTCAGGTGAAACTCATCAGTGACTTGATTCTCAAGTGCTTGACATTTAATTTGAACGAGCGTTTTGATTGTGGCTCATTGCTCAAGCACCCTTGGTTGAGAGAAACCGAGTACACTGAAGACATGCTCGAAGAAATCAAACACATGACCAACAATCATGAGAGCATTCCTGGTTTCACCGACACATGGGGCGAAGACTTCTAAACAACTCATCTCACCAGTCTTTTACAAACATGGCTCTTATGACTAACGTGGGGATTTCCCCAAACACATTTATTTCTTTTTGTTTTAACTATTAATTTCCGGTCAGGAATATACTTGGGAAGTATATTAAAAGGGACACCTTCACTTCATTTATAGATAATTCACCACGATACAGCAATGTAGACCTCTACCGATATCTATCTTCAAACCTGTGATTCCGGAACTTCTCGAGGTCCAACTCTTCTTCTGAAAAGTCCAAATTAGAATCGTAATCTGAATCGATAAGAGGATCTCTTTTGGGCTTAAGTTTATGCTGTTTCTGCTTTACTTTCTGCGTAGTTGGAGCATCAGTTGTGTCAATATCAGAAACAACTGAATTTTCATTTCTAGTTATTGAAACCTCTTCTTGTGGACCTTTTTCTTCGGAAGTATCGTCTGATTGTTTAAGGATTTCCAGTTCTTTTTTATCTGTGTCTATTTGTGATTGTGCTTGATCCAGTTCTTTCGTCTTTTCCAGTTCTTTCGTCTTTTCCAGTTCTTTCGTCTTTTCCCGTTCTTTCGTCTTTTCCAGTTCTTTCGTTTTTTCTATTATTTCGGTGTTCTTTTCATTCACCTGTACCTTGTTTTTGGAGAGTTTTTTGTCCTTCAACAATTGATGGGCAGATTTCATCTGGAACCCATTATCTTCATCCTCTTCCTCGCCATCCTCTGAGTAGTTGAGCTGGACGGTTGCCTTCTTTTTGGGCTTTTTCTTGGGAGGTTCTTCATCTTCTTTGACCTTTTCTCCAACAGTAGGAACCAAGTCAAAATAGGATTCTTTCACCGTAATGTCGTTAATTATGGCAGGAAACAACGGCCCCGACTCTCCCATATCGGAATCTCCAATTTTGACCACGTTGTATATCGATTGACCCACCACTTTTCCGAATACAATGTATCGATTGTGCAAAGGCACCTCTTTCAAGGTGATGAAAAATTCGTCCACCGTGTGATTATGGTTGGAGTCTTCATTCTGGCGAGCTGCAGCCAACAGGCCTTTCCTGAAGCGTATTCTGCTGTGGTATTCGTTGCGGACGTTGTAGTTTGTGTCGTCGTTGTGGATTTTGACAAGGTCTTCGGTGATGGTATGGAACGGTTTATTGGTGTATTTCTTGTCGACACAGTTCTGGAGAAAACGCCGGGATGTTTCGGGCACCTCCTTGGCCCAAATTTCAACGTCAATTGGGCCCTTTGACGTGGAGATGGTGACGGAAGCCGAGGTTGGAGGTTCTGACATAATGGATGAGGTGAGAAAGGAGCGGTATTTTGAGCTGTAGATGCCCGGATTTCGGGAAATTTCAAGATAGGAAATTAGGGAGGGACCGGAGGAAGGGATTGCACTCGCTTTTGACGCAAGAAGGGGCGTTTTGGAGGGGTTGGACCCGGACTTGGATCACGGTTGATGTGCCTTTCGAGTGCACGGTAGGCGCACGACCCACCTATAATTACAAAATCGACAGGTGTAACTACTCCATCTTTCCTCCTCCAATGGGCTCCTTAAAGTCGTTCATCAAGGCCGTTCGCAAGGCCAAGACCATAGCCGACGAGCGTGCGGTCATCCAGAAGGAATCTGCAGCAATCAGAACGTCTTTTCGTGATGCTGCACTCGATCAAACCACCAGACGGATCAACATCTCCAAGTTGATGTATCTCTACATAATGGGCGAAAAGACCCACTTTGGCCAGGTGGAGTGTCTCAAGGTGTTGGCGTCTCCACGTTTTGCCGACAAAAGGTTGGGCTACTTGGCCACCATGTTGTTTTTGGACGAGAATCAGGAGGTGTTGACCTTGTTGACCAACTCGTTGGACAACGACATGCAGCACCCCAATGCGTTCATTGTGGGCTTGGCGTTGTGCTGCTTGGGCAACATCGCGTCTCCCGAGCTTGCGCGGGACCTCTACGCCAACGTGGAGAAGATTATCACCACCAACAACGTGTACTTGAGAAAGAAAGCGTGCATTGTGGCGGCCAAGTTGGTGGAAAAGGACCCCGATTTGTCGGAGTTCTTCCTCGCCAAGGTCCCCCAGCTCGTCAACGACAAACAGCCCGCCCCGTTGTTGGGCACAACCCGCTTGATCCAGGCCCTTTACCACACCAGTGAAGAAAACAGACCTGCGTTGCTCAAGACCATCCCCACGTTGGTGGCCCATTTGAAACGCATCACCACCAGTGGCTACCTCCCCGACTACGACGTTTTGGGCACCACAGACCCCTTCCTTCAGGTCACACTCTTGTCTACGTTGCGCTTGTTGGCAGCAGACGAGCACTGTCCACCCCAGTACCTCGAGCAGGTCAACGATATCTTGACACAGGTGGCGTCCAACATCGAAAGTGGCAAGAACGCGGCCCACGCCATCCTCTACGAGTGTGTCAAGACCATTTTCGCCATTCCTTCGGACCAATCGTTGAAGATCTTGGGTGTCAACATCTTGGGCAAGTTCTTGTCCACAAAGGACAACAACACCCGTTACGTGGCGCTCGACACCTTGTTGAGTGTGATGAGCATCGAGCCTTTGGCCGTCCAGAGACACAGGTCCACCATTGTGAGCTGTTTGTCCGACGGAGACGTTTCCATCAGAAGAAGAGCATTGGAGCTTTCGTTTGCCATTTTGAACGAGCAGAACATCCGTGTTTTGGTCAGAGAAATCTTGGCCTTCTTGGAGGGCAACGCAGACAACGAATTGAAGCCCTACGTCACGTCGCAATTGGCAATTGCAGCTA
This sequence comes from Suhomyces bokatorum, assembly GCA_030568615.1. Classification (NCBI taxonomy): domain Eukaryota; kingdom Fungi; phylum Ascomycota; class Pichiomycetes; order Serinales; family Debaryomycetaceae; genus Suhomyces; species Suhomyces bokatorum. The sequence continues at coordinate 528,763 of JAJMGI010000003.1, forward strand.
ACAAATACTCTCCCAATGAAAAGTGGCACTTTGACACTCTCATCAGAATGCTAAAGTTGGCAGGCAATTTCGTGACTCAAGATATCATGTCCAACATTTTGGCGTTGCTCTTGCAATGCAACGACGGCGAATTGAAGAAGCACGCCGTAGGCAAGTTGCTCTCTTCTTCCCTCGAAGACATGACCCAATTTGGATTGTGTTTGATCACCGTATGGGCGGTGGGGGAATACGGAGACGTCATAATAGGCCAGCAGATTGAAGTGAACGCCAAACCCGTCCAAGTGGATGAGAAGTTGATCGTTAAGTTCATCGACGATCTCATCAACAACTCCACCTTTTCTGAACAGGAAAACGTCCAAATCGTCACCTACATTCTCACGTCGATTTTGAAGTTGTCAGTGAGGTTCCAGGACTCCCAGTCCATCGAGCATTTGAGACTAATTTTGAACTCAAGAACCCATGACAACAACTTGGAAATTCAAGTCAGAGCCGTGGAATACCAGGAGATCTTTGCCCAGGATTCCAAGTTGAAGAAGGGCCTTTTGGCGAGAATGCCTGCTCCTCCTGTCAAGGAGAGAGAATCGTTGTCTTTGAATAATTCAGCCACCAAAAAGGCCAAACCCTCTGGCCATGGTGTGGCCCACACTGCTACCACGGAGGACTTGTTGCTTGACTTAATGGACGACAATGGCTCCAACGAAGTTTCTGCCTCGAATACCCAAAACCAGAACGACTTGTTGTCGGATATTTTCGGCAACAAGAGCGGTTCCTCTGGTCCAGCCTCCTCCAGAAGTAATAATGCAGCCATACTTGATTTGTTTGATGCTGCACCTTCAACGCAACCCTCGGCCACCAAGACCAATGCCAAACCATCCAACAGTGCAGCCATTCCTGCCTTCAATAACCAAAACATCACGGTTGCATTCATTCCCAAGTCCTTTCCCCAAAATGGCCATGCTTTGGTGGAGGCACAAGTGGACTCCAATATTTCCAGCTTAATTGAGCATGTGCAATTGCTTATTGCAGTGCCAAAGACGCAAAAATTGTCGATTTCTTCCACCTCTGGAGGCGACTCTTTGTCACCAGGTGGCCCTTCTATACACCAAGTGTTGAAGATTGCTGGTAAGGAGGGTGCCAAGATCAAATTGAGAGTGAAGGTCAAGTACACATTGAACGGACAATCCCAGGAGGATCAATTTGATTTTGCCGGCTTCAGTCAAACATTATAGACCAGGTAACTAGAATGCCATGCATGCCAAGATGTAAATAAAGTAGAGGAAAAGAGGTGAATAATTGTAACTATAAGGGAGATTTAGAATTAAGTGTAGAATCAAAGTATTTCCAATTATCCGACAAAGCAGAATTATATCACTTTTGATCCATCATTCTTTAATACTCCAGAATAATCCTCAGAATTAAGTCTAGATTATAATAGACACCAAATACAACAAGCAGAATATTAAATCCACTTGTAAACTATAAGATAATCCTAAGAATTAAGTCCAGAGTGGAATAGACACCAAATAAACTAAGCAAAATTTCAAATCCACTTGTAATATAATCCTAAGAATTGAGTCCAGAGTAGTATAGTCATTTCCAAATAATACAACCAGTTCACTTGTTCCATCCAGAATCCTATCTTCAAAGGTATTCCATTATTGACAACCACAGTCAGTCCATGCTGCATTGAAATAGTTACATTCATTTGCTCTATTTACAATTTGTATTAATGTATAAATTGTAACCATGACTTGGGAGTAGATGAAAATTCACATAGAATACACATCTACCATGCTCTTGATTCTGCTGAATCTGGCCAAACTCTTGACCTCACGAACCTGCAAATCTCTCAACACCTTCAATTCACTGTCCAATAACAACTCCTCCTCTTTTCCCTTCACGTCCTCTCTTTCACATTTTTCCAAAAGAATCTTGTGGTCATCTTTGAAGGTCTCGATGTTGCTCAAGATCTTGCCCATGGTAAAAATTAGTGAGTTCTGCAAGAACCCGTATGAGAAGGCCTCTTTATGACGGAATAAATAAAAGGTTTTAGATGCAGCTCTGTCGTTACTTCTTGGAACTTCTTGGATCTCAATGATGTTCAATTGGAGAAGATTGTAGAGTTCATTTCTCACGGTTTTCTCTTTCAAAAGAACCGAATTGGAGATGGACTTCTCATCTCCAAGCTTGAGGGACTTGAGACACCTCAAGACCCGGAAAGAATTCGTTCCAAGCGTGGTCTTGACAAGGGATTCGAAGTTGTGGTTTTTGACATGCAGCTGAAGGGCATAAAAGGGTACAGTGTACGAACCCGGGGTGGTTTCAATGAGGAATTGGATGCTGGTAGAGGAACTAAGAAGCTTGAGATGGTGGACAAGAGTGGACTCGTCTTCTGCTGCGTTGTTGGCCTCGAAATTGAACAAAGGGTTGCCTTCAAATGCCGCTTCAAGTGAGGAAGGCAAGATGTCCTGACCGTCCAAGGTCAATGCTTGTGCAAGTATATCGTCATTTTCGCCATTTTCGCCGTTTTCGCCATTTTCCAACTTGGGTCTCTTGGGATCCTCCTTGGTTTCACTCATTTTTCTCTTCTTGAGTCCCGAGGCAGGCAAAATGGAGTGTTTCAAGTCCAAATCCGCGGGCATTAGTCTCTTGAGGTCGTTGATATTGAACACGATTTTTTTATCGTCCACCAATTTGTTTTCCACACCACTCAAGAACGTCTGTTTCTCCAGAGGCTCCACGATGAAGTTGGACACCTTGAACATCTCAAAGTCCAAATCGGGCGACGCCGACTCAACGAGACTCAAGCACAATTGGTATATTCTGGAAGTGATGAGTCCGATTCTGGAACGACAAAGACTCACGAGATAGCGGGATCTTTGGTATTTTTGGTATCTCTTGAAGTTGAACTTGAGCACCAAGTCCGGGCGCAAGAGCTTGTATCCGTTCTTCAACATGTAGATGTCTCTTTTTGTTTCTTCTCCTCCTGCTTCCAACAAGTCCTGGAGCTTTTTCTTGGTTTTGTCCTTGATATCGTTGACCCGCTTGACTTCGGACGTTGTCGACAGTCTGGGGGTGTTTTTCGAAATCTCCTTGAACCACTTGTTCCACAAATCGTTGATGGGACTGAAGTTGATGGGTCTGAGTTCCACTAGCCAGTGGTCCTTGACCATACGGATCAACAAGTTCTGTTTGTTGATTTGTGACTCCACATCCTGGCCCTCCAAGTAGTCTTCGATGCGTACACTTCCGTTTAGAAGCAAGTTCTGGACGATTTCTGCCGAATCCACGCCGTACAAGTTCTTGATGGCTTGGATGATTTCGCCACTGTACAACAAATTGAGCACTCCCTCCTGGTTGAAACTGTAGTACACCTCTTTGGACGTCTCCTCCTTCCAATAATACAAGCAATTCATCTGGATAAGAGACACCACGGCCTTCTTGATGAGCTTTGGGTTCAATTTGGTTCTCTTCAGAAGATCCTTGATTGTGAGCCTTTCACATGAGATCAACATGGAAACAATGATGGAGGCGATTTCCCCCAAGTGTGTCTTCACGAGGGTCGTGTAAAGATACGACTTGGGCGACTGGGTCTTGGAGTTTTCAAGGATTTCAAGCATGGTGTTGTAGTTGGTGAAATTTTTGTGATGAGTATAGATGCACGTGTCGCATCACGTGACATCAACTAGGAGGAAGGGCCTTAACTTGGGGGTTGGAGGAGGGAAGACGGGAGATAAGAGGCTATGGGGCTAGTAGTACTTGGAAGAAGTCTGCCAAGTTGTTTCCGTCATTGGAATTGACGTTTTTGGCCCTTCTAGGAGGGACTCGATGAAGTCACGTGACCACATACATAAGTGCCAAATTTCAATATCCATAATAGTCATGTCTGTCAAAGAAAACCTAAAGGCCGCCAAGGCCGCCTTTGCAGCCAATGACCCCGAGTCCGCACTCTACTACGCCAAAGAGGTCATTCTAGAAGATTCCAACAACTACTTTGCCTTCATCTTCAGAGGAAAAGCCCAACAATTGTTGAACAACCCAGCAAAGGCAGTCACTGCTTTCACCAGAGCCACGCAAATCGAGCCCAATAACCTTCTTGGATGGAAGGGCTACTACCAAGTGGCCAAGTCGACCGAAGACTACGAGCTTGTGTTTGAAATTTTGACGAAAATCATCGAGCTCAATGTGGATCAAGGCATAGAAATAGGTGAGACGCTCAAGGACTTGCAAAAGTGGCTTGAATCGTGCAAATACAAGTCGAATAACAAAGTCTTCGAGCTCTACTTGCGGTCCATTCTCCCAGGTACCCCATTAGGCGACTTGGTGGGGTCCAGATTGGGCCATCCAGATTCCAACCTAAGAACCTTGATCAACTTGGAAAGAAGAAAAGTAGACGCCAAGGTGGCCGACCGTGTGTCCAAAGAAAGAGTCAAGTATGGCCGTGTGTTGACGGCGGCCGCCAAGAGCAAGATCGACAGCTTGACGTACTCCATTTTCCACAAGTCGGACTTGGTCCACTTGTACGACATGTTCTTGAATATCAGCAACAACGACAACGACCGGAGACAGGTCGAAGAGGAATTGTTGAAGTACAAGCACAATTTGCTCCAGATCGTTCCCGAGAAAGCGGCTCTTATTGACGAGATCCGAGAAATGGTCGATGGAATGATCTTGGTTGGTTCCATGAGTGTGTTCTGCTGGAACATCTACTTCCAATGGCTCGATATCCGCTCGTTGGCCGAGCTCGACTTTGACAGAATGGTCAAGTACATCAAGAGCTTCCCAAACCAAGGGTTGGGTATCACTTTATATGCATATTTAATGAGTGACATTTCTACATTCGACAAAGAAGAGGTGTCCAAGGCGTTGGCATCCAAATCCAAGAGAAGAAGAAACAGAAGAAGAGGCAATAATGCTCATGAAAACCCCGAATCTACAACTGCCAGTGCCAATTCTCCATCCAATATCGAAAATGGAGCAGAAGAAAAGCTCTTCGCAGAAGACGAGTCCAAGACGGAGTCAATGGCTCCAGGAGAGATTTTGGCATTAATGATGGATGGTTTGAAGAAGTCTTCGGACTCCCTTTTGGTCAACAGAATTGTGTGTGAATATTGCGTCTATTTACGTGATTATTCAGCTGCTTCAAACGTATGCAAGACCCTGATCAAAATCGTCGCTGATTTACAAAGAAACTTTGGTCTCGGCTTGCTGAAGTCCAAGGAATCGGTTTTATGTTCATTGGCCATCACATACACTTACTTTGATGCACCCAAGAACTTTCCTAGAGCTTTGGAATTGTACGAACTCATTTTGGCAGGAAATCCCGAAAATATCGATGCAAAGATTGGAATGAGTTTGATCTCGATGGAAAAGGGGGAATTGGAAAAAGCAAAGTCTCTTTTGAATGATGTCATAACAGCAGACCCCAAAAACGAGCATGCCCTTAGAGAATATGCATGGTGTTTGGTCAAATTTGGCGAACATGAGAAGGGAAGAGTCATTTTGGCTGGGTGTCTCGAAAAGGTGAAGGGCCAGGACTCCCATAGTTTTGAATTGAGAGCTGCAATGCATTGGAAAATAGCAAAGAGTTTTCTCGAAGAAAAAGCAACTGGAATTGACTTTGAAACAGAAGCTTATAACCATGTGGTGGAGTCTTTGAAAGAGTCCAACACGTTTGCTCCTTCATACACTCTTCTCGGAATAATATTCCAGGAGCATTACGGAGACACGGTCAAAGCCCAGAAGTGTTTTTACAAGGCATTCGAACTTGACGTGAATGAAATTCAATCTGCAAAGTATCTCGTTGATGATTTGACGGAAAAGAACGAATGGGACGTGGCAGAAATCTTATGCAATCGTTTGGTGGCTTCTGAAAATTCCAGAAGAACGCTTTTGTCAGACTCTTCTCCAGATCCAGACAAAGCATGGCCATACAGAGTTCTAGGATGTACGGCATTGAACAAACAAGACGATGCACAGGCTATCAAGTGGTTCCAGACTGCATTGAGAATGACTACCATGGATGCCCAATGCTGGATCGGATTGGGTGAAGCATACATGAATTGTGGAAGATTGGACGCTGCTGCCAAGGTTTTCAACCATTTGAACGGTTTGGATCTTGACCCTGAAGTTCAGTGGGTTGTTGAATTCATGCTTGGTAAGGTACTTGGAGAAATGGGTGACTTTAACGAGGGATTGTGGAATTTGGGCGAAGCTCTCAAGAAAAAGCCTAGAGAAGAATGCATTTTGGCAGGTTTGTACGAAGCACACATTGAAAACTCCAAGAAATTGGTTCTAGGAGGATTTTTCGGAAGATCTGTCCAGTCCAACTTGAAAGCCATTGAATATATTAAGTTGGTATTTGAGATCAACCCCAGAAGTCCAAATCTCTGGAAATACTTTGGCGAAGCCTTGAAATTATTCCTCGTTATCCAAGAAAAGGTGAGCTATTTGCCTTTAGACACCCTTGTTGAGATCTTTGAGGTTGTTGACTTGGACAATAATCTGAATAATTTATTCAGAGAATACGTTCATCTTGACTCTTGTGGACTAAAGGAAGCGGTGAAACTCCATGAAGAGGGTCTTGTCAATGAAGCCATTTCAATGTTCATCATATTCACCCAAAAGGCTGCGCTTCAATACTTGCCATCTAAAACCAATAAGTATTTGAGATCAGTTTCGATATACAACGTTGGTTTGGCCTATTTAGAGTCATATCTCAGGAACGATAACACCAAGCACAGAGACATTGCCATCAAGGTTTTCAAGAATGCCATTCAGTTGGAGGACAACAACTCTGCTTTCTGGGTTGGTTTGGGAAATTCCTACGTGTCTCTGAATCCACATATCTCACAGCACTGTTTCATCAAAGCCATTGCGTTGGAATCTCGAGATGCTGGCATTTGGACCAATTTGGCTGCTTTATATCTCAGATATGGCGATGCCGAATTGGCAAGAGAGGCGTTTTCTAGAGCCCAATCAGTAGCACCTCAAGACCCGGTTTCGTGGTTAGGAAACGCTTTGACTGCCGAATCTTTGAACGAAGAAGACACCGCAGCACGTCTATTCACTCATGCGTTCGTTTTATCCAACGGAAGATCCCCATTGGCCCAATTGTTGTATGGTCTTTCCATTCTCAATAAGAGAAGTGAGAATTCTGATCCAAGAGATATCGAATCTGCCCAGGAATTCAGTGTTGCCAATTTTGCCATGCAGCAATATCTCAAATATTGTCCCAACGATGTTGCTGGCTTGCAGGTTGCCTTGACTGTCAGTGAAAGGTGCAAGAATTTCGACGATTCTGTCCAGATAGGTGAAAAATTGTGCGCTGTTTTAGAAGCCAACTATGAACGCATTGAGAGTGAAGTGACGTTGAAGAATTACGCCAACGCCAAAAGTCAACTCTCACGTGTGTTTCTTGGTATTGGAGATTACGAAAGAGCGTTGGAAAATGCCCAATTTGCCATTGACTTGATTGGAAACTCACAGGAAGAAGAATTCAAGGCGATCATCTTATCCAGCAGAGTGGTGATTGGCTTGGGATTGTTTTTCAAGAACAGATTCGACGAATCCTTGGAGCAATTGACGATGATTTTGGAATCTCATGGCCAATCCAAACGTCTCATCACCTTGATTGCACAAATTCTCCATGCCCACGGAACTGAAGACACCAAACAAGCAGCTCTTGATCAGTTATTTGCATTTATCGAAGAGCACGGCTCTTCTTTGATCGTGGTGCTTACTCTTGGTGCCATTTCGTTATCAGATGGCCTTGACGACTATTTCGCAGCCATTAAAGACGAGCTTGAAGGTTTGTCTTTGGATGAAATCAGAGGCGACACTTTCCAGGTAGTTCCCAAGATGTTGATCGAGATCAATAAGCATCTCGGCCAGAAGGAGCAGCAATGGCAGAGGAGTGCACTTTTGTTCCCTTCGGACTTCAGTGTGTGGAGAGAATTGAACACCAAGATGGCTCTTTGTGTTGCTTCACTCAAGGAAACTAAGGTGACAGCTTCACAGTTAGGAGACGCTTACTTGGCAAGTGGTACCAAGAGGGAGATCCAACGGAGTTTGTTGATATGTCCTGGAAACAAGGAAGCATACGAGAGGTTTAGCCGCAAGGAATGGGTGGATTAAGTTGAAGTACATAAAAGCTAGCATATAATGCTCTGAAGGGGATAATTGATATTAGATATATTTACGTAGATTACACTATAGTAGTATATATTTACCGTAGATTACATTATAGTAGTATATATCTACGGGTGAGTACAGATAGTTAGCATTATTACAGTTGATTACGTTATAGTTAGTATGTATTGATCTACAAGTACAGATAGTTAGCATTATTGCGTTGATTGTAGATAATTAGAAAACATTTGCTTTACTGCTCATGACAGTTAATTAGCATTATTACAGTTGATTACATGTTAGCATTGTTACTGTTGAATGCAGATAATCAGCACATATATTAGTGCCGTTTACAGATTGATAGTATTATTAAGCGATTATCATAATTAGCATTACAGAAATTGCAGCTATTTTAGCAGATATTAACTGTTAATATAATGTTAATATAATGTCAAAATAAAAGCAGTGCCGTTTGTAGTTACAATATGCATTGAAACAAAGTTTTAGACCAGGCGCAACCAAAACTGTATAAATTGTTAAAAATGTTAAAATAGTGAAAAAGAGATCTTGCATAGCTGTAGTGAAGTTAAAAAAAAATTGATGGTTTCATCTCCGTTCAATTTGAGATACAGCAAACGAATATGGAGTCAATTTAAATTAGCTGGGATACAGCAGAGTACTCTATATTTACAGTGTCAAGACCAATGTGGGAGTTATACTCCTGCATTGAGTTGGATCTACACGTACTATTAATTAGTTCTACTTGTATTTTCTAGATGCATTTACGAGATCCACCATGCACCTCAAAACCTAAAAAGGATAATTTAAAATTAAGGTCCGAAGAGATAAACCTAAGATATAAGCGGAATGAATGAAGGAGATTAGCAGAAGCCAAAACGATCTAGAAGAAGATTCCAATCCATCATAGACATTCTACTGCAGCTTTTACAAGGTTCATCACGAGCCCTCAGGATAAGTCAAGAAATTTAAATTACAGCAATAATTCTAGACCCACGATATTGGTCGAGCAAATTAATTCAGGGAAATGGGGAACGCTTGGCAGCATTGACCCCATTCGACATTAATACACGCCCTGTTGCATCAATGCAATGTCCAGTTCAATTTCATGTTGCACTTCGAAAGGTCATGCTCTGTGCGTACAATTGATATCTGAATCTACAATTCATATACTCGTGGTGGCTGATAGGATCTAGCCAATTAACCTAATCCAATACATAAATTCCATTCTATTCAATGCTCCTAGATACAGTTATCCTTAAACCAATTTAGGGCATTCAATTGCTCGGTTCTTCATTCCAACCACCATCTACATCATGCGCCCCTATATCTTCACCATACTATCCAGCAATTCCACTTCAGGCGTGCTGGCTTGGTTTGACAGCGTCATGCCCCGTCTGTCCTTCCTTGAGCCCAACACCGTGCCCAAAAAAATAATATCCTTGAACTTTATGACAGCATGTATTGTTCCGAGCTAGAGCCTCCACATTCCCAGCATTCCTGTGTTACGGCAGCTTTCGCTGCCTATTTCCGGTCCAAATATCCGGCAAGGCAGTGTCACCTCCTGAATTGCCAGTTTCAGGGCAGGGAGTGCCGTGGGATGCACAGATACCAAAGCTCAGGCCGCGAATTAGTTGAATTATAATCTCATTTAAACAAGCGATATACAGCCGCAACTCAATGCACTTGCCTCGACTCTGGTGCCTATTGTGAACGGCTAAGTACGCATTCATGTACAAGCAGACACCATACGCGTTTACGACGCGTGGTGCCATGCTGACGAAGGACGTGTAGACTAGACTGGTAAAGCAGTACTTGGCTAGACATATGCGGGGCATGACCTAGAGGGTGCCCCGCGTCGTGACTCATGACTCAAGACCTTATCTACCCCCCTTCGCTCCTCTGCAAGTCGAGTGTACAACCACCACGCGACCGCACATCACCACCATACGACGGACCTGGAGAAGGACCAATGGACTAGGTAGCAGCACCTTTGACACCTGTGGCCCCATGCACTGGAAGGACGCCGGCTGTGCCTGCGTTATTATGTGCGCATCGCGCGCAGCTTAAGGTTACGGATAGGTTACAGGTGCAGCGTACATTACATGACCGCACCGGCGCAGAGGTCACCGACCGCCGACGCCCCCGGTAGTCTCGATTACGACCCTCGAGCGAGGAAGCCAGCACCCCCGAAACTCGACCCCCAGCTGCCTGCCCACGCCAGCGCCTGGCCGGAACTCTGGGATGATCCCCCCTAATCCATTGTCTGCCCCGATATCGCCGGCATCGCCTCGCCAACGCGTTGCCACCCAGGGTGGGGACGTTTAGGCGAGTGCTCCGTGTCACGTGACCGCGCGCACGTGACTCCGGACCCTTATAAGGAGCATATCGCAATACCCTGACCTCCTGTTTAGTGACTCATCCCTCCAGTCCCCTCCCCAGTGACCTGGCCAGCTACCGCCCCTGCCTGTCACCCCCACACACGCCCCTCCATTGCCCCTTTAAAAGCCCTTTTTTCCCGCCTTCTTGCCCCCGTTCCTACCCCCGTTCTGTTGTGTTCATTGCATATAAGGGCACGTCTTGCCACCAGTAGCAGCTCGTTCCCACGTTGGTTCTGAAGGCCCCTTTCGACTCGTCTCGATAGATCGGTCCTTTCCTGCCTTATCGCGACCGGTTTTGCCACCGTCGCCCCTCGTTTGGCTGTGTTGTTGTGTGTGTTGTTTGTGACTCCACACTTTCGTCACCTTGTCCCACACTCGAAACCCGTGGGCTAGAAGCGCCAGAACCCGTCTCAGACCGTTGATACGTCCTCCTACACCACGTCCGGCCCGAAAACCCGCGTCTCCGACTCCCCCTACTCCCATATTCACAGCATGTCCGCCATGTACTCGCCAGACTCCAAGATCCTCGACCCGTTCGTCAAGAAACAGAACGCCAAACTCACGCAAGTCATCCAGAACTTCTTCAGCAAGGCGGTCCAGATCGTGCTCCAATCGCGGTCGCTCGACACGCCGGGCTTGGCGGGGTCTGTGGGCACCAACACCGAGGACACCATCACCTCCAAGATCAACAAGTGGTTCAATCTCCACATCGCCAACAACTCCGAGCTCTCCAAGGACGACTTGAGGCTCTGGAAGTCCTGCACCGATCTCTCGGTCATTCCGCCCATGATCATCGAGACCTACTTGGACTTGCGCCAGTTGACCCCATCGCAGACCGTGGTGCTACGGGACGACAACGGCAACGACTGGACCGTGGCCAAGAGTGGAAACAAGAAGCAGGAGATCGTATTGGAGAGATGGTTGATCGAGTTCGACCCCAGCCATGTGTCCGGCTCCCTAGTGGACGAATTGCCCTTGATCTACAAGCAAGCCATCATATTGTTCCGCAGCATGTATGGATTTTCAAGATTGATGCCGGCCTTCAAATTGAAAAAGTCCTTGGGAGTCAAGCAAGGCAAGCTCTCGTTGGGCAACAAAGTGCTCGATGGAAAACAGCCCATTCTGTCCAAAGGAAGAATAGGCTTGTCCAAGTCGATCATTCCCCATCAGATGCTCACCACCGAGTCCCACATGAACCAAAAGCATTTCCAGCCTATCCAGACTACATTGGGTACCTTGAAGGTATCGATTGCATATAGAAACCACCACGATTTCGTTGTCCACGACAACGAAGAGGTGTTGTCTACCCATTTTATTAGCATGGATACTTCCATTCCGGATCAGGATCCAGAAGAAGCTCCGTTAAAACCGTCGTCTGTGGACGAGGCCTTGTCCTCGGGAGAAAGCCAGAATATTCCCTCCTACAACAAGGACACTTCCTCAATAGCATTCAAGAGATTGTCCAACGCGTCAATGTCCATTTCCCCTTGTTCTTCAGGCCACCGTGAAACGATGATCACCAAGAAAGGCTCCACTCCAATCCCTCAGAGACCCTCGATTCAGCCTTTTAAAGTTGGTTCCATCACGAATTCTCCTCCAACTGCCACCAACACCCCCACAAACTTGTACTCAGGAGCCAGTTCTTCCTTGGAAAGACGGATTTCAATCACCAGCAACAAGTCCACTTCGAATGCCTCTCTTGCAGCTATGTTGAGAAACCCAAGAAGCAGTACTTCCTCTACCCATAGCTTTGCAAATGCTCCAGTTTCTACCTCCTCGGGTAATGCAACTGTAGCCATCAGCATGTCCTCATCTCCACACCCAAGATCGGTGTCTTCTTCCAATAGCATTCCTGTTGAAGAATTGGGAAGTCATGGAAATTTGGATAACATGTCCAATACTCCCAGATTCTCTTCGTCCTTCGGTTCTAGAGCTAGCAGAAGGTTCTCCAACGCCAGCAATAGACAGCCCTTTGGCAACTTGGGACAAGGTACAGGTTCAGGAGGAGCAGATACGTCGATTTTGGCCACAAGTGCAGGACTGACTACATCTTCTGGAGCCCCATTAAGCGGGCTTTATATCGATGATGACATTAGTGACTTTGTGCGCATGATTGATAGCAAGTCTGATCTCAGATTCTCTTCTTACAACCAGGATTCGAAGCAGTCTTCGCCCTTTCCAGGAGATAATTTGAACAAGTTCCAATTATTGAAGAGTCAGCACCAGCAAATTGGGGACAATTTAAGTGCTAGCTTGTTATTGAATAGCTCAGGTGTGCAACAAGGCATTTCCAGACATTCCAGTCGGAAGTCTTCGCATTCGATTTATTCTCCCTCGACGTCATTACCTTCGGGTTCCTATGAAAATTCTGTTTTGCCTTCAATCAATTCTAGATTAAGAGAACGGTCTCCAACCGAGGGTGGTAAGGCAAGAAGATCATCTTCATCTCACGGCGATTCATCCAGAAAGAATAGTTTTGCATACGGTAGTCACACCAGCAATGCTTCATTCTTGAAGTCCAATTCAAGCAAAATGGCTGCACCTCCAATCACTTCCACCACCAGTGCTCATGCCATTGCACATGGTTCGGGTGGAAGAGAAGAGAAAATCGTCGGAGGTAGAGGATTGGCCACGACTCCTTCCAATTATGAAAAGCGGACAATACACTATGAAAATGTCTTTGACGATGATGACGATGAGACCCATGACGACAGCCGTCACTATTATCTTCCGGAAAACCACTCAGGAGAAAACCTGAACTCTTCTAACCGTGACAGGCTTCAAAGTTCCGGCCATGCTCATCATCAGGCTGATGATTATGATGATGATCTTTTGTTCACAATGAGTGACATGAACCTAACCAAGCATTAACGCTGGATAATTGAAATATTATTAGGCAAATGCTACATTTGTGCTACGAACTCAGCAACTTGAATGTTATTCGAGTTGTGTTTTCGAATGCACAATTCGGGAATTGGCGGTTCATTCTGATTCTCGTGGTCAAATTGGGAACACAAGCAAGTCCCAAAGAAGAAAAAGGAAGTTAGGGTCGGGGCAATTGCGCTGGCTTTGATGTTGGGCACCCCCAAAAGACTCACTTTCCGTCCCAATTGAGCGGAAATGGCCCAAATGAGTAGATGTCAGATGAAATTCGAAAACAGCAAGATCTACAATTGGCGTTCCAGAAAATGTTGGAGCTGGCTGTCCGCATTTGGCATATTTTTGGGGCAATTAGCAGTGAATCAGGGCCCTTGGGTAGTCTTGGACGTGAAAGCGGCTGCCTCTCCTTACATTATTATCCGTTGTGACAATGCACCATACATTGCTGTGTCCTTCAGTCACTTCCTGTTCGCTTCCTCCATCAATGGCAAGTTTCATTGACAATTGACCAGCACGCTTGACATTTCTTGTCAAAAGAAAAAGACGGAACAGTGTGCATCTAGTGGAAGTGTTCCCTTCAATATGGATTCTACATAGACGTTCTTCCTTATATGAATTCTACATAGGCGTACTTCCTTCGTTGCTTCTAGTGTATGTGTTCTTTCTTCTATGCACCCTAGATATTTTCCTTCATATGCATCTTAAATTATGCTTTTACGCCCTTCACCAGTTTGTTTCACATTGTTCAACGTTCTCTGCTTCATGTGTCACAATTCTATTCCGTATTCTTCTCACTTGATGAAATGCATTACAATGCTGCACCTTTTACAAGACATTGTGTCAACTAGTCAATATGTATTTCTCGCTATTATCACAACTGTCTATTATCACAACTGTCTATTCTCACAACTGTCTATTATCACAACTGTCTATTATCACAACTTTCTATTCTCACAACTGTCTATTATCACAACTGTCTATTCTCACAACTGTCTATTCTCACAATCTACGTTTATTCTCTTTTTCACTTTTGTTCTCTTTCTCATTTTGTTCTCTTTTCACTTGTTCTCACATTGTACAGTAAATTTAAACTATTAGGCATGCGCAAATATAATATATGTCGTAGTCTGCAAAAGTTTATTGACCAATTACCCATTTATGTAATTCGACGAACCTGAACAAATAATGGGAAATGCCCATGTATTTAATACAATCTTACAGATAATGTTAGGCTTGTATCTTTAAAAATCAAGTCCAAAATTGATTTTTATGAAGTCGAAATGTTCTCCTTTTTTAGGCGTTTTGACAAGCTTAAATTTTCGGAATCACTCACAATAATGTCGCACTCGTTTCAAAAATTTCCCTGAGAATAGTGGTAAAACGAAATTTACGACAAATCAATTCGACATCTATTCCGTAATTCGAGACATTTCTACTACTTACAAATGAATTTATTTCAAAGAAGGACCGACATTAATTACATGCAAAATTGTATTTATTCGCACTCAGTTAAAAAATAAAAACTCTGCTAATAGTATTGAAAGGAAACAGGACCGACATATTTTTATTCTTTCAATGGAATTCATTACACCTTTAGAAAATATAATTTTGTGATAGGTCGGACATTCACCAGTTTTGTGAACGAGTTTCGAATTAAGTTAACTGTATGTGTTCTGTGTTATGAACATTCTAGTATTAGACGCACCACTACCGTTGGACTACACTGATTTATCAGTATTAGGTGCATTAAATATTATGTGGCATATGGCAAAATTTATTCCGATGCCATGCCCACAGCTATGGAAGTACAGGCACAGGCGTTTTGGCCCGAGGATGTAGCAAGTGGCACGCAGGTGCCGAGGTGAGCGATGCCCAAGATTTCAGCCTATAGACAGCGATTTCCTTGTAGCATCAGCTCGTTACTGGCTGGTGCAAGCTGGTTGGTTAGCAGCGTCCATTGGACGCCTTCGTGGGCCATTTAGTGGTCGGCGTCCTGGCCAGGGTTGCAGGTCTCGTAGTTCAAGAACTTGAGCAATCTCCAGATGGCAAAGGCAATGACGGCACCCAAGATAGGACCGACCCAGTAGATCCAGAAGTAGTGGGGGAAGCTTCTGGCGGCAACAGCAGGACCAAGGGATCTGGCAGGGTTCAAACCGGCACCGGTGTAGTACACACAGATCAAGTGTCCGATGAACAAGGCAATGCCAATGGCGAAAGGAGCCATGAAGGTGGCCTTGTGCTTCTCAACTGCCATCAACAACACGGTCAAACACAAGATGGCGGTACCGAAGGCCTCGATAAACACACCCTGGGTTCTGGAACAGCCGCCGCCAAGACCGTTGGCAAAGGCAACGGGGCCGGGGGTCATGGCGGAAGCAGCACCGGCAGCAGCCATACCAGCAATGATCTGGGTCACCATCATGATGACACCTCTGACAGGAGGCACGGCCTGGGCAAGCATCAAGGTCAAGGTGACGGCGGGGTTCAAGTTACCGCCAGAGACTCTGAAGAACAAGAACACACCAATCATCACACCAAAGCCGAAACCGAAGGAAATCATGATCAATTGCGCGGGGGTGGATCCGGTCTTGGTGATTTCAGGGTCTTGGTTGGCGATCTGGGCAATGACGAACGCGGTCCACAAGAAGATGAAGGTACCAAAGAACTCACCCAAGGCGGCAATGACGTGGTTCTTGATGGCGGACGACGAGGCCTGGGCCAGGGCGTTCCTCTCGTAGGTCTCGACGGGCTTTTGGGACTCGCGGTCAATTTCGCTGGAGGCAGTCATGGCGAAGGGGTGAAGAAGGAGGAAGAAGAAGGGAGGAAAAGCGAGGAACAGGGGTGTATTTATAGTGTTTTTGGAGAGAGGGGAGATCGAAATGCTTGTCACAGACTTTTAAGGGAAACTATCTTAGACTTCCACTTACCGCAAAAAATATATGGGGGTGCAGCCAGCTGCATGAAGATGCAGCTGCGGAGAAGAATAAAAGAATTAACGGCTGAAATTGGCGTCCGATCGAATTTCAGGTTTGGGTCGTGGCAAGATGAGATGGACCAGCGCCCCCCAATGGGGAAGGGGGGCCAGTGGTGCCACCGAATTCTGGACTCACCACGGAGGGTCCGGCTGGCCGCTGGTGCGGGCCAGCTACAAAGCCGGGCCAAACAAAAGAAACGCTGCTGCTGCTGCTGCTGTGCAGCAGCAGCCATGCATGTGCATGCAGCATGCGTCCGACCCGCAGGCCTGTTCCTGCACTGCCCGTGTTCTCCTGCTTCTTCTCTGCTTCTTTTTCATCGCTGTAGAACCACCAGTGTGTGTCCACACTTATTCACCAGATTCCGCCGCCTATTGTGGCCAAACGGCACCGCCCCTGCACCTAAGTGTCCAAGGTGCCAGAGGCTTGGTGCCAGGCTTCTTCGAGGCGGATCGACGCGGACATTGTGCCCCCTTGCTTTCCAGAAGCTGTCGCTCTACTTCAACGTCATCACCACGTCGGCACCCTAGCGCCCGGGTTCTGAGGCGAAGCGAAGAGGTAGAAGGCCACGATTGACCGAATCAGCCACGTGCACTGTGTCAGTCTGTGTATGTGTGGCCTCTGTGTGTTTTGGAACGCTGGCACAACCGGGGCCTAGACTTGCGCTTTCCCAGTGGTTCAGCATATTCCTAGATGAACTCCCTAATTTCAAGTGGTGGTGCGGGCCAAGCCCACGCCGGTTAGGAGTTTTGGGCCTCTATCTCGTAAACATGTGTCACTTCATGAAGGAGCGCCAGGTAGCAGATGTTGGCGAAGAAACCCCTGGTGGTAGGGTGTAGAGAAGACCATGCATCGCAAATAGATGCCTGGGCAAAGGCAAGGGTGGAAACTATGGCCATGTCTGTGACCACATCTGAGACCACTCTGTGACCACGTCAGGTGTTGCTGTCGAGCCAATTCCTGGGCATTCTGTCCACAAATAGAAGCATCCATGTCATGGAGCCGTGGCCTTGGAGCCATCGCCCTTGATCATTTCAGTAGAAAGTGGCCTTGATTTTTCACTGGTCTTGCATGAAGCGTATGCACGGCCAAAGCTTAAATGGCACGGGGAGGCATCCGAGAAAGGCGTCCATGTAATTGAAGATAATAGGCCACAATAGGAGGGTGGAATAATGGAAGGGTTTTGCAGGGCTTGGGCTGTTTTTAGAAGGGTTTGGGGCCGTTTCGGGAAGGCGTCAGGCGGCTGATGAGAGATGTGTGCTCACGTGACCCGTGCACGTGAGCAATTAAATTGCTGGTTTGGGATAATTTAGTGGTCACGTGGAAATAACCTCAGAACCATGAATTTCTTTTCAATCGGGTGCATAGAATACTGTTACAGGACTTCATTCGGCTGCGGTAGTGGAATTACCGAATGCTCCGTAATGTTCAATGTAAGTAGAATGTTTCGGATAATTGGAAGGTAAATCGGAAGTTCTAAATCTCCATATTTATGACGTTCCAAATAAATACTTACTGATTGATTTCCAGCAGCGTGTCACGTGATATGAGTCACGTTCATAAAATCATGTGACCGCGGTCACATGACGTACATCACGTTCACGTCATCACATGATCTATCACCTTATTCTTCTTCACAACAACTCCATCATCATGGGCTGCCAGTTCCCGTCCCCTTTCTCCATAAAGCGCATTGGGCGTCGCAATGCACCCGACTCTGACACCGAACACTCCGACACTTTTCTCCGCCAAAAACCGCCCCAAAATGCCCGTTCTAGCCACGTTTCTTCAATGCCGAACGACACTCTTAAGACCTTCACCTCCGCCAATAATACCCTGACGGCTGCAGAAAACCCCGAGGATTTGATCAATTGGATCAGTGACGTCGATGTGCGTTTCAAACTGCTTCTCCGTAAGCAGCAGCTGGAAGCAAAGGGCCTCTTGGAAGTACAGCAACAACAAGACCACGACGTGCAATTACGCCAATACTACCAGGAACGCATCTACGATGACGAGTTCCGCAAGCTTGGAGACGCCATAGAGAGCGAGAGGCGGCGTGGGGAACAAGTGGGTGAAGAATTGGAGCAAGAAGAGGATGAAGAGGAAGAAGAGGAAGAAGAAGAGGAGGTAGAAGAAGAGGAGGAGATAGAAGACCAAGAGGACTATGCTGAGAATCTGGATAACGACAGCATCATAGTGTTGAGCTCGGAAGGTGAAAACGAAGAGCTGCAACCTCAAAATGTGCATTTTGGAAACTACCAAAGAGGCAGTCTTCTAGGCACCGACACCACGGCCAAGTCTGCGGGGCAATTGTTTGCTGAACAGCAACAAGCAGAATATTATGACGACGATGAAGAAGAAGAAGAAGAAGAGGAGGATGTGGATAATTCAGAGGAAGAAGATGAAGATGAAGATGAGGAAGAAGAAGATGAGGAAGATGAGGAGGAAGAAGAGGAAGAGGAAGAGGAAGATGACGATGAAGTAGAACAAAATGAGCTTCATATGCAAAATGAATTCCACCAGTCCAATAATATCGACGACTACAACGTTTTTGCCCAGCAGGCAGTTGCCATTGATCCTCATCATGCCAAACCTCCTCTCTATTCTCTTCAAAATGGACGGCCTCGTCTAAGCAATTACAGATATCAATCATCACAGCCACAACAAGATGAGCTGGACGAAGAAGAGCTGGACGAAAATTTAGATGAAAACCTGGATGATCTTAATGAAGAAGAACAATACGAAGATGAAGAAGATGAGGACAATAATGATGAAGATGAAGAAAATGAGGATAATAATGATGAGGATGAAGAAAATGAACATACTAATGATGAGGATGAAGATGAAGAAGTTGATGAACACCATCAAGTTGATACATTTCATCAAACGCATAATGATTCAAATTTCCAATTCACCAATCTCCAAGTTCCACAGGGTCACCAAGTCTCCGAACAAGCTTCGGACGATTCAATAATAATTCTAGATTCGGATGAAGAGGAACAAGTAGATAATTTCGGGAATGAAAGCTCAGAAGAGGGAGATAGCGATAACCAAGATGAAAATATCAAAGACAACCACGGCAGTGATCTGGAAATGGACCAAGAAGAAGTCACTGCAGAGTCTGAAATCGACGAAAACAAGATTGACTCCAATTTTCATACTCTTGCAGATAGTGAGACAGTTACTTATAATCCAGAGATTAATTTTGACGACTTGAATGACCTTGGAAATCTCCAACAGGTGGCTGCACAACTACAACAACTTCAAGAGGGTTTGGATTCAGCACCTGCAGAGAATAGCAATTTTTACGATCAAAATGACTTGGTTCTGGAAAAGGAATCAGTTGAACAACAAGAGCAAAAGCTCTCTGAAATGGTAGAAACACTTCTAGAGCAGGCTGGAAGCAGTTTCGTTGAAGAAGACCAAACTGATATTCAACTCAAAGACACATCCTTTGAGCCAGAAAAGGTTAAGTTCACAGGAAGAGCATCTGGATATGCTTCCGAAAATGAACTTACCGATAATGTTTCAGCTATTGAAGACAACACTACCCCAAAACCTGTAACTGCTCCGATTCCTCCACCCTTCGATAGCAAAGAATTGGATATTTCTGAAGATGAGCATATGCAAATAGTAAGTGAAGATGAAAACAACTCAGAAGGGTCTTTGGCAGATGAGGAGGAGAGTTTCTACGAAGCACAATCACAGCAAGAACCAGTTGAGTCCAATAATGAAGACGATGGAATGGAACAGGAAGATGAACTGGATAAAACATATCCTATTCCTATCTTCAAGACGGTAAAAGAAGAATCACCTGAGGTTACTTTGGTTAAACTTCGTGCAATTAATAAGAAATTCAATTTGCACCTCAATTCAGTGGCTAATTTAGAGGAAGAATTGGGAATACCTGCCCCAGATGATACAGAAGGCAGTGTTAGTCACGAAGAGAGAATTAAATCTGATTCTGACGAGGAAAGCGATCCAGAAAAGGATACAGGTCTTGATTTCAAGGATGCAGACGATACGTTTGACCTACCAAACGAGCCATTAATATTGCAAACTGAAGAGGTTATGAGAGGAAATCCTTCTGTATTGAATCTTGATGTTCTAGATGTGGATATGGTGAGTGTTTCAGACAATATTTCCGACGAAGAAAGTTCGAGGGAAGACAAGGAAGAGATGGGTGGATCTGTACCTGCTTCTATTATTACAGACGAGGAACATCTTGATGATATTTCAGAGGGAGATGAAAACTTACAAATATTGAACGCTTCCGACGAAGTGGTTGAAAATAAAGACAAATTACATCCAGAAATTGACAATAGCAATGATATGAACGTCCCCATTGTGGATGCTCAAATGGCCAGTGATTCTTCTCTGGAAATCTCATTGAATGAACAAGAAAAGTCAGGTGAAGATATTGAAGCCATTGAAGCTCAAGATAACAGATCAACCATTGCTCAATTGTTGGATCTTTCCGAATTCAAAAACACCATTGAAAAGCCTATTTTAGAAAGCGTTTCCGAGAGCGAATTTGATGAAGAGGAAGCTGATTCTCATTTTCAAGAAACCACTATTACAGAAGATGCTATTGTTGTTGAAGAACGCGAAGAGCAATCATCTACTGTGGAAGTTTATTCTGAGATTTTGATCAATGTGCAAGAAGGACCATTTATTTCGGGTGAATTCAATGCCGAAATTGAAGAAGAAGTTATTGAAAAAACTGAAATTATCGAGAATCCCACTATGGAGACAGAGACCGAAGATGTATTGCAGGTCGAAGAAGTTGAGATAGAAACTGCTACTGTTGACACAATTATTTCGGAACCTTATGTCATAGAAGTCCAAACCTTACCAAATACTCCAGCCATAGATATCTCGGATCCTTTCAAACTGAAAGTCAAAGATGCTTTGTTTGAAAATATAAATTCAGCGTTTCCATTGTTTCCAAATGAAGGAACTTTGAACGAACATTTGGAAGATGGACCAAATGTGCCTTCCAATATTGAAACTCAAGCTGAAGATGAAGTGCTAGTTGAAGATGTTCCAGTGGAAGATGAAGTTCCAGTTGATGAAGAGCTAGTTGATGAAGTTCCAGTTGATGAAGAGCTAGTTGAAGATGAAGTGCCAGTATTTGATGAAGTTGTTGAAAAGATTGTCACAGAAACTATCGAAGTGGAAATGGTCGAAAGTACGCAGCCTTCAGAAGATGAACTGGATGTCAACTCTCTAGTTGATGATCCCGAAGTTTCCTCTGGTGCAAATGCTGAGTATGTGGTTGGTGAAAATCATCCGGGAATAGATGAAATCAGCATCGAAGTCGTGGACCACCAAGGTTCAGATAGAGAATTGCCTACGATTGTCAGCGAATCCGAGGAAGTCATTTATTCTGGGCCAAATGTTGGTTCTACTGTGCCAGAACTTAGTTCTGTTGAAGAAGGAATTGATACTGAAGAAGCAAAACTTCAAGATGAAGTTTCAGGTTTTGAGGAACCACAATACGATGAAAACATGTCTACAAGCCATCAAAATGCTTTTGAAGATTCTGAAGATGCTATTTCACAAGAAGAACATGTCTCTCACTCTGAGTTGGAGCCCAATGTGCAAATTGAGGCAGAAATGGAAGTTGAGGATGTTGACAAGCCTCAAGGTCTTGAAGAAGAGGTCCAAGATATTAGTATTATAGAGGTAGAAGTCCCTGAAGTTGACCAAACTATTGAAGGGTCAGATGATATAAAGGATGAAGAAGTCAGAGTTGAAGATTTAAAGAATGAAGATGACAAAGTTGGATTTAATCTCGGAGAAAATCACGTTTCTGATGAGGAAAACTCTCCTAAGGACAGCATTGAAGACATTAGTGGTAATATGGTTACAAATACTTTTGGTGAAGTGGAAGAAACGGATGAGAACAATGTGATAAATGAGAAGAATAGAGAGGATGAAATGGTTCACATAGAAGAAGAAGACGTGGTTGAGGAGAATAATGGAGAAGATTTAGTAGAGGAGTATCAAATTGATGTTGTTGTTGTTGAAGCAGAACAAGTGGATGAAGCGAATGATATACCTGAAGAAAAGGAAGAAGAAGATTTAGTTGATGAAAATCAAAATGAAGAAATAGTTGAAGCAGAGATAGTGGATCAAGTTGACAATGAAGTAAGTGGAGAGTTTGTGGAGAATGCTGAAGCAATGACCAATGATGGTGAAATTGAGCAGGAAGCAATTGTCGTGGAAGAAGAAGTGGAAACAGTTGCTTCTCCTGTTGAACAAGAAATTGAAATTAATAATGAAAGTGAAGTTGTTCAAGATGACCATAATTACACATCTGAAACTCCACAAGTCCCTCCTTCCATTCAAATTTCTAAGGTTGATGAAGGTTCAACTGAAAATGAATCCGAATTTGTTCAACCTCTTGGAGTTGAAAAAGAGGAGGCTATTGCTGAAAGTGAATCAGAAGTAGCATTACCACTGGGTGAAGTACTTATGGATGAAGAAATCACCCAGAAAAACTCTGAAGATGATGCTGAAGTTGTGATAAATGATCCAAGTGCCGAAGACTTGAAAAGCGTTCAGGAAGTACCTTCAAAAAATGTCCTGGTGAATGAGCAAGACCTTGCAGTTGCTAGCGAAGTTATTTTTAAAAATGAATCGAAAGAGGACTTCGATAACATTGAATTAGTTGTGGAGCATCCAGAATCCATTGAAAATAAAGACGTTAGTCAGAGTATCATTCCAGAACCATTGGAGAGCTCTAATGAAAGTTCTTCCAGTCCTGCTATTGGAAAGAAGCGGTCCTTCGAAGAAGAAGAGGAGCCTCCTGCTTCTAGTTTCAAGAGATTCAGGTCATTTTTTTCTCGTTTAATTCCTTCCTTTGGTTCCAAAGTACAGAGACCTACTTTGATGGCAACTGGAGACAGCGATAATGATATCAATGTGCTGAATAAATACACTATCCCCGAATATTCGAAGGAGGTACCTTCAGTTGAAGATTTTGTGTCTAGAGAATCATCTAATGAAATCGAATTGGTTGATTCAAATGATGAGCCAGAACAAGGGGATGCACAACTGGATGTTGAGGACGATGGAATTAATGTAAAGTTTAACTTTAGCAAAGAAGAATTGAAGGAAATTGAAGAGATTGCTCAAGAACAGCAGAGTCAGGATGCCTTGGAGTACGAAAATGAGCTCCAGGATGAGCTCAAAGTCATATCGAAAGAGCTCGAAAGTCCTGTGATTGAATCTGACATTGGAAACGAATTGGGAGAAGTCGAAGATGCAGAAAGCGTCAAACAGGCTTCTAGTCCTGAAAATGTTGATGATGCAACAGGAAGCGAAGCGGATATAATACCAGTTGAAGAAGAACCTGATTTTGAGAAAGATGAAGAGTCAATTCAAGAAGAACCGCAGCAAGGCTCTACTGAAGAAATTAATGAAGAAATTAATGAAGAAAACAACGATTCTGACTTAACGGTGCTTCAAAGAAGTCGTTCAATTGAGACCGCAATTGACGAAGCCATTGAAATGGCCGTGGAAGATGAAATTGACCACTTAATTGACGAGAATGAAATTATTCCAAAACCAGAAGAATTAGAAGTGTCCAAAGCTGAGACTAAATCAGAAGATGAAAATGGAGATGAAAATGTCGAAACACAATCTGCTTATCAATCGGATGCTGAACAACAATCTTCCAGCTCTGATGTTGAAACTGACAAGGCTGAAACGGATATCCGTCAAGCTCTGCTCAACAATTCTGATAACGAAGAAATTGAAATTCCAGTGTCTTCTTCAAATTCACCCAATGTACCTGCTCTTGAAGGTGAAGACCTCAACTTAGACTCTCGGACAACGAAGGTCTTAGGACTTGATCTTACTGAAGTAAAGGCTTTAGAGCCAAGGAAGTCCTTGAGAAGTGGCCATGTATACGGAGAAGCTTCCCAGCCTGAACCAATCAAGAAAGAGACTAAAGATTTCAAAACTTTGCCAAAATTGGAAGTTCCTAAGCAGAGAGATACCCCCGAAGGCTCTCCTACTGATTCTGTTTCCCCACTGAGAAAAGGTTCAGGTGCACACAGTTGGAGATTGGAATATGTGGAGGACAGACCGGCCTCTAGAACACGCTCTAAATCCCCAATGAAGACCAGCATGAAAGATATTTTAGATGAAAAGAAGCAAAAGCCTTCCAAGAAGAGGAAAGAATTGTCCTCTGGGACTAAGGAAGCTGGAGGCTCCAAGAAAAAGCAAAAATCAAGAGGAGCTCGGAAGAGATCTAATAATTCACAGACTCAGAACGACGGAGAAGAAGAAGAGCACGAAGACTCACAGCGTGGAAGAAGTAGAAGACGTTAAAGTGTAAAATAGAGTTACGATGCAATGTATATAATTTGTATTAACTAATTAATGATAACTAATTTATCAAGGTAAATATAGAAAAGTACTTCTAGACTTAACGTAAATTGATACTGCTAAAGTACATAAATAATGGATGTAATATTCAAGCAAACAGAGATTTCATTCTACTGTTGGATAGATGAATAATTTTTTGTGAATAAGATAATAGACTACAGCTAATATAATTGTGAATAAATAAGATAATAGACTACAGCTAATATAATTGTGAATAAATAAGATAATAGACTACACCTAATACAATTGTGGGTAAATTAAGTTAATACATAACATATAATATAATTGATTCGTGGATAAATAAACATCTATAATTCTTGACTTAATATACTGCTGATTTCTTAAATACGATCTACAGTTATTAATTAATAGTGGATTAATAAAATTCTCAACTCTAACCTTAATATTATTGCTGATTTCAACTTAATATCTACACTTATTAATTAATAGTGGATTAATAAAAATCTATAACTCTAAAAGTTGCTGATTTCAGCTTAAATATGGTAGACCAACACTACAATCCCATTTTGGTCTAGGCAATGTACTTCATTGCCGACTCGTAGGCACTGAAAAATACCATGTTCACCAAAAAGGACCGTGTGCATGTAATTCCAAGGCCTCTGTATACCCTTCTATCAAAAATACGGATCTTGCGTGGAGTTATGGGCAATGGTTCCAAGTGGTGCTCTTTTCTCAAGATATTCGTGATAATGTCTCGTTGAGTCAAGGACTTAATAGTATCCAATGGAAACATGACGGTGGAGCATATGGTTCCCGAAAGACCACCTCCCAAGAGAATCGAGACAGGGGACGACTTGGTGGGATCGGAATTGATGAGGCTGTTCATGGACCATTTAATAGTCTCGTAGATGGAGTAGTAGGTGGCAGAATAAAGGGCATCTCGGGCCATGTGATACCGGAAACCGGAGTAGAGGCCCCGCGGTCCCTTCTGCTTGAGAATGGTCCTCACAATATCCACAGTGGACACACTGGCGGTGGCATTCATCTTGGATTTACTGTGGACCAATTTCTCCAATTGAGCATAAATCTTTGTAAATTCGAAAGGACAGGCAAAAATCGAAATGAGGCCCCCAGACAACGCTCCCGACATGAGACATACCGGGATGTTTCGTACGAACGGATGGGCAGGTGGTGGCGAATTTCCGTACACAGTATTATAGGTCCATGGTTTGATCTGAGTAAAAAGAGCCACATTCATGGACTTGGAAAATGCAGAAGTCACCAACGGAGCGTAGATTCCTCGGTAGAATCCTCGGATTCCCTCCTTTAGGTAAGTTTTCTTTAGGCAATCGAAGTAACTGGTGAACTCCTTGTGGGTTTGCATTCGGGTCTTGACAGTGTCAAGAGGAAACCCTATGAAGGTGGAAAAGAACGAGCATCCGTAGGCAAGAATGCTGCTTTTGAAGGGGGACAAACTTTCGGGAAAAATGTGGAAGGCCTTGGAGTAGTTTATTTGGCCGGTAATGGCCGGAATTGAGCCGTTGTTGGTGGCCATCTCGAATTATTGGGGCACGTTGAACTCCGAATCTGGGCTGGAAAGGTCCGAAAGTGGGTGGAGGGGCCTGTTTTGACGTCCAATTATATAAGTTGGGGTTTGTTTGTAATTCGGGGCTAAGTATCCGTGAACAACAGAGGAGAGGAGGAGGGTAGACGGCGATTCCAGTCGTTATCAGCAGAAATGTAAGTGTCCTGCACATAACCAAGATGAGATCTTCACCGTGGTTGATGTGTGTCACGTGTGGTGATGCACGTGTCATGACAGCATAGTCAGCTAGTTCTAAGCCTAGAGGCTCGGTTATGCTCTAACGGGACCTCGGACAAGAGGATATGAGGGACTGTTCAAGACTCTTCCTTTTGTCCTGACGTTTCTCCTAAAATTTTGGAGAAACCATACGTGTAATTACAGATCTATTATAATAGATAGAGTATATGAGATGCAGGAGTAATTAAACAATATCGATGAGATAACTGCTGTAATTATGTATGATAGGTTGATGTAGCAATTGAGTTTTGAACGGCATCGATTACCTCAGCAGAATCTTTAATAGTTATAGAATAACAATTGTGCTCGTTCTGTCTTAATGATTATTTTCAATGAAGAATTCATTTTGATTTCGTTTTAGTGCAGAATACTAATCAAGACCTGTTGGTAGACAGCATGCACACTCTCGATCTAGGACTGCTGTCCTAGGAGCCCAGAAGTGAAGTTACGTGTCACGTGACCTCTTGTCACGTGCAATTTCCATTATGTGTGTATTAGTATATACAAGCTGTTCCCTTCACACGTCTCTGCTACTCTCAGTAGCCTCTTCTTCTGGCGTCCTGGACCTGGCTCATCAAGTCCTTGAAGCCAGCACTGAACTTCCGTCTCCACCACTCTCTTCTCTTCTGTTTGGTGTACTTGGCAGGACGGATGAATCTGCTCTGCACGTTCTGCAAGTATCTGATTTTGTTGTTGATGTTGATACCGTTGAGGTTGTAGAGCGCCTTGCCGATGTTGTTGTAGTGTACGTCCACGGTTCTGCCTGCAATCGAGCCATTGGTACGGATGCTCTTGGCCACGTCTCTGGCATTAGGAATCATGTTGCCGAGCCCAAACTCGTTGGACTTCTTGCCCAAATACGAGGTGTTTGGAAGCTCCAAAGAACTGTTCAATAAATCGTTGATATCGTTGACGGTGTTGGAGTTGTCTTGTGCACCTTTCTTGTTCGACTGCTTGACTGCGGCGTTTAATTGGTCGAAACTTGAGTTTAAACGAACAGGAGTTATGAGGCCTGCAGGTTTGATAGGCAAAACGCCACGTAACACGGAGGTTCTGGCTAAAAACGACATGGTGAAGTAGTTGGTTAAGTGAAAGTAAAATTTTTGATGGAGGAGGTGCGTGACTTGGTGTCACGTGATACGCTTAAGTAGTGGAGGAGGAAATGGGTCGTAGAGACACGAGGAGTTGTCTGGACGCTTCCATACAACGTCACACGTAACTGATTCTAGCTGGTAGCACAGACCTGCTCTTACCGTCTCCAAATGACGGCTCTGACCGCCGTTAGACGGGTCGTGCCTTTACCATTTTCTTCCACCCCCTACTACGGCCGCCTATTGGCCATCTTGTGCTCCAAACAACTGTCACATCACGTCCTGAACCCCTGTGTAGTCCCGTGACCCTTTTCCCCTCTCTTCTCCTTCCCCGATCTATTTTAGAGCCCCTTCCATCCACCTCTACCTTTTCTCAACTCACACCACTCCTTCCACTTTGGTCACTTGTATTGCTGCCCAAACGCCCGAATTGCTCCAGATTTCGTGTCTACCACACTTCTGACAGTGTCACTTCCTCGATAACACGTCAAACCGCCCCCTTTTGCCCAGCATTGTCCGCTTTTGGCACCTCCCTTTTCCATCTCACTTTCTCACTTATCGCGAATTCTCAACTATTGCAGCAAACTTCTACATGAGCTACACCGCCAATATCATGTCCACCGTGCTCTTTGAAGCACCCAATGTGTCGTTATTGCGCATACCCCCGGGCCCCTGTACCCTTTCCAGTTGGAAGCTCGACAATACGTCCACTGTGTGGCGAGGGTCGATGCGTCTTATCGAACAGGAGGTCATCCAAGATGACGACCGAATCGGCACCCCCGAGCCCGGTTTTCACAACTACGTGCATGGAGAGAGGACAGAAACCCTCGGGCTGCTGGAATCGCCAAAAATCCCCGTCCATTTGCTGGATTTGATGCATGTAACGCCGGGATCAGGTCCGGGGTCCCATTCCTCCAAAGAAGCCAAGCCTTCGCCTCCATATCTCGGCCTTCGGGCCAAGATTGAGCTCTACAACACCCACTTCATCTCGCCCTCTGTGGGGAGCTTGACTTCTGTCAAAAAAGAGGTCCTCTGGGGCGAGGTATGGTACAACCCTCATGATCGGATCACATCCAACGACATCAAGATCGCCAACAATGGCCAGGACACAGTCCAAATGACCGAGTCATCCAAGTACTACAAGCTAGTGGTGCAGCTTCCCGACTCGGGATATCGTCCCAAGCATTTGGGCCTCGACGACGAAGACTCCATTCAGATCGGCTTGGGCTTGCGTTTCAACGAGTCCTTCCAGGCCATTTCTTTCAGTGAGAGCTTGGGCTTGTATCGAAGGCGGTACTACAGCTTTGAAGAGCAGTACAAGTACGAGATGGCAACGTACCAGCGCAAGAGTCTATCAGAATACTTGCCTGATGAACACATGCACACAATAGCAGAGCAGTATGCTCTGGACAATTCTGACGACGAATTTGACGACTTTGTCACCGCTTCTTGATCTGGGAAGTCTGCCCTTTGACTTGTATCCTAGAATTGGCTGAACAAAGTTATCATTGGCATAAAATTTCCCATGAATCACAACTACGCAAATTTAAGATTGGAATCATTTCATTGGCTTCGTGAACTACGAAACATATTAACCATTGTCGGAAAGATTTCATATAATTGGATTTGCATCATGAACTACGAAAATATAACCTACTATCGGATAGGTGTCATTGGGTTTATTGGATGTAAAAATATGCACCCTGGTCATTTGAATTCTCTGTGAATTTTAACTAATTATAACTCCCATGGTCATTGATCTTTTTCTCATCTTGGTTGCACAACAGGCACAATTGCCCTGATTCTATGCATGAGCATCAATGTTTCTTCTTATAATACATCTTTTGAATCAATGGGTGATGCTCCTTCAATTCCTTGTTCTTGTTCTTGCTGTACTCGATGTATGCCATGTCTTCACCACCGGCCAATCCGGCCAAAGATCCTGCTTGTCTAGTGGCATTGGACTGCTCCAACTTCATTCTCTTTTCCTTGGAAATGAAATTGGTGTCGACATCGTCTCCAATCTCCACACCTGCAGCGTTCTCGTTCTTCAAAAGGACCTGCTGCAACAATTCCCTTCTTTCTCTGGCTGAAGCATATGCCAAGTCTGGCAACTGTTCCATGCCACTCAAATGAGTAATCACTTTGAAAGCATAACCCTGATCCACCAAGAACGCTTGCCTTTTGGTCGAATAGTACATTTCCTGGGTATCTTTCGACACCAATGAATAGAAAAATGCATTGAAACCCTCGTCGTTTCTTCTCTTGGCTCGCAAAATCCGTCCCAATCTTTGAGCCTCTTGTCTTCTGGAACCGTAATGTGAGGAGATTTGAATCAAGCACGTGGCCTCTGGTAAATCAATCGAGGTGTCTCCCACCTTGGATAAGAAAATGGTATTGATTTGGTCGTTATGTTGGAAATTCTGCAAAATCTTCATTCTTTCCAGCTGTGGTGTAGAACCGAAAATAAATGGTTTACCCAACTTCAAAGCATACTCCTGTAAGGCGTACACATTGTCACTGAAGACAATGATCTTGTCTCCTCTCTTTTCGTGGTAATGGATCAAAAATTGACAAGCCTGAAACTTTGTAGGGTTCATGATGTACAAAAGCATTCTCTTTCTGGCGGTTTCTCTGAGATATTCCTGGTAGAACTCCGACGTCATCGGACACCACACTTCGGCACATTGCACGTTGGCAATGTGGCCCTTTTGTGCCAAGTCCATCCAATTGGCTTCGTACAATTTGGGACCAATCAAGAAATTCAAATCCTCAATCTTGTCATCTTCTCTGACCAACGTGGCTGTAAGACCCAACTTGGCGTGCGCTGCAATGGTGGTGACCACTCTTCTGAACATGGCTGCTGGCACAACGTGCACTTCATCCAAAATAATGAAACCCCATTCTCGAGAACGAAGGAAATCCATGACTTTTTGCGAGTCGTGTGATCTGTTTCTGGTGTTGGCCACCATGGAGTATGTGGAAACAACCAAACCAGACTCACTGGTGAACATTTCCTTGTTTTCTGAGGTGAAAACGGCCACATTCTCGGGTTGAATGGTGCACCATTGCAAAAACTGCTGTCTCCATTGCATAACAGACACGGAGGAGGTGCACAACACAATGACGGACTTTCTGATCGTACAGGCTGCAGTGATGCCCACCAACGTCTTTCCAGCACCACAGGGCAAGACAATAATTCCAGATCTGGCACGGCCATTTCCAAACATTTTGGAAAGCGACTTCTCTTGGTACGGTCTGATCTGGGTCGAGGGCTTCAAGTCAATCTCAAGATTGGGGTTTCTGCTATCATTCCTGAAGTCGTATTCTTCCAACACGGGATAGTCGATTTCCTGGCATCTTCTCTTGACTATTTCGACAGACTCGTGCGATATCTCAAACGAGTGCACTGTGTCGATATCATCGTCTTCTTCGGTATCATCTTTGCCAATAACCGAGTTGAAAATGTCGTCCTCCTTTTTCTGTTCTTCGGTCTTTTCCTTGGTGCCTGGAATTTGGATACTGCCTTGTTCTGGAGCTGACGACTCCATCAAATTGTTATTTTCAGGGGTGTGTATTCTCAACGGACCCAAAATGGGGTCCTTGAGAAGCATCTGCAAAATGTCTGCTTGTGTACTCTCCACAAAGTATCTATTGTCCTTCAAGACCAACTTGACTTTACCGTAACTGACGGTGGCCTCTCGGATAAAACGGGTGATGGACTCGGGAACCGGCACTTTCGAGAGTCTGTTGAGCACCGAGATGATGTCTTCGGTCTCTAGTCCCACGGAAACGGCAGCATAGAGCGAATAGATCGTGATCTTGTACTCGTGAATATGCGACGGTCTGGAAATAGGCTCCGATATGGTGATCAAGAAGTCCTGGGCCTGTTCTGCCAAGGGCGAAAACGACTCCAAGATGATTCTGCCATCGTTGGGTGAGATCCAGAGGGGACGGGAAAAGTGGTCCGGCTTGAGTTTGAGGTATGAGAAGTCTGTCTTGCCAAAAGCCCGCGAAACGGCATCGGGAATGTAATCTTTGGGAATTTCGGGAGTCAATTCGATCATGTCTTCGTCCGAATGATTATCTTCAAGCTCTGTTTTGGCTCTTTCCATAAAATCCTGGGCCTTTTGCCTCTTCAATTGCATGGCTTCATTGGAATTTCCAGCTGAACCGTTGCCTGTAGGCTTGGGTCTTCTTTTTCTAGGGGCTGCTCCGTACGTACGGTCATCGTCCTTCTGTCTGTTGACGTATCCGTCGTCAGAAGAGTCGTCTGAGAAGTTTCCAGCCTGTAGATCAGCGTAGTTGACTTCTCCTGGACGGCGACTCATGGCTATTTTGAAGCGGAAAAAAGGGTATGACTAGGACGGTGGGTTTGTAGTGATGTGGATGATGCCTGGAGGGCGTTTGAACGACCAGTTTCCGGGCTGTAATGCAAATAAGGGAGAGTGATGGCTCTAAAGAAAGGTCTTAGTAAGTAGATTACTTTTATGTGCGGTCGTGTCTGGCACAATTGTGACTTGTTAGACATAGAGTAGAAGCATGGCCGGTATGGGGTCTCTCTTGTGTGTTAATGTGTGTTACCGATGGGACGTACTTACTCCTGGTTTAATGGCGTTTTTTTCAATTTGTTTTGATGAATTTTGGAGTTTTTAGGAATTTAACTAAATTTGCTGGAACTGTACAATAGAAGCCAAAGTGTACTACAAAGTAATCAATGAAATTCTACAGAATCCCATCCAACTCTATAAATCCTTGACTAATTATTCCAAAAGAATCACACATCCTATTACTTTCCATCTATTATCTTACATCTATTATTTTTCATCTATTATCTTACAACTATTACTTTCCATCTAATATATACCATCTATTACTTTCCATCTATTACTTTCCATCTATTATTTTCCACCTATTACTTTCCATCTATTATCTCTATTATCTTAATCTACAGTCATCCATTTTGCTAATTCTTTTATTACCATATTCACTGCCCTTGGGTTTCTATATTACATTAATCAGTAAACTTGTATGATCCGGAAGCCAAGGTGATGGAACCTCCCCTGTAAGCACCCTTTTTCATCTTGTTCTTGTTCTTGGTAAAGTCCTTACCTCTAACCTGTAACAACTTGTCGCTGGCAGCTTGGCCCCAGGTTCCAGCAGCTCCCTTGTAGGTGTTGTCTTGCAATTGGGAGTTTTCGAAAGAAATGGTGGATCTATCGATTCTAGAGAAATGCTTTCTTTGGCCAGGCTTCAACTCGGGCTCTGGAGTGGCCAGAATCGGCGAGGCAGATGAAGAGATGGACTCGGTTTGAGAAGAAGAAGGCTCGATCTTCTGCTTCTTGGATGCAGGTGGAGGACTGGCGGCTCTCTTCTTGGAAGACTTGGAGTCGGAGTCGGAGTCGGAGGAGTCTGATGAGCTGGAGGAGTCTGATGAGCTGGAAGAGCTGGACGAATCAGAGTCACTGTCAGAACTGGACGAATCAGAGTCGCTTTCAGAACTGGAAGAAGAGTCACTGTCAGAACTGGAAGAAGAGTCACTGTCAGAACTGGACGAATCAGAGTCACTGTCAGAACTGGACGAATCAGAGTCACTGTGAGAACTGGACGAATCAGAGTCACTGTCAGAGCTGGAAGAAGAGTCGGAATCAGAGCTGGAAGAAGAGTCGGAATCAGAGCTGGAGCTGTCAGAATCGGACTTAGTCTCTTCCTTGGTCTCTTCCTTGGCTTCTTCCTTCTCCTCGGCATCGGAGTCGCTATCGGAATCGCTTTCAGACTCACTGGAGGAGCTGCTTTCCGAGTCGGAATCGGAACCAGAATCGCTAGAAGAGTCGCTAGACGATCCACTGTCAGATTCACTGTCAGACTCACTGTCAGAACCTTCGTCAGACGCCTTGGCCTCTTCCTCGCCAGATTCTTCGAAATCCTCCTTGGCATCGACCATTTCTTGGTCGGAACTGTCAGAAGAGTCGTCAGACTCTTCATTCGACTCATCTTCAGATTCGGAGTCCTCGTTTTCGCTCTCCTCTTCCATCTCATCGTCCAAGTCTCCAATTCTCTCCTCCAACTTGTCGGAGATCTCAGTCAATTTGAGGGCCTCGGACGAGATTTCTTTTTGGAGAGCCTTGTAAGTCTTTGCCAAAGCCTTGTCTCTGGACAAGTACTCGTTGATGTAGGCCAAAACTGTTTCTCTGGAAGCACTCATGGTGGTGGTGATAGTGGTTTTGTAAAAGATGAGATGAGAAAAATCTTATACGGTCACGTGCGATAAGATGAGATGTTTCAGTCAGGATCTGGTGATTCTGGGACGTCTGCGGCTGAAACAAGACGGAGGCGTCTGGGACATGTGGCTGGCCGTTGACACACTCGGGAATTTGAGTTTGGTTGAATTTGGGCCAAAAATGGCCGAGTTGAATGAGTGTAAAGTAAATCGAGGCACATACGTTAAATTCCGCCTAGAACGGAAGACAGGCATTTGAGCCATAGTAAATTGATGTAAATAGTGCGTAAGAATTGACTAGTTTTTGACTTGTTTTCCTGGGGCTTTTTGGGGTCCAAGAGGGGCATTTGGGGATTTTCCATTTGAAGTGCTTGATTTTTCAAATAAATTCGCTACCTATTCCCAGTATGTGAATAACCACCTAGGTATATATCTAGTTGTAATGGGTGTATATTAATAGTAGGAGAGCACCTCTGCACATCCAATTTTCGAGTTATTATTTTAATTTTGCTGGGAATTGCCATAATTCCGATCCTATGTCATAGTTAGTTCCTTTCCAATCCAATGTTCGTGCTATGTTTAATTTTGGTGGGAATTGCCATGATCTCGATATTCTGTTCTCGTAGAAGGCTACGTCAATAATTCCGTTTCAGTACCAAACCTCTGGTTACTCCGCCATCTTCACCTGGACCGGCACTTGTGCTCCTTTTGGCGTTTTATGCGTTCTACGGAAAATATGTGAAGTAGGCATTTCTCGAAATCAGAACCACACAAACTATAGTGCTGAAAAATAGCTTGGAGCATTGACTGTGAGTTCATGTAGTTTGGATCAATGCTTTGGAGCTTTGATGTGCATCTTTTCCAGAAGTTTCCCTTCCTGGATGCATGACAAAGTCGGGGCATATTTTTCAACTATTGTTCTTCTATGCTTCTCTCACATCTTGGAATGCAAGAGAATTATTCCCCAGAGTCCCCCAAATTTCCTGTAGTTACTTTAAGGTTTATGCTGTGGTATTTTGCCGTACCTCCCCTAACAGGAATCGGGTATGTCGATTGGGGCTTCCTACCTTTTCTTCCCCTATAGACATAACCACTTGGTTTCCTGTCTTCGACTAATCGGGCATAGTTGATATGCCCGAGATTATCGTTTTTATGGTTTGTAGCTCCCCGATAATAACCAGGTTGAGCATTAAGAATAAGGTACAAAGTGGTAGACCACTTGGTTAAGTGTCAAAATTAGACATAGGCTGTGCTTTCTATTGTTGAGTATCTCTTGTGTGGCAAGGGAAGTGCCTGGCAATATGATTGTCTGCAAGCTTCTTCCATCTGTGACGTATTCTTCAGGTCCAATCACCAAGAGTAGTTCTGAAAATTCGGAAAAGCTCAGCGTTCGAACTAGTGGTGACAGTGCTCTCGGTAAAACCCGAAATTTCAACTCTACAAGCACCTGGTGCTAGTTTATGAGCATATTACGTGTTATTTGGTTTATTTGCACAGAGAAATATTTCTTCGGGACTTCAAATGCAACGAGACCAAAGTCAAAAATACAGAGATGAAATGTACGGCATTTGGTCAGATAGACGGGAGTTTCAGCTCTGATTTCATCTGTTTAGCTCATTCAATATGCATATAATCGGCTTTTGATCGGAATCTTGACTATCTTGGTCTCACTTAGTCTATTGAGCATTCCAAGAACTTGAATCACTCCAACGACTACACCACACAACAAGAAACCCTCTAATGTACTTTAAATCGTCGAATGAAATTGAGCGCAAATATATTGTAATGCAACATGGAAACTGATTTCCCAGCCATGGATGTCTGCACTTCGGCTTATTTTCAGGAAAAAGAGATTACATTAATTAAATTGACATCAGTCAATACGACCAATAGAGCCATGTATTCAGATGTAAGTTGAGAAGGCTTTCTGGAGACTTGGATGAAAAAGGTAGTAGACGAAATGCTAACATTCCGAGTCAAACCTAGTTGAAAAGTGGAAATTATTAGGTAGGTATTTTTGAAGCTCGATGGTTATTAACACGAGGCTTGGTGTTCAAAAATATTCCGAATCTTGGGTATAAACCGTCGACCCTAGGTTGCGATTTGGACAACAATTGGAGATTGTGAGCCTACCATGATTCGGGACCACGGAAGATTGTTACAGGATGCTGGCCCTTAGCGAACAATAGGTGGAGACAGATCACGACGTCGATTTAATTTATAGTTTAGTCTTTGAAGAATAGGACATTTTGGGACCCTGGAATTAGGAACAGGGGTAACAAGAAACGGTCCAGGACATTTCATCGGGGTATGTAGCCCAAGACGTAGAAATCATCAGACTTTGGCCATTTTAACTTCCAGTGTTTGGACCACTGACCATAAATATCCTACGGTTGAAGTGGGCTCCAATTATTCAGGTTTTGGGTTCTGAAGTGATGTTTGGAGCCTGTGCTATGTTGGGAGCCTGGTGACTAGCTTTTTTGCTATTTTGACGCATAAACAGGGTTTTGATCCTGACATGAGGCTTACCACATATTGAAGCCATGTAGAGTAATTGGCCCTATGGCCGACGGTGACGAGTTTGTTTGGTTATACTTCGAACCAGAGGCTTGGGGTGGGGGCGCTACAAAATAAAGGGGATTATAATTTTCGCTTCGTCGGTGGGTTTTCTTATTTCGTCTTGGTTGATTTGTGGACTCTGTTGGTTTGTCTTCACCAGACAAATTTCTTTTGGCTTCATTAGTCTTCTGGAGAAATGTACCTAGGGCAAAGTAGCATTTCGCTGTTAGGCAATTTTGTACTATTCGTTGGTAAGCAACTTTGTGACAATTGCAACTTCTCGAATTTTGTCCATGTTAATGTCGATTTTTGTTACGGAGGGTATCAAGACTACTTCTACACCTATAATATAAAGCCTTTCAAATTTTAAGACAGATGGAGTGTCAGTATAACCATATCTTGCTGACAATCAATTGACTAGTATTAATAAGTGAACGAAATGGAAAGTTGAGCCTAGTTGGAATTTAATGTAGAAATCCACGTCTGCACCTTACCTTTATGAACATAAAGGATATAATATCTAATTTGCCTAAATACAAAAAGACCAGAGTTGGCCCACGTTAATAAGAAGTGTCTAATTGCCAGAAAATACCATTCATAAATTATTCACCATGTGGCAATGCATTCAAATCACACTGACACTGAGCAAGTATCACCACTCTGGTAAATTGCTTCTAATCAATAATCTGAACTA
Source organism: Suhomyces bokatorum (assembly GCA_030568615.1). Taxonomy (NCBI): domain Eukaryota; kingdom Fungi; phylum Ascomycota; class Pichiomycetes; order Serinales; family Debaryomycetaceae; genus Suhomyces; species Suhomyces bokatorum. The sequence continues at coordinate 565,891 of JAJMGI010000003.1, forward strand.
TCATCACCACTTTGGTAGCATCCAATCTTCTCAATCACAAGGTTGAGTGCTTGTACCTGATAGTAATCATCCTCCTGAGCATACTGGTAGAATCAAGTGTTTCAGTCACTAATCTGAGCTCTTACCACTCAAATCATCATTAGTTCTACCACACCAATCTCATTATCCTGACTATAGTAATACCACCAAACCATTCTTCTCAATTTGACTCAGTACCACTCCATAATTCTCATCATCCTGACTCTAGCAATACCACCAGTAAGACCACTCAATAATTCTCATCATCCTGACTCTAGTAGTATCACCAGTAAGACCACTCTGTATCCATAATTCTCATTCTGACTCTGTTCACCACTCTGTATCCATACTTTTCATTATCCACAATTAGAGCTTCACTGCAGGGCTGATCTCGGCCCATGGAATAAGGTCCATCATTCCACTCATCTCGTGGGCGTCGCCCAGCTTGATGAGCTTGTATTGAGACTCTCTGATAGCAGCACGGTCGCCGTTGTACTTGACCTCGAGAATCTCCTGCTTCTCGGTCTGGAACGCCGCCTGTCTCTTCAAGATGTACTCCAAGATGATTTCCACGGTCTTGTCGGGCTTCTCGAGGTTCATCAAATGCAGCCCGTCCTTGTAGTCGTAGGTCGAAAGATACTGGGTGGGCACATGGGAACGGACGAATTCGGTGGAGTTTTCGGGATTCCAGCTGGCCCTTTGGCCCACCACGTGGTGGATGGGGATCTGGATCAAGTGCTGGATGTCCATGCACAAAGGCACGCTGGCCACGGCACTGTAGTAGCACACCATCTGGGCGTAGTTGGACGTCTTGGTCATGTAGCGCTTCTGGCCCTGGGCGTTGGTCCGCACGATGAGCTCGTCGTCCATGAAGTCCTGGAGCACCCGGCGGTCCAGGCCCTGGTAGAACGAGTACTTGGTGAAGAAGTCCCGGTAGTCCTGGAGCGAGTCGAAGTCGTCCACTATCAACTTGGACAACTTGCGGAACGACTTGTAGCGGGAGGGATCCGACCCGGCAGCGTACATCACCGGCTCGATGAGAACCAGCGAGTCGTACAATTCAGGGGCAAAGAAGCCGGCCATGAAGGTGGAATGGCCGCCGAAGGAGTGGCCCACGCTGATGGTTCGAGAAGTGAGTCCGTTCTTGAAGTCACCTGTGGTCTCTCTCTCGTGGCGGACCACCTCGTTGATGTCTCTTCCGTTGTCTTTCCAGTGGCTGATCCAGCCCAAGTCGTTGGCGTTCAACACGCCCGAATCGCCGTGTCCAACGGCGTCAATGGCAGCAACTCCGTCCAAGTAGAAGGCGCCAGAGTCCGACGCCTCGTAGAGCTTGCGGATGTGGTACTTCCACACGGACTTGTTCATTCCAGTGCCGTGGGCAAACACCAAGAAGTAGCGAATGGCGCCTTCGGGAGCAGGCGCAAGGTTGGTGTATCTGTTGTACACCACCTTGAGGCGGGCGTCTCCAACAAGGACGGAGCCCTTGGTACGGGGATGGCAGGCGCCAATTGTCTTTGATTCCACTTTAAAAGGCATAGTGGAAGTGAAGCAGATGGAAAGTAGATTGGAAGAAGAAAATTGGCAGAAGTAGGTGAAGGTAATAGATTGGAACGTAGATGAAAGTAATAGATTGGAAGCAGATGAAAGTAATAGATTGGAAGTAGATGAAAGTAGATTGGAAGTAGATTGGAAGTAGATGAAAGTAATAGATTGGAATTGATTGGAATTGATTGTGATCGACCCTGATTTATAATCGATGTGCTCGTGCTAATCTGGGGAAACACCGAGGTAGAAGTACTATGTGGGGTATGCGAAAGGAGGGGAGATGGTGGATGTGGTGACAGGTAAAGACTGATGAAGAAGTGGTGATAGAAGTGGTACAGGTGGTGATATTATTGAAGTGGTGACACAGTGACAGGTGATGAAGTGGTGACAGTGACAGGTGATGATGGTGGACTGAAAAATTATGACAATGTCGCTATTTACCACTACTGTTACATGACTGCTATGGACCATCTACTGCTATCACTGTGCATGATTGTGTTCCTTGTGCCTGATTATTCATTCTAGGATTATTGTGCATGACCTCAAAGGGCATCCTCGGTGTTCTTGTCATGTGGCTATTTTATCTTACAGATGGAAGGTCTTCATCCTCGGAAATTGACATGTTCCGAAATTGATACGTAGACACGTCTTACAGGGTGACGCTTGAAATCTTGCTACATGGATACACTGCTTTATTCTGACATTGGATACACTGCTTTATTCCAATAGCCTTCCTATTTCCTCTTTTTTCCCGATTTCATGGGCCTTGAAATTGGAGGCTTATGAGATTCGGAGATTAGACACAATAGTCTTAAAGATTCCTAGATCATCTCTCTTCTTCACACCACTGACTGCCTCTATTTCCACTTTGTCGTCTATTGACTCCATTCTACGCTATTTGACAGAATATGGTTATCAAACTCCATACCACTCGATTAGCCTTCACAGCCTCTCCAGCTCTAGCCCCTCCACTTTCTCCAGCGTAGGCCTCGGAGAAGCCCCATGACGTTGTTCCTCTGCATCCCAAGTTTTGTCTAGGCACTGTACTTCGCTTATATTGAAACAGACGCACATTAGTGCCGTGTGTCCTCCTCGGTATTTGAGCCCCCGTGCTTCTCCGGGTCGTCCGCCAGCCCCTAACATGTACTCGGAAGGGTGCTGGCGAATCTGAGGCTACTCCCCCACAATTGGAACCTTATCCGGTTCCTATTTGTATTTACTTGAATAAATTCTAATATTGGGATTCCGGCTATGAGAGGTCCGGTTTTTGGTCAAATGGCCCCAAATTTCACCAGCAACACCGCAGCAGCCCCTGCTACCTCTCACATGTCTCAGCAATGCCATTGCCTGCCCGCTGACCCATATTTCACCACCTTCTCCATCTCTCCAGTCACGTGCCCCGCATACTAACTACTACTACAATAGAGTGAAAAATTTACCCTACACCTCCACCATGAAGACCCCCACCATTCTCCGGACCGTGGCCCAGGTCAGACTGTGGCGTCTCCAGGCGCTCATGGCCAGAAAGTCCGTGGGCTTTGTCCCCACCATGGGGGCGTTGCACAAGGGCCATCTCTCTCTCATTTCGCAGTCGAATCAAGAGAACGATTTCACCATCGTGTCGATCTTTGTCAACCCATCGCAGTTTGCGCCCCATGAGGACTTGGACCGATACCCCCGGACGCTAGACAGCGACATGGCCCAACTTTCAAGCAGCGAAATCGGCCCGGTGGCCGCAGTGTTCGTACCTAAAGTGTCGGAGATGTATCCAGCAGGCATAGATTTGAACGTCTCCAGGCAGAAAGGAGCGTTCGTTTCGGTGTTGGGGTTGTCGGAACAACTCGAAGGAGTCACCCGACCCCAGTTTTTCCGGGGTGTGGCGACGGTGGTGACAAAACTTCTCAACATCGTCACTCCAGAAAGAGTCTACTTTGGCCAAAAAGATGCCCAGCAATGCGTGGTGATCCGCAACTTGGTCCGGGACTTGCTCATCAACACCGAGGTCCGGGTGATGCCCACTCTGAGGGAAGAAAACGGCCTAGCCTTGTCCCTGCGCAACGCCTACTTGTCTCAAGACATGAAGAACGAAAGCAGTGTGATATACAGGGCTTTGACATCGGGTGAAAAATTGTACGAAGCCCAAAAACAACAGGGTCCCGTGGCTGTTTCGGCCGTTTTGGACAAAATCAAGTCGGTTTTGGCCTCCAAGCCCCAGTTCAAAATCGAATATGTGTCAGTAAATCATCCAGACACCTTGGCTGAACTAGACCAGGTGGAGTCAGGCGTTGGTGCCATTATTTCTTGTGCAGTCAGAGCCAAAACTGAGGCAGGAAACGAGATCCGGTTGATTGACAACGTCATCTTGCACTAAAATCGAGTTATAGACATACCAAGAGGGCAGTGGAAAAAATGGTCTATTTGCTACTTCCCTCAAAAATTAGCTTACATACATAATAATTAATGATTTAGAATGACAATTCGAAGTGTGTAGCAAGTTATAATAAGGTGTAGGTTAAATTTAGATATCAGACATTATGCAATTAAATTCTATATCAAAAGATGAACTCACTTCATTTGAAGCGATATTCAAGACAAGCAAATCAATCTGGCTTTATCTTATCGACACTACATAAATTTCATTATACTCCCCTTAAGTCTTTTCAGCTACATAAATTTTATTTTCTTTCTCCTTTCAGTCCTTACAACTACATTAATTTCATTATTCTCCTTTTAATATCAACTACATTAATTTCATTATTCTCCTTTTAATTTCAACTACATTAATTTCATTATACTTCTCCTTTAGTTTCATCAAATTGGGCATTATTCTACTCTCGTTGTCTATATAGCCCGTTTTTTGAAGAGAGTCTATGTAGTATCCTCCACCTTCCTTACTTTGGCTTCTTTCTATATACCCGTTTTTTGAGTCTGTGTAGTATCGTATCTTCTACTTCCTTACTTTGGCTTCTTTTTATATAGCCCGTTTTTTAAAAAGAGTCCGTCTTGTATCCTCCGCCTTCCTAACTTTGGGCTTTCCTATTTTCTGCTTTTCACGAAATACGACCAAATCTTGGGCCATTTCCGCCTCTAGAGACGTCCTTCCTCGGTACTCAAATTCAAATTCCATTCCTCTTTTGTTGGAAACATCGAAGAACTTGTAACCAAACTCCAATAGCCACAAAGGATTAACACAAGTGACATAGTTCATGTATTCCTTGGATGTAAGAACCAACTCGTGATACACCACGTAGCCTCCGTTACTAAGACTAGAGCCATTCAATGCACTGGTTGGGTGCAAGTACATTTTCATGTAGGAGTGTCTCATGTTAATAAATTCGGGAATTCCTCCAATATTCATTTTCGAAAGCTTGGCCAGTTGATGGTAGAAAGCAGCTGCAAGGCACTTTTTGACATCGTCGTCGCTTCTGGACCGAAGTAACGGCATTTTGCTTTTTTTCATAATTAAAAGAATCTGGTTTCGAATATCTTTTGCCCGAAGAAGCGACTTCAATTGCACGAAATTGCGTTCACACCACGTATTTATTCTTGAATAATTTCCTTTGCATTTGGAAAGGTTGGATTCCCATTGGGAATACACATTGGCAAGTGTCAAGTGGTCAGATTCACTGATGTAGAATTTTTCACGAGCTGCATCGGCTTCACGGGCACGTTCTTTTGGACGGCTGAATATTCCTGGCACTGAAAGCATGGCCACAATTGTGACTATCTCGTCAGAACAGTGAAATTGGGGCTTGCAGGAAAGAAGCACGAGCTTTCCCAAAGATGGTTCCATAGGAAATTTAGCCATGGAATCACCAAGCTGCGTAAGCTCTCCAAAGTTATCCAACGAACCCATGGCCCAAAGATCGTATAGAGACGACACAAGGAGGTCTATTGGAGGGGCATCGAGAAAGGGAAATTTGGTGATGTCGGTAATTTTCATGGACTTGAGAAGCAACATGACATTGGTGAGATTGGTTCTCTGGATCTCTGGAATCGGTTGCATGTACATGTCTTCGGTGGCCTTTTCGGTATAGAGCTTGTAGGCCACACCAGGCCCTGTTCTTCCTGCTCTGCCGCTTCTTTGCTGGGCATTTGCCTGTGAAATCGGAATCACCTGAAGTGTATCCATTCCAAGCTTGGGATTGTACACCTTCATTTTGACAAGTCCGGTATCAATGACATATCTGATACCATCCACAGTCAACGAGGTTTCTGCAATATTGGTGGCTACCACCACCTTCCGGCGTGTTGGGTCTGGAGATGCAAAGATCTTGGCTTGAAGGTCTGCAGGAAGAGACGAGTAAATGGGCAAGATTTCCAAGGGTGGAGGGTTTTCGAGAAGGTCTAGTTTCTCTTGGATGAGATCACACGTGGTTTCAATGTCTTCTTGACCGGTCATGAAGACTAGAATATCTCCAGATGACCTCCATGTTGAAGGGTGGATAATTTCTCCAGTTTCGGACTTCCTGCCCACACTTCCTTCACCGGTGCCTAAATGGATAGTCAAGACCTGCTTCACTGCCTTCTCCACATAGTCCCCGCCTCCTTTTCCAAAGTAATTGTCCACCGGATACGTTCTTCCAGGAATATCGAATTTAGGAGACTGGCCAAAATAATTCATAAAGCGACTGGCATTCATGGTAGCACTGGTGACAATCAATTTTAGGTCCCTTCTCCGTGCCAATAACTGCTTGAAAAGACCAAGAAGCACGTCGGTGTTAAGAGATCTTTCATGGGCTTCATCCATGATTATGACGGAATAATTATCCAACATGGAATCCATTAGAATTTCCCGAACAAGAATACCTTCTGTCATGTACTTGATCTTGGTCTTGTCGCTGGTTTTATCCTCGAATCGAATGGAATATCCAACCTCTTCTCCAAGTGCACATCCCATTTCTTCACTTACTCTTTTGGCCACAGACATAGCTGCCACCCTTCTGGGCTGGGTACATGCTATCATACGGTTGTTTACGCCGTTTGTAAAGCCTTCTTCGTGAAGATATTGCGTTAATTGTGTGGTTTTACCGGAACCGGTTTCTCCAATTACGATAGTTACCTGGTTCTCACGTATGGTCTTCATTAATCCTTCTCTCACGGCAAATGCTGGTAGAGACCTTCTGGAAGCCTGGATGTTCTCCCACTTGGATGCGTCAGACACCAGATCAATTTTGGAAGTGTTTTTGCTCTCGTTTGTCTCGTTGTTTGTCTCATTTTCCTCGACTTGACCTACTCGTTCTTTTGCACGTTTTCCTCTTTCCTTCTTGACCCGCCGGTCTTTCACCACAAAACTGCCTTCTCTGGCAACCACAGCCAACTCCGACCCAGGATCCTTGACTGGACTCACTGTGGGTCCTATTTTTCCTATTTTTCCGCCCTGAAGTTGGAGGGTCAAATGTTCTCGAGAATCCTCCAAAAACGCAGGCACCAAGTAATGGGAAATCATGGGAATTCTGCTCTGGTCCGATTCTTCGTCGTTTTCTCTTATGATCTTCGTTTGGCTTGCTCTTGCTGCTGGTCTGGGCTCGTCTATCTCACGGGTATCTCTGTAGCCTTCATCTTCATCATAAGTGTACCATTCTCGGTCGTTATCAATGGACTCGATTTGATCATTGAGGAAATTGAGATCGAGGTCGTCGTTTGTGGATTCGGGCTCTTCCCTGGTGCTAGCTGGCGTGGTTGTAGATTGACGTTCTTTTTCTGCTAATTGAGAGAGTGACAATTGTGGTTTTGGGGCACTTTCGCCAGATTTTAAATGCGGTTTCTGCTCTGAAACATTCAAGTCGATGCCCTCATTCTGGCCCTCTGATTTTATTCGCAAAGCATCGGCCTTCTTGATTTTCTTGAATTTGAACTGTTGAGGTTGTACTGGGTCTTTAGCAGTGAGATTAACGTCGTCTTCGTCGTCGTCACTGAAGCTGATTGAGATTGGTTTGGCTGATTTGGGCGTTCTCTTCAATTTGGACACATTTAGTGGTGTCTGGAGGGGCTCTTCGTCGTCTTCATCCAATGCTATCAATAGAGGCTTCTTCTTGGGTGCAGCTGTTTTGGCCCCAGAAGTCGCCAAAACAGGCACTTTTTTGGCTTCCTGTCCACCCAAATGCTTCTGTATGCTGTCAATGTTCTCATTGATCAACTCAAACACCTCCTGGCATTGTTTTGCATCAGACAAACCGATGGTGTGAAGATAGACTGAAAATTTAGAGAACGAGTTGTTCTTTTCGTAGAAAACGACGAGAGATCGCACAAGATTGGAACTTATTGGCTTATTGAGGAGGCTGGAGAGCCTTTCGGTGATAGAGTCGATGACGGACGGCGCCATGGATGTAGATAGGAAGAGAAGAGTAGACAGATATCTGATCAGGTGATATGCGTCATGTGATATGTCACGTGACCAACATCTTTGTATATTGTCACGTGATGTGACATACATCACCTCCATCTCCATTCCATTCACCACCTCTACCATGGTCCACCTCCCATCTGCACTCCACAGGCGTGCCCAGGCATACTTCAAGTACCACGTGACTGCCTCCATCAAAATAACCCCGCCTCCGTCGTCTGCAGCAGAAGCAAATTACCTAAAAGACTCGTTTTCTCGTCTTGGAAATCTCGAGTTCTTCTCCATTGCCCGTGATACCTCCGGTTTCGGCATCTATGACAACCACTTGCGTGTCGTGTACAATCCTTCGAGTCAGCAGTCGCTACTTGACTCGGCCTACCATCGCCAGGAGAGCGTTTGGAGCGAAACAGAGCATGAGTTGAAAATTCAGCAAAAGGCCATAATGGACCAATTGAGTAGAACTGTGGCCATTCCCCGGTTCAATTACATCCAAGACGACCCCAAATATGCCAATGGCGAAGTGGAGGTCCAGTTCAAGCACCTGTTGGTCCCAGACGGACTCAAATACGACAATATGTACCAGGTAACTTCTGCTACAGTGGACTCACCTTTCCATAAGCTCAAGAAAGTACCCCAATTCACCCAGATCGACGACTTACGGGCAAAAATACGACACAACTTTCAGAAGTTCCACAAGTTCGACGACATACGTCTTTGGATAGGCAAGGAGCCCGAGGGAAAGGGCATATATGATTACGGAAAAATGGTTCTATTGGAATAGCTATACAGGAAGAAGTTATCAAATCGGTTGTAGCTGCTTTGTAGTGTACAATATGGTGAGCGTCTCGATGCATAGGCAGAAAGTGGATTTAGACTGCCGTTTTCCAGGCATAGGCAGAGAATAGATTTAGACTGCCGATTTTCCACGCATAGGCAGAGAAGTGGATTGGCCCTATTTCTCCAATGATGCAGAACTAATGTGATTCACGAATCCAGTACAATTTGGATCATAGCCAGAAGTAGTATTAAAACATTCTGGCCCATTTTCTCGACCACAGGATTCACGAACGCTGGCCCAATTGCTCAACGTTTGCGGTATCCTTCTCCAAAACCTCGTTCAAATAGTTCAAACCTATCTGTTGCTTCAACAACACCTTGGACAACTTGTTGAAGACTTCCTGCGAATTGACGTCATTCCTGTCTCCAACCTTGTCTTCTCTGTCCTCCGCATTGAATGCATTGATGCTATTGTCAAATTGGTAGTTCAAGTCCTCGGCTCTCTCCTTGAGAGTGGCCAATCTGGCGAAAATGTCATTCAACTTACCAATGGGGCTGTTTGGGTCATTCAACTTTGAGTTCAATACCTCGAACTGCTTGGAAATCTCCTCCTCTTCAGGCAACAATGGATATCCCTTCAACTTGAGAATTGCCAAAACCGTGGCAAGTCTGAGTAATCGTCTGGACAATTTGGTATGCTTGGCTTTGGCTTTCATTATTCTCGTGGTGTTGTCCAAGTCGTGTTTGGAAGTGAGGGTATTAGCTTTCTCGTTGAGGTCGTTTAACAACAATCTGGACTTGGCCACATGATCTAATTGTGTTTCGATTCTTTGGGCAACTTCAGTAAAAGAAGTGATCTTGATTGGGTAGTGGAGAGGTGATGGTCTTTTATTCATTGCATTCTCCCAGTCCTCGTGGGTTTCATTCTGTGGTCTAGGTTGGTTCATCAACACATTTATCTCTTGGTCGTTGAATTTATTATAGAAGTGGGTGTTGAGAGCACATTTGGAAGAACTTGGGTCCCATTGGTCTTTGATTTTGGTCAATTGATCGTTTATGGCTGGTTTGTAGGTGTTGTTGTTTGCTTGAGTAGTTTGTGCTTGGTCTATGTTGGAATTGTTGGCATTATTAACATTTGGAAAGGATAGCGTAGACGTTGGAGCTGCTGGTTGAGAGCTACTCCATCCAAACGAAGGTTGTGCATTGTTGGTAGTGTTTGTAGCTCCGAACAAGCCTGTGGATTGGTTTGCGTTCGGTTGGTTAGGTTGGATGGCTTGATTGGTTTGGTTGGCCTGTGAATTGCCAAACAAGCCACCACTTGTATTTTGGGAGGCTCCACCGAAGAGACCTCCGGTTGCAGGCTTGTTTCCGAAGAGTCCTCCAGAAGTGTTGGTGTTGGCGTTAGCATTGGCGTTGTTTCCAAAAAGACCACCAGAAGGGTTTGAGGTCGCCGCAGCGGTGTTGTTGTTGCCGAAGAGTCCACCTGAAGCGTTTGTAGTTGTGGAAGCGGCATTGTTGTTTCCAAAGAGACCACCTGAGGGAGCTGCGGTTGAAGCAGCAGCGTTACTGTTACCAAAGAGTCCGCCGGTAGGTGCAGCTGGCTTTGCTCCAAAGAGGCCACCTGTAGATGCAGTGTTGGAGCCGGTGTTTCCAAAAAGACCGCCTCCTGTGGTTCCTGTGGTTCCAGCAGCTCCAGCGGGCTTGTTGCCGAAAAGGCCACCGCCAGTGCTGTTGGCGGCATTGGCGTTGTTTCCGAATAATCCTCCCGCTTGCGTGGTATTGGCCTGGGCATTTCCAAAGCTGGATCCGGTGTTGGTGTTGTTGGCGGATCCAAAGCCTCCAAAGCCTCCAGTAGTGTTGGTATTGGCTGCCCCGAATCCATTGGTGGCGGTATTGGTTGCAGTATTTGATGATCCAAAAAGTCCTCCTCCAGCGGCACCAGGATTGGCATTTGTGGAGTTATTGGAACCGAAAGCACCTCCTGAAATATTATTGTTGGAGCCGAAGAGACCTCCAGAAGTTGCAGTGCCAGAATTGCCAGTTTGTGCTTGGTTGTTGTTGGAAGCGCCAAACCCAAAACCGGATGTAGTGGCCGGTTTTGGAGCCAAAAAATTGGACGATTGAGCCCCTTGTTGGCCGAAGAGGCCGCCCCCGGTATTTCCTCCAGTCTGGAACATTATGAGCGGAAATGGGACAGAAATGAGACACGAATGGAAGTTGTTTTGCTTTGTTGAAATGGCAGTAAATTTTCGAGCATCATCAAGGTCACGTGACTGGATGGGTCGGACAGCTTCCAGCATGTTTTGACGGCGTAGGTGGCCATGTGGAGGGCTCTAATTGACGCTGGTTAGAGATATTCAACTCTTGTTATTTTTCCCTATTTTTTGTAGAATTTTCTGTTCAATTTGAAGGATTTTTGCATTTTTAGATGTGAAAGTGTATTGAAACTACACCAGAAGGACAACTACATCTCTAGAACCACAAAAGTACGGGAAAAGGTTACTATGTGGTGAGTTAACTATGAAGAGCTGATTTCTACTCAATTGTCTATTTTTACTGGACGATTTATGGTCCTGATTTCTACTCAATTGCCTATTTTTACTGCACTATTTATAGTCCTGAATTTTCAATGAGCTCTGAAATTGTGAATTTCAGCAAATAGCCTTTTTTGGCCTGGTGAATATATAGTGTGGTAATTTTCAACACCACGCCAATTATCTCTATAAGGATAAATACTTATTAGCTTCCATTTAAATTTTATTATTCGTTTCCAATTTTTACGACGTCATTTTGCAAGGTACATACCGTTGTAACCCTTTTGATGTCTTCATATCCTTTTTGAAGTCTTCATATCCTTTTTGAAGCCTTCATATCCTTTTGAAGTCTTCATATCCTTTTTAGTCTTCATATCCTTTTGAAGTCTTCATACATCCAATATCCTTCTAGATTCCTACTTCTTTTGTCCCGTAATGCATTTCCATTGCATTTTATCCTCTTTTGTCCATTCCTACACTCTTCTGTCTAGCTAGACATGTATTAAGTACATACATTCGGATGCTTCTGGCCTGTGGCCGTACCCAACGGGTGATGCAGAGACATGAGTCTATAGTGGAAAGAAGCCGTCATCTGGTAACAGCCTCCTCAATTGCTTATTCCTTGGCCTCTCTGGCCCTCAATTGCTTATTCCTTGGCCTCTCTGGCCCTCAAAAACTCCTTGGCGTTGGCCTTGTCCTTGGAAGTACCCTGGAATATGGGGTTCTCGTTCAAGTGGATCTGGTGCTCGACACCTGGCACCTTCTTCTCGAACTTCAAGTTGCTCAACATACACTTTCTGAATATGCTCTCGCTGCTGCGGCAGTGGCCCAACCTATGGTTTTCCTGCTCCAAACACTCGTAGTGCAACTTGAACTCGTCAAAGCAGTGCTTATTTATGTCCTGCAACGCAGAAATGGCACATCTGGTCACGCGGCGGCCCTCTTTCAAGCACTCCAAAGTGCCTCCGTTATTCTGGTCCTTGCACAACATGAAGTCGTCGTTGAAGTCCTTGCACTTGGATCCGATGTAGTACGAAGCAGACAACAAAGGGGCCGAAGTGGCACCCACTTCGTTCACTTCGGGGATATCTTTGGGGAGGGGGTTCTTGTCCACGTTTTTCCACTCATGTCTGCCGGTAAAAAGGTCTCCTAAAACCATTGTAGAGGACGTTGTTTGAGGTTGGTTTTAGTTAGAGAAGGACTTTTCAGTAGGTGCGTAATTTGTCGATGTTTGGTTGGTGCTGAGAATTACGCGTGGGGTGCAGTAGGAGGAGAGGAAGGAGGATGGAGAGGGCTAGGGCGGTGGAAATGGCGGGAAAGGGGGCTTGGACGCGTGCTGGAGACCTTAGGGGGGTACAGGGAAAGTTTGGAGGTGGCAGCACCGCTGTAGCGGCGCCTGGAGGGTAGTTGACCTTTAGTCACGTGACCTGTAGTCACGTGACCTGTAGTCACGTGACCATGACACCAACGGCTAGCGGGCCCTACGTCGCTTTGCTGACGCCAACACCTCCATAGCACTCCCGCCGCCTTCTCTAACCCATTTCTCCTTTCTTCTGACGTTTTTATTCTCAGCGTCAATTATTTCCACCTCTCTTGTATTTTTCATAATTATACTAAATCTGCAAATTTAGAAAACAATTCAAAAGACGCCCAAATCATAACCATCCCTTGCGACTCGCAGTGCATCTAGAAACAAAGAAAAACGTACGATGGTGTAATGCAGCTAATTAGGGTGCCAGCATGTGCTGACTAAGCGCTGACTAAGCACCACAATATAACCACAACTACACTCCATTACTACGTATTTATTCCCATATGCTGCAGATTATATACAGGGCCCGTTGGCAGCTCGTAGTGTGGTCAAAAAACGATTAAACCAGTTGACCATCATGACTGAACAAAGCGAGCCGGCAGAGTCCAGGCGGAGAAGACCCGATTGTCTGAAACAAGCTAAGCCCATCATTAGCTTCACTTTTGTCAGACCCATGGTAGAACTTGATTGTCCTGCAAATCGTAATTTTGTCGTAGAATGAAATTATTGAATTATTTCACCCGACACACAAGGGCAATTAGTGAACAAAGCCATGTTTCAGAGGCAGTGGGTACCATTATAGGGCAAGTTGGAGACAGTGTCCCACGCAAAGGACCTCTTTCGGCAGTTCCAGCGAAGTCATTGTTCCTGAAGCAAGAAGCCTACCATAGAATTGAAGCCCAAAAAAAAAAAAGAAGCCTACCAATGAAGCCTGCCAATTGAAGCCTGCCAATTGAAGCCTACCAATTGAAGCCTACCAATTGAAGCCTACCAATTGAAGCCTACCAATTGAAGCCTACCAATTGAAGCCTACCAATGAAGCCTACCAATGAAGCCTGCCAATTGAAGCCAATGAAGCCTACCAATGAAGCCTGCCAATTGAAGCCAATGAAGCCTATTTTGCCAGTTTGTGCTTTTTCAATGCAAGTATCACCTCCTTCTCATTTCCCATGATTTTGTAGACATTGAGCACCAACAACGCCAACTCCGACGCGTCTGCAGTGTTTTTGGCCTTGATCACGCGGACCAAGCCTTCGAGGTAGGTCTTGAACTCCAACCTCAACGACGATATCTTGCTGGTGAGATAGCTTTTGGTGAATTCGCTGGACAATTCCTCGCCCAAGACGTCCTTGGCGGTGTTTGGCGCCTGGAGGTATGCAAAGAGGTTGGAGATCGACAAGTACAAGCCCGTCAACGTGCGCAACTTGGTGATCTTGTCGGGAATGGTCTTGTCATCGGTCAGGAGCGTGAGCTCAAAGCTGGTGGTCTGGTCGTTCAAGAGCATGTTGAGCTTGGCAAGCGTCTTGATGAACACCAAGGCCTCTTTCTTCTGCAAGCTGGCGGCAATGGCGGTCTTGGATTGGTCCAACTTGGAGGAATGGCCCACCAAGTCGAGCCTGAAGGTCTTGAGATCGGAAGAAATGGAGTCGAGCAAGTCCACGCCGCTGTTGATGGAGTTTCCAAGTCGTATGAAGTCGTCATAGTCGCTGTTGACCAAGTCTAGGAGGTTCTGGTTGAGGTCTAGTGAGAGGGCAGAAAGGTCCTTAATGAGCACATCAATGGCGGTATAGCGGTGAAATTTGTACAAGAAGTCGTCGATGTTGGAGCTGTCGAACGACTTGAAGTCGGTTCTGCTGATGGAGACGGGGTAGGGGAAGGATTCGTCCATTGTTGGTGGTTTAGAAGAGGACACGAATTGATATTAGGGAACGTGACAAGTGTCATGTGAAAACAAGCACGTGACACACAAGCACGTGACACAGCTATCAATAATATCATGTGACTGATAGAGATATATCACGTCACATGATATAATTATATAACGTGACCGACCATCCTTGCCAATTACATCACGTGACGTAAACGTCGATCTCCACGTGAACCCCCATCAAATGGGACAGTCTAGGCGAGACCCACCGATTGGGAAGTGTCCTCCAGTGCAGCCTGCTGTTGCGTCCCCCCGCATGTCTCCAAAAAATATCCCCTGTAAGTGCATGACGTCCGGAAACTTTAAGAGAGCCGGACGTAACAGGATTTAACTACTGACGTGCATTATGGGCCTCGTACGTGTGGGAACTAGCGTCACCATCTCAGCCAGTCACTTCCACAGGAATGTTGGAAATAGAATATTTTTGCCTAGGGACGCCAACCGTTGCATCAAGGCTTTCACGCTGCACAACACACCCGATAGCCGAGATGGCCATACACCTGCTGGCAGATAGGACGGTGCCATGTATGGCCAGAAAGGCCGGGGCTATGCATGGCAGAAAGGACGGGATCTCGTGTCATCCCCGTTTGTGTGTTGCCTGGCGGGAGCCGTAACCGCACATCCAAAGCAGAATCACAATCTGGAGCAAATAGGATTGGCTCGCAATATTTATTGGCCAAATCGGTGCGTGCATGAGGGTGCAGCAGCACCAGCGTCTGGCAAAGGTGGCGGAAGGCCCAGAATGTGGATCTTGTACGGGGCCTCTGGGCCTGTGCAGGAGCCTCCGACACTGTGGTGGCGGAGGTCTGTGCAGTTGCGTCTTGTCTGTGGAGTAGGCTGTATGGCGTAGGCTGTATTAGTGCTCCACGCACTCGCCTGCACCCGAACACGAGCCCCCGACTGGTGCATTCTGGTGCAGATGGTGCAGTCTGGTGCAGATGGTGCATTCTGGTGCATTCTGGTGCAGATGGTGCAGATGGTGGAGGGACGGATCGAGGGCAACAAAGGAAAATCCCCGAGCCATTCCCGATGTATCTTGCCGAGATGACTTTTTAGGTTGTGGTTGCTGCATCGGTGGGGCCAATTCCAGCCATGCCTGCGCACGACCCTCATGTCCGTCACCCGCAGTGCGCGCCTATTGTCTGGGCCTGCAAGCACATGGGGCCCGCACCACAAGATCAAATTCTTCGTGATTGTTGCTGCAGGTGGTTAAACGCAGATGTCTAGGCAGACGAATTGACATGGAAACAACAGCAGGAGCGTTCGAATGCGGAACCGGAGATAGGCGCTCGCAACAGCGTCCGCATCTGCGCCTGCGTCCGCCTACACGCGTGTCTCCATGTGTTTCCATCGGGCCCATCGATGGGGACTGCAGAAAACGTTCCTAATCACCGCCACTGGCGTGTGGTATCCCGGCGCACATGTGCCTGTCCGGTGCCTGCAGAACGCGCGGCTGCCGCGTGCGCGTGTCCGCAGCTGCAGTGTCTGTGTGTCTGTGTGTCTGCCTGTCTGCCTGCTGGCTGGTGCTCCAGTCACCACCTCACCGTAACAATACACATCAAACTAGTCCGGTCGTCTTTTTGGGAAGGAATCACAGCCTTTGTGTTGCTGTTCCTCCCAACTAGTGTCGTAGTTCTGCAACAATAGCATGTCACCGTATACAGACCCTGCCCGATGGGTGCGAGGCGGGCCATTGCTGCGGACAGTGGCGGAGAACCAGTGAAGTCCCTGGGGCTTTTGACTGGAAAGAGCTAGTCCCCATTCTACAGAGGACCCTTTTGGGGGACCATGCTTCCTGCGGACACCGGTGCAAATGGGGGCAGCGACAGCAGTGCATGAGCAGCAGCAGCTGCTGCTGCTGCAGTGGACACACACGCAGACGCAACGCACGCCGGCGGCAGCGGCGCATGTTCGCAACCCCCGCTGCTGCCCCCGCCAAAATCAAAATGGTACCTCACCTAGGTGCATATGCTGGCCGTCACGTTACAATCCAGACACACCAGACACTCGCATAGATCCATCGCAGCTCCCGTCCTCTTTCCGGAGCTCGTCAACTTGCCTTCCCTATTCGCCTTCTATTTTCACTTATCTTAATCCGGCGCAGCATTGTTGCGACAATAGAGGTGCCAGCTCTTGGTAAAATGTACAATTCAGGTTCCCGAATGGTTGCGAAATGCGACATGCGACATGCAACTGCGACAGCCGCGACACACGTGTAAGACGGGCTTCTACCTGCCCTAGAAGCACGCTACATTCCCCACATCCCCATCCTGCTGCTCTGCATCGACGTTGTCACCTGCACAGCAGCCGGCAGCATGCACAGGCACACCTGTAGCGACCAGACGACTCGGAACTTAGCGGGATGTAATGCTCGATCCGGAAAAAGTAGCACAGATTCCACCGCGATTTCAAACCTATTGTGCTTGACCGTCGAAGGTGCCAGCAGTCGGCCTTTGTTGGGACAGCAGGCCATTGAGCGGGTCGCAGCACAGGGACGACTTTAATCCCAAAGCAGTAGTGTTGGAGTGTTGATATGTTAGGGATTTTTCCTGTTTGGTGGTGGTTTGCGACAGGGAATGCTTTGACAATCGAGCATCGCCAGAGTATCTGCTGCAGCCCCTTTAATATTTTTTGCTGTTGTTAGTCCGGCAACAGATCATCAGGGAAAATTGGAATTGGACAACTGCTATTGTTGAGGCCTGGGTTCTTTCCCTGGTTATTATCTTTGGACATAAAGAAACCGACTGCATATGCACAAGGGCCCGTAAGGTGCGTTGTTGTCCACCTGGCGGCGCCCACAATAGCCCAGCGTAAAAATAATGTCGGCCCTTGTCCTGGCCTCTTCTGCTAGCCCTATATCAGGGGAAATTCAGATATTTCCTGGCATGTCCCGGAGGGTGCATAAGCACGCAACAGACGGGTGCCCGTGTCCTGTTCGGTCCTATCCTGGTTCTGGGGGGCGGGCCTTCTCACCTGTCATGTCTTGTGCATGGAGCATCTTGCACATGCAGCGGCCCCCGGTGGGTGCAGATGCATCGACAGGCCCGTGACGCAGCCCCCATGCCTGGAATTGCCAGTGTCTGCGTCCAATGAGCAGTCTGCGCAAAGTGGGTCCCCCGCAGAGGACCCACACCTATGTGTTGTGTTCGGCTGTGTCCCTCGTTTTTGTCCGCATATTCAAACAAGGTTTACCGACGCCAGTGCTAGGACGCACAATAACCCGTCAAAAGCATGGGGACCATCGCCTACGCCTCAGATCGTCAATCGTGGGGTTAGGCACGAATCTCACCTGGCCTGTTCCGTCGGAAGCGTTCCATTAGTCCCATTCCGAGCACCTTCGCCATGCATGGTTCATGCACCGTCCATGCGCTCCGGATGCACGCCGGATGCACCCCTCTACCCGTCAGTCTCTGGCCAGACAGACAGACAGCGGGGCCATGTGAATTTGCCATCTGGAGCCAACGGTATGCTGCCGCAATCCCCTTCCAACCTGGAATTATGGCAAAACCTTAATTGTAAATACAAACCTTATCTGCAAAGTCCCAGATCTTGCACCGTTTTCATCTCTTCAACAGTTGGACCTTCTCGACTGTTGCTTCGCCGTAACCATCTCGCACTTCTCTATTTGCCTACGTCACCATTTCTGGCCCCGTGCTCCCTGCAAAAAACGTCGTATAACCAAAAGGTGGGGGACCCCGTGCCCAGCCAGGGGGTTTCTGCTGTAGCCCCCAATACGCACAGTGTACTTCACTGCATGCACCTCTGTCCCTTTCTTGCCAGTGGCTCCAGCGGAATTAGACCCAACTTCGATGGTTCAGCCAGGCCCGTCACATGCCCAGGCTGGAGCCCGATTTACGAAGGAACCGATGCATGCCAGCGTACTTGAAATTGCCACCAAGAGGGGTTCGATTGGGCTGTGTTTCTGGACGACCTGGGACCCCGAATTTCACCATCGGGAAAGCTACTTTGTGTTTGCTTCCCGGAGGGTAAATTTGCTAATTTTGCTTCCGACCCACGATTCACGGCTCAGCCTTCCAGCCCATGTTACCGTCTTCGATGCCAGGGAAAGAGCGGCCCGCCTGACGTAACGCTGCTATCAGGCCGATCCAAGCCCAATGTCTGGTATTTTCGAATTTGCGACCACGAGCAAAGAAAATACTCGGGGTTTATCAGCACCAGCAATGACGGCCATGACATCATTGTAATAACTGGCTCGTCAGTCTGGCAGGGATCCACCGTAGTTTGGCGGGGGCCACGGGCGTAGGGAATCTTCCCAGTTGGGAAAGACGAACGAACACCAGGTTTAATTTCCCAGCATCTGACTATAATTGGCTATTGTTCTAATGAAATATCCTTCGCTTGCAATAAAGGACGCTTTAGTCAGGGCAGGATTGGCACGACTCGGCTCCAAGCCTGGTGCTGGGGCCCGATAAGGGTGGGCCTCATGTGTGGGAGGTGACCACCATTGCCCTATTTGCCAGAGTTCGTAGGGGCCCGGGATTCGACAGAAATTAGTAATATTCCACCAAGCACAGGGTTCGCCAGCCTGGGTGACGCCCGTCGTGCTATGTCACTTTTTCCGTCGCTGTTGCTTGTCCTCACCTGCAAGAGGAGGTTGGACCACATATCCAGTTACAATCGGCCATTGTCCCCGTCTCCTGCACTGAACCAGTCTACAATAGCCCAAGACTGAGTAATTGAACAATTGGTAAGGGCGGTACCTAAACGGACAAATGCTTACCGCAGGAGTAGAGCGCAATGTGAACAATCGTGGTGCTGTCGAATTGGGCCACAGAGGGATTTTCAAATTGTTTTCATCTATTTGTTCGCTCAGTCTGGACACCAGAGATACGCTGTGGATGGATTTGGCGGATTTATTGTTGAAATAGGCTAGAGATGTGAGAGAGGGAAGCGACTGCCAGAGAATGGGCCTCCATGACTGGACTAAGGTGGGACCAGGCACGTAGACATTGAGGCATTACGACACTAAGGCATATTGAGACATTGAGAAATAACGGCATCAGGCATCGGAGAAGGAGTCAGGAAGCCTGAGTCAGGAATCCTGAGTCAGGACAGGTGCGTCCAAGGCGGGCAAAGACGGAAGTTTAGCCGTACCCCGAATCTGGAGAGGAAAATGTATGGAAGAGCAATCCCGGGGGTGCGGAGGCACCGCCCCAGTCCCGATAGCACGAGTGCCCAGGAGGTAGCCGGGGACGTGGTGGAGGAGCCCGTCTATTGGGGGCCAGTGTCGCGTTAGGAGCCCCATCCCGGCACATGCAAGCGCGGGCAAGCGCATGCAAGACCGCTGACTACCAACGGACAAAAAATACTGGGCCAAATAATATCGCCCAATGCGGCAAGCAATTTCAAGTTTCCAGATAGACTTTGGCTTGACTCCCAAAATATTTTTTCTCCCTCCATGCGCGAGGGGTATGTACGTCGCACTACTCAGCGCTCTGCCTCCACAAATGAAAAAAAAACAGGAACACTGGCACAATATCATCATCTATTGTGCAGCAGCAGTACCTACCGGTAGTTATTTTTTGCACTGGGTATTTTTCTTCTCCCTCTAGTTGATTCAACTCCTGGCTAACCTTAGCCCTTTGTCGTTCCCTATTGTATTATTTCATCACTATAATTGAGGTGAAAAACTTGCATACAGGCAGGTGTCCAGTGTTCAAATTCATCACTAATGCGTCTTTTTCGGTGTTGTTATCGGATCTGGTCACATGGACACCTCGATTCGATATCGGTATATATAAAACTGAAGTCCTGGTTTTTTCCAACACTTTTCTCTGTCTAGGTCTCATCTTCAATTTGCCATTATTGACTACCCCAGATCTACCATGTCCACTGCAGTCTATTATTCCAACCATAATATGCCTGTTGAAGATGTCCACTCCAAGCACACTCTTCCTTCATTGTCACAAATAATGCCCATCGGACAGCAACAGCAGCAGCAACAGCAGCTGCAACAACAACTGCAACAACAACAACCTCAATACACCCACGACGCTACCTTGGCTGCTGCTCAGGCCGTTGCCGCCCTGCCTCACCAGACCTCTCCTACTGGTCAGCTCTCCCCCACATTGGTCAACTCCAACTTGGTTCCCATGTCCAACATGCCGTTGTTTGACCAGAAAATGGTGTACCAGACGCTGCAAACGCTCCACCACTCGTCTCCTGAAGTGTTCTCGCAATCGTCGCAGCCTTCGACCGCGCATACCACGCCGGCCTCGTCCTTCAGTGGCGGCCTGTCTGGCTACCATGCTGGCGTCATAGGGACGGGGGGCCTCCAGAACGGTGGCAACATGGGCTCTTCGGAGAAGTGTGTGTGCAAGTCCAACGCCAACCGCATTCCGCGTCCCAGAAACGCCTTCATTCTTTTCAGACAAAAGTACCACCAGTCGGTGTTGGACGAGGGCAGCGTGATCCGCACCAACCCCGAGGTGTCGAGGGAGTTGGGCCGCAGATGGCGGGCGCTTTCGGCCGAGGAGAAGGACTACTGGAACAACTTGGCCGAGGAGGAGAAGAAGAACCACGCGAAGAAGTACCCTGGCTACCGCTACACCCCTAGAAGAAACGGAAAGAACAAGAACTGCTTTGCATGCCGCAACAAGGCCTTGAGACAGCAACAGGTGCAGGTGCACAACCAGCAGATGATGCAGATGCAACAGGAGCAGTACCAGCAGTACATGCAGATGCAACAGCCCGCGTCCGCCCCGCAGCTGCAGTCCTTGCAGGTGCAGCCCGCACAGCACCTGCAGTACTCCAACTCCAACCTCATGAACCAGAACCCCCACAACCAACAGTTCATCATTGCATCCAACTACCAGCAGCCCCAGGCCCAGGTGCCCCCACCTCCCCCCGGCGCCCCCACCTTCCAGTTCTCCTTCAACAACGAGTTCAACGGCCTGAACAACTCCATCAACAACCAGGACAAGCTCCTGCCCTTGTCCAACGTGCCCTACCACTCCCAAATGCAACAACTCCAACAACCTGCTGGTTCAGGTGCCGCCTCCTCGCATAGTAATACCCCCAACCCCCACGCTCCTGCCAACGAGTTCATGATGAACGGAGCTCCTGCAAACCCCCAGTTTGTGATTGCCTACGACCAGGCTGCTCCTGCTCCGCACCACCAACAGCGCTTCAACTCATTGCCTACTCCAGTCAATGGGGCTAATGGGTACAGCTTTGACGGCTTCAACCAACAATAATTTCAATTCCATTAATATTTGTGTATAACGTAATCTTTAGGGAGGCATTGTGAAGAGTGTAGAGAGTAGAGAGAGTAAAGAACTATTGAGAGATTGAATAAAGGCAAAGCAGAGAGTCATGGTTGAGATGAGAGTCATGATGAGATGAGTCAAGAGTGAGAGATGAGAGTACGATTGAGATGAGAGTCATGATTGAGATGAGACACTTGATTGAGAGATGAGTCAAGAGTGAGAGATGAGAGTACGATTGAGATGAGAGTCATCTATTTGACTCTATCAAAAGATAGATACCATGATTTGAGACCTTCACTCTATGAAAGTCTTAACACTCTATAAAAGTCTTCACCAACCGACTACACGTATTAACGTATTAGACGTGTTCGGATGTTGAAGACGCCTCCAGCATATCTGTTGATGTCATGGTTGACTGCAAAAACGTATTTTGTCTTGGATTCCTCAATAGTATAATTATCTAACAGCGAGATGGTGGCAAAAAATACTTTGTGCCCTCCAAAAGACGGAAGAATGTGGGCTCGTCTGGGTTCGACCTGACACCACTGGACTTCTGCGCCCTTCGCTATGTTGATGTCATTGGCCTAGCTTGCTGATGTCACTAGCCAGTGAGACAGGCCCACAAAATTGTCACTTCAACAACTATTCTTGGAAAACAATGCATATCGAAGGTTCGAATTGGGGCCGGCGCACACAGAATCAAAGGCTTCTATCTCAATGAGCACTTAGTCCAGGCAGTGAGATCTAAGGCCTTGTCTTGCCACAACTGCGGACTAGTTCACACTGCATGCTGCGAGCTCCAGACATCGCACGGGTTTGTCTGCAGTAGGCGATGATGTATTATCGTCCATCTGCCCTATAATTGCTGTCTGCAGCGGTGCAGCGACATGAACTGCAACAATTACCCTATTATCAGTGCTGCATGGATCTATCTGTACCGCGTCTGTCTTACCGAGGTCATCATGTGGAGATAGTCAATTGTCCTTGTGGAAGGGCCCGGACGATCTCGGACGTTGATCTCCATGGATCGTCAGTCTGTCGACCTGGAGGGCCAGGCCAGTGTCTGGGTCCCATTTAATTTACACCATCACCACCGTGCAGTTTTCTTCCGTCACCACTAGCGTCCCTTTCTCCCGGTTGTGCATAGTGCAGAAACTAAACTCCACTTTGCTCCGGTTGCAGTGTCGGTGCATGTGTGCTTATGCAGGCCCATGCGTGGGGTGGTTGCATACAGTGGCGGCCCCATATGCTGGCCCATGACCTCCGGAACTACTACTGAAGAGGGAGGGTTTGGGCCCCTCCGCCGTATGTCCAGGCACATGACATGTTGGGTGGAAAACGGTTTGAGCCCATTGGACCGTATGGCGTACCCCCTCCAAACCTTGTGTCCTGTACGCATGAAGTATATTTAGCCGCTGGGTTGCATGGAGCGCTGTGATATTGGGACTGCAGGTTCATGCAAAGTTCGGACATAACTACTATGCAGCACGGTACACCTGCATTAGTACCTTAGACGACAGTGGCACGGTTGCGAGCCCGCACACCCCAAAACAAAATTCACTCAGATATGCACCGGGTGCACGCTGCATGCTATACTACATACATACATGCCGCCGGAAGCTTAAAATATTTCCGAAGTGCTAGCTGCCCCGATCAAACTCTACCTACCCCATCAGTGCATGGTGCTGCACCTGGGCTGCAGCCCTCTGCGTGGTACCATCAAGCCTCTTCGGTACAAGCTGCTTCCCCATCTCCCGTTTCCTACCCCCGTATCTTGACACCCCTGTACCCTCTATTTTCCCAACTCCTTCCCTGCAGCCACGGCTCCCCTCAGACCTGCTCCTCCGATGACCTCTGGAGGCACCGAGGCGTAACAACGGCTGGTGGATGTTTTTCTGGGCCATCTTTAGTTGGGCAAAAGCCCCGTTTGCTGGTTTGGGTAGGAGAGGTGTGCGCTAGGTGCAGCCTCCCCAATATGGCGACTTCTATTATCAGCAAAGCCAATTTCCCGCGCCCGATTGGGAAAGTGTCGGTATGGACGACACAACCCGCCAATCAATAGAAAAGCACGCATGGAAATGCAGGCCCCACTGCAACCGGGGATTAATGCACGGACGCTGGTGCAGTGTGCGTCACTGCAGTGTAGCGTCGTCGGGTTAGACATCTCGGTCCTGGCATGCAATGCCAGGAACCGTTGTGCAGCCAGGGCCGCGCAACCGCGTCTTGAGATCCCCCAAACCCGGTTGTGATTGTGTCGGCATGGGCACGCCTGGACGTCAGATCTAGCTGCTGCACGCGGGGCTATTAGTTTTGCTATTTTTCAGCTCCCCATCAACCCTGAATCCTGCAAATAGCCTCCATCTGGTTTAGCCCAGGTGCTTATCTGGTCTACGCCAAAGCAACGGGCCAGTTAGCCTGCAGCACGGGGGACCCCGGGGGCAGGCCTGCCCCCCGCTGTCTGCATCTGCATGTGCGTCTCCGCGTCTGCAGCTGCTTCCCTAGCGCAGGAAGCAGGAAGCAGGTCGACGCAGACCCCGAGTGGAGCGGCTGCCGTAGTCAGTGCGAGAAAATTAGAGGACAGAGCGTTACGGAGATGAAATGCAGTGAAATGTGGAGAGCGAAATAGGCATGAAATGGGCATGAAATATATGTAGTGAGGGTGACATCGTGAAATGGGGAAAAGGGATAGGGCTGAGATGGCTGCCGTTGTCAACTGGTTCTATGCAGCGCTAGCAATTAGCCACAGACCCTCGACCTGACGCAGACACGGCGACCATGCCATGCCGGCGTAGATAGCAGGCTGCAGACACACACGGTACTGCAGTCACCGGCGCCTGGCGCAGCATCGTGCTGGCGCTTGAGGCAGTCACGCGCAGCAATCACGGCAGACAGGGGAAGCTGCAGATTGGAGCCCAGCAGATTCGCGGTACTTGCGGCTCCAGGCACATGGTGCAGCGTGGTGCAGCTAGCGAGCCGAGACACTCGGACAATAATACCATAGGGCTGACAGTCACAGTGAAGTGGAAACAAGGCCCAAGAAGCCTAGGCGCATACAATAGCTGCTACTAATGAATAATGTACTTTCAGGGTCAAAGGGGCACTGCCACTTTGCGACTTGTGGCACTGAGACATTTTTGAGAGAGATGACACAGAACAGGGAGCAGTGACAGAAAGGGAAGCAGTGACAGAAAGGGAAGCAGTGACAGAAAGGGAAGCAGTGACAGAAAGGGAAGCAGTGACATAATTAGGGAAGCAATGACACAAAAATGGGGAAACAGTGACAGACATTTCAGGAAACCAGATCCAGACACTGATTTTGGAAGCACAAGACATCGTAATTCAGCAAGAAGATGACGTCTTGATTCAGGTAGAAGATTACAGTAATTCGGGAAACTAGAGACATCGTAATTCAGAAAGATGGTCACAATTCACCTCCTGCTGCTGTCTGCCAGGACGATGACCGCATGTCTGGATTTGGCCAGTTTCAGTAGCAGAGGTGTCCTCCTGCTACTGACTGTTACAGCCTGGGATATTGACCCTATCCAGTGCTTCCACCGTGGAATGTCTGCACCGGGTATTTGGAATGATCGAAGCCTGTAGATTATTTTGTAGGGATGGAAGGCGTCGTCGGACATTGTCTGCATTTTCGTGACAGAAGTAATTTGCCCAGTTGGTCTACGTCTACTACTATGTGGTATTTCCCTGTACGTTTTCAGATTATGACTATATGCTGCAAGCTGTCAAGGCGACATGCCTATACAATGTACAGCGAGATGGTCCACAAAAGCAGGACACTCCTCGTGTAGAAACTGAATTAAGAGCCTCAAAATGGAGAATGCTCTTTATCTCATCTTTCTCTCGACATTCTGGGTACTTTTCGTCCCTCTTCGGACCAGATTTTCCAAATTCTCTTTTCCGACATGTTTTCCATGCATCCACACTTGCATAATTCGACCCTTTGGGTCAGTGCATTGCTCGCCTAATCTTGAGATAAACCAGTGCTCAGTCAATCGGGACAATGCCTTCTCAACCCTAACGTCGTCTATTTCGAGTTGCTGATCCTGGGAATTTTCATGAATAAACATCTGGACGCCAATAAACCAAACTGATGCTAACGAACGAATTGATGCCAACAAGATGAAAATATATCGTACGGATGATACCTTTCTCTCTAGTCTCCACCGTTATGATAATGTGTAATAATGAATACTGGGCTTAGAAGTCTTCGCCCAAGCTGTCGATTGTGACGACTTCTCCGGGCTTGAATGGAGGCAATCCCAAATATGGACATCCGTCACATCTAAAAGCATCTCCCAAGGCACAGGAGCCACATCCACCAGTCTTTCCCTCCACAGTAAAGTCAATCTCGGCCAATTCCTCATCCCTGAATTGGATCTTTTGCTTGAGTCTCTCCTCAATTTTGATGGCTTCCAAAGTTGCACTTTGGACAGTTTGGCCCAACACCGAGTCCTGTAGACTTCTTTGCTTGGCATCTTCCTCCTCTTCTAACTCCTTCAAGCCGCAAGTACAGTCCTTGCACGCCTTTCTTCTCTTCTTGCCATTGGGCAACTCACACTTCTTGGGGATGATCAAATTGGTAGAGTTTGTGTTTTGGATGAGGTCGTTCTCGTTGATAACTGCAGCATTAAAGGTTTCGTACTCGTTTTCTTCGTCGTCGTCTTCATTTGCGTTGTCAGAATCACTGAAATAGGCCAACTTGGTCTCCTCCAACTTTCTCTTCATGGAAACGTCGGTTTCGTCGTCAGTGTTTGGCGATGAGGTGTCAGTCAACCCCACGGGGCTACTGGCAAGCTTCTTGAACACTGGGAGCTTTTTGAGACCAGTCGAAGTGGGGTTCTTCTTCCTCAAAGTGACGGATTCCACTGGCTTTGGCTTGACCCACTCTTTGTCATCGTTGACAACGAAACCGCTCATCAAAACATCGAGGTTTTGGTCTTCTGGCAAGTCTCCGCCGCACACGCCGTCGTCGGCCAAGATGTCGTGGATCAACTTCATCATCAGCACCGGAATAGACTTGTCGGGGTTGGGATTCACGTACACCACCTTGTTGTAGGCATTCTTGTCGAGCTCCACGGCGCCCTTGGTGACTCTGTCTATGATTTGTTGCTCGATGACGGTGCCTTCCTTGTTGGAAAGCTGTTGCTTGATGTGTTCGACCTTTTCGGGCTCAGTAACGACAGTGGGATGTAAAAGTAGGAGGACTCTCATCTTGTATGAATGCGTAGATAGACGGGTATTTGGTTGATTTTCGGGGTTATTTAACGGGGATTTGTAATGCGTGCTTGTGGTAGAGTGCTATTATACGTTTAGAGTTGGAAGATTAGGAATATACACTCTCTTTTGTAGAAATCAGAAGGACTTAAGGTAGTACAGAGGTTATCAGATGATTACAAATTTTACTAGGTCCGGTGTCTGTGTGCAGGAAAAACGGAGCTGCGATAGCCTCACATCACGTGACACAAGGCTCCGATTACGGCCTTATTACCTCTGCTTACTTATCCGGCACTTTATTGGCTATATTTTTCAGATAAAGCCAAAGTGACATCAGGTGTTGCAACTAACTGGGAACTCCGACGCAGCCCTGCAGCCAATTGTGGTTTTGTCATTACGAGTCAAGAATTCAGAATGACTTGGCACTGCAGAGACAAGAAGTAGAGTGTATGGAAAGTGATTATGATAATTTAATAGAAGAATTGAAAGAAAGAGAGAATTGAAAGAAAGAGAGGAATTGAAAGAAAGGAAGTAATTGAAAGAAAGGAAGAGAGGATGCTAAGTTGGTGAGTTCCTGGAATGGCGACTCTAGAAGTATTTGTAGTGTGTGTACTGATTATCCTGTTTTAAGCTTGGTCATCTTAGTGTATCTCTTGTGTAGCGGTGATTATGGCCATAATTGTTGTTGGGATGTGAAGGAAATGCACACATAAATTGAAATACGAAGGAGTATGATATGCAACTCGCCCCACAATGTTCTTTTGGCTAGTGCAGTCAATAAGAATTGCAAGAAACAGTAATTTAGTCATTGAGAAACATTTGTAAATATTCTAGAATTCTTCAATTATTGAGTATATTGTCCCAAGGCGTTGAAGTCATTCATTTGAGAGCGCTACAATGTCTATCTCATTCATTTCGAGAACCAGAAAGATATCATACAATAAAATAGGGCAATTCTGAAATTACCTGAAAAATTATACTTAAAACCTTTCCAATTGTCTACTTCGAAAATGCTCATCAGCAGATTCCAATTTGAAAGAGTTCTTGACCTACTCCCGAACCCTTCTTAGGAGGACTTATCACGAACCCCGATTCGAAAGTTGAAATTGATTTGAAGTTTAAAGGATCTATTATATTGACCCAATTGGTCGACCCTCGCTCTAGGTAGTTGCTAGACATGTCATTGAATTCATCGAACCAACTAACCATGTGCCGCTTCTACTGACCTCTTTTATTTCTGCAAACCAGTTGCTGGTCCAACTCTCAAAGCTTACTGCGCCTCACTACTTCAAGCTTTTCAAATAGAGTTAGACTTAACGTTTGCCAGCATCAAAATCATTCGGACCGTGTCATTTTGACAACCACACCGAATAGGACAAAAACCATACCCATTTGGTCAGACAGTGAACAATTGGTTCATTGTAGTTTCTCCTGGATTATTGTTCAGAAAAAACCACCAGCACGGATTAATTACATCATGTCTAAAGTTATGGATGCAAAAATTCAATCCAGCCATGTATCGCCTATAGATTCAAAACTGGATTCAGTTTCAAGAGAGAAATGAACATTATCTTTGTCAACATCGCAACTCGTACTTTAGTTCCATGGTTTGGCGTACTTTCCTTCTCTTTTCTTTTTCGGCCCTAGTCTTC
Organism: Suhomyces bokatorum; assembly: GCA_030568615.1. Taxonomy (NCBI): domain Eukaryota; kingdom Fungi; phylum Ascomycota; class Pichiomycetes; order Serinales; family Debaryomycetaceae; genus Suhomyces; species Suhomyces bokatorum. Next base: position 594,463 of record JAJMGI010000003.1, read on the forward strand.
ATAATCCTTCGCTCTATTCCATCAATGAATTAACGTTGTTCAATTATTTCCAGGAACATTATGTTCCTCGAATTGTCCAACAAACGAGCTTCACTCTATTGTTTCTATTCAATTGGCCAAACCTTGAATGCTAATTTTCTGTTGCTGTCATCCTGAAATGTATTATTCTACTCTAGCCAATTGAAGGTTTGAAAAATAGTTTAAACTCAAAAGCCAAACTTTCGAGCCACTACGAGTGCCAATCTCCCTTCACCATAGCTTACTGCGACTCACGACAGGACATACGTGCTTTTACATAGCCGTAGGTCCACAAAGGTTCCTGGTATTGCGCTTGGACAGGTTTCAGCCCTTGTACCAGAACCTACAACTGGGTATTGTGGCTTTCCGTCAAGTAGAACTTGACCTCCTAGACACGCAAGTTTCTATTCCCTCGTTTATAGATTGTTCTGGTGGCTGTGCCAGCAATCCCGAGGCCGTAGACTGCATCACCTGGACCTTTGCGTTGACATCTGTGCCTAATGTGGGCTTGGAGGATTTACCATTAAACGAAGCAATTTTTCACTTTCAGACACAAATGGCACGCCCATTGCCATGTTCCTGAAAGGCTCATGTGTCAACAGGCTTTTGAGACACCCCTGCCAAAGACAATGTATCAGTTGTCGTTCAATTACCGGGGCGGGTAGGGATCTACAGTGAGATGAAACGAATAGAACACCGAGCTAACGGACAATTGAGCTACAGGAAGATTGGCATATTGAAAATTTGACTGGTATTGTCAGAAGCGGAAAGCTCGAATTGTTCAATTGGGCATATCCGGGGACGGCGAAGGCGAAAACGCACAATGCAGATAATATCCGGGATGCAATTCTTGGAACCAGGGGTTAGTTTGATGAATAATAGCCAGAGCACAAGGTGGATATGCAGAAGGAAGAGGAGGACGTTGGTCTGGCAGGTGTCCACCGGCTTCTTTTGGTGACAGGCATAAATGCACTGCACTGCAGCGCCTCACGGGAGCGTATCTGCCCAATACATCCCCAATTCAGGTTAAAAAATATCCTTGACGGGAAGGAGCAAGCTGTAGTGGGAAAGCCGGAAATAATTCCTGCTAACAAAATTTTTAGTCAATTTCATCTGGCAACTCGATAATTTGGCGGTTTTTGGCCAGGAGTCCCTGATGGACGAGAGTTGCGTGTGGTAATTAGGAACGTGGGGAGGGCACGCCCACTTTTCACCCCTTCACATGAAACGGGACTCGTAATTGATCAAGATCAATCAGACAACGGCCAGTGGGAGACTGGAGGCACCCTGCGGTCTCATGCAGGGCCCAGCTTAAGCTTTTGCATTTTGCATGTAGGGACCCACGGACATTAGCTAGCGAACGTAGCTATTGTTGAACAACCACTATTGTCTTTTAGGCTCGGGACTTTGTGGTACCTTTGCAGGGGAAGTGCCCGAGGGTCGAGGTTTGTATCCATAGTTTCGCCGAGGTTCGGCCATGCCAATGCCCCAGACAATAGACTTTTGGCCAGGGATCTGTCCCGAAAGCCTTTTGGCACTCGCACATGCACCTTCATGTGTGTGTATGCACATGTGCATACATCAGTCGCTGGAGGTACCTAGAACTTGCGAATATTTTCTTTACATGGGAGGGCTGTCAGAAAATACTCTGATAGCACAGGTGTCGGTATTATGCCGAACCAAAGCCTGGAAAGGACAGAATATCTTACCGTGAGCCATCGAACGCCTCGTAGTTTTAGTTAAATGCCTCGACCGCCGATGCCTTCCTGGAACCACAGGTGTGGGCTCTCGTATTCTCAAGGCGACGTTGTGAAAATGCGCTTGGGCCCCTGGAAATGCCTTTTCTGATTGCGTCTGCTCTCACACTTTCTTCGTCTCTATTGCGCCTGCGTTGTGTTCTAGACAGCAGTTGGTGAGCAAAGAGGCTCCGTTACATTGCGCTTTTGAACAGGGTCCAGCAAATTGGCAGGAAAGTAAGACCGGGGCTTCTTTTGCTTCCTTTGGGCTTACGCACTACTACTGCAGTGACTCTGGCTGAATGCTCTAAGGGCCTGGTTCGGAACTTCGTATACTTCAACCAATGCTAATTATATACGTTGTCAAAGGTGCGGCCTGCACCAAAATATTTCAGTAAAACATCATAGCAAGAGAATTGAACAGGGTCTGACACCGTTGGAAGATTGGACTCGAAATTTGGAAGTGACATGGTGAAGGTGACAGGGACCACTGGAAAAGGAGAAGGTCATAATGCATGCATAGGGAAATTGAAACAGACCATGTCAGCTGTCGACGTCCTCATCCGTGGCCTCCTCGTCTATGTCTGTGTCTTCGTTTTCCGTAACGTCTTCATCGTCGGTAATGGTGTTTTTGGAGCTGGGTGAACTGGCACCGGGATTTTTCAACTTTTTCTTTGTCGTAGTCTGGATCAAGCCCGAAATGGGAGGAAGAATAGGATGAGGCTGGCTCTGAGAACTGATGGGACTGGCCAACAACGACGGCGACTCTCCAGGAGAGATGGGGGTCATGTCGTTGAGACTTTGGTTTCTGCTGTGGGAGAATTTGATGGATTGGGGTGATGACAATGACATCAAGGAAAGAACCGCGTCTTGCTCGTTGTTCTTATTCTTGTAACTTTCCAATTCGTTGGGCTTGAGGGCCACATTCAACGATGGCAACTGGACTTGTCCTTGGTCGTTGGGTTTAGCCTGAAGTAACTGAGGCTGCACCTTGAACGAGCCCGAAAGTTGAGGAGGATTCTCGCTGACCAACGATGAACGCTTCTTAGAAGGACTGGAAAAGGACGTGCGGGATTTTCTTCTCTGTCTACTTAATGCTGCGAGGAGTGCAGTGTGGGCACTTGTTTCTTCGTTTGGAGAAGGAATGTCGATGGTGGGGCGATCATGGACCTCTGATTGGAACAACGGAGACTGTTTCAAGGGCGAATTAGGGTTGAATACAGGAAACTTACTCGTTTGATGCAAAATGCTTGATGGTCCCATGTAACCGGGCGCAACTGGTGATTGCTGCAAGGTCTGAAGGTTCAAGTTGGCTCTTTGGATGGAGGTGGATGGAGTCCAAGGAGTAGAGTCTGTAGGTCTAGTTTTTTTGGTTGGAGACAAGGAGGAGTCGAATGCTAATTCCGTGAAGCTGATTTTGGTGCCGGTGGACTCCTCTCGTTGTAGCTTGCCTAACGCCGAGCTCAACTTGCTTTTAAGCTGCAGACTTATCTCCGATAAGTCTTCCTTGCTTGCACTGGGACTGGCCGAAGGGTCGTCGGACTGGAACAACTTCTTTGCCAGGGAAAAGAACTGGGGAGTCTTCTGGAGCTTGTTCTTGTGGAGTTTTCCGTTTTCGTCCGAGTCGTAGCCCGTGTGGCGGGGAGTTTTGAGCAAGCTGGCGGTGCTGTAGGGCGAGTTGACGTTGTTATGATTGAGCTTGTAGTCGGGAGACTTCAAGTTGCCGGAATTCGTCCTTTTCAACGCGGGAGAGAAGGGGAGCTGGCCCTCGACCGATTGCTCCGGAGTCTTTAGAAAATTGGCCGAAAGACGGTGCCTTCGGTCGGACCCGTTTCCACGGGTACTTGGCGGCCGTGGAGGCGTGCTTGGCCGCAACGGGTTGGCCTCCTGTATCTTGGGCGATGATATGGGGGTAGTGGGTTTGCCTGACATTATCTCACGTGTTTGTGGACCTAGAGGCTTGGAAGTTTCGGGAAAATCGCCCTGGCGGCCTCTGGTGTCGCTTGGAGACGCTTTGGAAGGAATGGCTGGCCGGAGCGACGTTTTCCTGAGGATCCGTGGACTTGGGGACGGCGTGTTTGGAGGCCCGAAACACGACGTAGAAGGGCTGGAGAAGTGGGAAAAGTCGTGTGTGGGAGAGGATACCGACGGCGGGGTCGTGCTGGCGACAGTTTCGGCGGGGGTGGATGCAGGGCGTCGCTGTTGGGGGAAAAAGCGCTGGTGAAGACAGACGCAGTGGGTGTTGATGTTTGGTGCAACAGGGTCGTGCGCCGCACACTCTCACCAAGTGTCTTGAAGTAAACAAAAGTACCAAGGCGGGTAACTTCTTTCCCTCCATCGCCCCTCCTCCCCCCCTTCCGGCCCCGTGGCATTCCTCCAAGCATGAGTTCGAACGTGGTTCCTCCGTCATCGCTTTTGCGGAAAAACACCGGCAAAAATCTCTCCATGGGCTCGGCCACAAGGACGTCTTTGCTCGGATCCAGAAACATTCTAGAAGCCATCAATGGCACGGCCGGAGCCAAGCGCAGGTCGTTGCTTTCCACTCCGGCATCCACAAACAAGCGTCGCCAGAGTCTTTCCAGCCAAATCGTGCACCCTCCCTCGTCGTCGAGCTCACAACAAACTCCACAAACAGGAGCTGCCAACGGAGCTGCCAACGCGCCCATTGCCATTGCCAGCTCACAGGTGACGCCGTCGCAAACCACGCCCGTCGACCAGCGTCCGCTACGCGACAAGAACTACCAACAGCTCATCCAGCAGGAGATCTACGACTTCCTCGTGACCAACCGCTTCGAACTCGACATGAACCACACCATCACCCTCAAGACCCTCAAGCAGCCCACGCAGAAAGACTTCATCCTCATCTTCAAGTTCCTCTACAACAAGATCGACCCGTACTACGAATTCCACAAGTCCATTGAGGTGGAGGTCTTCTCGCTCCTCAAGATCCTCAACTATCCGTACCTCGACAGCATCAACCGATCGCAGATAAGTGCGGTGGGAGGCCAGAATTGGCCGTCTTTCCTCGGAATCTTGTACTGGATGATCAAGCTCAACCTCTCCATTCTCAACTTGAACGTGGACGACTCCATCATCAGCCCAGACGACGAATTTGATCGCATTTTCATCAAGTACATTCGCGATTCATACCAAGCATTCATCAATGAGCTGGACGACTACAGCGAGCATTACGAGGAAATGAAAATCGAGTTTGATAAGTTGAATTCCAACTTGTTACAAGACATCAAGAACTTAGAAAGCGACAACGATAGATTAAAGGGCCAGTACAACGAATTGAATAACCAGCTACTCGAACTTCAGCATGCAGAGAAAAAATCGGTTGCTCTCGAAGATGACCTTATCAAATTCAAGGCTTACATTGAAACCATGGAGAGCCGTAAGTCAAAGTGGAAAGAAATAATAGATAAAATCAAGGAAGAGATTTCCAACCGAGACGAAGAATTAAGGAACCTCAACCTGTCCCAAAAAGATTTAGAGTCAGAGATCATACAGAAAGGAATAACCATATCTGAAATCAATAACTTGAATGTGGAAAGAGACAAATTATCGAAGGCCATTGATCTAATAAGCAATAGATTGGATGACGTGCAATCTAGACTCAATGACAAGGATATCGAGTTGATCAAAAATTACCAGAGTTTGGAGAATTTTATCAAGCAATACAATAATCTCATACTGAAGATTAGATCACCAAACTATGATTTTGAGATCAAACTTCTGCAAAGATCGGCAAATTCCATGAACCAAGAAATCGCAGAGCTCG